>MU204250.1:11569915-11638434 GCA_017309775.1 Paedocypris sp. Pulau Singkep | reverse complement strand
ATGGAGTCTCCTATCACCAATGCACTTTCAGCAGGCGTCTCAGACGGTGCCGTTCTGAGCGGGGAAAGCCTCTTCGCAGTTAACAGCGGAACGGAGGAGCGATGCCGCTTCGAATTGCGACTATTCCGCCTCACAGTCACCCAGTTGTCCTGCTGCTGGACCTCTCCGCTCGGAACCGAGGAATGTGCCTCAGCGCTAAATCAAATGTAGGATTCTTAACATTTGTTCTGAATTGACAAAAGCTGGATGTAAACCTTACACAACTGCTACAAAAAGCAATCTGTTGAATTAATTATATTTATATGCCTCGCTGAGTAGCATAAATCACTTTAAAGATGTCTTGAAGCTCTCTGATCACAGCAATCATGGTGGTTCGAAATAAATAATCTTAAAAAAGAAAGTCACATAATCAATTACATTTTTTTAAATAATTAGAAGTTTAAATTGTGCACTAAATTGTATAGGCAACTAGTGTAGAGAGAGTGTTTACTGTCTGTAGTTCAGTGATCTACATCCTTAAGTAGTCACCAATAGGAAAGAGTAAAAAGGGGCGTGGTCTGTTTTTGACATCAAATTTATCGGACTAATTGGATTTTTCGGTGTGTCTGTGTATGTCACTTACAGTAAATATACAAAAACATGTGTAACATCATTTCTAGAAAGACAGACAGACAGACATATAGATAGATGGATAGATAGATAGATAGATAGATAGATAGATAGATAGATAGATAGATAGATAGACAGACAGACAGACAGACACAGACAGATAGATAGATAGATAGATAGATAGATAGATAGATAGATAGATAGACAGATAGATAGATAGATAGATAGACAGATAGATGGGAATCTAGAAAGATAGATAGAAAAATAGAAGTGAATGAAAGAAAGATGGAGGGAAAAACCCTTATTTGTCCCTCAAATGAGAAGTTGACATGTTACAGCAGCAACCACAAAAAATAAGAGTAAAAGAATACACAATAGTAAACAATAAATAAAGTTAATGAATTACAAATGAAAACAATATAGCACATTCTCGAGTTACAGTAGGGTGGCACCTCAAAACAAATTCAAATTTTAATTGTCATTTACACATTTTACATGGTACGACGTGCAGTTTTTGTGGAACTTTTTTTTCAAATTTATGATTGTTTTTTTCGAAAGCTATACATTAGGACAGCGAGAAGAACTTATCTGGTTTGAGTTTGTATGTTTCCTCCTGATTGTTCAAAAATTCCCATATGTGTGAGTGCGAGTGTGAATGTGTGTCCATGTCCCGCTCTCTGATTGGCTGGGCACTGATCCAGGCTGAGTATCCCACCTTCAAGTCTTTGATTTTCTCCTGCTTTGAATAAGCCAACAAACGGAATTCTGTACACTTTGTGCCAGCCAAATCGAGAGTAAGAAATACAAATTGCATCATTTGGATGGCATGTAGAAGTTTCGCCTGGTTAAATATATTAATATCGATCTTTTTCATATGCCATTAGACATCCATCAAAAAGGTGAAATAAAGCAGGTCTTCATTGACGGAAACCTCCAAGTGGTGACAGGTCGGTGAAGAGAGCATTGATTAAGCAGCAGGAAGCCGTGTGCAGAGGCTCGGAGTAAGTGTCCTGCTTGGTGTGAGTAGATGGCGCACCTCCGAGAAGCAGCGGGAACCACACTCGCTTGTCTGGGTGAAGGGAAATAGAAGAGACAAGGGAGCAGACAGGTTGCCATGGGTCAGAAGGAGGGAGGATATCTATTCCTGTTCAGCCGAGCGCTCACGCTCATTCCACCTTTCTGTCTGGATCTCGTGTTGTGTGGAATGTGAGCTGTCATCAATGAGTCCGAAGATTTAGCAGGAATCGGGAATTCTTTCTTCATCCCATTGGGGAAATTCTCCTTCCTTCCAGAGTTCACAACCGGAGATCATAATAATAACGAGAACAAGAATGAAAATATAGTAGAAATAGATAAATAGTCTTAAAACTTATGACCATATTTACTATATTTGCAGTCCTATGGCGGTGATTCGGATGATGTAAAACCCACCCGTCAGAAATAAGGAACATTTTTTTTTATTTCTGTTTTTTTTTTCTGTCAGATTGTGACGCTGTAATGTAACATGCACTTTGGACTGCACCTCACGTGATGCTTTGTTTTCTTTTGTAAAATTTGTAAAGTTGTTTTGTCATTTTTTTTTACGTAAAATCTGTTATGAAGGGTTGTTTTATTTTTTTTAGTAACGCATTTTAAAAAGCGGAACCATCCACACAAAATGTACGTAAAAGAGTTGTACTAGCATTTTTTCAATTCATTTTTATACTGTCAGCTATGGAATCAGATGGCAAAAATATCAAGCTTAAGTAAAAAACAAATAAAAATCTTCACGTTTTGGTTTGAAACTTTTTTTCCGCTTCAGATTTTTTCATTCTTTTTTTTTTCATTTGTGCTTCTGGCATAAGCATCACCTGTGGGGATTACACCTTACTCTGATTGGCTGGTGAGAATGTGATTGGCAGCCGCTTGACCAGGCCAGTCCGGCCCCTTTGTCTAATATTAGAACCAAATGTGGCCCGCGAATAAAAAAGTTTGCCCACCCCTGCTCTAGACCATTGGAAACAACATTGTTGGCTACCCGTTATTTGTTTGCGTGTTTTGTAATTTCAAAAACGTAGATAATTTCCTAACATCAGAGCAGAAAACTACCTCTCACTACCTCCACCGGATTGCAATAATACAACTCTCTCTAACACTAATAGCGTCTTTGCGTTGGTCTTAGCGTCTTTGCGTTGGACAAATGAACTTGAACTTGAACCTGAACGAATGAGCTCCGTCAAAACGTGAAACTGCAACATACAAGCGAAATCTGGTGTAATTTGCACCAAACACATGTTGTAGAGTGGTGCGGTGTCTTCTCGCAAGAGGTTAACCATTGTTTGGACATATCAAGGATATTGCTTGTTTTGAGCTGGAGATTCAAGGCCTCGTTGCAAATATATTGAGCTGATGAAATATAAAAAGAGAAGCCTCGGAGGTTCTATTGCCGCATTAGAATTCAGCGCAGATTCGGTGAAATGCGGCGCGTAAGTTTCAGTCTCCTGGTAGCAGGGGTGGCTTAGCAGCTATCAGTCCTAATATTGAATTGGAGGCAGAGATTGCCTAGAGAGAGCAAGCACGGGGAGTTTTATGAAACACAGATATTCCGCACAGAGGAATAACCCAGAGAAGAAGCTGAAATTGGCACCGGTTGGAAGAATTCCGCTGGGCGAGCTTTTAATTAGGTCTCTCAGCCCCGGGCTGCGCATTGCCACTGCCCGGACAGTATGCAAACTTCCTCCAAGCCCTTAATAGGATGATTGACCGCTATAGCAGAGGAACGGATGATGGCCTTCATAAGCATTGTGCTTGTTTAATTACCCCGGGGTTTACAACACATGATGAATTACCGCCTCGTAACCACACGCATCAAGATCGATAATTGGCAACGCCTGTTTTGAATATTAACGGTTGCGTTTTTCATCGCTGGCTCAAGACTCGCTCTTCCAAACCGTCAGAGGTGTAGAGTACCAGACAGCCATACTTGAGTAAAAGTACAGATACTTGTTGTAAAAACGACTTCTTTACACGTAACAAGTCACCAAATTCAAAAAGACTTGAGTCAATGTGGCAAAGTATTCCATTTTAAAAGAGCTTAAGTAATTCACTCACACTGAATTTAGACACAAAAAAAAAACACCCAGAAATTTGAAAATCCAACTCGATTCGGGAGGTTTTGTTTTGTAATACAGAAACAAATTTTCCCATCACATTGTTACAATGAAATTAAGAATACTACTCAGGTTGGAGGAAAGAACACACACAATAATAAGTAAGCAAGAAAATATATGATTTTTTATGTTTTTGATTTATTTTAAAAGAAAAAAAAGTTTAAAAGTGTAAAAAAAACTGCGTACAGCACATGCAAGCTTCTCACTGGCTCATCCAAGAAACAAGGTCTTCTCTTTTCATCACCATGTGGCTCCAAACCATTTTTACTTCACTTTAAGAAATGTATTTACTTTACACTACAAGACTTGCTTTTAATCTAAATCAAAGCATTTTACATTACACTGATGGCTAGGCAGATAATGAAATTTTTGAGTTAGATCAAGTAAAAAAACTTCAGTAACGACATGCTTTTTGCACTTTTTCTTCAGTGTACGACACTTCTGGCCAATGAGTGACGTGGATGTTGTCACATGACTGATTTTTGGTTCAGTTCGGATGAGAGCTAAAAGTGTGTGTGAACAGGAACCAAAACCCTTGGTCCGGACCAAACTAGCATCCTTAAGACACAAGTTCAATTTCCTCCAACTGGACTCCAACTACCCCATCTTATCTGTTGCTGTTCGAGTCTAAAAGCCAAGCAGGATCCAGGGTTCCGAAAGCAAGCCGGCTCTTTACGAGATGTATAAATCTCACTATAGGTGTTCACCTTGGCAGTTTGCTCGGCGGTGATTCTCATTTTGTTTTCGGGGAAAGGAAGGACGGAGGCCATTACTGTAGTCTTTTGTGCCCCGCCTAATTGGGCGGCGGGGGAAATCAGCTGTTGGAATGGCGTCACGAGAGGCATGTACTGTAAAGATGAGCGATTGTTTGGGACGACCTGTCATGAGACAACATTAGCATCGTGCATAAGTAGGTCCTTCTCCAGCAGGACCGGACGCTTCCGGAGGGTTAAAAAGACCTGACAGGACGGTGTGTTTGCAGCAGCTTGTTAAAAATAAAATGTTGTTTTCTTAGAACAGTCGCCATTAAGGATGCTGTTATTAACCAGCTCATCATCTGAGATTTGGAGCTCTTTAATTAAAATCTGACTAGTAAAATCTCAATGACTGAGTGGGTTTGCACAGCGGTATATTCTAACTTGCTTTATTGTACGTTTCTAACACTATTTATATTTTTATTATATGTTTGTGACATATCATAAGTATTTTTTTTTTTTAATCTTTTTTATGTCTTATAGAACTTTTTCCTCTACATTCCTAAAGTATTGTCCACTTCCTTTGTTCTTTTTTTCCCTAAAATGTCCTACTTTCTTTCTGTCATATTTATTATGTATAGTTGCCTTTTTTTTTTACCATGTATTTCAGTTGTGTATTCATCATACGTTTTTCTATAATCCTGAAAAATATTCAGATTTTTTATTATTTTTTTATTTTTTCTGTTTTTATTTTCCATCTGAATTATTAATATTTTATATATATTATCTATATTCCTAAATTAATAAAGTCGACTTTCTTTATTTTTTATTATATTACTAAAACATATTCTACTTTATTAATTTCGTAGCTCTTGCCTTTTAATCTGAATTCCTGAATTATATTCTACTTTCATTGTATATTTGTATCGTATATTCTACTTCCTTTGATATATTTTGATGACATATATTCTTCTTCAATATTCTATATTGCTTCCATACAGCATATTTTACTTCCTCAATTATATATTCGTCTTCTAATTATAGGCTAATTCTAAATTCTTTAAATTCCATGTATGTTTCTGCCGCTTTTTTCTACTACTGTTGTTCTACATTTCTGTTGTTCCGTTCAACTCATGCAATAATGCCATTCGAATTATAATTTCATTGGTCAAAATGTGATTGTGTATGTGACCAATGAAACGTTAGTGTGGTTGTCATGTGTGCGTGCACTCTGCATGACACCCTTACTGCAAATAGTCAGGTCATGCGATTTGGATGAATTTAATGGATGTTGATGGTTAAAATAAGTTGTATTAATTATCAAATGAGGTGTGGAGGGAATTAATCCACCAGTCAGATCAGAGGTGGCGCCATCTGTGATGTGACCCCATTCATTCCCATTAGATTTGCATCTTTTTTTTTTTTTTACGGCTTCCTCTTCCCCCATCACTTCATTTTTTTATCTGGGTTTTAGAAAACACAGTAATCATGTTGATCCACTCTATTACTCCAGTTCACAATTGCCAATAACCTGTCCACAAATATATGTGAGTCTTTTTAACCAATTACCGCAGCGGCTTTATAATTCCGGCATTAAATCGGCATCTGAGTCAAGGAGAAAAATGGATTTGTATTAAAAGATGACTCGGAACACAAGTTAAGCCAAACGCTTAGTAAAGTTTCAGCAGATTTAAACTGATGACGCGTGTGTGTGCATTAACTTCAGATTATGCCATTCAGTTATTCAAACCTCATCAGCGTTTGTTAACTTATGCAGCTCTATATATTTTCACTTTTAATTGGCCTTCGAGATTTATGAAAGGAGCCGGACCGCCTTCCATAACAGTAGTGTGTTAAAGCAAGTTTTACTTTTTAAAGTTTAGAGGCATAAAAGGACATTAATCATTCAATTATTCAGTAAATCAACTGGTTATCATTTTAAAAATTATAAGCCGAATTGTTGATTCTTGTCTATTTTTCGGCTATCTATGGTTCTTCAAACGCAATGGTTCTCTGAAAATTGTCTAAATATTGAGTTTGACCTTTTTTACAGACACACTTTCTAATGATCTTAAATCTTCATAAAACGACTGTAATGTAAATACTAATGAAATACTTTTATGTAAAATGCACTACATGCTTAATAAATGTTTGCAATATATTTTTTTTCATGAAATGAATGTACATTAACATTACCATTTAGTATGTAAAATATAAATAAAGTTTAATTAAGTTAAATAACCACAAATTAAATATAAATAAAGATTAGATCTTCCAGGACAACAAACATTCACGGCCCCAAATTACCCAAAGCTATGCTTTTGTAGCCACTTAATAATAAAATACTTTATTCTACAATAAATCAATAAATAATCAATATGTTTTTCAAAAGTGAAAAAGCTCAAACCCCTTAAATACTGCTGCAGCAATATTTCAAACCCAAATTTGTGTTTAAGACCTTCACTCAAGAAGAACAGTTTTTATTAAAAATTAGGTCTTATAAAGACGATAAAAATTCAGCCAAAGAGTTTATTCGCTTTAATCTCACCTTTAACCAGAGACGTCCGCACCATAAATGATCCAAATTCTGATTTAAATAATCAAATGAAATTCTAAATAATCTTTTTGAGGCAGCTTTGCTTTAAAACTAAAATAAGCGAATGGTTGTTAAACTCGATGTGATGCTCTCTTAACTAACTATAGCTCCAAAGCTCTCACCTTTAACCTTTAAATGCATTTTACTACTGTTACCTGTCTTAATATTTAAGGAAAAGCGTTTCTCCTTTAGTGACCCGGAGCTTATATCCGAGTTAGTAAATCCACGTCTTTTAGATCCGAGAACAGCTACAGCAGGAAAGTTCTCCAGCTTTATCTGCTTTCTTTATCCTCCAGCAACTGTTGGAGAGAAAAGGATGAACGTGTTGGTGGCGACGTGCTCATGTACTTCCAAAACTTTTCTGAAATCTGCCAATTACGCACCGAGAAGACTGTTAATGTATTTAGGCAAATATAAGCACCTGTTTTTTTTTTTTTTTTTTTTAATTTTAGCGTCTCAAAAACCTGTGGGGTGCTTATAATCACCTAATTCAAATATTCACGTAAATATAAGAGCTCATTTCTTTAAATGATGGTTCTGAAGCAGATGTGCATATTTTTTAGCTCAAGAACAGAAATAAAGAAACATTTGAATCGTCGCAACTTTTAACTGGGAAAAAAAATAACACCGGAAGAAGCAAGATTAAACGAAAAACCATCCTCTATTTGAACAGACAGACCATATTGTATCTGGTAGATCACCGTGCTAAAGGCTAACACTTGAAAACGAGACCATTTTTAAGTAAAACAACATTGAAGTTATGAGTCACGAGAAAGGTTTGATAAATAAAGAAAAGATATTATTTTAAAGAGAAAATTTACATAAATTAGCCAGAAACATTTTTTTTAAATGTTGTGCCTGAAAAATCAGAGGGGTGCTTATATTCGCATAAAAGGTATTTCTTATACGTAAATACTGTATTTTTTGACGTTTCTGCTGTTTTTTTTTTTACGTCCGATCTTTTCCCGAATCCGTAATCCCCAGGCTCTTGTAATGAGGGAGGTAATGAAAAGTTAATCCACATAGCTCTGCTTGTGTTGCCTTTGGCTAATGCTGCTTTTAACTTAGCTCTCATTAACTTTTAAATCACAGACCATTAACAACAGGTTGGGTGGCTCTCCTGCAGCTCGCCTCCCCACCACTTTGTTTCCACTAGCGGGGGACGTCAAAGCACAATTAGTCTGAGAAAATCTCACTCCACGTTGACCGCTAATTAGGATACTGTATGGACTTTCTACAGAATAGCTGTCAGGCGATTGATTTCACTTCAGCTCCGGCCCCTTCCTGAGGTCGGGTGACATATTTGCCTTTTGAGGATGGATTGAGTTCATTGTGAGCTTTTGGAAGTGAGTTATATGAATGTTTCCTTGGGGGAAAGGGCCTTATTTTTTATTTTAATCCATCCATTTTGCTCTATTTCTGAGTCTTGGGGAGATGCAGCCAATCACAGCAACTCTGGGTATGACCAATCACAGAGCGGGACACACATTCACGCTTCCACTCACACATATGGTCAATTTTTCAATGCCACTTGGACTTCGGGAAAAAAACCCAAAGCTCCCATTCGTACCCACCACATGGGACACAATCTAACTCTCTTGGTGAAATTTAGACCCCGGCGTACAAAATTCAAAATTGAAGGAAAGGACCGCATTTCATTGTCTCTGTGCACGCACTTTGCACAATGCCAATAAAGTTAAATCTAAAAAAATAAATTAATTGAATAGCACCTATTGCGCCCCCAGTATAACGATTACACACTTTGACTGGGGTTCAATAGAACTCAAAAATATACTTTGACACAGCTGAATTTCAAAATTGGGTAAAAATACAATCAGACCACCCTAATCAATAAAGCCAAGCGTAACTTAGTTGTAAACCATATGTCGTTGCCATGCCAACGACCAAATTCCACCATTCATTCTTAATGGGACGCTGCAATAATGAAGGAGGCCGACAAGTAGTTTGACATGGCTAAAGTAAACTTTTTTGGAATAGTCAAGCCGGGCATCATGAGCATTATTTTCAGTCTCTAGTATGGCTTTTGAATCTTGATTAATTATAAAGACAACAAATTACATTTGTGCTTTTGTTTTACCAATATTATCAAACCCAACCGCCCTTGGCTATTGCCACAAGCGTATTGAGTATTACAGGAATGTATTTAAAGTTTGCCCTGAATTGAAATTCTGCTTTAACAAATGCAGACAACTGGCCCCGCCCATTAATATTGGCATATTAGTCATGGGGGAGGAGCAACATCTGTGTGAGTTTTTTCTGGTCATAGCCCATAGTGTGAACACAAATGACCAGTGGACATTTTTTCTTTTTTTAACAGACACTTTTCCTAATTTTTGAACACAGATGAAAAATGGACATTTTTCTTTTTTAAAAACTTGCTTTTCCTCTAATTCCGCATAGCAACTTTGCATTGAACTAAGAAAAGCGCTATAAAAATAAACTTGAGCTTTTTTGAGTTTGTCTTTGCACAGAAAGATGTTGATATGAGTCAGATATCATCAAAGAGCATTGCATATTTCTTTACTGTGCGATAATTGTTTAATATAATATTTAACTATCGTGTCTAAGCAAGACCTTCTCAGTGGTCACCTTCAATCAGGACGCGAGAAGATCTCAGACGCGACCCAGACGACACAAACAATTAACAGTGGTTTGATTACAAACGGTTAATGCAGAAGCAAACAAGTGTGTAAATCATACATTCCCGCGGCTTCTTGACAGCTCTCAGCTGATTAGCAATTCATCATTTCCCGGGCTCGGTGACACACGGCTCCACCACTCTGTTGAATGTGAATGAGGTTAATGAATGTGAATGAGGCTAATTTCGCCGTCCTTGCCAGACCCCCAGCCACATTAAACCTCGCTCGGATATGTTTTATTGCAAATGTAAATTGTGATCCGTCTGAATGTGAAGCAGAAGTGCGCGTGTCAGTGAAGGATACTCCAGTTGGCCATTGTTACGTCCTTTGTCGTAACTCACTCGCCCTCGGAACAGTCGCAGACAGACAGGTGAAGGTGGCGAAGTAGAAGAGACGGGTTCACGTCGGGGTCTGTCTGTCTGTCTGACTTGATATTTTCTCCTTCAACAGCTGCCTGATACTGGTATAGACTAAATATTAGTTTACAATAAATCAATCCATTAATCTGTCTTAATCTTTTTCTCTCTCTCTATAACCTATGTCTGTCTCTTTATCTTTGTCTATAAATCTGTCTGTCTGTCAGTCAATAAGTATTTCTAAATGTCTCTCTGTCTGTCTGTCTGTCTACCTGTGTATGTGTGTGTGTTTGTCTGTCTGCATGTCTGTCTATCTATTTATAGATCTGCCTTTCTGTCTATTTGTCTACAAGTTTTTTTTTTCTGTCTTTCTGTCTATCTGACTGTCTGCATGTTTGTCTTTCTATTTATTGATTGATCTGTCTTTCTGTCTATATGTTTTTTTCTGTCTATCTGACTCTGTCTGTTTGTCTGTCTATCTAGCTATCTATAATCTATGAATACATCTGTCTGTCTGCATGTCTGTCTATCTATCTATCAATCTTTCTTTTTTTCTGTCTATTGTACTGTCTGTGTGTCTGTATGTCTGTCTCTGGCTGTCTAAAATCAATAAATTGATCTTTGTCTTTCTGTCAATATGTCTATCTGTCTTTCCATGTCTGTGTCCCCTGATATGTGCCTGATTTCATTCTGTCTGTTTGTCTGTCTGTCTAAAACTAAACATCTATCTGTCTGTCAATCTGTCTGTCTATATGTCTACATGTCCTGTCTTATTATAAATGTGCCTGCCAGTTTGTCATTTTGTCTGTCTGTTTTTATTCTAAATATACATTTGCCTGTCTGTCTATCAGTCTATCTGTCATTCTATTTGTCTGTTTATCTTATCATCCATCCATCAAAATCCATTTAAACCAACCAACATTTGTCCTGGAGAGTTTCAATATTTGCTCATACTCTAGTGGTGTAATTGTGTGTGTGTGTGTGTGTGTGTGTGTGTGTGTGTGTGTCCTGCGCCGTGATTGGTTGGCTAATCTAGGGTGTGTGTGTAACACCTTCACCATTGGCCCCGCCTCCCTGTCACCCAGAAAGGGAAAAGTGGTTCAGAAAAAGCACGGATGGGTGTCCCTGTGACCAATCAGAAAGTCAATCCATGCCAGTGTCTGCCACCCGTTGTTACGCCTCGAAAGTTTCGGCTGGATAATAATGCCGCAGATATGTTGCGGCGTCTGTGTTTAAATTTTAATCAAATGCAGATCAGTCAGGCAGCAAGTCAGGGGGTCTCTGTCATGTCTTTTATCTGCTCTTCGGGGATTCGCCGCGTCTCTATCTGGGCACCACCTGTGTCTTCCGCTGCCTTATTGTGCCAATCAAAGTAGCCTTTTCCCCTTTGGAGACTCGCTGGGAGATATCGCTCGCTTCTCCTTTCTAGGGATGCTGAAGAACGGAGGGTTTTACTCGCTTTATCAGTGGTTGTTTCCATCTCTGGAGGAAGATCTCAGCAGCTGGAGAGTTATTAACACCGAGCATATCGGAATCACTCATAATCAGCGCTGGCTTTATCGTCAACGCATTCAGCTGTTGTTTCGAGGAGGGAAAGACGGGCAATAAATTTAATGTCACTAATTCAAACCGCACTGACAGGTTTGCAATTACAGGAGAGATGTTCGCCGCGCGGCAGATCGGCTTTTGTTGACTTGAATGCGCCGCTTTACGTGATGAACGAGTGAGGTTTGTTTTTCAAGGTAATCTTCGGATTCAAACAAAACACTTCAATTATATTCATTGCATTCGTTTGTTCGTTTCGTTCATTGTGTGCGTCTGCTGTTAAACAACACTTCTGCATATGTGCTGCACACAGTATATGACTTAGAAAAAGGCAGATGAAAAGTTAAAAAGTAATTTAGTCATTTACTTTGTTATATAAATCAACAAACATCAAAAGACTGAATTAAAATTGATTATTATTTTTACTGTTTTATTATTGCTATTATTAATACTAGTAGTACGACAAATTGTAGTGGTACTAGAAGGAGTATTAGTAGTAGAAAGAGTTGTAGCAGTAGTAGGGGGATGAGGAGTAGTAGGAAAAGAAGAAGAAGTAGTAGTAGTAGTAGTAGTAGTAGAAGAATTATAGTAGTTGGAGCAGGTGGAGAAGATGGAGGAGTAGTAGTAGTAGTAGGAGATTAAAGAGTAGAAGTAGTAGTAATAGTTGCTGGAGAAGAACCAGGAGGTGGATTAGTAAGAGTATTGTGAGTAGACAGAGTAGTGGTGGTAGTAGTAGGAGTACAAGTAGAATTGTAGTAGTTGGAGCAGGAGGAGATGGAGTAGTAAGAGTAGTGTGAGGAGGAGAAAATTAAGGAGTAAAACTGGTAGTAGTAGCTGGAGCAGAATGAGAAGGTGTATGAGTAGTAAGGCCATTGTGAGTAGTAGGAGGAGTGGTGGTAGTAGAAGAAGTAGTAGGAGTAGTAGGAAAACTGTAGTAGTTGGAGCATGGGGAGATGGAGGAGTAGTGTGAGTAGTAGTAGTAAGAGGAGATTAAAGAGTAGAAGTAGTATTAGTATTAGAAGTAGTAGTAGCTAGAGCAGAATGAGAAGGTGGAAGAGTCGTAAGAGTATTGTGAGTATTAGGAGTAGTAGGTAAAAGTGGTAATTGTAGTAGGGTTAATGGGATTCGTAGTTTTAGAGGTAGTAGTAGTAGGGGTGGTAGTTGTGTGACAAGGAGTACTACAGGTAGTGGTTGAACGAGTCAAAGTAGTTGTAGTATTAGTAGTAGTAAAAAGAGGAGACATAGTAGTACCAATCAGCTCCCAATTTTCCAACTTTGTGAATTAATGTCCCACCACTATTGTACACCTTACAAAAAATAAAACTAGTTCTTCAAACATTAAATCTCAGTCTTCAGTTTCCATTATGTGAATATATACCCACCAGCAACACATTATTAAGTTCCCTGGTTGATTCGTACCTCACATGTTCATGGCTTTGTGATTGAGTGTCACGTCTTTCCATGTTTTGTCGCCATATGCAGTATTGTGTTGGCTGAACAACTAGCCTGCAGAAATTTTGGTCTTTTTTTTTGCAAAGCTTCGGCCTGAAAGCTGTGTCTGTTTTCATCAATTTGTCCCTGTTGGAAGCACTTTGGCAAGGATAAGACATTCTTCTCACAGCCTAATCCAGTCCATTTCACTCAAACAGCCAAATAAACAATCTAAAATGCCCCCAGTGGAAGCGCTAGACCAGAGTCTGAGAGCTGGAGGTGAGAGAATGTGCCGGACATCTGTGGCAGTCCGTCTGTTTTCACCCGCATCTTGTAACATGGATGGATTTCCTGAAAGGATAGGGATGCACAAAGGAAGATTTCTGAACCACAACTCTGTGGTCATATAAAACAATTCAATAAGTGAATTACGGTAAGTTGAGTTGTCTTGAAAGGTCTTTTTTGAGGCAAGAGTCTGTCATGAGAAATATAATATTCATAAATTGTTACGTGTAAATCATAATAATAAATTGTTAAATATGTTTTTATTTCATTCGTCCATTTTATGTATGGAAATTGAAATGTACATATGGTAATAGAAATTACTTTAAATTGTTTAATTAAATTTATTTTACACACACGCACGCACACACACTGCAAATTCTGTGTAAATCAATTTAAAGGTTGAATTAAGTTGTGCTGTCTTGAAACAAGTTCTTATTAAAGCAGGTGTCAGCCATAAGACATATTTTATGACAAATTCATAAATTGTTAAGTGTAAATAATAATAATAAATTGCTGTAGTAATTGTTGTTATTATTTACTAAGGGTAAATTCGTTTTTATTTTATTCACACATTTTATGTATCGAAATCCAAATGTACATATTTTGGATATATATATACACACACACACACACACACACACACACACACACACATAAATATATACATATACACACACACATACTATATAGATATACACACATGTATAAAAAATATATAAACATATTATACATTTATTAAAAATAAATAAATTATATTTCACTGAATTGTTTAATTTGTTCCCAAGTCATTTTCATTCAAGGTCATTTTTACAGATCACATGACTGAATATAACATTTGACCTTTTTGGTCAAAAGTGGCTTCAAAATTCAATTTCTTTGCGGTACAAGCCGCATATTTTGATTTTTGTGATTGGAACAAATATGTAAATACACATCTGCAGTGAATTTGCTCTTGACATTCAAGAAGAAATAGTCATTATGATGAGTAATGATGGCGGGATCCAGTCTTTGTTTTGGAATTGACTTTAAAAGGCTTTTCGAATACAAAAGAGCGAACGGCGCCACACTATCCAGATACCATATTATCAGTAAATGATAGTAAGATATGCAGCGTGTCCCTTTTCCTCTCTCTCGTGATATCAATACGAAGCCTATTGGTGTGAGCCTCACCTCTTTATCGATCCAGAGCAGAGCGAAGAATAGAAGTGCATTACCTCTACCTTTCTCAGCAAAGACTGATCTCAGATAAGTGATTTTAATCACACTGACCAGCGCTATTGATCAGGAAAGTGTTGTGTTCAATATAAAACTAATTCTAGAGCCGGTTCCTCATTAATAAGAGCGTTGAGCCTCTTTCTCCACACGTCTGCTTGTTCTCAGCAGGTAATGGGTATGAACTCACTGTGCCGTCGGGAGTTTATTACCATTTTCGGACCAGAACGAGGACATTTGTTACCGCCATTTTCCCTTCAATCGCAATTTTGAACTATTTTTCGGAAAGTTTGGAACGTTTGAGATTTTCTTGAAAAACCCAATGAACGGGAACGGGTGAAGTAATGAGCGGCTGTGGGAAATCCACCGGGCCTGTTTCCTGCCGTAGCGTGAGGTGTGTCATTGAGAACATGCCAACCCTTATTGGGACAGGTGGCAGCTGCAGCCATAAAGTCGGCACAATGGTGGGTGACAATGAGGATGGGGGGGGGGCAGTCAGTGAACACTGGAAATGGTGGTGAAAGCGCTACAGGGCCTTTGTGGGACGTTACAGGCCTGTTTATGGCACCAGACAGGATTATCAACCGTGCACATTCGCTCTGCTGGAAACAACAAACAAAAAGCCATGAATATGCAATTAACTGATTATTTGTCATTCGGTGCCAAGAAGACAAACCTGTGGTGTTTCTGAGGCGGCTGATCAGTTACTCCAGCTCCAAGCCAACAGCAAATTGCTAGCTGTAGGTGTATGTACACATTTGCATTACATGCATACGCACCGTTCCGGGCTTCTCCGTGTGTGTGTGTGTGTGTTCACTTCACGATGTGTGTATATACTCTTCACTAAGTGGATGCTCAAGGCATGGTAGCGCAGTAGGTGGCTCGGTTCCTTATGAAAAGTTTGATGCTCACAGTATCTTTCGTCACTCAGCGTTGATGTTCTCCTCGTGCTTGCATGGGTTTCTTCAGGGTCTCCGGATTCCAAGTCCAAAACATGCAAAACATTCAAACGAACTGGTTGGTTATGGGTGTGAGTAAGAGTATTAATGTGTCCTGCTTTGTGATTGGTTGCAGGAACACTACGGGGTGTTTTCTTACATGTTTAGTTTGAGAGACACTGGGATTGGCTCCTGCTTCTTGTGATCCAGTAGAAAAGTGTTCCAAAAAATTTGACTTATTTTTAAATGCCGAGCAAAATTCCGAATATGGGATTCAAGAAATTCCAAAAATGGAATTCCACGTACTCAAAATGATTCTAAATATGGAATTCCAAGCATTTCTAAATGTCCCATTACGGAATTCCAAATATTCCAAAATCCAAATTATGGAATTCCAAATGTTAAATAAAGTAAAAAAAAAATGTGTAAATCCAAATATTGCAGAATTATCAATACATTGGTACCACGACTTACAAATGTCCTATATTTCCTAGATTCCTAGATCCGAAAATTGTGAGTAACTAAATGCGTTACCGCAAAAAATGTCGTCCCGAGTTCGCTTACAAAATATACAATACGATAAGCTTGTATTCACCCCGAATGGCAATGTTTTTATTTCTATTTTGAGAACTGTGAATTCGCTTGGTTACAAAAATTTCAGGGAGTTCACGTGAGATTGTCCGTATATCAATATATACTGTAACTTTATTAACATCTTCCACAGGAAGAACTAAACAAATGCTCTGTAACATGCTTTTATTACATTTCATTCATATATTTTATTATTTATAAAAATAATTAATCTAAATTTATGAAATCGTGGCACGGATTAGATGAATTACATGTCAAATGCGGCTCAGCTAGCAAAATTTCCCACACAGATTAATTCGGAAAAGTCCAAAATATGGCAACATTTTAAAAAAAAATTGAAATTCCAAAAATTCCAAATGAGTTTTATGCTGTGCCAGGTGACAATTTCACACCAGAATTATTGAAAGTACACAGCCAAAACGAATATCCCCTCAGTCCGTCCATCTTTTCAATCTTCCCCAGGGGAAAGTGGTCAAAATAGCAAAACATGACCCACCTGTAATATGACCAATTCTTTCACCAGAGGCCAAGTTGCTGAAGCGTCCAGGAGAGGGAGATGAATTGGATAGGTGTGTTGGCATGGCACGGCTTTGAGGGAAGGATGGAGAAGGCCTGACTGCTGCAGACCTCATCTGTCCTCATTACCGACTCCTGTTTGGCCACAAGGGTGAACGACAGACTTCAGGAACCAAATGCCGTGTGGCCCTCATGCTTCAACGGCTTCGATCGCATGTTGAATTGTTCGTTTTATCAAGTATGACTACGTTTAGGAACAGGCCCCGGGAAACTATGGTGAAGTCTGACCTAACAATGGATTTCAAACACTCGGTGGTTTGTTTTTCATTCTATTCCTGACACTGGTGGCAATCGTGCAAAATGGTGGCATGGCTTAAGCGTCACGTGTGGTGAATGTCATGTAATACATGTATTTTTACGGTCCTCTCAGGCTGCGCTGTAATGGCGGTCTCTTGAGTAATTTGTATTTGACACTCCACTTCGACAAAGGCAGCACTGTAATTGCTAAGAACAACCCCGGCTCTGCTTTGTGAGATATCGGCGAAGCAAGACGAACGAAGCCTCCGTCTGCATTTATACTTTTCCAATGAGACGCAGCTACCAAATGCTTCGCCACTTTGCATACACACATTAATCAGTCTTTTTTTTCTGTCTCATGAAGCACTTTACATGGAAAAGAAGTCAGAAATAAGACTGAATTATGGTTTATTTTGCTATATAATACATAATTATTTTTGTATATTTATATATATATATATAAACATAACATGCATATATAGTGTTATATATATATAAAAATACATGTGTAAAATAGATTTTTTTATTGTTTTTTTTTTTTTTTCACAATTGCATTTTTATTTTCCCAATTAGGTGTAAAATGGGTTTTGGAGCCTGGTCAAAACACTTTAAAAGCAACTTAATGGTCAATCACCTTCACACTTGCTGTGCGGAACAGCATCATTAAGGTTATTTTTGTTCTTTTAGAGGAGGCGTTTGCCAGTTTTCTTTGTGACAAATAGGTTTTGGGCATTTTAACTGCTTGTCATATGTGGACATTAAAACATTTTTATGTGTGATGAGAAAGCAATACTTCCTGCACGTTGTGTGATAGTGTGTGTAATATTCGGTTATGGCACTTGTGGTCCAGGTAGGGAGTTGAACCTGTCGCCTGGTCCAATGGATTCCATAAGAGTGTCCTTGAGCAAGATATTGAAACCTACGTGCCTTCCGAAGCCACGCCCACTAAAGCTGCCCACTGCTCCGAATTTGTGCGTCACTTCACTGTGTGTGTGATTTGACTGGGCGTTTAAATCACTTCAAGTGTGTGTGCGTGTGTGCGTGTGTGTGTGTGTGTGTGTGTGTGTGTGTTTGAAACTTTCTGGGAAGGTTTTACGGGAGGAACAGAAGATCAGACCCAAATCCAAAAAAAAAATTGTAAAAGAAAAACCCAGGGTTTAATAATGAGGCAATAAATTGGCACAAATTAGAATAATGAAACAAGTTAGAGAACAGGTGACAGAACTTAACAGTAATCAAGACAGCTGAAACAGATCATGATCGTTAACTAAAGCAAAACCATCACTTAAGTCATCACTGTTGAACAATGGACATTTTTTCTTCTTTAAAGACATTTCCCCCCCTAATTCCGCATAGCGACTTGGTCTGGAATTAAGAAAAGCGCTATATAAATAAATAAATAAATAAATAAATAATCTTGAACTTGAACTCAAGCTGCTTTGGATAAAAGCGTCTACTAAATGACTGTAAAGTAAAGTGTACCTACTCCGATATAAGACTGGTATTTTGTATTTGCCCCAGAACTATGTAATAAAATGTTTTCATGTTTCATCATTTTCATAAAGTGATTAATGATTGTGAGTGGAAGTGTTGAAGACAAACGAGAGACGTGATGCTTGATAGCAGATTAAATTAAACGTATTTAGTCCAGGTGTTCTAATGCGCCGTCACATGGTCGTTGTTTAACGCGGATGCACATCAGATGCTACTGATGAGCTGTGAACTTCCGGGTGAAGTTCAAACGAAACCTGCCAATCATCACTGACACTATGATTTGAATACGCCCACAGTGATGTATTAGTCTTTCTCCGGGATTACTGAGGCAATGACTGCACTGAACCGGTCCAGCGAACCAATAAAAGAGAAGGAGAATCGAACATCTTTAGATTTAAAAAAAAATCATGTAGATAAGCACGCGTTGCCAGATTTGGCCCAAACGAGTGTGATGACAATAGAAAAATTGTTGTACTTTTCTAAAAACAAACCAGTGTGTTTTATGCATTATACATATTTTTATTACATTATTACATATTCCAGTTGAAAAAAAGCAAATATGTCAACCTGACTAGTTCAAGCCTTTTTGTCCATTTAACATTTTTTAATTTTAATTCATGTGTTTTATTAGTATTATAACCTAATTTAATGTATTTAAATGTGTACATTTTGACCACAAAAGAGTTGTTCACTTATAGAGTTAGTAGGCTTTGTGCGGCCCGGTTCGTGCCTTTTTGTGAAAAGTAGATGTTTGTAGATGTGAATGAGAGTGTGAATATGTATGTCTGTGTGTAGTGTTTTGTGATTGGTTAGCCATCACACCAGTATGTGTGCCCCGCCTTCAAACGCAGAGTTGCTTCGAATGGCTCCAACAAACATTATTCCGAAATAGAAAACGTAATTTTCTATAGAAGACGTTTTACAAAATAAACATGTTTGTCTGACAATAATAACAAAAAAATGTTTCACAAGTCTAACAGTAAAAAAACAATCATTGTTTTATTTTAATCCCGTGATACTTTTTTTTATCATTTATTTTGCTACATTGGTATTCAAATTACTCATCTAAACCGATACAGTACAAGGCTAAATAATGATTGCGCACTGCATTTCGAGAGGAATGTCATTCAGGCCAAAAGGTTCCACATCCACTAGTCAAACCACCAAGTGTCACTTAGTACTGCCGAAACGTTATCGAAAAACCCTCTAAAACACGAGAAATGGAGATGCCGTAATTGAGCGATCTGTTTTGTCTCGCTTAGATGACAGATTTAGTCGATTTAACTTTTTTTTTTCTTTATTATCCCCGAGTGTTTCCACAGCAACGCTTTTA
Source organism: Paedocypris sp. Pulau Singkep (assembly GCA_017309775.1). NCBI lineage: Eukaryota > Metazoa > Chordata > Actinopteri > Cypriniformes > Paedocypris > Paedocypris sp. Pulau Singkep. Next base: position 11,618,727 of record MU204250.1, on the reverse strand, counting down.
GCAAGAGTCTCTCAGAATCTCGAGAGTCGGCAAAAGTCAAGGATATTAGATGGAGTATGCTAAATTTTAATGTAGCCACTTTTCTAAGGTTGATTTTTGAAAGCCCAGAACGATCCGTCGCCATTCTTATGGGCTTCACACAAAATCTCTCCTGGTTCCAAGATGTCCGCCAGTTCCACACACACCCGCACTTCCTTAAGTCGGTCTGTGGGCAGGTAATAAACACGGCATTAGCGCTAAATACAGGTGAATGTCAGCGCCGGATTGTCTTCGGAGCCAGCTTTAATCATTTAGAAGTCCCTCCAGTGGGATCAACCGCATGTGAAGATATTAACTTCCCCTGCCACTGTTCAGCCGCCGCCATCCAAGTGGATGAAGCTCTGAGCCTTCGCTGAAATGACTGAAATGGAGACGTACGTGGATGTGGAATGGTAAGCAGTGTTGGGAGTAAGGCATTACAAAGTAGCACATTACTGTAATTAGAATATAAAAAATATTATATCAAATGTTCATTTTTAGGTCGTTTAATTACAGTACTTTCAATGCACTTGCATTACATAGTGAAATAATTAAATCATTGTGCAATTTTTGTTAATTTATCTTCTTATGTATATGTCTATATTAGCATCATGCGCTGCAAAAATTGCACATGACAAATTAAGAAAATAAAAAGCAAAACGCGTGAAAAAAAAAACTTAAATCAATTAAAATGATCTGCCACTGGAGTGAGAAAATCATACTTGGCAAGACGACTTGAAACAAGACCTATTTTCTTAAAACAGGCAAATTAATCTTTCTCTCTTGATTCCAAGCTTGTTAATTTATCTTGTAAGAAAGAAATTGATTCGTTGTTGAATTTCGAGATTTTTTGGCTTGTCAAGAATGTATTTTTGACAGTGTGTATATGTATATATTAGCATTATGTATGTATCAGCATTACTCGTCAATGTGCAACACCCTGTAAAACAAATGTGCAATTTCTCTCCTCTGTAGTACAATTCTATGTCTGTACTGTATTGTATAACATTTACATTTTTGGACTATAGTTATTAATGCCTGTTGCACTGTATAGAAAGGTGCTGTAATTTAATTATCCACGTATATGACTGACATTGTTTATGTGCACATTCACAATAAATGGCTATTCTATTAAATTCTACTATATTCAAATTACGGTAAAAGTTCAGTTTTCCGCTTCAAAGTCGTTGTGCTGGTGCACAAAATACGCGACAGTTTGCGACAGTCGTTTTTAAAGTGGAGACGTCCGAACCTTTGTGGATGAGACGATGCGTCCTGCAAAATCTCCATCTTTTAGGCGCATTTATTGTTGCAAAATAGGATTAGTTTTTCAGGAATTTAGTTTCTTACCTAAAGAAAGGTTGCATATCCTATACGGATAACTTTTTTTTTTTATCATAGTATGCTTTATAGAATTTCACTAAGATGATTCAGAAAGCTAAAAGGCTCAACTATGAAGACTTTTTTTATTATAGAATGAAGGACTATCTTTTGATATAGACTTATAAAGCTTTATTGTCATTGTCAGAACAATGGAATTCTGTTTGGCATCTCGGCATTAGCAGCAATGGAGACATTTAACAGCAGTGCGAACAATAACAGGTAACAGAATTAACATCACAACATCCACGTAACAACAGTAATGTGCAATCAGCAATACAATAAAATACAGCAATTAAACAGTGTAATGTGGAAATAGGAAGTGTAAAAATAACTAAACATTTGAAGGTTTATATGAGTTTCAAGATTAATTAGTTAAGTTACTTATTCAGTAACTAAGTTACCTTTCAGACACAGTAATTAGAAAAGTAATTTCATTACAAAATTGTAAAGTAATTAGTGTTTGTTATTGTTATTTTAAAGCAGGTGTCAATTGAAGATCGGAAATTGCATTTTAAATCAAATAATCAAATCAAATCAAATAATCAAATCAAAAGTGAAAGGCTCATTTATTATTGCAAAATATATTCAGTTTTTCATGAATTTTGCTTCTCACCTAAAAGAAGGGTAAATGCGGATAACAATTTTTTTTTTATTATCATAGTATGCTTTATAGAATTTAATAAAGATGATTCAGAAAGCTTAGCTAAACTATGTCATGTTTTACTGAATTAAAGTGACATGTCATTTGAATTATTTGTTCTTTGAAGGTTTATATGAATTTGAAGCATTCATTAATTAAGTTACTCAGGAACCAAGTTACCTTATAGACACAGTAATTAGAAAAGTAATTGAATTAGTAACTATTTACTATTTAAAAGTAACTTGCTCAACACTGAGCAGAAGTCACCATTGAAGAACCATTGAATTAGGTAAAAAACAAATTAATCCCTACTTAACGAATCCGTGACCGACGAAACATGCAAATCAGAAATTACGTAATCGGCGTCTGGGACGCTTCTCCAAACACGAGGGTTGTGTCGAATCCAACAGGAAGTGTGAGAGACGTGTGTGGGCTTGGATTTCGAAGGTAATTGCTCAAGTAAATCTGTCTGAAGTCTACAGTTGTCAGACTTCCCAGAAATGGCTGACGACGCTTATTTGTGTTGAAACGGCGGAGTTGGAGTGTTCAACAAGACGCCACTTTGGCTTTGACACAACTGTGCAGATGTGCTTTCGTTTTAACGCACTTGTGAGAAACGTGAACGCCAGCTCCGATACAAGAAAAGTAGGCGAACGCACCAGAAACACATTTACAAAGATCTGTTTTCATCCTTTTAATTTAGCTTGGCATTTAAGTCGTTATTTTGCTTGGTATACAGCAGCTCAGATAGTCACCAATGGTTTTTTCTCTTTGAGGAGATGCAGGTGCGGATAAATGCGGTTTCTTCGCTCACAGAGATCTGAACCTGCAAGCGCAAAGTTGTGTTTTCACGGACGGAAGCATTTATTAACCTTATAGAATCGGAAGCAGAAGTAGTGAATCACAGATGGAACGCGGTCTTCAACCTTGACTCTACTCGGGTGTTTCTTTGCATTCTACTCGAAACCTTTCTTGGGTTTGAAGATTGGAAAAGTAAGACGAGTCTGCTCTTCCGCTGATGATGCTATTCTGCAACTTAAGGGTTGAGACGAATTGCTGTTCTATTTGCAGAGGTGTACTCGAGAATTGTTGTACATTTTGTAAATATGCAATATGTTTGCACATGTATATTACAATTCATTTAAAAAGAAGTACGACAAACGGGCAAAAACTGAAAAAAAAAAAAAACATTTTTAGACATTGAAACACTGAACATAGTACTTGTACTTGTATTAGTACTTGTACTCTATTGATTGTGAAATTGAACTAGTCGAGGGTTTTATGTCTTTTCTAAACAAAACCATTTTCAGATGAAACTATGGGATCTCATTATCAATTCAGAATGCGAAGGTTTTTTTGTCATTACAGTGCAACAAAATTGTGGAAACCTTAGAATGGCAATACTATGAATCTAAAAATTGAAGTCAGATACCTACAAAAACCAAATAAATAAAATGAGAAAATAAGCTTTTTTATAAGAACTAGAATAAATCAGCAAATACAAGGTACAGTGTAAAATATTGGTATGGAGGGAGGAAGAGAAGTGTTGCACAGAAATATAATAAAATTAAATGAAAATCAATGTTAAAAGACTAAATACCGACTCTATGTACCAATTAGGGGTAGCGAATTCAGAACTGGTCTTTCGATGAAATGGCTATAATTGTTAACTATATATTTTAGAACTGTGAAACCTTTACAGCTAGTTAAATTGACATTTCAGAAGCCTTGACCTATAATTGTGGAACATCAGAACGAGTCCAAACTGTTGATTAATTCATCAGCCAATCAGATCTTTTCAAGGTGGGTCACACAATGTCATAATACAAGTGTTTTGTTGCCATTCAATAAAGTGTGTGAATACAATCATGCCAAATAATCATTACATGATGATTTAAAATAGTATAAGCAAAACATGTAGCAAAAAATGTGCATAATTGCATAAAAAAGATACTTTTGTGCAATAAATCCACATTCAACAAGTGCGTAAATGTATTTCTGTATCTCAGCAGAGTTCAGTGACAATCTTAAAATGCACATGCGTTCTCATTAGTTATTAAAATACATACAAAACGTTCAAACTATATTATTACAAGCCTGTGTGTGCATGATTTTAAGAATATTACACTATTCCCTGATTATTCATAAAATTATCCAAAAATTATAAAAGCCTCGAATCCCACCATTCCTGCGTCCAGCTATTTTTTTTTATTAATGTTGTTGGTGCTTCCATCTCAAAAGAAGATTCACAGCGGTGTAAGGATCGACTGGACTAATGTGAAATATGGATCTTATGTCACTTGCTCCTTCACTGCATCACATTTTATGTTGTATTGGTTTTTTTTTATTATTATTACTATTTCTTTAATAATTCAACAGAGACGGCAAACAGGCACGTCCTCCTACAGTCCAAACAAATGCTTTCAATTGTCTGTAAGTGGAGATATGGCTTGGTCACTAGTCCAAAGTGTGTTCCTTGATCTTCATGATGAGGGGATCTGCTGCCCTGATACTAAGAAAAAAAAGGAGAAGTGTAAGAAAATACCGTATTTACGCGAATATAAGCACTCCCTTTTTTGAAATGTCGATGCTCAAAAACTTGGGGAATGCTTTTAATCGGCGATTTCAAATATGCACGTAAATATAAGCCCGCATTTTTCCTTATTTTAAATCAGGAACAATCACAAATAAACGGAAACACGTCGTCTTTATGTGCGTCTAAATAATGTTAAACTTTCGTCCGTAGGTATAAAAGTCTGACTGGAGAGCAAAGGAACTTGTGAAATGAAGTCCTGACCACTATAATCGACTTTTTGTAAAGAAAAGTGAAGTGAGTGAGATTGTCAATAAGGCGATTATTCAAGTAAAACAATATCATAATAATACGAGTCACAAGTTTGTTAAATAAAGAAAAAATAAGCATTTTTTAAGAGAATATTAACAAAATTGAACTAGAAACGTTAAAAAAAAAATAATTCTCGGAGGTGCTTCTATTCATGTAAATACGGTATTTTGCTTTTACTGTAATTGAACTAGTGTGTGTGGGTTCAACTTCCCGGTGAAACATCACGTGGCTTCAATGTTTGAATCTACTAGATTTTCTAGTAGCTCCATTGTTAGAATAAAGCTAAAAACCCTGTACAGAAATCTGTCCAACACCCGGTGACCCAGAAATGGATGAAGTTGTGAACCGACATTTCCAGATGAAACACTTTTACCAACGTGTCGCTTTACTCAATCGTTTTATTACAGTCGTCTGTTTTATCAGCTAATACTGTTTATCTTCCTTTACAGTGTCTCCTTCTCCCAGTCCTCATTCCATATTGATACTAAACTCCCATAGATCTTGGCTAGCATTACTTGACATGAACATTGGTCAGATTAGCAGTGAACTATCTCCCGTAAACCTTACGGGACCTGGACATCTTGAAGGAAGGGAAGAAAGTAATAAAAAGTATGATTAAATTTTAAAGTGCGGCCAAGGATTAATGCCCTGACAGTGACCTCTTCACTCCGTAGACGTGTGTGTGTGTGTGTGTGTGTGTGTGTGTGTGTGAACTGGACAGCTAGCAATTAGAAAACAGGATATTGCATAATGTTTTGATTCCCAAATAAAAATTTCAATTGTCATATACACATTACACAACATGCCACAAAATGTATCTTTACAATCGTTTTAGGAAAAGAAAAAAAAAACGATTTGCAAAAGAACATCTTTACAAAAGAATTTAAAGCGAGAAAGAGATACAATAAATATTTTAATATTTTAACAAATATTATTTCATGTAAATTGTCTAAAATAATATAATTAAAACATATTTTAATAAATATTAAATATAAATACAAAAAGATTTAAAGATAAAAATACAGTACAATCCAAAATAAATAGACAAAGATAAGATAAAATAAATAAAATATTAATTAAAAACAAGGGAAAAACTATTAGGATGAAAAAAGGACAAAATGGTCCAAAAACTATTTTGTTTATGTAGATTGTACTTCCAGAATCCGAAGAATTTGCTGGATCGTTTTCTCATTCATTTATTATTTATTGACTTGTCAAAATAATAAAACCATTCAAGGTGCCAGTCATTTCAACTGACCCCTAGCAAACATGTTGTAAAGGTATTTTGTCTTTGCCTGCTCTAGTTGTGCTACTCGTCAATAGGACGTGTACTGGGATCTTTGTCGGAAAGCTTTCAAATGGAACAAATAACAGTCATTTGCATGGCTAATAGACGTTTGTCAACCCCAAACACACTTTTTCTTTATTTAATTATTAAGTGGCTAGTGTTGCTCGGCAACCATGACACAAGCCCACATTCCGTTGTTTTACGCCGTCAGTGTCGGGCAGCGAGTCCGCTATACCTCATAGTTATTTCAAGGTTACTGAAGAATTTGCATAGATGCCTTTCCTGTACATAAAAAAAGACCTTGTGTGAGTCTGAGAGGTTCGACAAAAACAACTGGCAGGGAAAGCGGTGGATCTCTTTAACATAACATTTTTTAACAAACTGATTTCATCCATTTCTCTGAAACAGTTTCGTTGCATTTTTGGGTCCAAGCATTTCAAGCAACTCTGGGATTGACTGTGAGATACGCAACCTGGTTTAAAAGTCAGCCAATCACAGAGGAGGACACACATTCACACTCTTTGCACAATTGTACACAATTTAGTTCATGTTTGAAGACTCCACAAATTCAAGTAAAATGCTCAAGATTTTTTTCAAATATTGGATACTTTGCGAATTTTACTCAAGTCTTCTTGGAATTGGTGACTTTTATTTTGTAATAGAGTAATCGTCACCGCCAATCCAAGCAACCAATCATACGCAACCTTGATTAATAGTCAGCCAATCACAGAGGAGGACACACATTCACACTCTTTGCTAAGAGCATTCTATTCCGCACATTTCGTTTTTTACTCAAGTCTTCGTGGAATCGGTGACTTGCACGGGTGTAAGGTACTTGAGTGAATGCACTTCGTTACTTTACTTAAGTATGTTTTTGGCTACTTTGTATTTGCACTGAGTATAAAACATATAAGCAACTTTTACTCTCTACTCCACTGCATTTATGATGAAGTAGCTGTACTTTTCACTCCACTACATTTGGACAAACACTTATCGTTACTCGTTACATTGTAATCGTGCGCAACAAGCCGGAATCGATTTGTATCGCGGTCAATTTCTTGGGCGGACGAGGTGAATATTGCCATCTTTATAAAATTCATAATATATAACTTTATACAATACATATAATATATAATTTACTAATCAGATTAATCATTTTATTTTATATCTACTTGCAAATTTAAGTGATTGAGACTGACATTTTTTTCTTTTTATCTACCAATTTTCTAACAAATGTATCTATTTGTTCTACCAGTTTTCAAACATTGAGGTTAAATTCTGTTTCTGTCTTGAAAAACAATTGTTTGTTTTCACATTTCTTTTTCTTTTTTGGGCCTATATTGAGCAGTAATAAAAATACTTCTTAATACTTAAGTTCTTTTAAAATTGGATACTTTGCTACTTTGACTCAAGTCTTTTTGAAATTGGTGACTTGTTTCTTGTATTAGAGTAATTTTTACAGTAAGTATCTGTACTTTTACTCAAGTATGGCTGTCCGGTACTCTCTACACCCCTGGTGACTTGTATCTTGTAATAGAGTAACTGTTGCCATACTTTTACTCAAGTATGGCTGTCCGGTACTCTTTACACCCCTGGTGACTTGTAATAGAGTAACTGTTGCCATACTTTTACTCAAGTGTGGTTTTCTTTTTTCTTCACCCCTAAGAAACTCCACAAAGCACAAATTACGCTCACCGTCTACGCTAGCCCAACCAAAACCCTCTTTACCTTCCTCCAAAGCTCAGTTAAGCATCAGTCTGTGGTAAACATAGTTCCTCAGACACAGCAGAAGAAGCAAACACGGCTTCTCTAGAACCCTTTGCCCTTGACGACCAAGAACACAAGTTCACGCGTCGTTCCGCCTCCCAAAGCGAAGCTGACGTGTAATCAACACCTGCAGCCTCCCAGTCCCACACCCAGTCCCACGTCCAGGCGCCACCAGAGCCGTGCCAAGCTCACGCCCGCAGTCAGGGTCCCGGGGAAAGCAGGGCACTTTAATCAAAGCTCCACAAACCTTAAATTATTTTCCTCCCAGAACGTGGAGTGTTATTCGACCTCTGTGTTCCCTCAGTCCGACGGATGGAAGGAGTCGTGTGGCTCACCTCATGCTTGCCGGCTGTGTCTGGAGAGCCTTCAACTTTTATTACATCTCTCTCTCTCCCACTCTCTCATTATCTCTCTCTCTCTCTCCCTCACACACACTCACTCTCTCTCTTTCTCTCCCTCACACATACACACACACACACACACACACACACTCACTCTCTCTCTCTCTCTCTCTCTCTCTCTCTCTTTCTTTCCCTCACACACACACACACACACACACACACACTCACTCTCTCTCTTACTTTTTTCTCTGTGTGTTTCACTTTCTCTCTGTCTCTCTCTCACACACACATACACACACACTCTCTCTCTCTCACTCTCTTTCTCTCTCTGTTTCAATGTCTCTCTTTTCTTTCTCTCTCATGTTATTCTTTCTTTCTTTCACTCTCTTTCTCACTTTCTCTCAGTCTCGTTCTCTCTCTTTCTCTCACGTACACTCTCCTCTCTCTATTTCAATTTCTCTCTCTCTCTCTCTTTCTCTCTCACTCACTCTCACTCTCTCTGTTTCACTTTCTCTCTCTCCCACTCTGTATCTCATTATCTCTCTCTCACTCTCCTTCTCTCTGTTTCACTTTACATCTGTCGCTTTCTCTCTATCTCGTTATCTCACTCTCTTTCTCTCTGTTTCACTTTGTCTCTAGTCTCTTTCTCTCTCTGTTTCACTTTCTCTCTCTCTCTCTCTCTCTCTCTCTCTCTCTCTCTCTCTCTCTCTCTCACACACACACACACACACACACACTATGCAAAGTCTACAATTCAATACAAGTCTTTATAAAGTGGACAATATTATAATATAACAATATATATTATTTAATTAAATTATAAATATAATCTATATGTGTTCCGCTTTTACTAGGGGAAAAATTTTAATTGTGCTCCGCCTTTAATGCATCCCGTGAAGTTACACAAACCCGGAGCAGTGGGCAGCTCGGTGCTCAAGAACACTGTTGTAAAACCCACTGGACCGGGATTCGAACCTGCAACAGCTGGTGGATGCTGGACTTTTTCGTATTGATATTATTTTGTCATATATAATTTATGTTAATTGATTTGGTCATTACAGTATATCAAATCAAATCACTTTTATTGTCATAAAATCGTGTTAATCATGTTGTTATGCTTTAGTTTCATTTATTACATTTTTACATTTTATTTGGCAGTCTTGCGAAAAAATATGAAATCTTTAAAATGAAATGAAAAAACTCTTCTGCTTAAAGCAGAAATTGCTCCGCGTCGCCATATTTAAGCACGTTCTCGCATTTCTATTTCCAGCGACAAATCAAATGTGGAGAAATGATTTATTTAATCACCGGCGTCTCATGCTTCAGCAGGTTCTTCAGCTTTTATTTCCCAGTTACACAAATAACACGCAAACACCAAAGCGTTCAATAATGCAAACGCCAGAGTCTGTCTCTTAATAATTCATCTAATTGTAACTCTCCCTGAACAAGGTGTCAGCAGCTTTAAAGATTCATGTTTCCCATTCACTTAAGAGAGAAAATAGTTTTATCCTGCGAAAGGATGTCGTTTACGGATGAATTAATCTGGGAATTCATTCAGCTTTGTTGTACCGTTTAAGATTCGATGTGTTCGTCTGTTTCAGCGTGCGGCGATGGAGATGGGTAAACACGGTAAACGTGGTCGTGCACCTTTCACACAGAGAATTAATGAGCGAAAACAAGTTTGATCCACGTGGTTTTGTTTGGAAGTGAGTTTCTGTCGGTCTGTGAAACACTCACACACTCACTCACTCATCACAACGGATTTCCAAGACTTCAGAACAAGTGTAGTGGACGCTCTTAAAAAAAAAAAAGTACTCATATTATTATTAGAAACGGGAAGGATTATGAATTTCTGAAAACCCGGGTATCCGTCTGGAGACTTTATATGCAAACGTTGCTATTTGTTCACCAAACTGGACTAGAAGGTCAGTTCAAGGGCGCCGACTATACCACTCTTACAATGGGTTAGCGAGATGCTATTTGTGTGTGTGTGTGTGTGTGTGTGTGTGTGTGTGTGTGTGTGTGCGTGTGTGTGTGTGTGTGTGATATGTTGTCGATCATCTGTTGTTTTTAAGCAGTTTTTGTGCTTTTTCTGCGTCATATGTGCTGAAACTGACGCTCGAGGGACAAATTTGTCCAGTAGTGACCACTGGTTTATTTCACCGGCCCAGTGTGGAGCCTAAAGAAATAGTAAAAATATGGGGGGGGATACATTTGTATAAATTTTTTAGTAATAAATAGTAAAATGTAAAATGGTAACAAAAACATTTAGTAACTTTGAACAAAAATATAAATGTGAGTGTGTGTGTGTGTGTGTGTGTGTTATAATATAAAAAAATGCATGATAAAATTCACATTTATGTATTTTCCTTACAAATGTACTAATAATATTAAAAAAATATATATATATTTTTTAATAATATGCAAGTGTGTAGATGCTTGTTTTTGAATAAAATAACTGTAAGGTTAGGAGAGAGTGTGGTTATTTTTAAAGGGAAACAACAATTTTAAATGGACGTAACTTTTTTTTTTTTACAATTCAATACTGAATTCAGAATAAAGGCAAACATAAATTAAAAACTGTGTATAAAATATACAATTAATTAATTGAAACATTCAACAAGACAAAAGTAATGACATCAGAACATGTAAAAGCCTTTTAACACCAGGAAAAATAAATCCAGAAGCAAAATAAAAGTGTTAAGTAGACTGAGGGTCATGAACTTTGTGATGTCATGTCCAAGATGGCCGCTAGTGAACTCAAAGTTGTGTGTTTAGCAGGCGTGACAAAGGATGTTAAAACTGGTGAGCTTATTTATTATTACATTATTATCCATATTACATTATCATATATGTAATCATTTAAATAAACCATTGTAATGTTAAAGTATCTGTGCGGGTATTTACAAGCTTATTGAGTGTTGTAAGTGTAGTGACTATTGGCTCATTTCATATTCATAGTTTATTGCACATCAAATTGAGCATAACATATGTAAAAAAAAAAAACACACAAGTTAAGCTTATCTATTAAGTCTATCTTTTTGAATTCTTAAACGTGGCGTTTGTCCAGTCTTGTTCCTAACTGAACATCCATACAACAGTTTGTTTTGTTTGTTTGTATTTTCTTTTTGAGCCAACAGAGGTGTCAACGAAAGTAGAAATTTGGCTTACTTTTACTTTTCTAGAGTATTAATTTTTCCGCTTACTTTCTACTTCTTATTTTTAAAGAAGTAAAACGGCAAACGAATGTTCAACATGTGTGAGACGCAGTGACCGTGTGTATTTGTAAGACGCTTTTCACAGTTTAAACTGTCTCAAAGCGCACAAAAGCTCACGTGAACACTGATAAACATTTTTGTGAGACTTTAAGATATAATATTTATCTTATATTAGATATAACGGAAATAATGTAATGTGGAAGCTAGATTTTCGAAGAGTTCAAATTTAGGTCATTATTTCATAACATGTACTATTTGAAAATAATCTATTTTGTTACACGTTTTTACAGATTTATCAACCTCCTGTGTGATTTAGTGTCTTGAGGCCACGCAGATTGCACAGAAGCTTTGTAATAAAATGCATTAATTTTCAATGTAATTACAACAATTTAATAGAACAATATAGTTCTATAATGCTATTTTTTGTCCTCGCTTCATCAGTATCAGTAACGCTACTTTTACTTCAGTAGAATATTGGGCATTTTACTTTTACTTTCATAGAAGTACTTTTTGACTCTAGTATTTCTACTTCTAATGAAGTAACAAAAGTGACTACTTTTGACAGCTGTGTGAGCCAATCACAGCAACTCTAGTCTCTGAACAGGATTGCGAGAACATATTATAAATTAAATAGTTTTGAAAGGCAGGTTTGCAAGAAATCATGAAAGCTGACACATCTGGGCCAGATGTAACAAGCTGGCCCTCAGCTGAAGGCCACATCTGGGCAGGTCAGAGGTCACTTGCTATCTCGGGGTATATTTTGTACTTTTTACAATCCTAAATTTAGTTTGTTGATGTTGTTGTTTAGATCTTTGATTTCATTGTAGTAAATCCGTGCTTTGCTGCTCAGATGGTTGTATATCTAAGAATAAATCCCATCTAGCCTGGTCGGGCTTATAGAGACGAGCCAATATTTGCGCTTGACAAATCATTTCCATCTGCCCAGTGACACGAGCTCCTCAGACTCTTATCAACGGAACCCAGTCAAATCGCTGATAAGAATCAAAAGGAGTTGATGTGGCTTTGCAGATCCTCGCCATTGTCATTTGTGCACAAGCAATTACAATGTAATCTGATTCGTGGGTTTATTTTAGTTTGATATTCCCGTACAAAATCAAGCATTTGATAGACGGATGATGATGCCTTCCTGTGAATATGTGAAGACGTGATGAAGTGCTTTTTATTGGTAATATCCTTCTCCACAGCCTTTGCAGAATATTTTTTTTGTTTTGAATGGTTTTGAATTGAAGAAGGTATTTTTGTCGTTTTGTTTGTTGCATATTTTTAAGAATGTATTTGTATATGTGCCATTTATTTTCCTAAAATTGTTCTTAAACAAAGCAAAGACGTCTTAATTTCATGAGGTTAGATGAATTAGATTTTCTAATAATTTTAATGTCAACGGTGTATATATATGTATATGCAGTTATACATACATATATCATTGAACAGGGTGTATATGTCTATTTCTACTTCAGTAGAAACTACTGTACACACTTTAATCTGGTTACTGGACTCTACTTGAGTTACTTGAGTCACTTTTGTGTTTTGTATTTTACTCTTTTTATTGTATTTTTTTATATTTTGTTCTTCATCTTCATAATATTTTTGTATTTTATTCATATTTTATCTTTATTTTTGTTGTATTTTGGTGTATTTTTAATTGTAGTTCTTAGCTCGCATGCATGTTGTACCATGTATGATGTGTATGTGAAAAATAAAATGTGAATTTTATTAATTTAATTTAAATTAAATTATTAAATTGTTAGCTTTTTTTTTTATTTTTACAACTGGACCACAACAGGTGTGGCACTTTAGTGAGGACTACAGTAGTAGAAATAAGCTGGAGTTGGGCCTAACTAGATGTTTGTGTGGTCTGGGTGTTAAATCTGAACAGTCTGAGACTTTAAATTAGAAAACTTTCCTGTAATAAGGTCAACGATTTGGTGTTTTTACATGACAAATCACCTGTCAAAGTCTGGCCGTCTCTCAGCCTACATCCACAAGCTGCGCTGTGCCACGCTCTGTCCAGTTTCTCATTATCTTCATGCCCTTTTGCCCGTCTCGATGGCTCTATAAGTGGGTCAGTGATGCTTACACTTGCTCTTACCAGAGTTCCAAATTTCTGTCTACACTCACCAGTGACCCAGAAAACACCACACGGCTGTCCCACGTCTTGAAGTTTAGAGAGAAATATACAGAGATGGAGGTTTTGGCAAAATGGCTATACAATAAGTACAGTATTATGTTAAATGTAATTTAAATTAAAATAAAAAAGGAAACTTGCACAAGATATCTTTAACTTTATTTGTACAGCATCTTAGAGCTGCTCCCACTAAACCACTTTTAACCCTAACCTTGTGTAAAAACTCTCTGTGTGTAAATATCAGTATCCAGTGAATTTGCAATATCAGTGTATAGTAAAATTCCCAAAATGATGTCTGTATATATTTAATACTTTTTTATGTATTATTTTTATGTATCATTTTTTTATGTATTTACCTTTTTTATGCATCAGAAAAAAAATCAGAAGTGAGTCTATCTGCCTAACGTGTACTGGCAACTCTTCGTCTTCATTCATCCAACTATCCATCCATCCATCCATCCATCCATTCATCAATCTCTCACTGTTTCTCTATCTATCTATCTACCTATCTACCTATCTATCTATCTATCTATCTATCTATCTATCTATCTATCTATCTATCTATCTATCTATCTATCTATCTATCTATCTATCTATCCATCCATCCATCAGTTTGTTCATCCAACCATCCATCCATCCATCCATCTATCTATCTATCCGTCCATCCGTCCATCATCCAACATGTTTGTTCATCATCCACTCATTTGTTCATTCATCCATCCGTCCAATTCTTTCCTTAATTAGTTCTCAATCTACTTGTCCATACGTTATTCTCCCTATCTATCTGTTCATCCATCCATGTTTCCATCCATCAATTCATCAGTTTGTTCATACATCCGTCTGTCTTTTCATTCATCCATCTATTCATCTGTCTGTTCATTCATCCAACTATCCATCTCTCTTTATCCACCCATCTTTCTATCTATTTATCTATCTATCTATCCGTCCATCATCCAACCTGTTTGTTCATCATCCATTCATCTGTTTATTCATCCGTCCATCCAATTAATTCTTTCATTAGTTCTCATTCTACTTGTCCATACGTCCTTCTCCCTGTTTTTCTCATGATCTCTCCACTTGTCCTTCTGTCCCTCCATCCCTCTGTCCATTCTTTCTTCCATTAATCCATCCATCCATCCATCTTTCCCTCCGACCACAACTGCCAAAATGTTAATATGTTCAATGTGTCCTAGCTGTTTTAAAGCGCAGCTCATTTACATTTATGCATTTAACACACTGCTAAAAAAAACAACTCATAAATTGTACTTCATATAAAAAAAGCCTCGTATAATTTGCACATTGATACACGGGTTTTATTAAGTAGATTTTATGGGTTGCCAGTCTCAGGCGCTTTTATGTATCCAAAGCGAGTTCAAACCTGGACCAACTTGTCACGGGATCTGAACCCACAATCTCCATGTTTCCAACACGTTCCTTCATCCCGCAGTGAATTCTTCAGCATGGAGGGTCAGTTCGCTTCCCCGTGCATCTACACTGAACACGTCCCGAGAGATCCCAGTCGGGTAAATTAGGGCATCTTTGATCCGACGGACACATCTGTCATTCATTAATGCTGTCACAGAGTCTGGAGGAAACTGCCAGCTGAGCTTCTCCCAGGAGAACATTCCCATCCCTCCATCTTTCACCAGACACAAGATAAAAAAAAACAAATAACAAGCTTAAAACATTAAACGTTATGTTTTGCTGTTGCCGATCAGCGGAAAAGTCCAGAAGAGAAAAAAAGAAGATGAAGAAGAAGAAAAAGAAAAAAATCTACCTATCTATCTATCTATCTATCTATCTACCTATCTATCTACCTATCTATCTATCTATCTATCTATCTATCTGTCTATCTGTCTGTCTGTCTGTCTGTCTGTCTGTCTGTCTGTCTGTCTATCAGTCTATCTATCTATCTATCTATCTATCTATCTATCTATCTATCTATCTATCTATCTATCTATCTATCTATCTATCTATCTATCTATCAGTCTATCTATCTATCTATCTATCTATCTATCTATCTATCTATCTATCTATCTATCTGTCTATCTGTCTATCTGTCTATCTGTCTATCTGTCTATCCTTCTATCTGTCTATCTATCTATCTATCTATCTATTATCCGATTAGCGGAGAAGTCCACCAGAGAAGAAGAAGAAGAAGAAGAAGAAGAAACCTGGCGAGGATAGTAATGGAATCTGGCAGCTCCGTGACAGGGGTGATAATGAGAACTTTAATTGACAACCTGTCGTCTCTTTTATGTTTCCATCAGACAGGGTGCATTGTTTCATCCTTCACAAAAATGGAGATCCTTCCTAAACATACAGGAGCTAAACAGCGAGTGAGCACTGTAGACCCACCGCATGCATTTTAATCATTCTCCCCCGCACTGGAGATGACCTGCAGAAGCGCAGAGATGACAGCGGGATGCGGGCGAGAAAAACTCACCGCGTCCTCTTCAGCCATTCCTAACCAGTGATGAGGAGCTTGAGCTAACTGGAAAGAGAAGATCTGTCTCCTCCGAGTCATCGTTTCCTGTTGACCCTCCTATTGTGTTTGTTTCAGAGGAACATCCATCCATCCATCCATGTTGTTCTTCCATTCCTTCTTTATTTCTCAACTTATTTGTCCATATGTGTGTCATTCTCTCTGTATTTCTCTTTCTCTCTCTATCTATTCATACTTCTGTCTCTCCATCCCTCTTTTCATTATTTCTTCCATTCATCCATGTTTTTCTTCCATTCCTTCTTTATTTCTCAACCTATTTGTTCATATGTTTGTCATTCTATCTGTATTTCTTTCTCTCCTCATTTTTCCTTCTGTCTCTCCATCCCTCTGTCCATTCTTTCTTCCATCCATCCATCTATTCATCCATGTTTTTTTTTCATTCCTTCTTTATTTCTCAACCTATTTGTTCATATGTTTGTCATTCTATCTGTATTTCTTTCTCTCCTCATTTGTCCTTCTGTCTCTCAATCTCTCTGTCCATTCTTTCGTCCATCCATCCATCTATTCATCCATGTTTTTCTTCCATTACTTCTTTATTTCCCAACCTATTTGTCCATATGTTTGTCATTCTCTCTGTATGTCTTCTCTCCCCATTTGTCCTTCTGTCTCTCCTTCCTTCTGTCTATTCTTTCTTCCATTCATCCATGTTTTTCATTCATTCCTTCTTTATGTGTCCATATTTTTGGAATTCTCGTTCTCGCCCCATTTGTCCTTCTCTTTCTCCATCTCTCTGCTAGTCTTTCTTCTATCCATCCATCCATCCATCCATCCATCCACCACCATTTTCTGGTAACTCTTCAATTGTATATGTCGATAACCCTAACTAAGACAAGCAGGAGAAGATTCAAAGTGAAAAAATACTTCTAAGTGTTTTTTTTTCATTATTAAACTTTTAACACGGCCAATTTGACCCAAACAGTATCTGCGTAAAATAATGTTACAAATATGTTAACTGAATCATTATATTTTTCCTATGATGATTACACTAAATAAACCAAGCGGGAGAAGTTTTAAAGTGAAAAAGAAACTTTAAATATTTTTTAAATAATTTTTAATTTCATAGGAGGGTTAAAATGGAAGTTTGCAACCTGGTGTGAAATCTAAATAATTCTGTGTGTTTAGCTCAAAAAATGAATCGATAAAATCGGCGTGCAGAGGAAGTTTTAAGCTTTTCGGCTGAAAATTACATCCTTTTTTTTTTTGGTTTTTCTGCTTCGCCCTCAACAATGACCTTCACCTCCAATGGACGTAGGATTTGCCATTTCTACTGAAGGGAACTTTTATCCACTTGAAGCCGAGAGCACATGCATCAACTCTCTGGTATTTTAAGATGATTTACTAAAGATCTTTCAACCTACTAAAAGTTTTTTTTTTATTTAGACTGAACAAAACAGCCCTCCCTTTGGGATTTTCGGTGGGATTCAGTTTGGAGTTGGCTTGATAAAATAGAGAAACAAATCAATGGCTCTTCAAAGAATTTTCGTGAAATTGGTTGAAGAACATATTTGGCTTTATTCAAAAACCGTTGATGGTTGTTTGTCTGCGTTTGCCGTTTGATGGACTGCTGCGAGCTTTAAATATTGATTTTTACAGCCTTTGTTTGATTGAACTTCATGTGCGTTTATCATTTGAATTACACGCTTTACAATGGACGGTTCAAAAGGTGGCGAAAAAGCACCAGCATCCTCTTGCTCTTTGCAATTGTTCTCAACCCAGTTCTTTTGAAACGTGTAATCGCGCAATTCCACCAACTACACTCCGCTTTCCATTTCCTCTCCTTTGTGTCGTCAGAAATTGTCTAAGAAGACGGGAGAGATTTTTGTTTAGAAGACCATAGGACCCCCGAGGAAGCGTTTCAAAATGCAAAATAGCATTTCAAATCCAACCTGGTTTTGTAACAGAATCCCCAATGCCAATTCGAGAGCCAGTTGGGTGTTTAAGTGAATTCGAAATCCATTTCTCGTTTTTACTTTTTTCCCGAGATTTGATTTTTCTTCCCATTCCGATAAAAGTAGATTGGACTGGATCCTAATCTCTTTTGTGGTGTCACAAGGAGAGTAAATATTAGTGTAGGGTACAGCATCCCATATCTCTCAAATTTAGTTTTGCCCAGTGGGATCTGGTGGAATCTTGAGCTGTTTTTGGCGATTAGGTCTTTGGTGTTTCTTAACCGGATGGCTCTTATCGCGGACGCTTGGACTTTTTCCTGGTCCTCCCTGTGGAGGCAGAGTGAAACGAGGCTTGGGATGCCAGTGATGCTCGTCCTGTGGCTCTGGACCCACACTATCACTGAAGTGCCTGATTCTCTTCTTCTTTTCTTCCTTTATCAGTGTTTCCACTGCGTCTATAAAGTGTAGATTGTCTAGGAAATGTGCTGTTTTTATGCAGAGTCCATATCCTTCCCAATCCTTCCAACAGGTTTTCTTTTTAAAAGGCAAAAAACTACCAAAAAAATGTTGTTGATCCCTTCAAGGCTTTTTGACTTTGTCAACACTCACCTTAACAAAATAAAAAAAATATATATTTTTTTTTTTAATTATTAAAATGCTCTAGCTAAAAATATAGCACTGGCTGTGTTAGGGTCTACATAGGTGCTAAAAAGACAAGTGAAATAAAAATGATAAGTGAATCTATGCGCAGAAAACTGACAACTAGCTGATCTTCCAATCATGTGCTGTGTTTAGTTGCCCAAAAACGAAAAACAAACAAAAGTGGGAATATTTATATACAATAGTGGAGATTCTGGTGTGTTGACTATGTGTCCTCTTGA
Source organism: Paedocypris sp. Pulau Singkep (assembly GCA_017309775.1). Taxonomy (NCBI): domain Eukaryota; kingdom Metazoa; phylum Chordata; class Actinopteri; order Cypriniformes; genus Paedocypris; species Paedocypris sp. Pulau Singkep. Next base: position 11,599,805 of record MU204250.1, on the reverse strand, counting down.
CTAGATTGAGTAGATGCATCTCACAATTTCAAACAAAAGTGAGAGAATATTGACAAGGACCCAAGATCTGGATGTTGTTTCTCAAGAAAGTGAAGAAAAATAATGAAAAAGTTAATGATGAGACGGTTTCTGAGGAGAAAGACGACTTGTATTGTTCAGAGGAAACAGACTCATCTGGTGATGAGAAGGTCACCAGTGGGTAAGAAGCTCCAGAAGAGAGAATGAGGTCCAAAAATGGAAAAGTGATGTCACAATCAGACCAGACAGACCCCGCCCACTGACCTGCTGACCCCAGTTTTGCAGCCAAGAAAAAAATGTATTGAAAATGGGTCAAAAATGGCCCCAGCACCTTTAACGTTATAAACGGCATTTACTGTTAATAATAAAGATGAAACAAAAAGAATTGGAACAAAAAAGCTAATAAAGACGTGTGTTATAATGTCGCTCACAGGGGACACAGCAACTTTTATTTTTTTTTATTATTTTTTAAGGTACATTTTACCATATTTCTCAAGGTAAAATTTAGGGGTGTGTTGTTAAAAAAAGGCCCAAAGACCTAGAACAAAAAGCTTTTCAAAAATATTTTTAGTGGTAAAGGAAACCTAACAAGATAACCAAAAGTTGGAAAAAAAAAACTTGAACAATGGTTTAGTGTATTTTATAGCTGATATAAAATGCTGACCCGCTAACACAAGAGATAGAGACCGTACGAAGGATATGTGTAGATTGAATTGTAATAATCTCTAATTTGGAATTCAAAGCTTTTTTTTCTTCAAATTGGTTACTTCTGCATATTCTTTGTGTACATCCAAACGCATCGGGACATTGGTGAAGGGATTTGGTCAGGGAAAAGCTCCTAGATGTGAGGAACAGCTTCCCGTGGAAATCGCTGCAACCGTATTGCACTGAATTATTGATCAACTTGTCGACCAATGTCACATAGAGAGGGTTGTAGTTGGGAAGCGTTTATATTAATGAATATTGAATAAGATTCTGGAGATCAGAAAGACTTTTAAATGGCTGCACTGTTCACATCGATATAATGAAAATAGCTTTGCCGTTTGAAGAGCACAATGGGGTTTTGAATATTCTTGGCTTTTTATGCACCTTATATATTTCAGAGCGTTTAAAATGCATATATTTCAGTGAACTGGGTTTCTTTTTCCAAGGTTGAACAGTTACTGTGTGTTCGTGAAGATAGACCTATGCACCAATCACAATCTAATCTAGTTATGAACAATAATTGTAATTAATTTATCTTGATATAAACCTTGCTTTAGATGAAAATGCACTCGTTTTATTTATTTAATGAATGCCTATATTTACATAGTTATTTTTTTGCTTTATGGTTTGGTTGTTATTGAAAGCAATGCCCAGTGTTTCAATTTTAACGGTTAGTTATTATTATTGTAATCAACGTGATTTTATTGAAAACAAAAAAACAATTAAGTAATTATCACTAATGAATCATTGTACTTTTCCCCATTCTTTCTACAAATAATGCATTGAGGGAAAACTATTTCTGGGCAGAAAATCATAACACACCCTAGATGAATCAACCAATCATACGAAGCAAAAAATATCAAAGTGTCAGTAGCAGAATGCTAATGTGAGCTGATTGGTTAAAAATAATGTGTGTGTGTGTGTGTGTGTGTGTGTGTGCGTGCGTGTGTGTAATATTGTATTGTGTGTTTATTTAAATATTATATTTGTTTACTGGTTTCAATGAATTATTTAAATTCTTGAATGCAAAGTTTTATTTATAGTATTATTATCATCATTATCACTCTAAAACTCTTTAATGTAGAAAAAAAAAGACACAAAAATTAAGAGCATTTTTCCATCCAGCCTTATCTTAAAATGAAACTATCTTTTTTTAATCTAGCATACTCGGGGAAAGAAAAACTCATAACTCCTTTTTCTCTAATAAAAACACATTATACTACAGTAGTTCCGTCTTTAGCAAAAAAAAAAAAAAAAACTCCGGTCCTTACATTTTTCTTCTACCTGCAGGGCTTTTACATTATCATATTTTATTCTCCTCCCTCTTTCCTCCCATTCATTTTAGTCATTCAACATGACTTCCAGTGAATGAGACTCTGATGTCTGTTTCTCGTGTAGGCCATGCTGCATGATTTCCTAATTAATTTCCTCGAAATCCGACCTGACGTAGTTGATGCATTGGGTCGTGCAATATTTCCACAGGATTTACAAACCTCTCCGCTGGGACATGAATGCCTTTACATATTTTTCATTACCTTCCCGAACACGATTCTCCCAAATTCTATAGCACGGCAATCTGATTGGCTGTCAACGGGCAGGGTCTGGAATTCAAATGCCCAATCTTCACCCACCTGAGCAAGTAGATTTAAGAGCGGCACAGAAGATGGAGTCAGCCTTAAGGAGCAGGTACGAGCCATCACTGCCTCTCAGCAGTTGCTTAGCAACAGCGTTTATTTATTATACAGAAACTTGAAGCAGATAAGCATTTAGCGTATTTACGTGAATTTAAGCACCCCACGAATATAAGGACCCCCCTGATTTTTCAGGCACAAAATAAAAATATATTATTACATTTATATATTTATACAATTTATTTATTTCGTTTCTGGCTAAATTACGTAACTTTTCTCTTTAAAATACTGTTTTTTTCTTTATTTAACAAACCTAAATTGTGACTCACTTCCATGTTGTTTTACTTAAAATAAACAAAACGATATTCTTTTCTAGTGGTCAAAACTACACCTCCCATCATGCTTTGCTGCTCATTGGTTCCCATGAGCCTTTGCATAAAAGAACATAGCGTAAAGCTGACTGAGCTCGGTTTTTGTTAGACGTAAATATTACAACAGTCACGTTTTTCTCTGTGTAGCAGACAGAGCGATTCCATTGTGTTCTACTCTGGTGTTCTTTGTTTTGAACATTTAGCACGGCGATCTAACGGATGCAATATGGTCTGTCTGTTCAAATATTAACGACTGTTTTTCGTTTAATCGTACTCCTTCCAGTGTGATTTTTTTCGCTGTTAAGTGTTGCGACGTTAATTTATTTCTGTTATTGAGCTAATTAAAATATGCACATTTGTCTCCAGAACCAATTTTTAAAAGAAATGAGAGCTTAAATGTATGTGAATATTTGAAATTGCCGATTATAAGCACCCGCAAGTTTTTGAGTCGCTAAAATTTGATAAAAACGGGTGCTTATATTTGCACAACTACGGTATAACTGTGAATTTAGTAAGACCGGGCAAATCAAACCCAAAGTTGCTTAAAACAGTGACCAATTTGCTCCCAAGCTTTTTTTTTGCGCCACTTCTTCCCAAATTGTCTCAATTGTTGGACGGGAAACACAGATTAATGAGTGAAACGGAGCCTCATAAATTAAAGTTACGGGCTCGTGTCCTCGGCTTGGGTGATGGATGTGATGTAACCGTGGCCCTTTATTCTGTGTATGTAATTAATACATTAAATATTATATCGATCTTGCTGCCCACAGCTGTTGGGTTCAAAGGAAGTTTTGTATCATGGCAGAATGCCCAGGGCCCAGCGCAGAAACTAGCTGTGCCAGTTTTGCCAAAGGCTGAGTGATCACAGGAAGGAACTGCACTTTGTAATTCAGCAGAGGTTAACGCTGAGATTCCCACGCATGCAGACTTACTTTCTGTACCTTTAATCAAAGGTTCAAATGGAATTTTAGCTATTTCCTTTCAAATAAATGATCTTTTTTTTTTCTTGTTTTTTCCCTCTATCGCCGTTCCTCCTGCGTCGATGCATCAATCCGTCTTCACAAGCGATAAAAACACGAACGGGGCTGAATGCTCAAAGACGGCTCGGTTAGAAATGCACTGTGTTGCTAGTTCATTCATTCATCTTCTTAACTGCTTTTTTATTTTCTGTGTCCATTTTCCTTTTTAAGAGAATGATAAATGCTTGTGTCATTTTTTTAGTACTAAATATGTTCACACCAACTATCCACACTGGACAAACCTACACATCCTAATTAGCATGAACACAATCCTAGCTAACGGGCCCACACGCACACACACATACACACCACTCAACAAACCGGTGTTATTCTAATCAACACATCCACATATAACAAGATTTTCATGTAGAATGTGTTCTTAGAATCCACCACTCGTTCCTTAAAGGACATGGCTCTGAATAGGCCGCCTTAATTAAGTTAGCAAACATCTAGCAGTCATGTTAATGCAGCTTTAATCACTAATGGACACAAATTAGCTGTGGAATATTGGCGGCAGGAAGGATGTTAGTCGGGCACTCATCAGTCACGTGACGTCGCCCGACGGCAAATGCACAAAATGGCTTCTATGTAGCAGAGACTGAGTGTCAGTTGAGGAGAATAAAAGCAAGTAGTGAATTAGTCCAGATCACATGTTTATACAAACAGATACATTTTTACAGAACACTAAATATAATAAAACTTGAACGAAATAATGAGATTGAATCCTAAAATACCATCCATAGGATAGCACCCCTAAAATAATGCCCATGGAAAAACACCCATTAGATGACACCCATAGAATAACGCCCACAGGAAAACACTCATAAGATAATACCCCTAAATTCACACACATAGCACCCATAGCATAAGAATAATGCCCATAACATAACACCCAGAGAAGAACACCCATAGGATAACACCACTAAAATAATGCCAGAGGATAACACCCATAGGATAACACTCCTAGAATCACACCTAGAGCGTAACACCCCAAGAATGTTGCCCATAGGATAACACCCTAAGAATAATGCCCAATAGATAGCATTCCTAGAATAACACCCGACAGATGACACCCATAGGATAACACTCATAAGATAATACCCCTAGAATCACACCCAGAGCATAACACCCCAAGAATAATGCCCATAGGATAACACCTTTAGAATAACACCCATAAGATAGCATCCCTAGAATAGCACCCATAAGAGAAGACCCCTCAAATAATGCCCAGAGTACAACTGTCACGATTGTTGGCTGTCTCTGAACAGGAGGTGGATGAATCCCCGTGCACGGCACGAAAACAGCCGGGAGGCATGAGGTTAACTCCTCAGTGAAGGGTTCCAAACGAGAATTCACAAGGCAAAATACAAGACAACGAGACGAGACAAAACACAACCATACATAACTGACCACGTGACAAAGACTGTGACACAAACCGGTGCTTAAATACATAACAAATGACGAGACCAACGATGAACACCTGGAACATAACGAGACACTAAACGTTTTCGCGGGAAGTGAGGTGAGAACAGCTGATAACAACAAAAATGCATGCGGGGATAACTGGAAGACCAGTGATACAAAACAGAACCCACGTGTCCCGGAAGTGACAAAATCCTCCGACCGTGACCAAAATAATAGTCTCTAAATAAAAGTTCAGCCCATCTTCAGCTGGGATCCGTGACAATAACACCCAGAGGATAACAGCCATAGCAAAACACCCATAGAACAATGGCCACACGATAAAACCCCAAGAATAACACCAATAGGATAACACTCCTAGAAAAACACCCTTAGAACAGCGCCCTTAGAATAACACCCGGATAACACCCCTATAATTACACACATAGCGGAATGCCCCAAGAATAACGCCCCTAGGATAACACCCCTAGGAAAACACCCTTGGATTCTTTCCCCTAGAATAATGCCCCAAGAATAACTGCCAAAGGGTAACAACCATGGTTTAACTCTCCTAGAAGGAACAAATATCAAAAGCTTTAGCAAGCGAGTTCTAGTTTTTTGCAATAAATCCAGGTCAGAGAAATGAATCGCAGCCCGGAGGAAACGTCCTATCGCTGGGCAGTTCACAAATGCCTCCCGAGTTAATTAGCCGTTTACGTACATTACTCGGAGCTGCACATTGACTTGATCGCTTTCTGATGAGGTTCTTAGAATGCGGATTTAACTCGAATATAAAATGGGAGACAGCCGTCACCGCGCTAACCGGCTAAACGAGCGCCCCCGTTTGGGATGAAATGACCCTCGCTAGTTTCCGCAGTGATGAGGTGTAGTTGAGAACGAGTAGCTATTCCCCATCCAAGCCTGTGGTGATCATTGGCACGGTAATTAATGCAATTTGCACAGTGTTCCACCGAACATCTCGGCGACTCTTACAATACGCGACCTTTAAATATCACTGGTGGAGTCTGGGCTGTGTGAAAGTGGACATGTGGTGATGTTTGACACAGCTGTGAGGTGACAGCTGCCATGACGAGAGGAATAAACACATCAAGCGCCTGGACGTATTTACACGCCGCACGTGCGCTCTTGAAAAATTAATTGCTACATTCAACAGTTTTCGCAAATTGGATTATGACTTCTGCAATGCGAGGTGGATTTGAATTTCAAAGGAGATAGTGTAAACGTAACATCCATTATTCAGATTCCCGTCGCGTGCGTTGCGCGGAAGAGGAAAGCTGTTTTGCGGATGATAGTTTAATGCAAATCAAATAGACCCCACGCCATAATTCAGTCATTTTTTATTCATGAGCCTCGTCGACGACTGGCCGGCGCGTTGTTGTGTTGGTTGGTAGGGAAGGTCAGGGTAAGGTGAGGCATCGCCGTGCCACGCATAGTGACAGGAAGACAAATGGCCGCACGTGTCTGCTCGGAGCTGGTGACTATGATTGTCTCTTTAGAGATTTGTTGGTGTCAATGAGCGGGTGTAGGTGTGGATTAGGTGGGCTAGGCGTCCGTTTACACCCGTGTGTCTCTGGAGATCAAATTCGAATAAAGAAGCTCATCCTGTCACAGCAGAGCTTTCCGGCTCCGCGGCTAACGCTAAAAATTATTAAAGCGTGTCTTAGCGTGAGCCACGACGATGCTTTGTAAATCATTCGTGAAAATCGACTCGCAGGCTCAAATTTTATCACGGACAAATCAGCGACGCAGCAGAAATGGCGCTCGCCCTGTTTTTTTTTTTCCGTTCGTTTAAGGGCCGCTGATCAAATTAAAGATCGCGGGAGAAATAATAGCCGAATAGCGGCGCTTTGAAAAGCACAGTTCCCGCGAGCTTTGCGTCTGAGATTAACTTCCATCAACTGTTTATTTACAAAGCGTCAATCGTAAAGGGTAATAAATATAGTAGATTGTCTTTTGATCATCTACGTTTCGAGGATTAATTAACGGTCTTTGGGACATAGGAAAAACAATACATTTAGCTTGCTAGCAATCAGGCGGCGTAAATGGAAAGCTCATTAGGAATGACAGCTTAATTACTTTGCGGCCTTATAGTCAGATTTACGCACGTCAATAAATAAAGTGTAATCAAAAGGCTTTGATTATGCGCCACTCTTTTCCAGTAGCTCGGCGCGATGCTTGATGATAAAAGCCACTGCATCGTTTACTCGAGAATATGACAACAACCGTTCTTAAAGCTGAACTTGCCGACAACTGAACAAGTAGAAATATGTTGAAATATGTGATCACTTCACAGACGGGGAGTCAAACTTAAGCTGGCCTAGAACTTTTCCTTAACAGAACAAAAAGTGAGAAAAGAACAAAACCGCCATTTGATTGATAGATTTGTAACAAGTAATAATGCAGTTTATGTAATGACACATAATAAAGCAATAATAATGAATAATTGCAACTATTTCTATTTTGAAATCAATTTTAATAATTCACTTCAATTTACGGTAATATATTATTATAAACTATAAATTTTAATTATTAATTATCTTTTTTTAAGCTGTGTTTCCTGCTTTTAGCCCCATAGTTCCTGGAATTGGCACTGTCTCCCCATGACCCAGAAATGGAAAAATGGTTCTGAAAATAAATAAATGGATTTAAGAAATATTTCTCTTGGAAAGCTCATTGCAGTTTTAAATCTAGTTGGTTTCCTTTTTTTTTTTTTTAATCTCTAACAACCTCCTCCTGATTTATTAAAGCCGCAAATTGCCGTTTAAAATGGTATTTGTTTGACAGAGTGACATGTTTTTAAAAACTATTCATCTTAAATATTTGGCTTTTGAACCTCTTTTTTGTGTTCTTTTCATCTTAAACCATGCAAACAGCTTCATGAGCAGGCTACTTCTCATTTACTGTAGAGAAGGGGACATTTTTATCTCGATTCGATTGTTTAGGCTCGTATTAAAGACATTGGCATAAGCAGAACGGCCTTGACGTCCGTGGAACTGAAACGAAATAGTTTTCAATACGTTATTCAACTTTCCATCATGAAAAAAAGCTACTAAGCAGCTAATGTACAAATCTGGGAAAGGAATCTCACTCGCAACGGGACGGTTGACCGTTCGTTCCTCGTAATTGGTGAAATGACCTTTGGCCTTTCTGCTGTCAAACGCTATTACGCAAATCTGCATATTAAGCTTTTATTGATGACTCGGTCTGATCAATTTGCATCACGTCTTGATTTTGAGACGCGGGGGAAGATAGACCCCTAATGGGAATCATCATCAGAGCAATGAGGTCGGAACGCAATGGTGCAGTACAAATATCATTACCAACAGTGCAGCGTGGAATGGATGGAAAAATGGCTCTTTTTGCACTAAAGGTGCGTCTTTTTTTATATGAAGCTGAGATTTTTATGCAAAAGTGAGGCTGTTTGGAGTCTTCTGGGGACTTGGGGCTCGTCCCCACAAATTTGACGTATTGTTTGAGGATCGATATAGGATTTTAAGGCTGGTGTTAAATTTTTAGCTTGGTTAGAATTAAGATGGCTGGAAAAAATGTCAATGGCGAAACCCCATTGAGACTTTGACGTGTGTGTGTGTGTGTGTGTGTGTGTGTGTGTGTGTGTGTGTGTGTATACTCAAATACTGTCACATTTATGTTTTTATGTATTTGTTTAAAATTATTAATGTATTTTTAATGTATTATTATTTTTATTTTTTTTCCAAAATGATCTATCGGACACTTGTGCCTCTACCGTCTCTTTAAATTTGAGTGTGTGTGTGTGTGTGTGTGTGTGTGTGTGTTGTGTGTGTGTGTGTGTGTGTGCGTGTGTGTGTGTGTGAGTGTGTAAATTTAATTTTTTTATATTGACACTACCGTTGAAAAGTTTGGGGTCACTTTGAAAAGTCCTTATTTTTGAGAAAAAAAAAAAAAAAAAGCATTGTTTTTGTCATTGAAAATAACTTTAAACTAATCAGAAATACACTTTATAAATTGCTAATGTGGTAAATAACTCTTCTAGCTGTAAATGTCTGGTACTTGCTGCCATATCTACACACGTTTATAGAGGCGCATTCCCAGTATTGTATTACAATTTCTAAATATGTATTTTCATGAATTTCATTTTTAGGTCATTGGAAACTATTGACCAACATAGTGATTCAAATTACAAACACGTGAAAAACGAAACAAAAATATGTTGCCCCTTATATAAGTGAATATTGAATCCATCCATTGTACTTTTTTGCATTTTACTCACTTTTAGCATTTTTACTTTTCTTATGATATTTGATTGTATTTTTATCTTGATAACTTTCTATATTTATTCACATTTCATTTTTCATCTTTATAATTACTGCTTTTGTTATATTTCCCCCATGTTTCTATATAAATATATTTATTGTTTTAAATATTTGTATTGCATTTCCAAATCCCAATGTTAAAATGTTGGAACGATCAAAACACATTTCACTACTTCATGTACCACAATAATATATTTTAAATAAAATTTGAATTTGATTTGACCCCGCTATATGAAAAAACTTGCATTTTTTTTTGCTCTGATTTTTAAGCGATTGAAAACTTGATGTGGCTTGATGTGAATCACAAACATCTGGAAAAAAAATCTATACATATAATAAAAAGTGCAGAAAGCTGACTGACATCTAAAAAAACCGAAGAACTTCCCCTGAGCCGACTGTGTTTTTGCGAAGCACTGAAGTCGTGTGATACCTGCTGCTTCGGCTTCCACCTTGTCTCGCAGATGAGAGACAAACATACATCGGCGTTCCATGAGTAATGGCTCGGCGAAGCCATTAGACTTACATGAGCGGAAGCATCTCTATGCACCGTGCATGTAGACACTCAACACAACGCCTTCATCTCCAAACAAGAGATAACATATCAAATGAGCGTGTCAGGAGGGAGGTGAGCTGCCGCGCGCATATGAATTTGCCACAATCAAACAAAGAAGCGCTTTGTGTAAAAGAGAAGGAGGAAAAAAAAAAGTGTGGATTCTATGATCAAAGGTCTTTTTTTTGTTACAGAGTGCAATTTCATTTCCTCCAATCTGTCTGCGAGATTAAGTGCGGCCCTGCAAATGACTGTTATTCGTTTTGATGTCGGCGAAGGCAGACACTTTTGTACGATGCAATATTGAGTCACAGACAGGCAGATTTTAATCGAGGGATGTATGGAGAGACGCTACGGCCTGACTCACACTGACGGTATTATCTCGCTAGCGTGTTTATGCAATATGCAGGGGGATTCGGGGGGCTTTGCTTTACATGCCTGAAAGATAAAGCCCGAACATTTTTTTTCAATCCTGGACTAGTGACTTTTCATTTTTTTTGGTGTGTGTGTGGTTCAAGTCTGTTTTGAATATTCTCGTGTGTGTGCGGTTGGCGTTTAAGCTTCCGCTAAGAGGCTTCGGCATTTAAACGTAAACCTTCTGGAAACATCCGATTTGCGTTTTCGGAGAACAAAACGCCGCTTGACTTTGATTTTATCGCGGGCCGTGCTCTTAATTCAACCAGTGGATGAAACGGAGCGAGCGTCCATAAGCGGAGAGCGCCGCTTCTATTAATCATTAAAGCATATTGATTCATAACAGTCTTGCTTTCGTCCTCAGCTTAAATGCGAATGTGCTTCAAATGGATCCATCAATCTGCCATTGGCCTCGGAGCTGAAATCTAAAATAGCCTGCTCAGGGTTTCTGTTAGTAGAAATTGGCCAAAAAAATTGTCACTGAAACTGCAGCCGCCACGTGTTGGCACTTTAATCTCCATCGATAGCGGCGTGGAATGATGATTCATGTCGTGATTGTTTCTCACACTGCAAAGAATAAATTCTTGACAAGCTGAAGAATCTTGAAATTAGACAATAAGGTGTGTTATTGTTTCTTACAAGATAAGTGAACTATGTTAATTACTTTGCTTATTTCAAGAAAATAGGAATTGCTTAGAAGAAAATGCTAATTCTGATGATATTTTTAGAAATAGACATTGTGTTTTAACACAGAACTTCCTAAACTTTTTTATATTAGAGCCAATGAGAACAAGAACTGAAATGCAGAAACAAATCTACCGTGTAGCCAGATTCTTTTTGTCTTGTTTCCAAGTAAAATTTTCTCACCCCATTGGCAGATAGTTTTACTTGATTGAACTTTTTTTTTTTTACTCAATTAGTTTTATTTTCTTATTTTTCCCCGTGTATTTTTTGCAGTGCAGGCATATTTTCTATTCTTATTGTGAGTTTAGTTTTCACAACATGATTGTTAAATATTTTTCAGTATGGAACTTTTTAGCCTATTAGCATTAGCTATTAGCTATCAAACGTGTGTTTGAAATAATGCAGTCATTCGTTTTCGGAACCGCTTTTTTTTCCCATTTCTGGGTGACGGGGAGCAGGAGCCAATCACAACTGGGAGTCAATTGTCAATTGTCTAGAAGCCAATACTTCTTAATGTTCTGGACTGGAGACCCAGAGAAAACCCAAGCACAATTAAAAAAAAAAAATATTGTTACAAACTCACACCATCGAGTGTTTTTATTTATTTACTCTAACACCAGTAAAGTCTCAAAGGGTAATTTAGCTCTTCCACGGGGCTTATAAATTGCAGATGAACAATGTGTTAGTCGAGTTCCATGTGATTCATTTTACATATCAAGGTTAGCATAAATGAAGGTGAATGAGCAATTCAGACAAGACATTAAAGAACAAATTACTTGCTGATAGCCTCAACTGAATCAATTTCAAGTGCTATATTTTATTTAAGCTCTCACCAGTGTGGAATCGTCGATTCTCCGCGGAATAAATGAGGAGCGCTTTTTCGAGCATCAGTCAGTGTTTTTTTTTTTTGAAACCCGGACTATTGCATATGATTGCATTACATCAGTTGATAAACTATTTAAAAGTTCTTGAGTTATGCATTGTGCCTCGTGCTGTTAAATATTCATGAAGCTTCTGAATACCCTCAAATCAAGGTCTCCGGCGTTCTCCGGCTCCTCGTGGATGTCATTAAGCCTCCGACTACATGCCCTCTTGCTCCACACACACTCTCCAGCAGAGTGTGGACCACAGATGGACACACACAGGGGATGTGTGTGACGGGGGCGCGGCCTTAAAATGCAGATCCGCCCCTTGGTGAAGTGTCATAAACTGTCTGAAAAGTCCACAGCATGAAAGTCAGTTGGGGTAGTACTTTTAAAAAGTATTTATTTTAAAAAGTAATTATAACTAATTACTTGTTACTGTACAATTTTGTATTTAAATTACGTTTCTAATTATTGTCTGGAAAGTAACTTAGTTACTCAATCAAGTAACTTAACTAAATACTTCTTAAAATACCTCAAAATCTAATTAAAAATCTTTAAATAAATTGTTAAAAAAACATACAAGTAACACACAAAATAGTTGGGTGTTTTAGTTTTTGAAAGCATCTTTATTACTACATTCTATATTGAAAGTTATTAGTTGGAAATGTAAAATTCTTCAGAAACTTCTACAAAATTCCTGAAAAACAAAACAATATTCTGAAACAATAACTGTGCAATAAATAAGACACAGCATCTTTTCCACTATGTCGCCTGCAAAAATGTTTTTAAGCTTCAGACATTCAGACTTTTTCTGCGTTGCAAAGTTAAATTACAATTTTTTTAATTAAGTTTAAATTATGCGCATAATAATGAGCACCACACCAATGAGCACGCACTACGTCGATTATATTTTTCCTCAACAAGAAGATAAATGAATAAAATTTGATAATGATTATCAGAAAGTATAATTATTTTGCAACGTGTCGCAAGTACATAATACATAACTAATTAATAACCAATAATAACTGATTAAAATGATAATAACGAATTAAAATTCCTATAAACGGACAGTACTCAGACTACCGCGTCAAGCTTAAGTATTCCGGGTAGTCGGGCGCGGCAACAGTTGCCACGCCCCTTCTGGAGTCTTTCGCAGCAACAAAGCTTTAGAAAGTTGTCTGACCTTTCCCTTGACCCCGGTGGCCTTGTCTTCTTTAAACCTGCCCTGAGAACAAAAGCTCTGGCTCTCAAAGGACGGAGGGTTTCGGGAGACTACACCACAAAGCGCTGCTAATGCTTTGTTTATTCATTTTAATCCTCTGTGGAACTAGTCTGACCTTCTGCTCTCTCCCCTGACCCCACAAACACACTAGCAGCTCCTGCTGACCCCTCGTCCCCCTGCCAACCAGCTACCAAAGCTTGCGAACAAATGCAGTTTTCACCCCGGCCCTCTCATCAACATATTCCTTTATCCGTCTCACTGCATCTTTTCAGGGGGCTGAATCATAAGTTGGATTATACTGATGGGGTTTTGAAGGGCGGCGGACAGAGAGATGGCTATTTTGCTACATTTTTCCCAGAATTCCCAATTCTCACACACATCCTGAGCAGTGGGAGTGAAACTGGTGTTTGTAACATTGTTTTCAGAGTTTTGAATGTATTGGCGTGACGTATCTGGTGACATTTTTTATGTTAATGGAATCCAGCAGTGTTTATTTTTTATTCGTTTTATCTATTTTTTTTATTTTTTATTTTGTTGTTGTTGATTTATTTCTTTTTATATTTTGTGAAAAATAACCCATGCTGTGTTTTTACAAATATTGGTAATTCTGCAGCAACTAATCAATTACATAGTAACAAAGCTAATCACGTATTGTTTTGTTAATCCAATAGAAAGAAAATATGAAACCATTTGAGCCATTGTGTATTTGTAAAAGTTTTTATTTATTTATTTTTTACAAAAAATGTATTTGTTTCTAAAATGTTACAGCATGAATGTTTCTAAAAGTTTTTATTTTCTGTATTTATTTTTTACAAACAATTTATTTGTTTCTAAAATGTTGAAACATGAATATGCTGTATAAATGTGTGCAGTTTGACCTTGAGCATTGACAAATATTGATCGTTTTGAATGCTTACATTATTATATATACATTACTTACATTATTTACTAATTTATCAGAAGAAGAAAGTCCTTTGTTTGTCTCACACTGGCAAAATGTCCTTGTTGCAGCAGCAGTACAGTAATAATAAAACACACAAGCAGCATCAAAAAGTATATACACCTTAAAAAAAATCTGTTTAAATAATATAGATATAAAAGGAACATATAGAATATATATTATGTGGCCTAATTAGTTTTTCATTATCAACTAATTGGCGACTATTTTGTTTTAGTATCCTTTCGTTTTAGATTAGTTTTCCATCTCTTCATTTTCTAAAATGTCTTTCCATTTCTGGGTCACTGGGAGCTGGAGCCAATCATAGCAACTTTGCGCATCAAGACGAGACACACACTCTGGATTGGTGGAACGCGCAAACTGCTGTGCCACTCTACCGTCAAGTTTAGATATATTTAAATGAGCTTTAATTAGTCTAGATTGAGTGAACTTGATAGATTTATTTTTTCTGTTTCTTTACTGCAAAAATGTTACAACAAGCTGCTTTTCTGCTTGGATATCTGCCACACCGGGATCCAGGGAATGACTAATGGATAATTCCCCTGGGGGATCGGATCAATTAAAAATAGATACGAGACTGTCTTGAGTGATTGGAGAACCTAAATTCATCTGTTACAGAAAGATGTCGCTTCTTGTTTGCCGGGCATCATTGATGACTAGAACAAATCTGCCGCAAAGCCATTTTTATTTAGTTTTCCAGCCTGTGCTTTATTCACAGCGCACGCCAAAGAGATTTAGCATTACTGTTGATGGATTTAGCAGAAGGTGATGTTTAAAGAATTAGCAATAAAAATGTTTGCTGATGCTAATAGAAAATAATGTATGTAATATAGATATTACACAGATGTTTATCTTCTGGGGAAGTGAGAGAAAATGAAACATAACGCCAATATTTTAGGGTGACCAAGCGTCCTCTTTTCCCCGGACATGCCCTCTTTTCACGTCGTGCCAGGGGTGTCCGGACAAATTCTCGAAACTGTCCAGCTTTCACTCTTTTTCATAGGATTATGTGTATACGTAGGTTCGCCACCCGTGCTTTAAATTATTGGAGAACTGATCATTTGAGAATGAAATTGCATCCCCCGTTTTGTCTCGTAATTTTAATCATTTTTTTAAAGCAGCATCTCACACGCATTTTATTAAGACGCCACCTTGTTTACTTTTGATTGGGTAATAAACAATGTCATCGTTAGTTTGATTGGTCTATGTAACCATCTGTGAGGAGGGAGGGGGAAAGAGAGAGAAATAATATATATTAACGTTATAGTTAATATACTGTATTTATGAACAACATAATGCCCATGTAATGAAAATTAACTAATAAATAGAAACTTTCTATACTAATAAATTATATTAAAAAAAAAAATGTTACTGTATGACAACTGCCCACTGTTATTGCTCACTAACAGATTTTACAGGTGTTATTATATATATTGTTGAAGCTGGATTTAAAAAAAAAAAAAAGAGATGATATTTAGAACAATATTTCAAATTATTAATTAATTAATAATTGTCTAAAGCCCGAGAATTTGCCTCCTTTTTGGAAATCAAAATATGGTCACCCTACAATATTTAGAATAGCTCATATATTTTCTTATTCTCAAGTGACCACAACTGGTTGAAACCATATTTGGATAGCACACACACACACACACACACACACACACTGCCATTGATATCATAGTGGGGTTTCATAAGTGACTTCCAACAATACGTTCAGTCTCACCGAAACACTTACCATCAGAATATCCTCTTTCCACACAGTCTTTACTCTAACCTTAACAAAAACTTCGTTGTAACTTCACCTCTAATTTATGATTGCCAAACAGGACTAGCCAAGGTACTTTAGTTTTTAACCTATTATTCAGGACCCCACTTTGGCCTAAATGCCTGTAAACACTGATTCACCCACCTGGAAATATACCACAGTAACGTCTCTCTAGCGACGTAGTACCATCACAATTGCCCCCCTTTAACTCAATCTTTACCAAAAATCATTGGTTCAAATTTCATTTTACCCTCCAACAAACTGGCGAGGTCCACCCAAAGGTCCTCATAAGTGACACTGGAACTCAATATAATAATAAAACCTAGCTTTTGAGGCCCAATTGTGCTATAAATGTCATAACACACACACCGACTATAGTTTGTCGCCTTACACTGCGGTCTTCGAGTAACCAATCAGGTTCAGTGTCTTGTTCAAGGACAATTTAGTTGAAGCGAAGGTTCCAAACTACTTCAGGTTTGAATTTGGAATTCAAACCTGCCTTCTTTTGGTTACAAGGCCAACTCTCTAACTATTAAGCCACAACTGCTTAATTATGTAACTTGTTTGGGAGATTTCTTTTTGTCAATTGTGCGGCATTTGCCCTTGGAAACAAATTGACAGGAACATTCATTACTGTGAAAAGCTGTGTTAGATTTGACTGAATTGTACTGATCCATTTTCTCGTCTGCTTTTCCTGTGAGCGTCCTTAAATCTTTCACCTGCTCTCTGGCACTGCTTATATTCTCTGCATTGACTTCATGTTAAAAGAAACGCTTTATTTCGCCGTCTCTTTAGTGGTCTGAAATCTAATGACTCGTGACAAAGAAATTCATTTTTGCTTGAGAGATCTGAAGTGTTCTGCCATGTTGTTGATGGACAAAGAACATCAGGTTATTGACTGCTGGATAGTCCCCTTGAAAACTCAAGGTTGATCCTGGAGGAGAACATTGGACTTTATTTACGTTATCCCTTCCTTATTTCATGTTTCATGGTGAATAAAAGACATCTTGGGCGGAGATTACCAGTGAATATGGCTGAGATGGTAATGTGGCCCAATTCCATCATTACTGACCAAAGAACCCAAAGCTCAAAGGTGGACAGTGTTTTTCAGAGCCACACACACTTACCTTTAGGCAATTTGCCTCTAATTAAACCAATGTGCAAGTGTGTGTACAGTACTACGGGGTTTTCTACGGGAAAATGCAAATCAGTCTTAGAAAGAATCCCTGACCCAGATTTGAACCTGGACCCCTGGGCTACTCACTGAACTAATCTTTAATCTAGTGTTTATTGGGATTAATTAGAATGGCATTTTCAAAATGTGACATTCAGGAAATAAAAAAGTCTTCCAAGGGCAAGTCTGTGGATAGATCCAGCAAGACTTAATGACATTTAAATCACAGGCTGTTACTAGGCACAGTCGGAGTGATGCTGTAACTTTTCCTAGATTACAAATGACCTCTGACCCAAATGTGGCCCGGAACTGAGCCATATGTGCCACATTCAGCTTATATCTCCGGCGTTGTTAATGGGAGGAATGGTTTTGCCTCAAGGCATTTCAGTTGTTCCTCCAGCCCCCAGCCATCACCACCTCAAAGATGCTGTTGAGGAGACTGGCACCAATGAATAGCTTTCTCTCTAGCTCTTTTTATCCTCTGGAGAATGTTGTTGCCGTGTTTGTTGCTCACTAGCCATAGTCAAACATTATCAGACAAAAAATAAAACTCACGATTGTTTGTTTCATACGCTTTGTGTCAAACTCAGACTGTGAAAAGTGCTTTATAAAAAAACTTGAACTTGGCTCAGATGTGTCTGCAATCTGGGTTACTGTGATCTGCTAATAGAATACAATGCAAAAGTGAATCTTGTACAACATAACGTAAGTGGGGAGTTGTGGTGTTGAGACAAGACTTGGACTCGTATCCGAGAAATTACAGGTTCCAATCCCTCTATGGCTGGTTCTACAACAAAGTGTCCTTGGGCAAGACACTGAACCCCCACATGCCCCCCGAGTGCTACGGTCTTAGGCTGCCCACTGCTCCAGGTTTGTGTGTGTTCACTTCACTGTGTGTATGTGTACTTAACTGGATGGGTTAAAAGCAGGGTACAATTTTAATTGGTTTGCCATATTGACAGTCTTACTCTATTCTACTCTACTCTTCTCTACTCTACACTACTCTACTCTACTCTACACTACTCTACTCTACTCTACTCTACTCTACTCTACTCTACTCTACTCTACACTACTCTACACTACACTACTCTACTCTACTCTACACTACACTACACTACACTACACTACTCTACTCTACACTACTCTTCACTACTCTACACTACACTACACTACTCCAAAAATCTACCAATATGGGAGTAATGGCACCAATCACAATGCTAAAATTGGACCGGGATGGTCCTAATAGATAGTCTCATCAGTCGAACTTGACCTCGGTACGTGTGAAGTTTACAGTCACGAGCCAATCTTCAGTTCACCTCCTCTGTCCCAGTGCACTCCTTCCCATCACATTCAAGTGCGGCGGGGTGGAGGTACACAGCACTTAACACCATTCCAATCATGCTCGCAAATTTACCAGCCGTTTGCCTCTCATCAGACGGACGGAATGTGCCCTAAATATGAAATGAAATGAGGGAAAAGTGCTTGCTTATTGAGGAATTCCCAGGTGGCAGTGCTATGTAATTATAGCATGTGGCATGCGGCTTTCATTTTGAAGAGAGCACCGGTTTAATTACAGAGCTCTACCTCCGTGGATAAGAGTGTCTTGGTGTCTGCTGCTGTTGTCAGCTCAAAAACTCTGTGTGATCCCATGTTCAGATACTCGGCGTGTCTCATTAACCCGTCGGCACGGCTCGTGTATTCCTTCCAGAACGGCAAGACATTAGACTTTGTTTTAAGGGTTACAGAAGAGCGTCTTTAGCAGCTGGTGTTGCGAATCAGTGTCTGAAGAGATTTCAGATGATGGATCATCTACAGGACAAGGTGCAGATGGTTGATATATACTGAAGGATAGCTGTTTGTTAAAAGAGTTTTTAGTATTGAGGTATTATTGTATGAAAGGTACCGTTCTTCCAAAAGTCATTATTGATTGGTTGCAATGCTCTGGGATTAGTTGGCCACCAATTATTCGCTTCAGTTAGTTCCGTATAATTAATCACCAATCTAGGATGTGTATCTAACCCAGATTTGCAGAGATTGGGTCGAGAACCATGTGACCCAGAAACAGAAAAATCGGGTCAGAAAATGGAAGGGTGGATTTTGGTTATCCATCTAGCCGCCGATCTTTCATCATCAAGTCCATCCGACGTGTCTCTGTGTTTTTGAATTTGTCCTGTATGTAAATGCTTTTTGCCTCTGTTTGTTCTTTTAAGCTGTCATTTTGAGTTTTTTACAACATCCGTAATGAAAATGGCATTTGAAATGGGAGTTAAAAAACGTATTTTAAACCTCCCAAAAAATACGATCAAGCTGCTCATTTCAAACCCTTGTTTTAATTACTGTCGAAAATATTGCAGAAGCTCTGGATCAGGCGGCTGCACCAAGCGGGTGTTGTTTATTTCTATACGGCGAAGAGTGGCATTTCGAACAGTCGATATAGTGTGATGGCAAAATCAAACAAGCAGGATGAACTATAGGAAATGCATTATTCACCACTATTGTGGTGTTGAGACCACCTGCAGCAGATTTTTGAATAATTGCCCCCGTCGTGGCATTGACTGTGCGTTTTGATGTGAAAGACGGATGAATATTTTACACTGGTTCAAAACATTTGTTGTTACTATCACTATGGCATTCAGCAGCCACCTGTGGGAATGTGTTCTGTTCTCAACAAAGCACTTCCTGTGGCATTCCTCTATTTGATTTCCTGCAGTAACCTTGGTGATCGGCTCTTGGGGACAATTAATTCAGGTCACAGTTTCATCTCATTGGTCCATGCAGCAGAGTTGCCCAGTGCTGATGCGGCCTGAATACCAGCCAGGAAGAAATGATTCTTCAGTCCCGTGGCTTCAATCGGCGCCTACCTACTCCATCCAAAGCAGGCAAGTCCTTGGTGTGATCCTGGCTTTAGCCATCACATCATGGGCCTTTTTCTTGCCTTTAATTTGTCGGGCGGCCATTTAATGGGCGAAGTAAATGCAACTCTTTCATTGGTTCAATTGCTTGTTTTTACAGCCAAGTTGGGCAGGTTGGTATACGTTTGCATGAGAATGATCAGGCTGGTGTGTCTGTGCCATGCTTGCGCATTACAAATTAGGCTCGAATCCTTTCCAGAGCTGGCCACCGGTCGGCATCGCCTATTCAGGTCACTACAAAACAACAAAGCTGGTTTGCTCTGAATAGGCTGAATCAAGCCGATGCACTAAGAGAAGCTAGGCTTATCTGAGCCCTTGATTTGGGTTCTTGGAATAAAGTGGTGGCTTTGATGTGGGGTAGGTAGGCCTAATGGACAACTAATGAGCCTTCACATGGTGCCCAGACACTTTCAATACATGTCTGATCTTGGGATTAAAAGGCCTAGGCATCTGTGTATTGAGATGTATGCAACCTCAGATATTACGAGATGAAAGGGGGAAATGGCCTGCCTTTTAAATTAACACCATCATCCATTCTTGCTCAGGTGAATGTCTTTAGAAGGCTGATTTGATGCATTTCTCCTTCACATAACATCATTCTTTCACGGACCTGTCACGTGTGAAGCCTTGAACTTGCTTTTGACTTCTCCTTGTTGGGGTCACATGTAGAGCAGCTTAGCCACTTTCTCCGTCTTCCACGAATGCTGTAATTTTCCGCACATTTACATGTCAGTGTACCTGCGTGTGGAGAAAGGGTCGGAATCGGTGGTTGACGAGCGCTTTTCATGTCTTGGGAGTTCGACTGCGTTTGAAGGCATTGTTCAGGAGACGCGTGAGTGCTTTCACCCTGACCGCTAATATACCAGAGCCTATTCACGCCGAAGACCGTAATTTGTAGTCGAGGGGTTGAATCCAGGGTGTCATATAGCGCGACACACGTTTGCGAATTAGTGTTGCTTTGTAGGTGTTCGCCTGTCGCTACTGATTTAAAAGGTTATGCATGTTTTAGCACAGAATCTTTTTTTACGTTTACCTTGAGGCATGAAGTGTCAAGCCCCTCTAGAAACGCTGAAGAATCATTAGTGCTTTTAACTTCACTTTATCAGAGTGCTAATCTCTCATATGGGATTTTTAAAAGCATTGATTCTTTGTGGCTTTCAGCGAGTTGACAAAATAACGATGTATGGCATGAATGCACACACGTTTTTGTTAATAGTTATTCGAAGACGGTTGAGGTAATGCTAAGATACTTCAGACTTTCTAATCAGACTGCACTCAATGCATTGTGGTCCATTGGTAGGGAATTGGAATTGTGTCCAAGAGTTGCAGTTTACTTAATTTTCATTTAATTTAACTTAAAATTCACTTAATTTTACAACTGAGTGTCCTTGGGCGAGACACTGACACCCATATGCCACAGCTTAGGGCTGCCCACTGCTCCGGGTTTGTGTGTATTCACTTAACTGTGTGTGTGTAACTTCACTGGATGAGTAAAGTGTTATTTTATATTCATCCAAAATGTTATTTTATTATAGAGTCAACAGCATATGGGTTAAACACACACTTCCAATACAGCGCTAGTGCCACATCAATATTGGCCACCTTTTTTCTCATTGTGTTACACAAGTGAAAAAAGTGCAATTTTTCACATTTGAGCGTTTGTTTAAGGTGCCCTAATAATGAGTTTGCATTAAACACAGCCTGTTTTCTAACGGAAAGTTTAGCATTGACAAAATTACAAATTTGCTGTTGAAGTTGTATTTTCCAAAATTCCGTATTGCTACATTGCGAACATTTCAGATTCGACGCGACCAAACTTGCCCTTTTTCAAGCGGACTGCTATTGTAGTTGTTGTGAAAATTGGGATTGGCCTGTGATGGAATGTTCTTATTACAGCTGTAAATTTTTGTAAAAAAAAAAATACCATTTTTTTTCTACTCTCTTTAAACCTGAAAGTCCTGTTGGGAATCCTGTAATCACTGTTCAAGAGCTTTTAAATATGAATGTGATGTTTGTCTGGCTGTCAGCGTTACAGAGGGTGGATCAAATAATCAATGTCGTAATGGTAAAAGTCAGCGTTGAAATTAGTCACGATGAGGAATTGATGAGTAAAATTACAGCAAGATTAGAAAAAAATGTGGTTTTGTGATGGGGTAACTGAACTGATGTGCCACAAACAAAGACAGTTGGCGACTTCTCTTCTTCTTTTATTTGCATTTTTTTATTGGTCGAGAGTAGCCTAAAGGACACTTGTCCATATTGTTTCAGTGTGTCTTTTCCGCAGCAGTAAAAGCTTCTCCACCCTGCTCATCCAACCAAGCCCAAATCTCCCAAACCCTTGCACAATGGGGCTGTTTAATGGGGGCTGATCCCCAGCTGTTTAAACACGCCGTCTTTTAGAGCAGAAACCTTACAGCCTTCTTAATTGATGCAAAGACTTTTGAGAACTGTATGGCTGTCTGCCTCCGCCATGTGACATGGGCAGGAAGGCTATTGTTCTCATTACAAATTGGTGGTCTTTTAATGAGGACCACCAAGTCCTACAGCATTGTCTGCGGTACAATCAACACCGCGCAGGTTTAAACCACCCTAAAGTTGGCTCAAGGCGACAGTGAAATGAGCCGTAATGTTTAAAGCCCCTTTGTCAACAGTGTTTCCAAACACATTTATTTGCTTTTATATGGGCCCTCAATCCAGATTTTCTCTTTGTGTTTGCTTCTTCGTCTCCCAAGAGCTACTTTTCTCCTATGTCTTTTTCTTGTCCTCTCCCTTCTTTAGTATTCATCTGATTATATATAGGCATCTTTCTGGACTTTTGTCTTTTAAAAGAAGAGCGTGAAGTCAGAATTGAGCAGAGTCTTTAACTTTCCCATTATGTTCGGGTCAAATTGACTCGTGTTAAAAGTAAAAAAAAAAAAAAATAAAATACTTAAAAGTATTCTTTCACTTTGAAACTTCTCCTGCTTGTCTTAGTTAGTATAACCTACAAATAAACGAAAAATGGTTCTGCAGACATATTTGTAACGTCTGCTACATGTTTTTGATACAAAGATAATGTTCGGGTCAGCTTGACCCTTAACACAAAATGGAAGCTAAAAATAGTCAGAAAGATCAAATACTATTTGTTCTTTTGCAACAATGAAACGTAACACAACATTGTGTCAGACTCACACACACTGTTTTGAGGAACTTTTAGGTTTCTGACACTTATATACATAATAAAAGTCTCTAGGTCAAATTGACCCGTGAACATTATTGATGCTCCTCTGAAACGAACATAATAATGTAGTTGTTAAAAACAAAACATGTTTGTTTTGATAAATCCCTGCGCTCTTTTATCTAGATTCGCTGTGGCAAGCACACAGGCCAGGGTGGCTTTAAATGCCGAAAGTGGAGGAAAACTAATCTGACCTGATAAAATTGAAAAGGAAATGAAACACCCACATATCTCCAGATAGAAAGACCCAGATGATATCTCTTACAAATGAAATGTCGCAGACAGTGCTTTATTCAGATGGCCTACACTGATGGTCCATCAATCCATCACGCGACAAGGGTACACTTTATAACTTCATACGTGCATTTGCCATCGCGCACTTCTAAACTTCCGTGACCTATAAATCCTTCATTCCTAACCCAAGTCCAATCAGCTCCAAGCTGTCTGCACACCGCTCCGGAGATTTAAGGTGAAAAGGTCAAAGTCGCGGCTCTTCGTCTGATTCCTCCAGAACGTCTCCCAGATGTTGGCGCATGGTCTCGTTGCGTCCCACCATCCTTCTGACTCAAGTCATTAGGCAAATTTGCTTTGCTGCAAGATTATGTTAATTATGACCAAATTATCACTCCATTAAAGCAGGCGAAGATAAATGGTCTTTTTTTGGGACGAAATTGTCGCCGAATGAGAAAATAATGATCCGACTAACATAATGAAATAAATAAAGGGAGACTTGCGCAAACTAACGAATCAGTGTCGGTGATCTATTTTTTTTTCCTACACGGGATCATTTCCTACATTGTGCTTTGCGCATCCACGTTATAGAATTACGTCATGTTCTGGCCACCTCGGGGAGGAAAAAATGATAATATCTATCTTAGAATGTACATTTTAACAGTTAATTAGACAATCACACTAAAAGTCACTCCTCTTTTTGTAAGTCGCTTTGGATAAAAGCGTCTGCCAATTGACTGTAAAGTAAAGTAAAGTAAAATAAATTGAAGAATATGAAGAATATTTGAATGAAGTTTTAACATTTTCAACAAAATTTGCATGACGGGAAAGATATTTTCTGCTCAGTGACTTTAGCCTGAGAGTCTGTAGTTTTCATATTCAGGAATTCTTTCTAGAAAGACACGTGTATAAAAGCGGATGAACGCAAGTCCGTCATTTGCACCGTCATTGCACAAGTTTATGCGTTTTTTAACACGCATGCTCATTCTGTGATGTAGGAAATTCTCCCGTGTAGGAAAAATGTTTAGAACACGGGCGGAGAGAACCGTTGAATGCGAGCGTCCATTCTTTGCAGCATCCCTGAGTCTCCTCGTGAAGCACGGATACTTCCCTAATCAAGGTGCACATGAATCATCCCAAAGACCAATTATAATGAAGGCCTTCATCAGCCTTACACGCCACCTTTTGTTTCCACAACACAGTTTTCCGCTCCACGGAAAGGATGTGGTATAATTTCCTAGATTGATGCCTCCATAATAATCGTTATTTTTGCGAGCATTATTGTCATGACAAATTTTGTCCGGCATTTTACTGCCTGACTGCAATTGTGGCAAATGCCACTGCTGCCGAGAAAAATAAAGAAGAAAAATACAAGTATAGGAATTCATAGGTGTTCTGAGATGCCACAGCCTCCATATTATACCTAAATTTGTGTCAGAGAAGATTATAATGCGGGAGCCGATGCCCAAGCACAGTGTGTTCTAACTCTGGTCTGAGGACAGTGGAAAGATGGGATTACCATGGCAACCTCAGCAGGACACCGTATTCCCTGTTGCTGGCCTGAGGTTGGTGGCACAAACAAAAAATACAAATAAAAGAAACGGAAGCGGTGGCTTTAGCTACAGGAATGGGGTTTTGATACTTGTGTTTGGTGGCTTTTTCAGTTCTAGGAGTCTGTTTGTCTGCTTTTCTTTGACCTTTATTTTTAAAATTGTATGTAGGAATAACCAGGGATTCTATAGAACGCCTGAAACATGAACAAAACAGGGCCGGCAAAGTATGAAACGGGTCAGATTTCATACAATTTCCTACAAACTCCACCCGGGTAGCTTAGTGTAGCTTAATAGCTACAAACGTGTCCAATGTGTCATCGCAAAAAAAGAACAGTCGAAAATGAAGAACACAGGCAAGAAGTAAAAAAATCCAAGGAACAGATGCAGTCTTGTTATCTATTATTCAATATCAAAATTATACGAGTAACAACTTAAATTTGTTAAATTTAAAATTAAAATGTATTTTTCAGAGAATATTAACATAGTTGAAACGATTTTTATTTTATTTTTTTTATTTTTATTTTGTGCCTGAGAAAAAGTCCGGGGGTGCTTATATTCACGTAAATACGGTACTTCTTTCTTGTTTATTTTTTTTTTTCAAGTAATGATAAGAGTCACTTAAAATAGCAATAACAGAAGTTTGTCTCCATCTGAGAGGACGCATACAGAAAAAAGTCGAAAAAATTATTCTTTTTGCAATTGTATTTTTCAATTTCTTATGTAACGATAAAGTAACAATGTCTCAAAATATGTTGTTTTTATCAATTTTCACGAACAGCAGTTTTTTTGCGTCTCTTCTTTTCTGTTTTTAGGAGTGTGTGTGTGTGTGTATATATATATATATATATATATATATATATATATATATATTTGTGTGTATGTATTCATATTCTTTTGTGCACCTTTGAGGGTTGTACTCTTGCATTTATTTGATTGTATGCGCTTACGCATAGATGTTTTAATCAAAATGTCTGACCTTTATTTTAAAAAGCCCCTCGAGCAAACAAAGCTTGAACTCACGAAACTTCAGTGAAGTTACTATTGAATTCAAATACGTTTTGCTTGTGGTATATTGTGCTGTTTATTGCCGCATTGTGATGGTATCGTGAACTGTATTTATGTCTGGAAAGGGACCGTTTATTTGTTAAATCGTGATTATGTCTTCAAGCATCACAAATGCACGGAAAGCTTCTCAGGAAAGCGTTTAGCTTTTCTTCAACACGACAGCTTTTTAAATCTAGATTTCAGAGTGCAGGCAGATGAAATAAACTGTTGCCTTTGGCTGAGCCGAATCCAATGCTTTTGCATTTAGATCCCTGCGACTTCATGCCCCTTCGCCTTTTCCTTTCCCTCCACTTATCTTTTCTTTTTCAGCCAAGCAAGGAAATTGCTCCTCTCAATCGGTTGCTGTACTTGCCCAGTAAAACGTATTTTTCTGATGCTCCACTGTCTGAGAAAACCGAAACCCAGTGGCCATAGATCACATAATCCCCTTTTGGGTTAAGCAGTAATGGCACGGTGGTGTTCCACCAACTCTCGCTCTCCAGTTGCATCATCTGTGTATGGATGGAATGTGTTTGACCTCATGGACCCTTTTTCTTTTTTCCGACTACAATGCTCACTTATAGTCTATGAAAAATTGTTTTTCTTTCCGCGAAAATCTGTGCGACTTTTGGTGTCTTATGTGTGAACTTTGGTTGTCCTTACCAGTGTTGGGAATGTTCCTTTAAAAATGTAATTAGTTACGTACAGTTATACGTACTACCGTAGTTACTTGAAGTTAAAAGTTACTTTAATCAATAAGACTCTTCAACTTGCAAATATAATATATTATCTACAAGCCCTAAACGTTTTGTGTGCTTTTTGTATGTATAGGTGCAACATGTCTTTTATTATTAGTTTTATGCTATTTGTGTCCCCCGTGTGTATGCTGCTGTGAACAAGAATTTCTTTCAGGGATTAATAAAGTATATTCCTACCTACCTACTTCTGACAAATAGTAACTGAGTCAGTAATTGAGTTATGTCGTTATATAAGTAACTAGGGATAGTAATTATTTTTCTTACTTTTTATTGCGATAATTTTTTTTATTTGTCAAATAACATGACAGCTGTCAATATTAAATATGTTAAATGAATGAAATGGACACTAAATACAATAAATTATTAATATAAAGCACAGTACAATAATCTACACTATTTACATTTTGGCCTGGGACAATGTGAGAGACACCTAACAAATTCAAAATAGTATTGTAATTATTATCATTACTATACTGAATAATAAAATTCAATAGATAACCAATAATTTTTAACATTTATTGCACTACAACTGGCCAATAAATAAGTCCTATATAAATAAACAAGTAAGGAATGTAACAAATGAATAAATATAAATAGCTCTCAATATAATACTTAACAATGTACCAAAATTAAATAGCAATAACAAACATGTACACTAATTCTAGTGCAAATTAAAATGAGACGCAAACTATTAGAAAAATTTAACTCCATGGCTCATCTCTTCGGCTCATCGCTGAGTCAAAAAAACTAAGAAAAAAAAAACACTACAAACTAGACGTTTATTGATGGTTCTAGTGGTTTAAAACCCTTAGTCCGAGTCTTTCTATTATTAATGGCTCAGACCTTATATAACTTGAAGTTAAGTGAATCGTCTGCAGACTCACACACTTGATTGAGATTTCTCGAGCACAGTTTCCAACTCCTACATTAACCGACGTCGTTCTGAAGCCGCAACCTTTGTGTTGGCGGTTGAGATGTTTAGAGTCCAACATGATTTGGCCACCGTGATTAAATAAACATTCTAAAGTGGGTTTTCTATCACGCCGCACTCCATAACCCTTAAAAGGCAACCGAAGCTTCCTGCTGGTGAAGCTGTTTACTGGATTTACAGCATTTGTGCGGCTTCTGCAAGACGCCACGTGGTGAAATATTAGCCTCAACACATGTAAAACCCACGCTGCCGTGAGACCGTTTTCCATGACGCCGCTTCCAAACAATGCAATGCTAAACACTCAAAGGTCTGCTTTTAGGAACGTTCTTTACGATGCTGTTTACAAAATACAACTGTATGAAAGTTTCCGCATGGTTTGCTACTATTGAGTGTTACTTTTGCCACTTGTGTGGATAAGTACAATATCTTAATACACTTAACACTTTTATAAACTGACACGTTGACTCTTTAAATTCTCGATAAATGCAATATAAACACAAGTGTCTTGTCCTTGTGAGGACTAGCCGTGTGTTTGTTTTGAGTGAGTGTGTGTGTGTGTGTGTGTGTGTGTTTGGGTTTAGGTCAATATGAGGTCCCAATTGCTAGGTTTCCCCAATGAATAGGTTTTCATACTAAAGTGCCTTATGGGGACATTGTGGAGCCTTATGGGGACATTTGTTTGAACCCTACAACTTTGAAGGTCTGTTTGAGGGTCAAGATAGTATTTTAGGGCTGAAGTTAATGGTTCAAGTAAAGGGGGAGATTTTGTTAGTTGGGGTAGGGGGGTGTGTTGTTTTGTTTGTAAGTCAATGGCGAGACCCCACTATGACCCCACTATAAATGTGTGTGTGTGTGAATGTGGTTGACTTGAGTATTTCTGTTTTTTGCCTAATCCGCAGTGAAAATGCCAGAGTCGAGCAAGCACAACAGAAAACCGCTTCCTGCTGATACTGAACATTTTCCTTAAAAGCCAAAACAGGACCACCTATCTTCAAATAAAACCCTCAAAACTAAAGATGAATCACACTGGACAAGGCGGCGGAATCCTGCTTGCCAATCTCTCATCCTTTTGCTGTTAAAGTCGGCAAAGCTGTTTGTTTGGGTGTCCAAAGATCCTTTAGCTTCCGACAAAACCTGCAAATGGATTTCTCTTTCTAAGCTGCCCGAGTTGTTGTCTGCGCTTCAGCATTACAATGGAACATCTGCCTGAGCAAACCGGAACACTTTCCCCCCCGTTTGTTTGTTTTCCAGCTTTTTGAGGTTTTCACAAGATTTCTCTTCTTCCCATAGAAAAGGGAAAAACAGCGAAGAAAAGGACACAAGCTATTATTTGTGGCCTGAATGGTTCTCGGAGACCATCGTTATTTAAGGTTTGATATGATCTTATAAGCTTTCAGATCTTCTTCATCACGTGGCCTTCACACATTGTTTTTTGGCACGGCTCCAATTTAGCTCCAATGTTCAGTTTTTTTTTTTGGTATATTTGTGAGAGAGCAGCTGTGTTTAAAACCTGAACTCCATTTAAAAGAACATGTTTACCTGACGGAAAATTTTTTTGGCACTGATCTAATAAAGAAAACATCTGTATATACGTATGTTTGTAGTAAGTAGAGAAACTCTTTAAGATGACTTGAGGCCAAGTTACTGGAATAAAACCAAACAAATCAAGTGTTTTAAGTAAAAAAGAGATCATTCCTGTGCAGAAAGTGCGTGAAATATATTCCATCTCTATCTAGAGTGTGCGAGTTGTAAAAATAATGCACCAAATGACAAATTTTTGAGAATTGCATATTTTTGATCTTTGGAGAGGAAAATTTATCTTGCTGAACTTTTGTGGAGTTTAAAATAGAGCTAATATTTTTTTTGAGTGCTGCTGATTGTCACTTTTGGTATCGGGTAAAAAGCTGTTGGTCTGAAATAAAATATGCAATGACTGGTGTAAAACACACTAAAAGTACTCAGTCGGTTTTGTGCTTACGTACAAGTGTTACACTTCAATGGAAAATTTAAAGTGTCTATTTTTCTTTCAATATTTTTCTTAACAAATAAGCACACTGTGTTTTTTGTAAAAAGAAAAAATAAACGTGAAGTGCGGTTTGTCTTGTTCTTCTTAAGAGGAGTATGTTCAGTAATGAGTCTGAAAAAGAGCT
>MU204250.1:11527849-11558187 GCA_017309775.1 Paedocypris sp. Pulau Singkep | reverse complement strand
AAAATTGAAAAAAAAAAAAAAAAAAAAAAAAGCGAAAGAAAAAACCTAACATGAAGCATTTTCCTTCGGTTCTTTGAAATTTACGTTTGATATTTTTGGCACTAATCTGATTCCATAACTCTTTAGCTTCTGGTTTTAGTTCTGTAGCTCTTGATAAATCTTGATTGTGTGTTTGTGAGTAATCAGAGGAGGTTACACAGCAGCTTTTACAGTGAGCGACGCTGGCACAGTCTCCGTACTGTAAATGCGGAAATTGTGTCATGTAGGTGTCGTCTGTGTGGCGGTTATAAATATGTAATGGTGTTTTAAAGCTGTTAAGGCAAAAACAAAAAAAGTGTCAGAGTCGGTATCACTACAGATCTGCGCTTTGTTGTTTTGTAAAGAACTGCTTTCAAGCCGCTTTTTGTATTATAATAACAACAAAAGAGCCTGGCACGATCTCGCTCAAGTTGAGGCGCTTTCTGCCTCTTTCCCTTTGATTTAAGAGATGCATCCGTGCTACTCAAGGCAGCTGTCTCGCTATTAGCATTCAGCCAAACCTGCTTTGTGTGTTCTAAAAATTGGCCAGAAATGTCTCGTCTCGGCTTGAACGTTCAGTAACGTACACACTGCGTTTAGACAGTTTTTTCCCCACTGCTTTGCACTTTCTAAAGGTGGATCGTCATTGTCTGTCCATCAGATGCTATGGATCATTTTTGTCTGGCTATACACTATGAGTTCCAGAAAACTAAAATGTCATTTTTTGGGACAGTTGAGCACTTATGGTTCGAGTGTCGAACCTGTGACCAAAAGGTTGTGTGCAGGTAGAGCTGCACGATTAAAATCACAATTTTTTTTGCTTGGAATAAAGATCACGATTCAGAAATAATGCAAAATCACCTTTCATTTGTAATAATTAAATGATTGCGCACAGCTGAGTTTTGCTCGACGGAAACCAATCGTCAAAAGCTGAAATTCGTACGATGTAAATTCGTAAATTCTGAATTAAGATCGCAAAGGGGAAGAATCGCGATATATTTTATCAATGAATCGTGCAGCTCTATGTGCAGGTGTGAAATCCCAAAAAATAAAGGTACCACAACGGAAGTGTCCTTGAGCAAACCACTCAACCTGATCTACTCATCAAGTCGCTTTGCCAAAAAAGCGCCTGCCAAAAAAATCTCAAATGAAGTTTTAAAACAAGATGGCCTTTCCGATGCTCTCATGGCGCTTATGGACCTTGACATCCCCTCGCTGTGAAGTGTAGCCTATTACCCTTCTACACCGCAATTGATTGCACGATGGCTTGTCATATTTTAGGAATAAGTAGTTAAAGAAGCTGCCACACAGATGTTGGAGTCGTTTCGTCCGGTTCCCTGTTGGTAAATCAACCCGCGGGTCGAGACCTTGCTATGCCCTCATGCCCACAGTGACAGCGAGGGTCTGCGGCCATACGCACTTCTACATCTGGCACTTCGGAGTTTGATGAATCGTCCAATTAAAATCAGTAATTATCTGCTTTTTCTGGTCTTCCTTGGGGGACGACGCCTCTGTGGGCACTCAATCGATATTTGAAGATCGAAACCGCACATTTCAAGGTCTCTTCTGCTATAAGTGTCAACTTTAGAACGTGATCTGATGAGATTGACAGATTGGTGTGTGAAGTCAGTCGACAGTTCTCAGAAAAAAAGAATCATAAATATGTAAACACTCACACACATCCATTTTTTTTACGTTAATGAATGGCACTTCTGAAACTTGTACTTTCTCTGAACTTAGCAGCAGGACAAATTAGGACTTTAAATGAGAAACCAAAAAAATACACACACACATATATATATATATCTATATTGTACAGTAAAGCTCTGGATTGACGCCAGGTTCTCAAGTGGCTCAAATAGCTTATAATTACCCGGACTTGTGAACACACACTCATATTTGCTATCTTGAAAGAACTTTTCATCACCAAAAGTCAATGTTATCACCATAGCAACACGGCAGAGTCTCACCATTAGCCACATGTGCAGCAAAAGAGCGGCGAGAACACCACACCTGCCACGGCGCAATCTCTACCCAGAATCCCTCTTTCATACGATTTTGCTTCTGACAGATGCATGGATTTATCTGCATCCTGGGAATCAATAGGAGGCCCTTTTTAACAAGATTCAAATCATTTTCACCTCAAGTGCTCAACACACACACACAAACACATTTTCCAATTCCTTCTCTTATGACGGGAGGAACAGGCACATACATTGAATGTCGCAGTTCTTTTCAGGCTCAGTCCTTTACGGGGGTCTCCCGTCGAGCAATTCTCTTGTAAATGACATCGCCGTGAAAGCCGAACGCCATTAACAGCTTTCTCGCATCCTGCTGGTGGTTTATCCACAAAACTCACAGATGTTTCTCTCAAAGGTCTACACTAACCACACACTAAATTACAGAAAGGCACGGCGGCCTGTCGACCCATGACAAAACAAATCTCTTCCTATCTTTTTATTTTTCTTCCCTAAAGAGATGTGGGAGTATGCCAACAAATGAAGCAATTAAAGCCTCAATGCTTCCGCCAACAGCGAGAGATCTCGGAGTCAAGCTGAAGAGAACGGGGAAAGCATCGAAGGCCTTCCACGGAAAAAACTCCATCGAAAGTCATTAAGAAAATACTCGCGCCAATTATTTCCAGAAAGACTTTAAATATAGTCTGGAGTAGTACGTCACATTGCTCCTCAGGATTTAAGGGCTACTAATTATGGACTTGGCTTTTTTCCATCTCGGTTCCACATTTGTATGTCTCAAAATAGGTGCTGACAAATACAATAGTTGCCATGGTTGAGTTTTGCACTTAGAGAATGAAAGAATATGCAAGGTGTTCGCTTGTAGATTAAACGTGCACTCCATCGACATTTTGCAGGGCTGATGAATAATAAATTGCGCCACTTGTAATGCAAAAGCTGAACTCCCTTGATAAAAATCCGCCGCTGCTCTTTGGAGTAAAAGAACTGGAGCGAGGAACTCGTCGTTATCAGATCTTCCCTCTAATGAAGTAAAATAGACTTAAACACATTCGCCAATGATCTCAGGTGTGAGGTCACCACCAACGAGAGGCTAGCGATGACAATTTACTCCCATTACTTTTATTCCAGCGCGGTTTCGATTCATTATTGTCTGATAGTGTAAACGCAGCTAATTGGATGAATTTGTGGGTGTGTGAAGTCTTGCATGTCCATATCAAAGGATATAATGCTCGGATAATAGATGATAAAATGCGGACATCTTTTTGTGGCACTGCTAGACTTTCATCTTGTTTGGCAGCTGTTATGCTCCTTGGAAAACACTTTTCTTTCCTTCCAAAAAAAAAAAAATAAAAAAATGAGGTGTGAGAGCTGGAGGTCTGCCACGTTGATGTAATCCAAGAGAGGGCCAGGAAAATGTCGCTAATGCATCTTTGTAAACAGGCCCATACTCACAGGGACAGTGGACATACTCTTATATACTATGTGACTAGGAATGTAATTGCATCCAAGAGCCCGACAAAGTTCACACAGACTTTCGGTTGCTTTGGATTCATGTGTGAGTGATTTTTATTTTTTTTTGGAGAAGAAGCGTTATAGATAAGTAAGTAATTTCAAACCCTATCATTTCAAACCCATGAGCTTTAAATGTAATGAATAAGTAATACATGTCAAGAAGTTGCTTTTTCCCATACGTTTGATAAAAAACTATTTTGTTGCAGAACCAGTCGTAGGCGGATTCGAACCTTCAACCCCTCGGATACAAGTCCAAGTCTCCTACCACTGGACCACAACTGCCCAGTACTAATTGTCGTGAAACCTAGAGGATTGGAACCTGCAATACCTGGTGGCAAGTTCAACTCCCTGGAACTAGGCAACAGCTGTCCATATTTGTCCATAAGTCCACAAAATCTTTGCTTCTCTAGCTTCATCCTTCAACCCTCCCTTCATTGTTGTTCTGTGTTCATGTTCCTGAAAGCATACAGCTGCTGCGAGATCCTGTGAGAAATCATCTGTCAAAGCGAGAGGGCAGACATCAGTTGTTGTGCTTTGGGTTTTCACTGCAGGTGGAGGAGAAAAAACAGGTGATTGTGTTCTCAATTGGAAAAAGAACAATTGGAATGCAGCCAGACAATCGCAGTCCCTTTTCATTTGGCCATAAGAGGAACTCATCAAGTCAGCGTGCAACCAAACGTCATACAGGCATTGTTCATTTCATTCACGTTGGTTGCGGGCACAGGAAGTGTCCTGGAGGTCCTGTGCGGATTTGCAGCATGTCCATCCAGGCTTGGGGTCATGTTGGGAGCCTTGTCTCCGCTCAAACACTATCTCGAGCTGCCATGCACAGGCTACGACAAGCCAGACAGACGCTTGGGGCTTCCCACAAGGGAAGAGTCCAAGTGCTGCTGTCATCCCAGCTAGGCAATTCAGTCTGTGGACCATAAATCAGCCGCGAGCCCTCAGCCCTGCGGGACCGCAAGATGGAGTGTGATGGTCTTGCTTTTACAAACAGTGGAGGAGGATGCATCACAGAGCCACGTAGACTGCACTCAGTGCTGAGACCTTGCCATCAAGAGCAGCTCTCCAGCACTCTCACTCCATCTGCTTATCCTTCTCTTTCTCCCTTCCTTCTGTTCCAAAATCCATCAATTTTCTTACCCCTGTTCTTTCCTATTTCCGTTCAGCCCTCGGTTCGGTAAGTGACCATGACATTCTCCTTCTTCCTCTGGTCGGATATTAATTATGGATGGTATTATAGTCGCTTCTTAGTCTTGTTAAGGACTGTCACATGGATGGCAAGTCAGAACAGGGCGAGTTCCCTGTGCCCGCCTTCCATGTCTTAACATAGCGACCAGTCAATTTGTCGGGAAGTAAATCATAGTCTGGTCTGTCCTGCTCTGGTAAGTGTGTCTGACAGCCAGTCTCCTCCGTGAAGCCATCTGCACTGCTTAAGTCTCAAACACATCCTGACAGCTTAACCCGTATCTGCATTTCACCACTGCGTTGCTTTTTGACTGCTGACTCTTTATAAATTTGCAAAACGCTTCCAATATGAGCCTTTTACCTCATCGGGATCCGAGCTGATTCTGGTTCAAATGTTCTCAAATAGTGCTGACAGAAAAAACGAGCAGCTTTAGATTGGTACAAACAGTGTCCGCTTTACAGCGTAACCGCTTGAGAAGAGAAGCAGGGAACTGTGATTCTGTATTATGACTCACTTTGAAGCCGAAATGATCTGCTTTTTGCGGAGGAAGTAGATTGTGGCAGCTTGCACGCAGACTGCTCGCTGTCGTGGTAATGAGCTTGTTTGAGATAATTCGGTTACACTCCAGATCTTTATTTTGATCTCTGATGTCTTGAAAGCATCACTGCCTAGACTACAATAGTTACTAGAGTTGCTGAATACCCTGACATTTTGTCATTGTGATTCACTGCATTAAGATCGCCTCTATCCGATCTGCAGTTGCATTTCAACCAACCAACTGAATCATGAGATTCATGAGATCCCTCAAGTCACTCCACAGGCTGGTGTCATCACAACGGTGCTCTGACTCTACGCTGCCCACTTTCCACTGGGCAGTGTCATGGCCTAGATTGTAGACAGTGTGCCAATACAGAGTCTACCAAAGGACTGCGTGCCAATATGGAGTCTGTCTACAGATGGAACCATAAAGAAGAAGGTTGGGCAGGAGACACTGTGTCCATGTGTCTCTTGGTTGGAAACGAGCAGAATCTTTAGTTTTTAAAAGCACACAAGAGGCCATTGACGTGGTACACAATCTCTGTGATCTCTTGATAATGCCGGACTCTAAATGATCTTGAGTCATAGCTCTGGCAGCCATTGAGGCAGGAGCAATTATACACTGGCTTCCTTTGGAGTGCGGCAACAACAGCCAGCTCTTCTCTTCCATAAGGGTTGGTTTGTGGAGGACATTTTTAAATACTCTGCAACAAACGCTGCTTTCTGTGTTTAAGCTTGACCGAGCAATGTGGCTAATTTACTCAGAAACCCTTGAGTCTGCAAAGAGCGAGAAGGGACAAAGCCAGACAGTAAATTGCATCTGGGAAGGATGAACTGGGCAAAGGGGGGCTGAGGGGTGGGAGACACTGTACAGAGGAAGCAGATTCGATAAATGCGGCAAATGAAATCATCTGTGAGAAGCACATTGCCGAAGTCAGTGAAGCCCAATGAAATTTACAGGCCGGGCTCTTCACTCCAAGCAAGCCTGTGAGATATTCTTCTATTAGGGCTTTATTTGCTATTCATAAAGCATCCAGCCTGGAGAATGTGAGTGGCTTCAGGGCAAGGGTGGCAAAAATAGATTTGTGGGTGGATGTGTGTACAGTTCAGCTTGGCTTACTTTGAGTCTCTTGACCTTGTTTATTTTTCATTCTTTTATTCATTTGTTGCCTCTGTACAGTTTGAGCTAAAATTCACATTTATATGTTTTCACAAGCGGTCACAGGTGCCAGTTTCATTTTTTTTTTAAAGTTAGTTATTAACTTGCTTGTTGATTTCGGGGTCACAGGGAGCAAGAGCCAATCCCAGGTCTTGGCTCTAAAATGGGATGAACATCTAGATTTTGTGGTCAACCACCAGTGTTGGGAGTAATAATTTTCCAGACTACAATTCATGAACAAGGAGACCCAGAAAAAATCCACGCAATGCCACCATGCTGCCCATTATAAAAACATTATTTGCTATTTCCTACAAACATCTCTCCATAGCTGAAATGCCTGCCCAGATTAAATACCAAGAAAAATACAGACAAGAAAACCCGAAAAAATATATGGAACACCAAGATGTCTTCTGCTGTATTTTTTATGATGTTTTCCTTGGTAATTCAGCCACATATGCGGTGCTGTGCTTCTCCAAAGCTAAGACTGACACAAATACACCTGGACACGATGCGACTCGGGTCCCAAAATCAAAGTGTCTCTCTTCAACAGTCGGGCTCAAAAGCGTCAGGCGAATGCTAATATATCTAGACTGTCATTCCCCGTGCGAGGCCTAGACTCTGTTACATAATTAATGCAGTGTGCCTTCTCATTCAGACATGTTCACTGTGTCAGCTTTGGCTATGCGTTTTATATTCCGTTTTATCTTGTTTTTCAAGCTAGCCTATCTCATTCACTTTATTCCATTCTTTTATCCTTCTCTTCTTCTGCCTCTCACTCCGCACTTCATGCCCATGTCTGCTGCTTTCAACCGACTACTTCATTATTTCTCTCGGATATCTTTTGCACTCTCGCTATACTTCTGGATTGACAACGCAGAGGAGAATGCACAATATCTGGAGGTTTGCACGAAGATGATTCCCTTTATTTATCAAGGAGATACACGGGTTCTTGCTTTATGTGTTTTATTTGTGCTTTGTCTAAATTTTTGTATTATTAATGTCTGTGTTTTTGTAAATTCTGTTTTTGGATTAAGCAATTGTTGTGAGTCAAAGGCAATATTTGTGCTATGCACGTCTTGCTATCAGTTGTTCTTCACATATTTTGACCTTTTTTTTGGTTCCTGAATTACTTATTAAACTGATTAAATCTCATATTATATGCAGGTCAATGTTTTCAAAGTTTTACAAATAATTAAAAAACACTTAATTTAAAAAATATATATATTTTAATTTTTTTTTAAACTTCTACCATGTGACACCACGCTACATGTTTATTTTACAAAGATACCGTGTGTGTGATTTAGTTGCGTGTGTCTCATTGTTGCAAAGAAACACATTTTGTCTGAAGGGTCAAACTGACCCGAACATTATCTTTGTAACAAAAACATGTAGCGGGTGTCACAAATATGTCAACTGAACATTTTTTTTGTTTATAAGTAGATTACACTAACTAAGACAAGCAGGAGAAGTTTCAAAGTGAAAAACACAAGTATCAGTATTTTGTTTTTTAACATTTATCACGGGTCAATTTGACATCAACATAATAGTAGGTTTAAGCAGACCGGCTAACATGGTATTGTTCCACCTGTAGTGGTGAAGGAAAAAAAACCCTTCCATCTTGTTTCTCGGCCCCAGTCCAGACCATGTGGTGAAGCATAACACCAGAGCCCCGCCGGCTCACCTGATGCTGTTGAGGTGATATGGCACGAAACCCTTGTCCAGGTGCACTATAGCTGTGGCACCACCTAGTCGGCAACCGTCTGGCCAGTCACTGGAGAAAATCCCACCCCGTTTTGTTCTCATTTCCCCACAGAAATGTCATTGATTTGCTTTTCACGAGCATCCTAGGTGTGTCGTCATGAATGCGATTTTATCTAGAGCATCTGCTCGGGCCAAACGTTGCTAGACACTGCGTAATGCTGAAATCAAGACAGTCAGTCACAGGAAGAGAGACACTGCGGTGAAAACAGCAGCAGTCCTTCCCTTGATCCACAGCCAAATAGGGAGGGTGGGGACATATGTGACTGCTCATCTATATGCCGCATTTGCTGGCCTACAGAAAGCATGAGTCACTCGCTCAGCCCAGACTATGCAAGAGGTGATCACAAAGACTTTCCCCATCCGTCTTCTTCCAGTCCCTTGAGTGAGTAGGTAAAGCAAAAGCAGCAGAGAAGTGTCAGACTGGAGTCAAAGGGAGTTAGTGGGTCAGTGGATCTGGAAGGCAACTGCTTGTGCCAGTGTAGTGGGTGGTGTTAAAGAAAGCGCAATGTGGGCAGAGATTCTCCAGCAGAAGTTAATTGGATTTCCCTAGAGCTCGCTTCCGGCCACATGCAGTGCCGTGGCATTAAACCTCCTTATCAATGCAGAACAAGGCGACGATGGTCCAAACTAATCCTAAATCCTGCTCAAATCACAACTGAGAACTGAGATTGGAACGGTCCAATCTCAGCTTTGTGGTCTTCAGGTTTAGTAGCAAAGCCTGTCCGGGAGAAGCCCAGAGGAGGCATGACATCCATACAGTGGCTTCCTGCTCAAGTACGCACCCGTTTAAGTTTGCATCCTGGGTAATCACCAAACCATTTGGTGACATTTTGTGTTGTGGGCTATTTTTTGAATTTATTGCGTTGTTTGCAG
Source organism: Paedocypris sp. Pulau Singkep (assembly GCA_017309775.1). Taxonomy (NCBI): domain Eukaryota; kingdom Metazoa; phylum Chordata; class Actinopteri; order Cypriniformes; genus Paedocypris; species Paedocypris sp. Pulau Singkep. Next base: position 11,549,162 of record MU204250.1, on the reverse strand, counting down.
TGAAGACTAATGGGATTCGACGCTGACAAGAATAGTCCGGAAGAGTACAAGAGAGACTAGACGCACACAAGAGCTCCTGGAGATCAAGACAATAATCAGAAATGTGCGAGAGAAACCAGAAGAGATCAGCCTTATAGAACAAGGGCTCTAAGAGAAGGACCTTTCTCTGAAACGTTTCAAATGGTTGAATCCCAGTAAACAGACACATACAACTGTAGTTCTTGGATCACATCACAGTTCTTCCAAATTGTTCAACTGGCACTTTCACTAACTATGTACTCCTGTTCTATGCCTTGCCAATTTAGCTTGGCTTCAAGATAATTTTGACTTGATATGCTGGATATTGTTTTGTTGATGCATGGGAGTGGCCAATCTCAAGTACGCACCCCTCAACTAAGTCCCCACAAACCTCTCAGATTCAATTGACTTGCACAGTACTCTACGCTCCTATATTTGATAAGCTCAAACGTATTATGCAACTAATCAGAGCTCTTAATACGGGGCAATGAGCATTTGAGGAGATTTATTGCGTGGTTTGTCCACCAAAAGATCTTCCTCCCTTGGTTTGTAGTATTTAGCCCAGATTGTGCTGATCTACGGTCGTATAGTGCTTCAACCCATCGCCGCTTCCCGTTTAATGGATAGAGCAGGAGAGCAGAGGACCGTCATTAAAAAACCCATTTTGAGGCGTCCTAGTGTCCTATTAAACTTAACAGCCAGTCTCCCACATTAGTTTTCATCCTGCTTTTTAAGGAGGTTGGGGGCAAGGGCCCCAGAAACCATGAAGGTTAATTGGCTGCCCAGAGGTTGGAGTGATTAAGTGTAATCTTTCATTTTCAGATGCTTTGGAAACAGACAGTTGGATTAGAAGTAAACAAATGCTTTCTCAGGGCTTTGCCGCGCCGCCTTTCTGCTTTTCTGTCTGAACAGAAAAGGTGCTTTAGGTTAAGGGGAGGACTGGTGGCTTTGTGAGAAAGGAAAGGGAATTTGCACGTGAAAGGTTTGCCGGCAGCTGGGAGCCTGACTTTGCAGACCGAAAGCCTTTGGGTAAGATGGGGAGACTTTGAATATTTGGGGCTGCAGGGCCTTTAATCTTCCATCAATGGCTGGTAATCTGTCCCGGCTGAGCTAATTTCAATGCAGGAGGAAAGCGAACTGAAATTTACCCCACTGCAGCGAGGTGAGGGAGGATGCGGTGAGGATGGAGGATGAAGGGCTGAGGAGATGAAGGCCAGCCTGTGAACTTTGTCAGCCGGTGTGGAGTCACTGGCTGTTTGATGGCTGGTCTGTGCTCATGCATTTCGTCCGTCAAAGGTCCTAATCCTGATCATTTCATGTTTATAGCAGGACAAATGGACATACATCAGACAGAAAGGCCAGCTGCCCAGGCTTTTTAACCTTTTCTTAATGGCTGTAATTACCTGAGATGGGCAGGAAGCGCAGTTTTATTAGGGTGATTTAGGACGAATCGTAATATGGGATAGAGGGACGTGATGCAATGCGATAGAAGGGAGCCGGATGAGAAGATGCTAGGAGAACTTGTTTATTTGATGTTTTTAAGCCGTGCTGATCCACGCTTGTATATGAAAAGGTTGAAATGGAAAACCATGTTTATGCCTCTCGCTCGCTCGCTCACACTCTCTCTCTCTCTCTCTCTCTCTCTCTCTCTTCTCTATCTCTCTCTTTTCTCTATCTCTCTCTCTTCCTCTCCCTTTCTCTGCCCTAGTCCATCTCTCTCTTTTTCCTCTCTCTCTCCTCTCCCTTCTCTCTCGCCCCTACTAAATCTCTCTCTTTCCTCTATCTCTCTCCTCTCCCTCCTCTCTCTCTCGCCCCTACTCCATTTCTTTCTCTCATCCTCTCCCTCTTCTCTATTTCTCTCTCTTTCTCTCCCTTTCTCGCCCCTAGTCCATCTCTCTCTCTTTCCTCTATCTCTCTCGCCCCTACTACATCTCTCTCTTTCATCTCTCTCTCTCTCTCTTCTCCTCTCTCGCCCCTACTATACATATCTCTCTTTCCTCTATCTCTCTTCTCTCCCTTCTCTCTCGCCCCTACTCCACCTCGTCCTCTCCCTCCCTCTCTAACCCCTACTCCATCTTTCTCTCTCCTCTCCTCTACTCTCATTCCCCTGTCTCTCTCTCTCTCTCTCTCTCTCTCTCTCTCTCTCTCTCTCTCTCTTTCCTCCCTCTCTCTCCCTAAACACACACACACACACACACACACACACACACACACACACACACACACACACACACCCTCTTTATTTTCGACACAGCTGCAGTGATGAATGTCTCTTTGTATCCTAGACAGAAAACGGAAATACATGTTTTAGAAGCGAAGTGTGTTTTTTTATTATTGTGTATCTTGACATGAGTCACCAGATAATGGAACGCAAAATTGGAATATAAAATGACTGTTTGCTACAAACTAGCATGCATCAAGCTATCATATATGTGATGTATGGCGTAGGCGTCCCTCTGAGTGGTTTTATCAGACTGTATTTTGGCTGATCCATGTCTAGTTATGTCTGAAGGCACAAATCAGGAAATGTTGAGTTTTAGCAGGCAGAGCTGAGCTATTCTAATGGGAGTTAATGGAGTCGAGTGAGGCTAGCTGTGGGCTCCGTGCCAGCAATGGATCTCAGACTGTCATCTATTAAACCGCCTGCCGAGGAATTCAGGATTACGTTTGTGTGTGTGTGTATGTGTGTGTGTGTGTACAGATGAACTGCAAAAAATACAAATTTACATTAGAAAAAAGTGTGTCTTTCCACACTTATGTGCGTTGTGAAATTTGAAAATGATAACTTAAAGAAAAGTAAAGAATAACTTTTCAACCTTGTTGAAATGTATATAACTATATAAAATACAATACAATTTCACAATAAATTTCCAACCTGTGTAAATTTATGTGATTCTTATATAAAAATATCTTTCACAAAAATTATTAATTTTCTCACAATTTTACCCTTTTTCTAATGAAATTTAGCTTTACCATTAATGCTCACAATTGTACACACACATACACACACGATTATTATTATTAATTATTTATTTTTTTCTAATTTAAAGTATATGTACACACTCACACTGGTCAATGTCCGTCACGTTGCCAGTGGTGTAAAGTACTTGAGTAAATGGACTTTGTTACTTTACTTGAGTAATCCCCCCCACTCTGCACTAGTATAATCAAAAAAGAAACTTTTACTCACTACTTGACAACATTTGTGATTGAGTATCTCTACTCTTACTCCACTACATTAGAAAAGATATTTATCGTTACCTGTTACATTGTGATTGTGCGCAACATGTCGGCACCGTTTTCTTCCACTTTTTTACACATTTGCGTTTGACTGAGACTGAGTTTTTATTCTTTTCAAACCTATTTTGATCTGTTATTTTGAATCACTGAGATGTTACAGTTCATTTCTGTATTGGAAATGCATTTACAAAATCTCATAAATACAGAGTTTCAGAGTAATAAGTAAGAGATAATATTTATTGTCATTGCACAATGGTGCAACAAAATTAAGGAATAAATACTTAAATACTTAAGTAAAACACTTAAGGTATTTTAAAATAGGATACTTTACGACTTTTACTAAAGTCTTCTTGGAATTGGTGACTTGTAACTTGTAAAGGAGTCAATTTTACAATGTACTTTTACTCAAGTATTGCTTACACCTCTGCACGTCACACACTGAGACATTTGCGCTTCTACTGGTTGCTGAAGATGTCTTGTGGAGACGCCTGGTCTGTTACTGATGGATGTTCTTGAGTGGGTTAATATAGACTCGGGCTATGGGTCAGGAAGAGGCAGGAGGGCACGACGCAGATGGACGTTGGATTAGACCAAAAAAAAAAAAACGAGCTAACGAAACCAAAAAGCCCATTTATAAAGCCTAAAAATAAACCTCCATTTTGAGCAGCTTGTCTCCATTTCACCTGACCATCGAGCTGGAAGCAGTTGCTCTTATCTTATCGCTTTTTTGTCCATTCCACAATCCGTCTCTCCCATTAACCCCCATTCCCACACGTTTTCATCTGCTCTACCTCTCCGTCTCTCAAATCGACTTGAGATTGAAGGAGGGCAGTTTGTTCTCAGCGTGACTATCAAACAGCACATTACCTAGACTTAATCTTCCCGCCTGTGTTCGGCACAAGAGCAATCTCCCGGCGTTCCCGTTCCCGCAGCATCGCAGCCGGTTACATACATGTTCAATAAACAATTGGGATGCAGCCGGTTTTCCGAGGAGATTATTAACACGCAGCTCCTGAATAAGCAATGGGATCCCGAGCTGTCTTTTACTCTCCGTTTCAGCCCGCTCTCTATCTTCCTTCTCTTGAATTAAAGCCAGGACTGTCTGGAAAATGAGCTGTCAGCCGAGGGTTCGCAACAAGATACATCAACTTCATTGCCAACCCTAGAAATAATGAACACACACACACACACACACACACACACACACACATCCCCTCTGATACATTCAATAAGCTACACATAACAAGTGCAGGGGAGATAAGAAGCCCCTCTTGAGCTGATTAGACCCCATTCAGGGCTTTCACAGAAAGGGGTTTGGAGATGAAGGTTCAAGGAAAAGCAGTGCTATTCAGAGCGGGGGATTGTCTAAGATGTTTTCTTGTTTTTTGAGAGGATGGCACACCTTCCGCGAGAAGGACCTCAAGGCCCGTCGCCGTCGTTCAGCGGGAGAATAACATGATTAATTTTCTCATTTTTACACCGTATTGGAAAGATAACAGCTCCGGAGCTTAGCTCCAGCACCTCGCCGTAATAATCTGACACTTTTTAAAGCGCAAAAGGTGTGAATGCAGGAATCGTGTTTAAAGGGAGCTTTTACACACACACACACACACACACACACACACACACACACACACACACACACACACACACACGTACAGTTTTCTCCCTTAAGTTTTTTTTTTTTTTTTATACTCCACCATGTTTGCAAATATGCCACACGTTTCTATAGTGATTTTTTTTTGCTTTGTTTTAGTGCTTTTTTATTTATTTTTTATTTTATTTTACTTTATAAGTCCCCAATTAAAATGCATTTGATCAATTAGGTTATATCTATTAGTTGTATGATGAATAAATAGTAAATTGTATCAATGCTAAGACCGAATTGTTTTACAATATGAATTTTTCAATACGTAATAATCTGACACTTTTTAAAGCGCAAAAGGTGTGAATACAGGAAATGTGTTTAAAGGGAGCTTACACACACACTTTTCTCCCTTAAGTTTTTTTTAATACTCCACTTTTTTATAGTGCTTTTTTAAAATGTTTGGCACAATTTAAATGCAACCAAGACCGCATTTAAAATGCATTTAATCAATTATGTTTTATCAATCGGTTGTATAATATATCAATAGTACATTCTATCAATGCTAAGACCTAATGGTATCAAATAATGAATATTTTAATATGTAATGTTATGTATTTTAATGAATAATACTTATTTTTGATATGCAATACTCTGTTCTGGTTGATATTTTACATTATAGTCATTATTGAGTTAAAATTGAGACTTTGGAAATGAAAGAAATTCTTTGTATGTTTCTTTCATTTATCTCAAGCATTACTTCACAATGCTTTTGTCTGATTTATCTAGCCGGGCTGTAAACTAACTAAAAACCCATCCATCCATTTTCAGAACTGCTTTTCCATTGCCAATCCCAGCAATTCTAGGCCGGAAGTGGGGACAAATACACAAAAATGGTGGCCAACCAATCACAGAGCGGAACACACATATTCACTCTCTGACACTTTCAGACAATTTTCCAGACTCTAATTCTCCTAAACGCACCTATGTGAATGATTACCTGTACGGCGGCATGATCGGCAAATTAAATATGGCCGCCAAGCAAATTTAACATGCAATAAATTCCAGTCAAGCAACCTATGCTGTTGCGAATCCAGCAGGCTGTCATGTTGATCTGGATCTCAATGAGGCTTTTATGTTTGATTCAGTCAAAATGCTAATATTAGTTTTGTAGGAGAAGTCAGCTGTCATGATCCACCCTTGGGGATGCAATTGCGAATTTCGAGAAAACTGCAGCAAACTGTCAGAGCCATCATTCCTCCTGCTCTCGGCACCTCTCTCACCCTGCTTACCTTCCACAAAGTGCTCTCGCTCTCTGTTCCTGTCTTCCTTCTGACATCTGCCAGCATTTGCATCAGGTGATCAGTAACTCCCGTGCGAGAAAAAAAAAGCGGCGAAAAGTTTAGGATAAGAGTGTAGTGCAAAAATGTGTTTAAAAAACCGACTGTCAACTCTTAAAATACGGCGAGTGGCGGGGAATTTCAAAGCCAAATGGGGGTGTGCTAAAAAAAACCCGACTAGGATAGACCGTGCTGGGAAAACGCTGAGTGAAAAGTGGAGTGTTTCATCAGTTTCATCAAAATCAATTAGAAGTCAGAGTCAACTGATGAGACTGTGGATGGTGGAGCGAGTGTGAAATCCTGGAGCATTGGGGGAGTGACATGCCCATGGGGACCAATGGCGAAATTGATGAATAAAATGCTCCCAGTACTGGGGACAGTCTGAGTGGAACATGCTGGAAGTCAGCAGCTGCAAATTGACTTGCCAAAGCTCCTCAATCTCCTTTGGGGTGGGGGAAAAAAGAAAAAAGAAAAGAAGAGCTTAATGGTGAGAGTCATTTTGTCTGGTGGGACTGAGGAACTACAAATAGCCTTCAACCAGACCTCTGTTCTACAACAAACACAATCAGTCAGTCCTTCACAAGTCAGAAACCAATTGGCTTGTTGACGAGAAGGAAAAAGCCTTCCTGGAAACCAGTCATTTGAGTATCTCCACATATTACCGTTGTGTTTCCATCGGCCACGTTTGCCGTTTCATTAAGTCGCTGCATAATTCAGAGCCGAAAGTCCTTGACTCGGAAGCCTAAAGGATGCTGTCAGTTCTGGCTGCACTTTCATCATTCAAACTGTTAGGTAATTCTCCCACTCTTCCCTGTCAAGCGCTCACCATCTCCTCATAATAATTCAATCCGAATCCTCCAGACATCGCCGCATCTCTTGAAGGGAAAAGTCGCACCAGCTGGAGGAAACACACACGGATCCGAGTAATAGAATAAAGGCCTAGAAGGAAGCAGCCCTGAGGAAGTGTTTGTGTATTGTGTTAAGAGAGTACAGTCCTGAGAGGCTTTTCTTTTTCCCTTCAATGAGGCAGTTCTCACGATAGAAAAGGAGTTGAGGATGCAGCCATTTTAAATCGGTAACACCACGTCCCCCGTGCCAACGTTTCTCTTTCCAAAGTGCTGCGTGAATCATAAACATTTACACAGCCTGTGAGTCTGGGGAACAGGACAGACGGGAGTTTATATCCCTCCACTTCCCCATCCATGTCTCCAGGACCAAATAATAGGCAGGAAAAAAGGAGCCTTTATATCTAAACTCACTTGTTTGTCTCCTTTGGCAATTGTAGTTTCACTGTGGAATCGCAGCTAAAGAGTAGATCAGAGGTATTCCCACCTCAGTGTGCATCTGAATCAAGTCTTTATTTCCTAGCTGGGAATTTTGCCTCTGTTGCCGTTCGGCAATTGTCTAAATGTATTACACAAACGTGGAGATGTGTTCTCCTCTGGTACACAACAAAGTAAAGTGGCTCCTGTGTGCAGGCGAAGGTTCTTTCGAACTTTATTTGCACCTCCATTGCCAATCCTAACAACTCTTGGTTGGAGGTGGGGACAAATACTCGAAAATTGTGGCCAACCAATCACAGTGAGGGACACACACATTCTCTTTCTTACAGACACTTACAGGCAATTCCCCAGGCTCTAATTTTCCAGTAAAGTGGGTCATGTGCACGCAAAGGTTCTTTCAAACTTTCTTTGCACCTTCCAGAAGGAAATCAAGCCTGACCGGTTTTTGGAATTCAGGAGTTGAGATTGAACTTTGCCAGACTACACAACTTCATTTTTGGAACCACTTTTCTATACGGGACCAGCAGCTCTGGGCCTCTAGCCAATCCCAGCAACTCTGGGTCTGAGGGCAGAGCACACCATTGGGTCGGTGTCCAATCAATCACAGTGTGGGATACACGGACACACATTTTCACTCTCACTGCCACTTTTGTACAATTTTCCTAGACACCAATTCTCCTGAATGCATTGTATTGTAGAATTAAACGGGCAACCAAGAGAAAACCCACACAATCCTGGCAAGAGCATGCAAACTTCACAAATAGACCCCAACTTGGCCTCGAACTTGCGTCTGGAGCAGGCCAGACTGCAATATCCCCAGACATATTGAATACAAGGCATTTGGCTTGAACATTTGTTCCGAGAGTTGAATACTGGCACGGTAAAATGATGGAAGCCATGCTTAAATTACATCAGTATCTCATATTTGTCATCGTCTAATGGGTTTGGTTTAAACTGTCAATGGTGACGTTGAAGTGCTTGCTCATTTAGCTTATCAGTTATCCTTCGTTTTCAGTGTTTGCTTGTACATGAACAGATAAGGGACTTGTTAATGATAAAATGGCTGACTGGGACTAGCTTGAAACTTCCAACGGTTTTTTTTTTTAATTGTTCAATTATGCGAGTGCTGAGCTGAAGGGGACGTCAGGCTGCGTTTTATTAGACCTGAAGGTACATTGCTCTTGCAGCGTTTACAGTAGCTGTAGTCACGAGACTCACTAATCACGGTTGATTATTTGTTGACGGCGACTTGGCGGCGGAAGAGCTGAAAGAAACCTCCGATTAAAAGCCAACCATCAGTACTTCTCGAAACAGTTTGCCTTGGTTATAGACTCAAATGGGCACCTGCAAAACGCTTCCACACAAAATGTAAATGACAAAATGTCCCCCTAACGCTGCCAGGTAGCCATATGCATCGCAATTCATCTGGAAAACAAACTGCTTAATTAGTCCTCCTCAATTAGCCATAGAGTACACAATCTGGACTAAACGAGGTCTTAATTGGTTTCCCTGCCAATCCCGTGTAATTCAAGACTCGGATTTACCAAAAAACATGGCTGCTAATGGCCTACTGTCCGTTCTCTCCTTCAACTCGCATTGCATTTTTAAAGCGAGGAGCGGAAATGGTGTGAATGGAATCTTCAAGCGGCAGTTCCACAGTTAGATGTAGACTGGCTTGATATAGCATGAAAGCTGCACATTCTTTAAACTCCGAGCATCCTGCCGATTTTAATGACCTAGTCTATCGCAGAAATGCCCTTTCATTCTGCTCTCTTCCCTTTCAGCAAATGTCAAGCTCTCAATGCGGTTGGGGAAAATTGGCCGACTAATTCCAGTCTAACAAGAATAGAGATTTTGCTATTGACTATTAGCTGCTGCTGGAGATGTTCTATTGTTCTAAATTACGCCGATCAAAGGCTGATTGAGCATGACAACACAAAACAGTCGGCGTAATAGACGCATTGGCGGCGCTTCTTTGGTCTTTCCGTGCCTTTGATTCGCTCTCGAGCTGCCACTCGTGCTACAACTTTGTGTAATTGAGTGGCAGTAGCTGAGACTGAACATGACCTCCTACTGGCTTCTGCCAACATCCTGGATGTCTTCAACACGTAAGAATGAGAAGAAAAAAAAACCATCAACATTAATTCCCGGCTAAATGATCAGCGTGAATAATACATGAGGGAAGCGTGTAATGCAGATTTCCACCTTCAACCTTTATCAGCCTAATTGCTGCCACTTAGGTCTCCGCATTCGACTGCAGGCATGTCTCACGTCCATCAACGTTTGCTCGCTGTCTCGTATCAAAGGAGCGGCGGCAGGAGAGTGGGGTCTGTACATTAGCCCGGCGCCTCAAGGCTGGGCGTTCTTCGCTAAGTGTCTGAGCTTCGTGGTCTTACCTTGGTCAGATATCTGGGCGTTGGGTGGCACGGTCATGTTCAGAGCATCGTTGACGGCGGTGTCTGCGTAGTGTCCTCTCTGAACATCGTGTTCGCTATCGGTTTGGTCGCTCTCCTCGTGTCCACTGTCCTTCAAACTGTTGCCTTCCATGTCTTTGAACGTCGATGTGCTACAACCCAATGAAGGAGACGCTATTAGAAAGTGATTTGTAGTCGTCACGTTTTCCTCTCCTCAAATCTACTCTTGCTAAGCTCGTGGCTGATTAAGACGGTCATTGGGAAAAGATTGCAGCTTTTTGAAATGGAGAAGGGATCAGGGATCGCCGGCTTGATCTCTATGGCCGTGCCGTGTTGTAGCTAGGATTATGGCTTCAGGAGATGGTCAATATTTCTGCGGTTTCTATTTTTAAGTTGAGCTTTTCATCGGTTGATCGTGGCAACCTTAGAGCAAGTTCACCTTTGAAAGTAAAGCTAATTTCATTGGTCCTGCACTCAAATCAAGTATAATTGTATAGAAAAGTATACGTGTAAAAGTATAAAGTGTTACTGAGGGTGAGAAATTCAACGCGGGGTTCATTTAATGTGTGTGCGAATATATTGATTGTGGGATGAGTCAAATCACAAACGAAAAGCAGTGATTTAGTAATGAAGCATAAAGCCCAAGTTTTTAAAAAATAGAAAACAGAAAACATGGAAATTTATCAGTCATATCAAAAAAATCTTGAGCTGCTCTTCCCTAGACCTTCTATAATGAATCAATGCGTCACTGACATCTATTTTTTATCGAAATATTGACTTTACGGTGATGTTGACTTTACTAAGAGCCTGACCTTACAAGATCTTGACTTTAGAGAGACACTTTTAGACACTTAACTGAGATAACGTTTCATCCTTCTGTCATGGAGTGATTATTTAATGGTAGCCATGTGAAGTTTGATTATTTAGAAAACTAAAAAAATCTAGCAAACTTTAATGTTTTACAGGCTCCAGTAAAACTAAATGTCCATTTAAATTGTTTTGCCCACCTACACTAACGTTCAAAAGTTTGGGGTCACCAAGACAATTTTGTAATTTCAATGAAAGGTGACACTCTATTTTCTAAAAACAAGCATAGACAGTTGAGTTTCATGAAAGTTGTCCATTTCTGGCCATTTTGAGCGTTAGATTGACTCCACAAATGTGATGCTCCAGATTCTCAACCTTCTCAAAGAGATCGAATAGTTAATCATCACATTAGCAATGTATGGAGTGTATTTCTGATTAGTTTAAAGTTAGACAAAAACAGTGCTTTTCGTTCAAAAATAAGGAGATTTCAAAGTGAACCCAAACTTTTGGTCGATAGTGTAGTTCAGATAAGTCTATTAAAATGGACCAAACAGAATAGCGATCTCTCTTGATTACAGATGTGCGGAATCGCTAAGGTACACATATTTTTATACAGCAAAGCCCAAAATTGCTAGCGACGTTTCTGCATACACGACGCGTCTTTTTATAGTAGTAGTCCACTAATGAAGGCCAAGATGAAGGACTCAAAATGGAAGACCTCCCTTAAAACAGACGTTTGTGTAGCTACTGGGGAACATGGGGGTTTAGTTAAGCCAATGCAGCGGCGGCGTTGCAGTCTCTGATTTTATCACTTTAATTGCATCGTCCCAGCATGTTCGCCTACAGGCTCCGGTGGAAATTCCGTTGCGGTGTCGCAGAGCCATGCAGACAGCACTTGGATGAACAGAAGCAAGGCTTTGTTTCGAAAAATGCGTAATTGCCTCTAATGGGTTAAAAGGGAATTTTTCTCAGGATAAGAATAATTATCATGGTCCTAATAGTCCTCGTAACAGACAAGTGAGGACGAACAGGCGGGATTTCTGCATGCCGATGCTGCGTGTCAGTCAATGGCCTTCTGTGGATGGACGGAGGAATGCTGGCCAAGTCCCGCCACCACAAAGGATCTATTGTCCCTGCTCGTCTTTTCCTCAAGGAGAACCACCACTACCTTTTCTTTATCTCCGCAGCTTCACAAAGAACTCCTTGTGTGCTTTGCGGAAGAATCCTCCGGAATTCTCGGATTAAAATTCTTGTAGATTTAGCTATCTGATTAACGTCTACACCAATGTGGCTTAGCCGCCCAAGCCTGCGCTCTGGGCTACGCTTTTAGTATTCACTAACATGTAATATGTATACACATTTGCCGGGATTTGATAGAATTATTCATATTAGCGGAGAAATGAGACATACTTGAGGATGTGCTTCATCACTTATATTGCTAAATTATTAAAGCTCAACATTGACAATATATAAACATGTTTAATATTAAAGTATTGCCTAGAGTATAGGCAAAACCTGTATTTCATAGAGAAGCCGTACATAGATATTCTTTCATTTGAAGATTAAGAAAAAAAAAAACGATGAAACCCAAATACATTCATACAGTATGTACCGGAAGGTTGAGTGTGTTTGAAGATTCTGCAGATTATTTATGTACAAATAAACACATTTCAGATTTCACACACAGATTGATGGATGACTCCATGAATTTTAAGAGACAAAAAAGGAAATTAAAAATGTCTAAGCTCCAGGAATGAATCAAACTACTCGAGATGGGAATGAGATGCCAACCGGATTGTTTTAATAAAGACGTACCTTTTAATTAGGTGTGCTCTGCTGTTTACATAACTAGAGTCCATGGAATAATTCTCCGTCTGAGGAAAGAGATAGAATTAGAGAGAGAGAGAGAGAGAGGGAGAGAGACGATGAGAGAGAGACGGAAAGACAGTGAGAGAGAAAGGAAAAAAAAAACAAAAACGAAAAATAATTCAATTAAGCAACAACAGAATAATATCTCCAGTAATTGCATTCCATTACAAATGTAATTTTACACAGTGTGTGTTTGGCTGCTCAGGCTTTGAAAGGACAAGTCCCCTGTTCTAGTTGTAAGTGCATGCGGCCTGTTCTGCTGCAGTGAGTCTGCTCCTGTCGTCACTCCTCCAGCCTTCCTCACCCCACCTCGCTCAAACCCATCCGTAGTCAGACCACGCGCTTCAAAATGTCATTAAGCAGGAAGGGAGACGCGCGGCAGGGTTAGAAAAGAAAGTTTCCTCTTCTAAGGCTCCGCCGCACATCTTTTCTCGAGATGCAAATGTGGACCATATTAAAAAACGAAGGAACGCTGGGAAAAATTTAGGAATATTTAAATTCTGACGCACGTGACGACTGCGCACTGAAGATGAGACGGGGTAGAACAAGCGTGTCGTATTGTCAACGATTGTTGGTTTTTGTGAGATCTGGAGCTCTTGATAATGCAATTTTGATTATAAAGTCATTTGAAAAATGTACTTTGAAACACACACACACCCTAGCAGACATACCATAGTGGCGTCTCGCAACCCACTACATCACCCGTCACTAGTACACTTTTATTTAACAATCACCACAACTCAGTTAACCTTAAAACCAAATCTTGACCTTCAAAAGTGTGTGGCCCAGCACAGGTCCCCATAAGTGACTATACAGTAGGTCTTCATAAGTGACTATACAGTATGTCTCCATAAGTGACTATAAACTATGTCCTCATAAGTGACTATACAGTAGGTCTCCATAAGTGACTATACAGTAGGTCCTCATAAGTGACTATACAGTAGTAAAGTAAACTAGGTCCCCATAAGTGACTATGCAGTAGGTCCCCATAAGTGACTATACACTACGTCCCCATAAGTGTACAGAATACAGTAGGTCCCCACAAGTGACTATACACTACGTCCCCATTGGTAAATAAACAGTAGGACCCAATAAAAAACTATACAGTATGTCCCCATAAGTGACTATACAGATTGTCCCATAAGTGACAATACAGTCGGTTCCCACATAAATAAAAAGTATAAAAAAAAGCTTATTAGGACCAACAATAGTATTTGTGGACCACCTATAATACATGTCGGAACACACACACACACACACACACACACACACACACACACACTATACACAAGTAAATCATATAAAACTGAGCCTGAGCTAGTCTGGAAGTGTTTTCCGTGGAGAGGAAAACCCGGATCCTCTCTCAGCTCTACCTTCAGATGTTATTAAAACGAGATAAGAAAGTCAATGGCTTTGCTCCAAAGGTTTGTTTAGTCGTCAGCTCATCTGACACAAACACTCACCCAGACAATAAGAAGGTTAATGCTAACAACGGTAGACAAGCGCTGATTATGCCACCAGTCGGCCAGAAAAAGACTCGTTTCGCCAGGTCACACTCACGAGTCACGTGACACACAAACGTACGCGTTCTCACTCACTAAAAGCAGAACAACATGAAAATGCAAAATGTTAAAGCTAATGTTATTTTTTTAATGTGTTAAATGCAAAAATTGCATGATGGCTGATTAAGAATATATATGGAAAAAATATGGAAAATGTAAGCATATTTAGTGCATAAGCATAATTTTTTTTTTCATTTAAAAAAAATGTATTGATATATATATTGTATATATACGTACAATATATATTTTGTGTGTGTGTGTATAAGTGCATATATATGTGTGTGTGTGTGTGTGTGTGTGTGTGTATATATACACACTATAATACTGTATAAATGTATATGTGTGCTTGTATGTAAATGTATTTATACATATACGCGTGTGTGTGTGTATCTGAGATTTTTTTATTGTTATTATTACTCGGGCCACATTTGCTCCACATTATTCCCAGCGAGAACTCATTACAGTGCCTTTCTATTTCCACCGTCGTTTATAACAAGACTAATGAGAACCAATGGACTGAGTAACAAGGGGGAAAACTTCATTAAAGACAGAATACAAATTTACAATGGCCGGCGCGTAATTGCTTTTGAACACCGTGGTCGGCGTTATCCAGAGCGGTGTTGGCCGAACGCGTCCATCTTTCAGCGCCGACGCTTTGTCCTCGACTACAACACTTAAAGCGAGCGAGGGCTGAGCAGTTACACGTCCTGGTTCAGCGACCCTTTTATGTGCCGAGTAGCTATCGATGACGTGGGCTCAGTCATCTCTGCAGATTTCCTTCTGTTGACATTTTGCTCTCTCTGCTTAAATCCGAGTGGGCTAATTGGAGTAATAGCTTCAGTTATGAAATGCTCCACAGAGAACTCTCACTGTTGGGGATTACTAAATACTGTTCGGAACCAGAGATCAACATGTTCTTTAAAGCGCGTCACAAGTGCTATTCAACAACAGAAGCGTCTGCTAATGCGAGGTTGATTCAGTCAGTGCGTAGTGGTGATTAGCATAACATAAAACCAAAGTCGCTTTAATGCCTTCTGTTAAAAGCTGGATAAGTCAGTCCATCCTTTTTTTTTTTTTTCGTAATTCCGCGATCAAGTTAGCCAAAAAAACGCCAGTTTTTGCGACTTGCGAAATTTGTCATTACCCAAAAAAAGAGTCCAAAAATACACTAAAAATACAACGCTATAACCATCTAATATATTTTCTATCATCCCACAGTTTTAATTTGTAGAGCATTAGTTGACACTAAAAAGGCTGAAACGTTGTGCCAAATTTCGACAAAAAGCAGTGGAAAATCCTTCATCAAATAGAAATGTAGAAACAAGCAAAGCAAGGCCTAGAAATATTGCCCAAATTGTTGTAAAGTTCACGAGTTCTACTACTATCAATCAATTGAGAACAACATCTCCGTGAAACCCAACTTCAATCATCAACAATTCATCTAAAAATGACACCGATCGTAGATAGAGATAGATAGATAGATCATCTACATAATTTAATCTAACAATAAAAATACCAAAATATTTTTTAAATGTGTATTATTATATATACAGTATACTATATAAGTTGCACGGTCACAGTTTACTGTTTATTGTAAAATAATTATTATTCTGCAAATTGTTGCATACACGCTTTTCATTTTAAATAAATGTTCTTAATTACAAACTAGCCTATTTTTTGTTAAATGACATGACTAAAGCTGTTACCTGTGAATAAAAATTATATTTCTTTTCTCGGCAATGAAATACAAGTACTTTTTCAGAAAAAAGTGGTATCGGTGCATCTCTAGTTTTTTGGCACTTTTTTTATATGGTGGCACCTTTCTGAACCTCCTCGTCAGACTCCTCCAACTTTGGCCAGTGGAGAGGAAAAGCAATCTCCTCGCTTAGTTGCCACTGTGAGATTTGATTTGCCTTCTCTCCCAGCGTGACAATTGGTTCCGTAGTGCGGATGTGAGAGTGTTCATTGTGCCAGTCCGGATGCACGGAGCGAGCGAAGCAGGAGTTCTTTGGATGCCAAAGGGATAAGGAAAAAAAAAGCCCTACTTGTCATACCAATGCTTCAATTATTGCATTATCTTTTCGGAGTCTGATGCATCGGGCCTGTAAAATTAGACACGGAGGAGGCAGAAAATCACACGCTAATTCGAGTGGCACGCTATAGTAGCAATTAATAATTATCAGTCTTCGCTCTTGTTTTCACTGCTGTAGACTTCAACGCTGGCACATCTGATTCGGGAAATGCGACTATTTATATAAACTAAATGTGTCATTTAAAAAATATTTCCATCCAGCTTCTCCATCCTCAGCGAGCAAGTAAGCAGTAAATGTTACATGAACCAAAACAGAAAAAAAAAGAACCTCCAACCCTTTAAGCTCTAAATAAATAAATTAGTTAAAAAATATAATATAATATAAGGAAGGGGTTAAAATTCCAAACACAAAAATCTACCACGCCACAATCCAGAAACCCACCAGACAACCCTTCTCATAGAAATGTGAGTATACATTTTAGCGTTTTCCCACCTAGACTTCCAGAAATATTATTATTTTTTATTTGAGAAAAAAAGATTTTTCCAAATTTGGAGCAGCTCCCCTAGTGGTAACACCATGTAGCGACTCATTGCTGCCACCTTATGATACAATTATGTATTACAAGTGTATTCTATACATTTTTTTAAACTTTTTTTCTTATTTCAGTCCATGTAAACTGAAAATAAACAAACTGTATCACCAGTGATAATAAAAAGTAACTAAAACGTTCCGTTCCGCTCATTCGAATCGCAGTTTGGTAGATCTGCAGTTTATTTATCTCCATCAGTGACGTGGACGGAGGAGAGGTTATCACGGGGGAGAAAGCTGCTGCTGATTTATTTCTTAAAAGTTGGAAAAGCGCAGAAGGGCTTTGAGCCGGGTTTGCAGATAGGAGCCGGAATGAGCCTCTAGCAAGGGTGAAATTCTTCACGGATGCTTAAGAGATGTCTGCATGTCGACAAATGTAGTCGTGGCGAGGCTTCAGAGCGAGTGTGTGTGTGTGTGTGTGTGCGCAATCTCACGCCCGCCGGCTTTACACACTTCCTTGCTTTAAACGCCTGACTCGAGCTGCTCGTCACAGGCCTTACTGACTCTTCTTGGATTTTTTTTTTGGTGACATCCATTTTTGAAGGTTAACGCACCCGTATGATGATTTAAAATACAGTGTTAGAAAAAAAAAACGCAATTAAGGAAAGTGTCGTTTTGTTTGCGTCCTGTGGTGGCATAATATTTACATTTAAAACTATGTTTGTTTTACAATTCAACATCTAACGAGACACACTCCCGTCTTTTAATCTCACAACTATTTTGGTGGCAAAACTGAGATTAGTTTGTTTCAACAAATTATCGATTGCAAATTGTCGACTAGTAAATTTATAATCTCCCCCCAAACTTAAGTTGTTTACATAAGAAAATGCCTCACAAAATAAACCACAAATCTAAAACAATGTTTGTCATTGTTTGAAAATAGTATGTTTACAATTCGACCTCTAACGAGTCTATTAATCACACACGTAATTTGGCGGGAAAACGAATCAGTGAAATTATGGATTGACAGCTAAATTGAGATGGACATTAAATGAATAACCTCTCCCATCATTCAGATGCATTCCATTTTTATGTTCCTTCGCTTTCTTGTCGTGTTCTTGTTCTGGCATCGGCGGTTCCTCTGAGACGACGCGTGGCATCGATGGATTCGCCGCTGCCTCAGCAGCTCAGAGAAACGGTGTTAGGTTGCCAACCTACGATTATAGAGTTTCCCATAGATTCCCTTCCATCTGCTGGATTATAGATTTGCCCGTCTGTGGTGAGCCCTAGGGGAGGCTCTTCAGCATAAAGGAGGTGAAAGAGCGCCGCGGGCTCAGCCTGGCATCGGGATGGATCTGAGGGCTAGTGGATGTTTAATAGGAGCCGGCTGCCTTACAAACACAAATGATATAGAATCAGGCGCCACGGTGACAAATACGCTGCCACGTCCCCGCGATCATCCCACTCCATCACCTGTCAATTCACACTCAACTCAATTTGCCTCCTCGCAAATCCGTCTCGTTGTGAGAGGAAGCCGATTCCCAGAACCCCCCAAAAAATGCTGTGATTAGTAAGACGTATATGGCTAATCTGAGAATGTGATGTGGCTGTGTTTTGCTGCTTTTGCCAACCAGTGGTGTAAAGTACTTGAGTACACTTTAGGATTTTTTGCACATTTTTGTAAATAGACAATATGAAATATAATACGATTGATCCGTACAAATGAAGTACGACAAACGCGTAAAGAAACTGAGAATAATTCCTTACACATTGAAACATATGAGAATAGTATTTGTACTTGCTACTTAGTAGTTTCACTTAGTAATTGTACTCTAAGTAGTGCGACAAACGGTGGAAAAAACAAGCACGACGAACGCGTAAAGAAACTGAGAAAAATCTTTTGCACTTTGAAACACTGAGAATAGTATTTGTACTTGTTACTTAGTACTTGTACCTAGTAATTGTACTCTAACAACAAGTACGATGAACGAAAGAAAAAAAACAAATACAACGAACGCATAAAGAAACTGAGAAAAATTTGTTACACATTAAAACACAGAATAGTATTTCTACTTGTACATAGTACTTGTACTCTAACAAGTATGCCGAACAAAAAGATACAAATATGACAAACGCGCAAAGAAACTGAGAAAAAGTATTTACACATTGAAACACTGAAAATAGTATTTGTATTTGTTACTTAGTACTTGTACTTATAACTTGTACTCTAACAAGTACGATGAACGCGTAAAGAAACTGAGAAAAATCATTTACACATTGAAACACTGAGAATAGTATTTGTACTTGTTACTTAGTACTTGTACTCTATCGATTGCGTGAATGTATTGGGACTGCTTGAATTTAAAAGTTGCTTCTATTTTTGATACTCGTCACAAGTACAAAGTAGCCAAAAATACAAATACGTAAAAAAATATTTACAAAATGCACAAAAATTCCTACTCAAGTACTTTACACCTGTTTCCAACCAAAGCAAAACTCCACCGGCGCGAAACAAACGAGTAAACACAAAGCCTCATTCATCGCCGCCGCTTTCCCCACGGACGCAGGCAGATCTACTTCCTGTAAGTAAAACAATAAAGTCCTAATAAAGCACCCAAGCGCGGGGCTTTCCCACATCCACAGCAGCATTATCAGGAGAAAACATCTCCACGCTCTCCACACCCCAGCCGTGATCATGCGTGCGTATCAATAATGCAAGCGCTCATCGTATGTCAGCCTTTTAGTTTGATGACAAGATTGAAAGAGACGGTCTTATCGGCCACATCTGCATTCAGGAGCGGTGTGTTTGCGAGCAGCAAGGTGCTAAAATTACCTTTCTGCTTTAATAATACATCTCCAGCACCGGATTCCACCCAAACCCCATGTGTGCCAGTGTGTGTTTCACGCGCTCCACAAAGGAAGACGCCGCGTGTTGTTCTGATGTCGGCTATCGCGTTGCTTTTCTAGAAGATGAGTCGCCATCCCGCAGGACTGGAGGAGTTCTGCTCCTGGTGTGTGAGGATCTCTGTAGATGTTAAACCTCCAGTTAGAGCTGGTCTTCCTCAGGCCTACGTTCGGAGATAATATGACTGCTGCATGATGGGATATCAGTGTGTTAGTGTGTTTCGAAAAAGCAATGGGGGTAATTTAGAGTCTACGAGAAAGTCGTCGATTCTTGAGTTAGATTTGTGAACTTGGGAGAAGTATGAATATTCTGTTTTGGTGGGATTCAATAATCTCCAGGTGTTCACAAGATCTAAGGATTTGGGGTTTCTGTAGATGTTCGTGTGCTTTTCAATAACCTTCCGTCATCCAATGAGAAGAATGGAACATCTAGACCAGGGGTTGGCAAACTACGGCCCGGGGGCCACATGCGGCCCTTTCAATGTTTTAATCTGGCCTGCCGAACTTGTACATTTTAAAAAATGTAAACCCGGTTAATCGGCTATTAAGGTTTATTTTAGTTTTTTTGTAACACATTTTAAAAAGCGGAACCATAAACACAAAATCTACGTAAAAGAATTGTCAGATTCCTGAGTCAATTGTCAGTTTTTCACGTTTTGGTTTGAACTTTTTTTTTTCGCTTCCGATTTTCCGTCCGTTTCTTTTTTTTTCGTTTGGACTTCTGGCACATAGGGCCGGAGCTTATTCTGATTGGCTGGTGAGTGTGATTGACAGCTGCTGGACCAGGAAGCCCGGTCCGGCCCCTTGGTCAAATGTTAGAACCCAATGTGGCCCGCAAATCAAAAAGTTTGCACACCCCTGATCTAGACGCATCTGAGAAGACGACTACTTATTCAACGCTTTCTATTCTCATGACGAGAAGAATCCTGGTTGCTTGAATCGTGCGCTTGAGACTGTTAAAACTGTGAAACGCGCCTCATAAATGCTCAGAACTTGAACTTGAATTATTTTGCAATTTAAAGCACGAAAATGTCACGTTTGGTTGTTTAAGTCCGTGTAGAATTACCAACTGAGTTATTTGTCAAAACTCACTGTGCTTCTATTTATTTTAAGCGTGTTTATTCGGTTGTAATTGTTCTAACTTTTGCTCTGTGTTTGTATCATTTGTTTGTCCAGGTTAGAAAAGAAACTGTGAAATTGAAGTCACAGTAAAAAAAATAGGATGAATAGCTGAATAATGACACAATCTTCTTTTATATCAATTATTGCTTGAAATACTGTTTAAATTTGACATTTAAGGGTCTTCCATTCATCCATTCATCCATTCATCCATCCATCCATGTTAACGATGACTTTAATTATCAAAGCACATTCCTTTTTATATCTATCTATCTATTCATCCATCCATCCACCCATCCATCAACCCAGCTATCTATTATCTATCCATCCATCCATCTATCTAATTATCTATCCATCCTTCATTTCATTCATCTAAATATCCATTCATCCATCAATCCACCCATCTTTCTATTATCTATCCATCTATATAATTATCTATCCATCCACCATTACATCCATCTTTCTAATTATCATCCATCCATTCACCCATCTATCTATTATCTATCCATCCATCCAGCCAGCCATCTATCTATATAACCATCTATCCATCCATCTATTTATCTATCCATCCATCATTACATTCATTTATCTAGTAATCTATCTTTCTCTCC
>MU204250.1:11497849-11522849 GCA_017309775.1 Paedocypris sp. Pulau Singkep | reverse complement strand
CTGCTGTTGGACAATTTAATCTTCAAAACCCCACACTTAACTGGGATTCCAGTTAAGCTCGGGTGAAGCGCCTCCTCCCGTACACCAGCCAGGCTGTAACTCTAATTTAGTCCTCATAATTCCAGTTATTAGCGGAAAACGAGATGTATCCGTTTTGTTCTGGCAGCCGCGGGTTTCGGATTTCCTTTTTCTCTTCAGTCACGTGAGCGACTTGCTGATGCTTAATGGCGAGGAACTACGTGCTGGTAACGTCAACACAGCAACTTAAAAAAAAAACAAAAAAGATCAAGAGCGTCTGTAAAAAGTCGTCGGATCGGAGAGTGTCAAAGTGGAGACGAGTTAATCTGGCTGTGTTGTGATGGCAAGTGGAATAATTGGGCTCTCTTGCTCTCATTACACGGCGATGATGCTGGCGTAGAACTTCTCCAGCAGCTTCGGTTCTGTTTAGCTGGAGTTTTGAAGAACGCCGCCGTTTGATTAGCAGAAACAGAGATCTGACATCCACGCTGCGGTGCCGGAGGTTAATAAGCAATTTACGTTTTTTTTTCTCCCTCCTCATCCCTTTTCTTTTTAATAGAATCTTTATCTCGGTTATTCTCAATTATTGGTTGTCTACCTTAGCCGAGTCTGCTAGATAAACCTGTCAAGACTTGCAAACAGCTTTGCAGATAAGTGCGGCATAATTGCTATTCTGGTTAACAGGTCTGCTTGAATCCAGATCATTAGTTAGACTACAGCCGAGGTCAACGCAAACAATGCAAAAGAACGCAGCGCTGCTGTGGAGACGGAACCTTCAGCTCGGTTCTTTCGTCAAAGGCCTTTCGTGAGGCCGAACATGCGATCAGGCTGCAGGTTCAAATCCCAGATCGGCTGGTGTGAACTTGTGATAAGATTCTGGAAAGAGCGCTCATTGTGATAAAGCCCTAGCGGCTAAAATAGACAAATCAGTGGTGAAGTACTTGAGTAAACGGACTTTGTTACTTTACCTGAGTATTTGTGGCTGTTTTGTACTTGTACTGAGTGTCAACAATATAAGCAACTTTTCTTCTCTACTTTTCTGAGTACTTGACTACATTTGTGATTGAGTATCTTTACTCTGCTACATTTGAATGGACACTTATTATCACTTGATACATTGTAATTGTGCGCGACAAGTCTGTATCTTTTTCAAACGCGGTTAATTTCGTGGGCGAACAAAGCGATATCGTCATCTGCAGGATGCTGAAGCTACTGAAAGCTGTTTATAAACTAAATCACGTCAACGTGTGAGATAAATTGACCTTTTGTTCTTTTTTTTAATCTATTATGTTCTGCACTTTTGAAACACTGAGGTGTGAAAAATGTAATTTGAATGGAGTTTTCCACACGTTTTATTGAAATTATACATTCAATAGGAGAAATATACTTAAGTTCTTTCAAAAATTGATACTTTCTGACTTTTACTCAAGTCTTCATGGAATTGGTGACTTGTAACTTGTAAAGGAGTAAATTTTACAGTACGGTTTCTGTACTTTTAACACCTCTGTGGCAAAAACACCCTACGTTAAAAAAACGTTTATAACCAAAGCAACTTTTTATCGACTTCCGTTTTTCCTGGGAATCGAACCCGAATTTAGCTCTTCCGATGCAGCTACTCTGAAAATCGCCAAGGAAAATTGGAATTGTTGCTCATTAACGCTAAGGTTTAGTGTCGAATAAGTGTCGTGATGCCAGTGGGAACCGAAGCTCTTGGGACCAAGCGCTTAGTGGGTTAAAAGGTGTCACCTTGTAAACAAGAATCTTCCCCCAAGAACCTCTATTTTTACCCCCGTTTCCCCGATGACGTTTTCCCCACCGTATCATCGCGTATCACGAACTGTGCTCATGTTTCTGCCGCTGATGGCTGTTGTTCTCTCACGTTTTGCTCCTGAGACTCTGCAAGTTCTTTATTTATGAAGTACTGTACATCTTAAATCTCTGGACGTTCAGATTTATACTATTACAGACTCAACAATCACCAGACAATCCCATCCTCTTTACGTCTAACTTATAGGAAACTGAGCAAGTCGATAAACGATAAAACGGATAAACCAGTTGTCGGGAATGTTTTTAGCTACGAAAAATGAAAAAGTCAAATATTTGAATAAGTATTTGAGTGAGAGCCCTATAATTTAGAAATATACTCATATGTTTTAAAGTAGAGGATAGTGATATTATCATATGGAGCTGTTATTATTGGTGTTAATAGCCCGGCAATATGAAAACACGCAGACTACACATCCCATAATGCACTGCTTCGGCTGCCTTGTCTTAAAGAAATGATCTTAACAGTTTCATTTGTAGCATACACTCTTATTTATCAAGCACTCAATTTTTTTTATACCATTCCTGTCTGGTCCTTATTTAGGTTAAACATGTTTTAGTGAGTTTTATAAATGCTTTATCGTGTTCGGCCCACGGCTTAGAGTCTGATGTCTCTTAATACAACTAAATTTAGCCATTCGCCAAACAGGAGGAGAAAACGCCGGGTCGGTTTCCAGATCTAATCTCTACAATTCCTCCCCTCATCTTTCTTCTCGTCTCTCATCCAGGCATCATTTCCTTTTATTGCTGTGAAGAATACGTATGTGTAAGATCGGGTTACAAAGCCACCATGTGCGTCCCGTACTGTGATTGGCTGCCCGTGACCCAAAAATGAAAAAGCCTTTCCAAATATGGATGAGAAATGTCTTTGAATGTGTGTGTTCCTAACTCGAAGTCATATTTGCACTCTTTTAACTTTAGGATGCTTTTGTTGAGCGTCTTGAGATACACAATTGTCCAGATATTTTCTTATCGATTAATCTATCTGTTCAATTAGTTCAGCCTGTTACAGCGCTCTCTGTGTTCGATTAGCAATGCCTCCATATCGTCATTAAAAGTTTGTTTTTTTTTTATGTCAAAACGTGTCTTAACAACAAAGACCATTTTTTGTTTCCCGCACTTTTGACGACCTTACTCGCGTTTTTTTTTCTCGCATTCGCGAGTTTTTGTCTGTTCTGCTAGTTTCCCGCGCCGCCTTGTTTGAAAAAATGAAGACAACAAGCGACAAATTGACGCACGTTTTTTTTTTTTGCGTCAACGTATTTACATCATCGATGACGTCGACCACACTCTAGCAGCAAATCCAGCTCAGATTCTAGTTTTAACACAACCATCGATAAAACCATCCGCATTTCCCCCCAGTTTTAACTACAGCCAGATTCATATATATACTGTTAAGAAGTGTTGAGGGAAATGCTGATAAGCGGCTCTTATCCTTTTAAGACGGCCCCTTAATCCGACAGGGGGGAAGCTGCAGCTTTAAGAGATTTAGTCTGGATTATTGCTAGTCTTCCAAATTAAACCAAAAGTCATCTTTCCGCGCTTGCTCGCAGCCCACCACCGCACTGTGGCTATAATTAGAACGGCTCCGTCTTCCTCCATCTTGCCCACGAAGCAGCAT
Source organism: Paedocypris sp. Pulau Singkep (assembly GCA_017309775.1). NCBI lineage: Eukaryota > Metazoa > Chordata > Actinopteri > Cypriniformes > Paedocypris > Paedocypris sp. Pulau Singkep. Next base: position 11,519,386 of record MU204250.1, on the reverse strand, counting down.
CCGAGACCCCTAGGTAACATCTATCTACTGTCTGTGAGTAGTCGTTTGCCTGAGCTCTCAAATTCCCAATCCTGGAAGTGTAGCTCAGTCATTCCAGGATCTGAGTGAGTGGTCCCGCACACAACAAGGTCAAGTCTGGTTTAAAGCCCCCCGTGTAATGATTAAGCCCGTATAGATGAAGGAAATGTCCAATCCAACGTCTCGTAATCCGTTTTTAGCCATGCACTGTAGCTGCACGGATTTTTGAGGAAAAAAAAAAACTTAATTGCGATTTTTCTGAAATGTGTTGTGATTGTGATGCGATTTTCGGTTTTTGAATTTGACGCTGTAAAAGTGCGCATAACTAAAACTATGAATAAATTGTATGGTTTGATTCATCGTGATTATTAAATACCTCAACTTAATTACCAAAGAATAAGAATGCAGATTAACTAAACCGCTTGGTCAATTGTTTTTAAATTTAACTTCTTATATCCTAAAACACTAAAAAATGTATTCAGACACGCTCAAATGTAACAATTCTATTGAGAATACTAGGGATTGACAAATGGTAAATTTACTTTGAGAAGAGGTGAACCATTCTTAATTCTGCTTCAAATTAAAAAAACATACAAATAATTATTTAGAATATTACATACTGTATGTATAGAAAATGATATGCAGATATATGTATATAAAGAGATATTTCACAATCGACTCGCTGGTTTAATCTCCCTGTGGGTTATATGAACAGAAATAATCTGTCCGTTCCGGGATGAAGAAACTATTTACACTGTCTTTTCTCTTTTAGGATAGTGGCATTTTTGGATCTCTTGGCTTGTTCAGTCTCACTCGATTCAACTGTCGGTCTCTCCATTTCTCATCTGTCGTCGGTGTCTCTCTCTTTGTTTTCGATAACTTATAAAAAAACTTGTTATTAATTCCTTTGCAACCTCAAACTTTCTCTCATCTGCTGATAATTCGTCGCAAAATTTACCACCTGCGACCCACCGAAACAATCCCTTTCCGCGTAAAGGTCGCGCAACCGTGCCATTTTGATTTAAGGTGGACCGCTAGATTTCAAAGCGGTCGGATTTGTTGCCATTTCTGATTGGTCAGCAAGCCAACAATGCCAGATTCAACCATTTTGATTGGCTAGTAAGTATGTCACTCAAATGTCAAAGGCGGGGGGAAAAAACCTCCTGATCTTTGATTATCGCTGGAGTTAAAACCTCGATATCGATCATTTAAGGTCAATCGTAAGGGATCTGAGTCGCTGTCTTACTCACCGTAGAGTTTAAAAGTAGGTAAATCAGCCAAGGCTGGTAAAATATCAACGTTCCGTAAAGCCAACTCGGTGGGCGAGAGCCCGTAGCCACATCCCTGCACCTTCATATGTCAGAACGCCGTGTAAAAATAGAGCAGAGTAACAATTAATCACGCACTGTGGGGAAGAGCTCGCAGCCCCCCGGAGAGAACTGTCTCTCTACATTTGTTCTAAGAAACACTGGAGACGTGGTAAACGCGAGACCAAGAAGGAAGCCCCCCGCACCACACCTAGGGCACACTTCACCATAAATCATCCGGGAGTTTGGAGGCTGAGCTTCCAGGAGACGTTTAGCACGGCCTTTGTCACCACCACACTCTGGGAACGGCCCGGGAGCGTGGATGACGAGCCGACGCCCTTCAAGAGACCTCCACAGGCCTCAAGGACAAGCTGGATCCTCGTGGATTCGGCCGAGGAGCTGAGTGAAGTGGGCGGGAGGGGGAGGCGGCTTCTGCCGAGCAAGCGGGGCCCAGAAACACAGCGGCCAATCAGAGCGCAGCCTTTTCATTCATTAACTTTGACTGTCTGGCTGCGGGACGTGGTGGGGGAGAAGGCGAAGACTGTTATGTCTCGCAGTGTTGTCACTAAAAAGGCAGCTTAACCTTGACATGTTTCTCTTGCCCGTAGCTAGACAGATTCTATCGCAGAGAGCAATTTCTCCAGCTCAGTGGCTCCCAAACTGATTTTAGCCCGAGACCCCCGAGATAACAGTGGGACTGAGTAGAGACCCCCGCTATTCTCTGGGGGGCTTCGAATGTACAAGCGTGTGCTCCTGCAAACATGTTCTTATTAGGTGCTTGGCCATGACCTTGGTGTCAACAACATCTCGACTGATTGAGCTACAGGAAAGATGAACATTTATTTCACTATTTACTTATTTAATTTCACTTATTTACATCTTTCACTAACAGGTGGTTTATCTATTTTGCATTTAAGATTTTATTTCCCGGTCCAATGGTAATTAAAATAATTTTAGCTTAGAATATTTTCTATATATTCAGTTGGCATAATAAATATTACGAATTGGATAGAATAGATTTTATTAAAATGTATTATTCATGTTACGTGTATTATGTAACATGGTATACTATATGTATAATTAACAGACTTGTATACACTTGTATTTATAAACGTATATGTTCTGGCATTGTGTATGTGTGTACACTTTGTTTTATTAATACATCTCATTTTGTTTTGTTTTGTTATTGTAATTGTAAAAATCATTATGTTATTTTAATAAAATAAATAAATAAATAAATTATAATACATAACAAGTTAAAATAGAAGTGTTGATCATATAGTATTCATGTTTTATAATAATAATAATAATAATAATAATAATAATAACGTGATAATTATGAAGATAATAACAACAACAACAATGATAATAATAGTAATAATAATAATAATACATAAAAGGTGTTTCTCTCTGTAAAAGAGCTTTAATTCATGCCCATGGTCACTCGCTATATTAATAGCACATTTGATCTATTTCCATAGATTTTCTTTCTAATAATTAGTATGTATATTTTTATGACTTTGTATCTATTCTACTATTTTGGAACTGTTATAAAACTGGATGGAAAATATCTTTTCTCGTATGAGTTTCCAACTCATCACCAAATTTATACTCTATTAACTTTACATTTATTTGGAAGAAGCTTTTACTCAAATATTGGATTCAGCGTCTTTAACTGTTATAAACCTGTATAAACAAAAATGTTTTTTCTATTCATAATTATTACCATTCCCCACCTATTCTTCCAACCTCGGACCTTCTAAATGCGAGACGTCCATCTGGCAGATGATTTAGCAAATTAGCATGTCCTTATAAAAGTCCAATGGATGCTTTCTAACAGCCAAGAAAGATGTCAGAAGGGGGTTGAGAGGGTCTGGTGGACAATAGCGATTTCTGGAGAGTCTGAGGCGGTGAAAGGATGAACCTGGTCATAGTCCATTAGGAAGGACGTGAGCGAGTGCTACAGCTCATTACATGCTCTGCCTCCTGCTCCGTGCTCCAACAATACACAATTACGTCGGCCTGCTGTTTTCCCAGCGCGGCGTCTATACAGTCGACCTGCCTGCCAACACTCTTACTATTCATTAACTCGCCTCAACACACACTCCACACACCCTGCCTACCTACACAAATATCACCGCGGGCATTAGGCCCAGATATTTGGTCTTCCGTAAACACGGGGAAAAGAATCCTCCGCACTTTTCCTCCGTTTTTTTTCTGGTGGATGAGAGTTCTGATAGGTAAGCAACTCGATACGTTAACGGTGAACGCCAGTGAGGCTGGGACGGATCGATACTGTACGCGGAGGCATTCAAACAGCAATCTCTGGAAACAAAGGGAAGAATGGAGGAATAAAATCACATTTACTGGATTTGCTTTTACTAGACGAGACGAGGTTTTGATAAAAGCATTTTAAAATAAACGCAGTCAAGATATCCACTCGTCCATCCATCTATCCATCTCTCTGTCACACCATCCATCCATCTATCTCTATCTTTATGTCTGTCTGTCAGTCCATCCATCCATCTCTATCTGTCTGCCTGTCTATACTTATCTATTGTCACGTCATACATTCATTTCTGTCTATTTATATGTCTGTCCCTCCATCCATCCATCCATCTATCTATGCCTATGTGTTTGTTTGTCTATCCATCATCCATTATTTTCTATCTATCTTTTATCTATCTATCTATCTATCTATCTATCTATCTATCTATCTATCTATCTATCTATCTATCTATCTATCTGTCTGTCTGTCTGTCTGTCTGTCTGTCTGTCTGTCTGTCTGTCTGTCTATCTATCTATCTATCTATCTATCTGTCTATCTGTCTATCTATCTATTAATCTCTCTATCTATCTATCTATCTATCTATCTATCTATCTATCTATCTATCTATCTATCTGTCTGTCTATCTATCTATCTATCTATCTATCTATCTATCTATCTATCTATCTATCTATCTATCTATCTATCTATCTATCTATCCATCCATCCGTCCCATCCATCCATCCATCCATCCATCTAACTATCTTTCCACCCATCCATCCATCCATCTAACTATCTTTCCACACACCCATCCATCTAAAAAAACAAACAAACATCATGTTACATGCTGGTATCTTAAATAATAATAATATAGTCATTAATAATAACATCTATTCACAAACATATCTGTTAACACACACACACACACACACACACACGCACGCACACACACAGTTTATGATATCAGATTAAATCACCTTTTAGATATTCAATTATGACCCCCCCCATCCCCCGCACACACACACACACACACACACACACACACCCACAAATCCTAATGCGATATTTAGTTTCTATAAACGTCTATCAGTTTTCACATCCCCGGATATTGTAATTGGCAAGCAGACCTGAAAATATTTGGAAGGACATCTGCTCACACACACACACACACACACACACACACACTAGACTTCCCCTAGGTTGAATTACAGAGTCTTTTCCACACACAGACAGGAGAAGCTTTCTTCCGTGTAGTAGATTGGTAGTTAAAGCAGGTGGGTGGCTTCTGTCCGTTACCCCGTGCTTCTAATTAAACATGTGACTAACGTCGTGATGAGGCGCGTGGAAAGGTGTCCAATCCCGGCTCCCCGTGGCAACGCCTTGTTTTAGCGAATGTAGGCCGACCTTTCCCATCATATTAATTTAACCACAGGCATTTTCAGCCCTGGCAGCGAAATCTGTGTTAATGAGGGATGAGGCTGCGAGAGAGAGGGAATCATTTATAAAGTTCTTCTCCTCTCCTGTGGGTCTCCACTGTGTCTGTTACGGCCAGTTACGGCTTCACCAGGAACCGTCTTCACAGCTTCGGTGTCGCCGCAGCAAACTGTGAACGTATATCTGTATGCCGCTTCTTTAATTAGTTCCCGAAACGTAGGCGAGAGCGTGTCTGCCATCTTCTGTTGCCGGGAACCAATCAGAACGAGGTGTTTCTCGCGCACTCGTTTTCTTATTAGGCTTTTCTCCTCGTTTCTTTGGCACGAGACAACATCAGCATTACAGCTAGATCGAATTCTGCCACAACAGACTCTTGTTGAGAGAAGCTTTGGAAGTAATGGCGTAGAAGGAATTACTGTTCATTTGTTGATTAATTCAAATGTGTTCGACATGTGTGCTAATCTGTGTTTGCATCGGCGTTGAGTGGATTAACTTTCAGAGTGTTTAAAACAATAGATTAACATCTGTCTGTCCGTATGCGACAACTCCAGGCCACTTTTACATTTCTGGGTCAGGAACTTTATTTATATATCTATAATTATTATATATCATTTGTACTATATTTTTGCTATTTTGTTGATATTTATATTGATTATATTCAGTGTGTATTTTTTACTCTTGGTATCACATTTTTCTTTTTGCACCAAACGAAGTAGCAATACTACTTTCATTGTAACCCTGTGATACAATGACAATAAAGACATTCTATTCTATGAAGAGCTGGAGCCAATCACAGCAACTCTGACCTTGGACACACCCAGGAAAGCCAACCAACCAATCACAAAGACGAACTCAGAAACACATTTACGGACAAGTTTCCATACTCATATCTCATGAACACATGTACCATTGGAGACCCAGAGGAAACCCACACCAGCACGGTGAGAACATGCAAATTCCACACAGGATGACCAGACCAGGCCTCAAACTTGTCCTTCTAGCTGTTAGATGACTGTCTGACCTATTGACTTTTGAGACAAGAAATTTGGGCTTTTCCAATCTCAAAATTTAGAAAATTGAAGCTCAGAACTTCAGCATTTCATATCTCAGCTCAGATTGGTAGAAATACTGTCATAGAAATTTTAGCAGACACAAAAAGCTCTTGAAAATATTTCACAAATATCCGCTACCGTATAACACAAACACCATCACCAGTTTAAATATAAATACACAAATTTGAAATAGTTCAAAACAGGTTGAACAAAGACCACAACGCACTGTCCCGATATAAATCAACAGAAAAAGCATCAGATGAATGTAATAACTAGCATTAGCTATGGCAGACGTTTTCTTGAGTGGATGTATCATAACCATAGGCACTTCTGATTGGTCCACGTTTTTGTAACTATTGTAACTGGCTAAGATAACAAAATGAAAATCTGGTTAGCGAATCAACTCAGAATGAAAATATCGCATGGGCGTTGTTAATTGCATTTTGGAAAAAAATCTGAGGTGTAAAAAGTACTCAAAACAATACTTTGGTAAAAAGTATGAATACTTTTCTGTAAAAATTACTCCGCTACAAGTTACAAGTCAAGACTCCACAAAGACTTGGGTAAAAAAAAATCGAATGGATTATTATTATTATTATTATTATTATTATTATTATACGATCATACAATCCGTATAATAATAATAATGATCCAAATGTAACGAGTAACGGTAAGTGTCTATTCAAATGTAAAGTAAAGAGCACAGATCCTCACAAACCATCACAAAAGTAGAGTATAAGTTGCTTATATTTTTGACACTCTGTACAAGTACAAAGTAGCTAAAATACTTTTTTCTAAACGTCATTTACTCAATTAAGTTTGCAAGGAAATTTGCTCCCACTTGTATTCAGATTCATCTCTCCAGCACTAATTGCTACGCTAACATCAGCTAATGTGGCTTTCGCTAGCCTGCGTGATTGACAGTTTCCAAACTTTGGCTAAATCAATAAGGATTAATGCGTTCCTACCGCGACAGTCGCCGCTTTTTCTCTTAAAGTGCGTTTGATTGGCAGCGGCTGAAGTGTGTGTTGTTTCCTCGGCGTGACATTTGCTCCGCGCGCTTGCGAATGACGTGGAAGAAGCCTGATGCGCTTCGATTGTTGTTCAGCTGCGAGTGCCACTGATTGCTTTTACACCCCGGAGAACAAGGCTAACATTGACACGCGCTGTATGCTAAGCTACGCGGCTGAGTGTGTCTCACATTTAAAGTTCATTTAAAGCCTACTGGTTCTTGTTGAGGGGCTAATCTCGTGAATCAAAACGGGTCGCGGTGCCATATGCTAGCGGTGCGATTTATCCACTAACAGAGTGTTAGCATCTGGAAGAGTAGTTAAATTATAACTTTCATTAGCGCGGGAAAGGGAACGTTCCCGCGCGCTCACGGAATCAATCATGGCGTGTTTCGGCGTAACGAGAGAGCGAACTAGCATAGCGATGCGCTTCAAGCTCGTGTGTACGTACACGCGATGCTAACGGCTTTATGAAAGCCATGAGAATCAATATCATCAACTCACCTCTCACTCCGGAACTCTGAGAAATAATTTACCTCACTTGCTCCTTCTTTCTCTTTTTTGTTCTCTTCTCTTTCCCTGATTAAATTGATATCTCCATCTCCATCATTTCTCTCACTTCTGTCCTCCGATCTTTCTCTTTCTTCCCATCCTCCCTATTTCACCTTTCGCCATTTTTTCTCTCTCTTATTTATTTCCTCAGTCTGCTTTCTCCATCCTACACTTGTTTCTCCTTCTCCATGTTTCTTTCACTCTACTATTCTTTCTTTCTCATCTTTTTTTACCTTTCAATAATTTAATTATACTTTTATCTATCTATCTATGCATCCATCCATCCACTTCCACTGTTTCTACTTGTCTTTTTTCTCATTATCTCTACAATTCCACATCCCTATTTCACTCACCCTCCACCTTTCTCAATTTCTCCCTTTATTCTTCAAACTAATTTATTTCTCCTTCATTTTCTTATTTTCTCTTTTTCATATCAGTTTTTTTAATATTTCCTCCTTTCTCTTGATTCTTTTTTTCTGTACCCTCCTCTATATGTCTCATTTCCCATCTGTTTACAAATGTATTATTTACGGAAAATTATAAGGGCGATGTTTAGGAAAGACGTGTCCCTTTTGTTAGGACACAAAAGAGTGATGAAAATACGTAAATATTTAGTAGTAACATATGTAATATCTCCAACATTAAACAATGCTTACAAAAAAAACGATGCTTCATTTTTACAAGTATTGCGCTCCTAAAAGCTCAACTACCAAAGCCAATTTTAAAAAGAATATAATTTCAGAGCTCTGGTCTCTAGAGGTTAAACATATCTCTTCTCTCTATCTTATCAAAACTGTATTTCTCTCTTCATCTGTTTCTTTCTCTCTTCCTGACTCTTCATGTCCTCCTCAAGCCCTTCTCCATCAATTTCTCCTCCTTCCCATCTTCTCTTTATCTTCTGACTTTCTTCTAAATAATGAAATCAAACCATTTCAACTGAGACCATCTAGAAACTGCGCTGGAGTCGTTAAACAGAGAATGGAGGCTTTATTTGGGAGCGTGTAACCGTCTTTCCAGCAGAATGTCCTCAGCAGACCTCTGGAACATCCTCATGACAAAGCTGTTATCTTCCGTTTGCAGCTGCAATGTTTGATTGATTTCCAAGTGAATTAATGGCTCAATAAAACGACGAGATTTTTCACACACAGTAAAGGAAAGCACAAAACTTCAACTGTACTTTGCCTCTCTTGGGGAAAAGCACAAAAAAACATAAACGATGAACACAATCCATGACTCAACCGTATCTAAATCTGCATCTCCGACTATGTCTGGCATTAACTACACACAGAGCTTTATCCTCCAAACAACAGACTTTAATTTTACGTCTTGTCATCATGTGAGGAAAATAGCTGTTCTTTAATCCCGCTGCTTAGTTTTATTAGAGGATTATTCGACCATACACGCCGTAATTCCTTTGTCCCGTTTCCACCCCTGACTATCGTCTGACCTGTTTGTTAACTGGGGTCTTTCGGTCTATTCTTCACGTCCTTGAAGGCATCTGAACAATTAGCCGAGGCTTTATTGCGTCAGCGTGGCTTTCTAGTGAGACGTTGCTCAAGAAATCATCCACAATCCTAAAAATATGAACAAAAACGAACAGAATCGAATCGAAAGTTCTAACTATGTCGATTGTTCTTCTGGAGGTGGAGGTCAACTCAACACATTGCGTTATCAAGCATTGTGCAAACCAAACCGTCGAATAAAATTCAAGCATTCCATAGGTACTTCACTCTAGATTGCTCTAGATCAGGCTCAGTCGTGTTCACTAGGTTAACCGTTTAGTTATACTAGTTTGGATTAGTTGCTCAAGAAATCATCCATATTGCTAAAAATCTGAACACCGACGAACAACTCTAGGTGATCAAATCGAGAGTCCTAACTATGCCAGTTATTCTTGAGGTGGAATAAAGGTGCTTCTCTATAGAACACGCTCAGTTGTTCTCACTAGGTTGACTGTTTGGTTGTACTAGTTTGGATTAGTGGATTAATTTGGACTCCAGCGAGACATTGCTCAAAAAATCGTCCATAATGATAAAAATATGAACACAGACAAACAACTCTGGGGGGTCAAATCAAGAGTGTAACTATGCCAATTGTTCTTCTTGAGGTGCACAGAGCCAAAAATTGCTGCATCATCCAAACTAAACCGTCGAACAAAATTCAATACGTTCTTTGATCTAGATCAAGCTCAGTCTCGCTCACTATGTTGACTGTTTGGTTGTAAAAGTTTGGATTAGTCGCTCAAGAAATCATCCAAAAGGCTAAAAATCTGAACACAGACGAACAACTGTGGTCAAATCGTGAGTCCTAAATATGCAAATTGTTCTTCTTAAGGTGGACCAAGCCAACAAATTGCATTATCAAGCATCGTCCAAACCAAATTCGAGCATTCCATAGGTGCTTCGCTCTCGATCAAGCTCCGTCGTGCTCACTCGGTTTAGTGCTAGTTTGGATTAGTCGCCCTCCAACCAGCCACCCACCCTCCCTCCCTCCCTCGCCACTAGCCATGGCAGGCTGAAGGTCGGAGCAGACTGGAGCAAATCTCACCTCGGGCAGCGGCATGCCGTTGATGATCAGGTCAGGCTGCTGAGGGCCCTGCCCTGTGAAGGTGTGGTGGTAGCCATGGTTGGGAGCTGCGTTCCTGGAGTTCTGGTTCTCCACGTTGAGAAAGGTGCTCTCGGAGCGCCTGCAGCCCAGTGGCAGAGTCTGCTGGTGGTAGTCGAAGTAGTTGAGCGATGAGGTGAGAGACGAGCAACTCACCACGTTCATCTTGTCCGTCTCCTCCACATCGCGTGGCACGAGTCGGATGTCATTCTTGCTCAATTTCTTCTTCTTACTCGCCTTCTTCTGGTTGCCATAGGAGTATTCCGCCACCCTGCGCAGGTACAAGAAACTGAACAGACTCAATAAAGCAGTGCTCCGCTTTACTCGCCGCGCTCATATTCATCACCGGCAGCCACAGTCAGGTGACCTCCGGCCAACACGTCCCTCATTTGATTGCATTTCCATGCTCGGTGGGCCGACTTCTCACAAACGTACATTCACGATGCAAACATGCTCGCCACAAAAGCACACGCGGCTGAATGATGCTAAACACAAGCTAATTGTAAGCAATGTTATACAAAGCTAAACCCACATTTGTGCAGGTGGGGTGCCAGTTTTCGTTTTCCGAGGTTTTCCGGGTTTAGATTCCTGTGGCGAGTGCTAACGTGATTGGAGAGTTTGGTTCTAATCAGAGCCGCAGAGAAACCGAGATCTCGCCTCGAAGGCTTCGACACTAAACTTTGTGCGTTTTGAGACGGTTAAAACTGTGAAAAGCGCCTTACAAATGCTCTGAACTTGAACTTGATCGGAAACTCGGAACGGGAATGAACAATTATTTTCCAAAAAGTTGTTTTATTCTGCGTTTGTTCAGGATTCGGTCTCTTTCTCTTTTTCTCTCACAAAGGAAAGAAATAGTGTGGACGCATTTTTGTCTTCTAAAGGGTTGTTTAATTTGAGGTACTAGTTTTTGCATAGAAGTGTGTTGACTCTTCCGCACAAAGATCCTCTTCTGTGCGTTTCATTGGGATTCCGTCGACGTCTGCCTCCTTCTACTGTGACTCGGGGGGAAAAAGCAGAATAAAATCTATTTTAAAAAGCATCTACAGCTTTTGTTTTTTTTTTTATTTGTGCTATTCGAAATCAGAATTTCAGACCTGAGAATTTGTAATTGCTGGTTGTGGAATGCTGGTTTTCTTTTTTAACAACACCGGAATATAAAGCGAGAAGATTTTTGACGCAAATTGAGATTGCTCTGTTGTTTTTTTTTGCCCGCTCTCCTGAAATAACACTGATAATCTCTCTACGTTCTTCCTTTTATTTTTTTTCCGCCGAGCAGCATGCTGTCAGTGTTCTCTGTCTTTTTTATTTCTTAAGATGAGCATTTATGAGGTAAATCGGAGTGTGAGGCACACACACGGATCTCAGCAGAGCCGACCTGATGAAAACCACATTCCCCGTCTCCATCCCGAGCGAGAGATGCTGTGGAGTGACAGCAGGCCGTGATCACACTGCGGTAGACACTGTATTTGCCAAACCGCAGAAGCATCATCCGGCCTTCTTGAAAACGCTCTCTAACATTCATCACTGTTAGGACGGTTTATTATGCTGTTGGATTACATGACAAAAACGTCAACATCAATTCGAAGCAGAAGTACGGTAATGGTTTCAGGTTAAATTCGCCAAGGCAATTTATATGGAAATGCTGAGTGATAATCTCGCAGTGGGAAATCAACACAGTGGCCAGTGTTGGCGATTGATACATATTCATTTTTACAGTAGCTTCACTAAATAATATTCTCCTCCACACACCATGTGTCAAAGACTATTACCAGTCCACGTTTGGAATGATTTAGCTTTTTATGGGTATCATTTACTATTAGAGGCGCTGTGGTTGCCATAGTAACGCTGGGTAACCTTGATGCTGTATTGATTTGGTGAACTTCCGATTGCAATTTAACAAAAATGCAGGCGTTGCGCGTACACTTGGAGTTGGCAAGTGACGTAAAATGAGAAGTAATGCGAGGGAAAAAAAACGAGCTTTGTTGGCATCAGTCAGCTAACATGAAAGCTATGCATAATGTAATTGAATATGCTAATTGGTTCCTCCTTTTGTATTTACGTTCGATTCATATCTCCTAAATTACAGTAACTGTGCTGCGCCTATGACACTTCTGCACTACACTTTAATTTTCTTATTTTATAAAATAAAGATTATATACCATAATATATAATTTACACTCTATATACTATATATTATACTGTAATATACTATAAATCAAAGATAATATATGATAATATTACTAGATGTGTGTGTGTGTGTTTGTGTGTGTGTGTGTGTGTGTGTGTGTGTGTGTGTGTGTGTGTGTGTGTGCAAATATAAATATATACGATGTGTACATACTGTATATACTGTATGTATACATTCAAGTCTATATAACGTATACAGATGATATACTATATGATAGATAGATTGTAAGCAATATTTTTCTTTTTTGCTATGCAAAATGCACATTTCTATGCATAGTGTTGTAAAACCTTAAAAATGTGTTACCTTCTCATATGCAAAGCAACCAATGTACAAATATCTTATGAATATTACTAGCAATGGAAGCAGCCGCACAAGGCCCGAAGCGCATGCACTGTCACCATGACACAGCTAGTGCACAGCAAATCAAACATGCTCCATATCATCATCACTACACTGGATCGCAGGTTTGTGAACATGACGGTCCAGGGTGCAAATTATAGGCTGACCCCCGAGTAAAACATTAACAGTGCTGGGGATTCAAATCTACAAACCCAAAGCATATTGTGATTTAGGTTTTGACTATTTTTATGATTTTTTTTTTTTAGTTTCTTTAGTTTTATACTGTTGATTTTATTGTCTTTTGTTTTTTTATCTGTGGTTTCACCTTGTGAAGCACTTTGTGATATTATCTGTGAAAAGTGCTATATATATATAGATACAATAAATGTATTTACTAATAGCACTTGAGTATTAAAACAATACCTGCTCTTTAATGCCGTTACATAATTGCTGCTGTGGGACTGCAACATATATGCTGGAGAGCTGGATGTATTGTTGCCATGGTTACCACTTCCCGCAACTAGTGGTTTCCAGGCCTGTGTAACTTTTTCTCTGTATAAATGTTTTTAACACGTTATTGTTATGCATAATTCACACCCTGAACCCAGTGGTGAAAAAATAAATAAATAAATAAATAAATAAATGGCTGTAATACCTGCAGTTGTACGTTCGGATTTCCTTGTTGTCCCGTTTGCACTTGACAGCCACAAAGATCATGGTGACAAAGAGGATGACAGCGATGGAGCCCAAGGCGATGATGAAGATGAGGGACAAGTTGACGGGTCCGATTTGCTCCTGCGCGTTCAGATCCGGGGACAGATAGATGACGATGTAGGCGGACGCCGACAGGGAGATCTGGCCGTGGTCGTGCGCCACCACCGTGATCTGATAGGACGGTTTAGCGCCTTCCCCGAACGTCTTAGTGGTTCGAACTTCGCCGTTGATCTGGTCGATCTCGAAATACGCCATGTCTCCTTCCGAAATCGAGTAGGTGAGGCGGCCGTTCTCCCCCTCGTCGTAATCGTCCGCTTTGATCTGCGTCACCAAATAACCAACTCCGGCGTTTTTGGGGATGGAGACCTCGGCCGTGCCGTTGACCAGAGGCGGCGTGGTCATCACGGGCGTGTTGTCGTTCACGTCCAGCACCACGATGCGCACCGTGGCGTTGCTGGTCAGCGGGGGGTCTCCGCCGTCCCGCGCCGACACCTTGAACTCGAAGGTGCGCGTGTCCTCGTGATTAAACGCGCGCACGCCGTAGATCTCGCCGTTGGAGTTGACGGTGACGTACGACTCCACCGACATGCCGCGCACTTCCGACTTGATGATCTCGTACGACACGGTGCCGTTCATCCCGAGGTCGGGGTCCCGCGCGGACACCGCCAGGAGAAACGCCCCGGGCACGTTATTCTCCAGCACCATCGCCTGGTAGTGTGGTTTGGTGAAGTACGGGGGGTTGTCGTTCTCGTCCGTTACTTTCACGGCGAACGACTTGGAGCTTCTGAGCGGCGGGTACCCGCTGTCCTCGGCCAGGATGGTGAGGTTGTACGTGTCCCTCTGCTCCCGGTCCAAGCGGCCGTCCACCAGCAGGGTGGAGAAGCTCTCGAACTCGTTGAGTCTGAACGGCACGTTGCCCTGCAGCCGGCATTGCACTTTGCCATTCGCGCCCGCGTCGTTGTCGGACACGCGCACCAGCGCGATGACGTAGCCGACCTGCGCGTTCTCGCTCACCTCCACCATCTCGCTGTTTTCGGACAGCAGTTTGATTTCGGGCGCGTTGTCGTTGGCGTCGATGACGTTGACGATCACTTTGCAGTGGGCGGGGATGGAGTTCGGACCCAGGTCTTTGGCTTGCACGTCGATCTCGTGCACGCGCAGCTCCTCGTGGTCCAGCACGCCGTTGACCGTGATGACGCCCGTTTTGGGGTCGATCTTGAACACCTGGCGGGTCAGGTTGGACACGAAGTTGATGAACGAGTACACCACCTCGCCGTTGGTTCCCTCGTCCGGATCCGTGGCGTTCAGGTCGATGACTAACGTGTTGATGGGCGAGTTCTCCAGGACGTTGACGGTGTACACCGGCTCGTCAAAAACCGGGTTGTTATCGTTCGAGTCGATGACTTTGATGTTGAGCTGCACGGTGCCCGATTTCGGGGGGTCTCCGCCGTCCTCCGCCGTCAGTTCGAAAGTATAACGGGACTGCGTCTCCCGGTCCAACGTCTTTTCCACCACAAGTTCGGCGATCTTCGAGCCGTCTCCTCTCGTTTTAATCTCCAGCCCGAAAATATCATTAGGGGTGATTGTGTAGGTTTGAATGCCGTTGCTGCCCGAGTCCGGGTCGCTCGCCCCCTCCAGGGGAAACCGGGTTCCCGGAGCGGCGTTCTCCGAGATCTCGATGTCAATGTGGCTGGTGGGGAAGCGAGGCGAGTTGTCGTTGACGTCGATAATCTCAATTTTAATCACGCAGATTTCCATCGAGTTCGACATCACTTCCAACGAGATAAAGCACTTGGGCGTCTGTCGGCAAACAGCGTCCCGATCAATCTTCTGCTTGGTGAGGAGCAGACCGGCGGGGCTCAGGTTAACCCATCGCGGCTCGGAATTGGAGATTACGCGCAGATAAGGCTGTCGGTTTCCCAGCACGAAGCCCGCAACTTTTGCGTCCGCCGTCACGTTGGCGATCTTGGTTCCGGGGCGCAGCTCTTCCTCCACCGTATATTTCAGATTAAACACGGCGTCGACTCCGGTCAAGCACAGAAGAAAGCACAGAAACACCAGAATGAAATCCATGTCGGTGAGACGCTTCGTACCTGTTGAGGATTGACGGAACGCGATTCTTTGCGTGGTCATTTATTGACATTTAAGTTCGTTCGCACTCGAGTGGTGGAGGTGGGAGAAAAAAATCCAGTGAATAAAGTGACCCAAACCAGCCTGGTGAATATCCTTAAAAATAACGGAAATGTTTATACCTGCGATGATGCTCATCCGAATCGCAGATCACGCGGCTGATAACTTCCATTTACTTTGAGATCTCACGACAACAGCCATGTGTTGCATCGTTTTTGGAATATGAAGGAAAAAAGTGAGAATTCGGGGATCCGATGGAGCAACATGGTGAGCGAAAAGCGTCGCTTTAACACGGGATGTCGCGTCGATCTGGGGAGCCGAGATATAAACCGACCATTTTGAGTCGGGGTGGGAAAAAAATCAATAGAAATATAAACGTCCACTGGAAGCTCCTCAACTTGTGAATGAATGAAAGAATCCGATTCAGAAAGGCAACACTCGGAGAATCATGATTGTGACGCGCGGGTTAGCCAGAAAAAATGGAGTTTTAAAATCTTTCGCTCCCACTCCATCCTCAGAAGATCAAGTCAAAATACGTCGTCCAGATGCACATATCCAGATAAAACCAGCGAGGAAGGAGCATCAATTGCAGCTGAATTAACAGTCCGTCGAAGATGCCAATTCAAAAAGGAATAGAAATAACTGGTCCATAATTCACTGATATTCCCAGTCGAGCGAGAGCGGTACCTTGTGCATTGAAGATGCCTCTCAACAAGCGTCCACGGATCTTGTGGAGGTATTTCAGCTGGCCTTAGTCCAGAAAGGGAGAGAAAATCCAAAAAATTAAAATTAGGAAATGTAGCCTTTGAGAGTGGAACGGTCCTCGACTAGTAGAATAAAAGCGTCCGTGTGAGATATCCAGCCTGTGGATGCAGTCAAACACTTCTTGGTTTAGTTGTTAGATGTCGGCGAGGTTAACGCACAGCGCGCATCTTCAGCGCGTACTGTCGAGCGCACTGATCAGTGTCTCGCGCTCAGTCTCAGGACCCGCAATCTCCACAGCCAATCAGAGGTTACGCCGGAGAGCCGGATTTGCTGGTGGGTGGGGCAAAGTCACAGCTACGAAACTCGGCCAAGTATCAGTAGTTCACGCGCCGCGCAGACTTACACCTCTGTCGCGCGCGTAATTTACATATAAATCTCAAAAGCTGATGCTGTTGTTTTCTGTTTGTCATTTGGCCGTCATAACGCTCTTATCAACATGCAATCGAAGGATTTGGAAATGTGGTACACATGTTGCACTGAAAACAAAACGGCTGTTCTCGATATTCCATGAATGTAAATTATGAATATTTAATAAGTATTTTTAATGTGACACGTTTTTAAATGATTACTGTAAGTCTCGATGGTAAATAGATAGCTCTCTTTTTTCACTCTCTATCTCTCATCTCTTTTTTTCTCTCTCTCTATTTCCGTCTATCTGTCGCTTTTTCAGCTCTCTTTCTCTCTCTCTCTCTCTCTCTCTTCGTAAGTCAGTATTCTTTTTCTTATATTATTATTATTGCTAATATGTCTCCCCCTCCCCATCTCTCCTACAGTTATAGTGCGGGAAGTAAAAGCGAGTTGTGTTTAAAGGCTGACACCTAGCGGCCGACAGCGCGTCCGCGTGCACGAATACACTTGTTTAGCGTCATTTTTCTGTTTTTATTTCTCTTGACATGTTTCGTACTAAAACATTACATATATTGAGCAGTGTGTATTGCATTATATGTGGATTAATTTCAGAAAGAAATATTATTAATATTTATTAAGAAATTAATTAATACGAAATATTATTAATATTTCTGTAGCTGAACTGTAACCATCTCTCAATCTGATTCTGGAAGGTGTTGTTTTTTTTCTTTAAATAATCCAGTTGTAATTCATTCTTTCTAACGTGAGAGAAATGGCCATAAAAGCTAGGAGAATTACACCAGAGACGGTGTAAAGTAGGCCTTGCATCACAACCCATATTCGGGCCGTTGAATTCGTAATAACTACGGCGAAGCAATCGCTTGAAGTTATCGGAAACGAAGAAAAGTGTTAGTAGGCTGAAAAAGAGTCTGTCCGTGAAACATCAGCCGGTGTGTGTTTTATTTGAGACTTTTCATGGGAACAACAGCTCCGGCCGCGTGAATCCTGAGTCGAGCCGTGGGTTTGAACTTCTTCTAGAAGTTTCAGCTTGAAGTCTTCAGCCGACTCTTTCCCTGCCACACAGAGAATAACTGATGCCATGCTGTTTGCTGCTAAAGCCTGGCGCTCTTCTCTCGGAGGCTGACGCGTCTTGTGGACTGATTGCTGTAGCTGCCTTGTGAACCAAGCCATTAAGATGCATATCGGACCGGTTCTTCCTCCTCCTCTTCCTGTAGTCTTCCTCAGTGCCACACGACTTGTGGATCTTAATGAAAGGGTCTTAAACATTTGATGCACAAGCTTCTGGAACCTTCATGTGGCCGACACAGGCATTAAATGCCGTGCAGTTTCATTATGTAATTTCATGTCTGGCATTTATTTATTTAATTTTGTATTTATTTCTCATTTTATCATAATTTTTTTCAATTAAATTTTATTTCTTTATGAGTTTCACATATAATTTACTATTTTCACATATAACGTGTGTGCGTACGTATATATATAATATGGGAGTGTACATACACACAAAGGACTGACAAACTAATATAAAGTCTAATTTAAGAAAAAAAAAACAATACATAGACAACAATACAGCAAAGTAAATAGACAAATATGTAAACAAATATAAAATATACACTTTGTTTACATAAGTGAACATATAGACTCATGACGATATAGACTAAACCGAACTTGTGACCTGAAGGTTGCATGTTCCAATCTCCATATTAGGTTCCACTGGACTGTAATTACTGTAATAAACCAGGTCTTACACGTTCATACATGCAAATATTTTCAAAAGTTGATTTCTGTGAATAGTAAATCCTCTACTTTACAGCACTAGTGATGGTTTCTTTCTTTCCTTTCCTTTTCTTCCTTTCTTTCTTTCTTTCTGTCTCTTAACACACCTCACTTTCTCTCCTCTTTTCCTTTTTACCTTCCTTTTATAATTAAAAAAAAAAATTACAAAACCTTTTATAAAAAAAACAACCTTCCGTAATTAACTTTTTTCCCACGTTTATTTTGGTTAATTATCGTTTTCTATTTAATTAACTTTTGTTTCTGATGTTGTTTATTTTTTTTATCATTATTTTATCACCTTTATCTTTTTCAATCTTTTTGTCTGCTGCTTTTGTCTGATTTTTTTGTGTCTTTGTCTTACTTTTCACTGTGTCTTTCGCTCTTATCAGTATCTGACATTTAGTTTTTGTAAACAATCAGCTAAATTGCGTTTATTTACCTTTTAATTGTTTACCCGGCAAACCAAAAAAATACTCGGCAGTGATTGTCTGTCCACCAATCAGACGCTAAGAGTCTCCTCACATGACCCAGAAATATAGAGAAGCAACTTAATGAAATTGATGGTAGAAATGTTTCCAGGTGGTGGTTTAAATCTTGATTTCCATCGAGTGCAAGGAGGAGGTTGGTGAAGAGCTTTGTTTTCTTCTGACGTGATGGAGCTTTTCTGCTGATGGCTGTGGATCTGGAATCTTCTGTGGACAGACTTCACACACTATTGACATGCTGATGTAGTCGAGGAACAAAAGCTCAACAGATCCACACCATCACAGAGCATTCACTTCTCTCATTTGTGTATCAATCAGAGTTATATATGTATAAATGTATGTATGTACATACAAAAATACAATTAAAAAACATTGTGCAGATGGTTTCTTTCTTTTTTTCTTTGTTTATTTTTGTTTCATTTTTCTGTTAGTTTCTTCTCATATATTTCTATATTTGTCTTTTTTGTCTCTTGACTTTTATTTCTTTCTTTATATTTATTTCACATTGTTTTTCTTGTTAATGTTTCTTTAGTTTGCTTTTGTTTTTGCCAATTTTTTTTTTCTTTCTCTTTTTAATCCTTACTTTTTTGTCTCTTTTTTTCTCTGTTCGTATTTTTTCCTATATTTGTTTTTTTTATGTTTCTACACCCTAATTTTACCTTGTATGTTTATTTGTTGTTGTTTTTTCTTACTCATTTAATAATCGTTCTTTATATTTAATTACACGTTGTCTTTCTTGTTTCTTTTCCTTTCATTTCCTTTCTTTCTTTCGTTCTTTCTGTACTTTTTGTCCGTTTTTTTCTTTTCATATATTCTCTCATATCTGTCTTTTTTTGTCTCTACTTTCTATCTTTCATTTTTTTTTCTTGCTCTCTACATTTCTTTCTTTATATTCCTTTCAACCTTGCCTTTCTGTCTCTCTTGTTAGTTTGTTTTTTTATTTTTGCCAATTGTTCTTTTTTCTTTCTTTCTTTCTTTTCTTTCTTTCCTTCTTTCTTTCTGTCTGTCTGTCTCTCTCTCTCTCTCTCTCTCTCTCTCTGTTTTCTTTATGTTTTTCTTTTGTTCAGGTCACTGTCTGACATTTAATCATGTAAATGCGTTCAGTGTTTTTACACAATCGTCCTTTGAGTTTTTGTGGGATAAAACTGCTTTCAAACGAGAACAAAACAGAATGGCGACAGAAGCAAGACCTACACTTCTCAAGGTAAATGCAAAGACGGCCAGTTCAATCATTCACACAATATTAACCACATGAACTGCTGAACGCGAAGGTCTTTGTCTTGTGCTAGTTAAGGCCTAAATCAAGATGGAGTTGTTCACACTTCATCATGAAGCTTATGATGGTTGCAATTGAGACTAGTAATTACCATCTCACCGTGGCGTTTTCTTTCAGTGTGACGTGTTTAAGAGAACTGTGCTCTATTTATGCAAGACTAATCCCGACATTCCAGCATTTAGATTGTAATTAACGCATGTAGTTCTGTCTTTATGGTAAATTGAATCTGTGTAAGACTCGTGTCTCTGTAATTGCTGTAATGGTTTGTAATATTTCCCTTTTGGGGTTTGGTTCTGACAGCTGAAATAATTCAATAACAATAAAGAGTTTGGAGCTCTGCATACAAACACTTGCACAAGCTTTACAACAACCTGAAACCAGCCTTAACTCGATTAACTAGTACTCTAAGTGTCAAGTACAAGATATCTAGTTGTGTTATTACTCATCCCACTTTACTATAGTATAAATATAGCATTTGGGACCCACTTTGACCTAAATACCTGCACACATACACACACACACACACACACACACACAATCAATCTAGGTTGTCTGTAAAAAATAATAATAATAATAATCTACATAAATCAAATCATAAATGTGAATGTAGTGAAACTGGATGTAATAAAATATTGTAGATCATAACTTAAAAATAAAGCAGACTGAACGAACATCGTTATTAAATTGTTGATCAGTAGTGACACGCGTGATCTACTTTACTTACGCACACACACGCTTAGGGATGGGTAGTAAAAAAGGGAATTTACTAGATGTACTGTACAAATGTTTTAATCATTTTCTGGGTGTGTATTGCTTGAAAGCAAACACCGTACACTGGTTTTTCAAATAATTCTGCGTATGTATGCCAAGTTAGTATGAATATTTATTTTTACAACCCTTTGTAAGTGAGAGAATGAAAGTGAATAATTCCTTTCCCTCATTCCTTCCACATTATCCTTCTGTCTTTCTTGTTTACGTTTGTGTTTTTTGCATTTTTTTGTGTATTCCTGTCATTGTGCATCTCTCTCTCTCTCTCTCTCTCTCTCTCTCTCTCTCTCTCTCTCTCTCTCTCTCTCTCTCTCTCTCTCTCTCTCTCTCTCTCTCTCTCTCTCTCTCTCTCTCTCTCTCTCTCTCTCTCTCTCTCTCTCTGTCACACACACACTCTCTCTCTCTCACACACACACACACACACACACTATAGCTGTCTTGTTCTGTCTTTTTCTCCCCCCTGCCCCCCCCCTATATCTCTCTC
>MU204250.1:11400448-11497749 GCA_017309775.1 Paedocypris sp. Pulau Singkep | reverse complement strand
ATAACATAAAACACTAAGAAACAGTACAATTAGTTTTTTTTCAGGATGTTCATTTCTACCTCTGTAGTTATTTTGGTGAAAGTAACACAGAAGTAATGTAACATGCTACAATTCCGAGACAGTAATATTGTAATGTAACTTTAAATGTATTTAATATAACACAACACTGCTCAACAATGAGTATAACCCCGCCCAGTGCTCCACGAGAAAAGCAACTCCAGTGTTTTCCGAAGCGGTTAGAACTCCCAAATATTCTTTTCCACACTCATCATTCCATCTTTCCCACCTCGCACCTCAACAATGAGTACAATCACGCTCGGAGCTCCACAAGCCACACCAAATATCACCGTGATTACCCTCACACGCACAAATCAGCCGCCTTTGTCCCGTTTCCACGCCGACGCGGTCTAGAAAGACTCTCAGGCTCCGGCCGAGTCCTTCCGCCTTTGGTGTGTTGTCAGTACGTCTGATATAATGGTTATTTTCTCCTCGCCTGGCTTAAGCCCGGCTAAAACACCTGGAATCCTGTGGCCCGGGGCGTGGCAGGCCTTTGTCTGATAGCATCTGCAGGATGGAGAGCTTATCAGCTCCGTCCCTCCGGGTGTGTGTTTACAGCTGTTCGCTAGTCAAGACAAATTAGCCCCGCACCAGCCATTAGGCCACTTCAGTCTCGTCTTTGTCTTCTCCCACCATCATTCCAGGTAAACCAACGCCAGTGGGTGGCTGAGTCCTAGAGTTAAAAAAAAACATCTAAAGTAATACGCTTTGGGCTGAGAGAGGTTATGTGAGGACCGTGGTTTCAAACGGAACACACACACACACACACACACGGGGACTTTTACATAAATCACCGCTGGGCGTCGATTTCCAACGCGGTTGTGACTGATTGCCACCGATGGCAACTGTTTGTGTTAAGCTGTGAATTTGCGTTGTTTACTGAAGACTTTTAGTTTTAGTTTTTAGACGCTATTGGCTGTTTTTTTTTTTTTAATTAATAATTAATTAACTATGAATTAATGGATTTATTAGTATTGTTTGATAAGCAAACATATAGGAAGTGTGTGTGTGTAAGGTTGCATGTGTGTGTGTGTGTGTGTGTTTGTCTAAGTGTGTCCATGTGTTTGTATTCATTTGCAAGCGTGTGTTTGTGTTCATGTGTTTTGTGTGTGTGTGTGTCTAAGTGTGTCTATGTGTGTGCTCTCAAGTGGGTGTGTTTGCATGCATGTGTGTGTTTATGTTTTTGTGTGTGTGTGTGTGTGTGTTTGTCCATGTTTTTGTGTCCATGTGTTTGTGTGTCCATGTGTTTTTGTGTGTGCTTTCTAGTGTGTGTGTGTGTGTGTGTGTGTGTGTTTGTGTGTGTGTGTGTGTGTGTGTGTGTGTGTGCATGCCCACGCGTATGTGTGTTCATGTGTTCATTGTGTGTGCTCTCTAGTGTGTGTGTGTTACCATTCATGTGCTGTGTGTGCGTGTGTGTTCCATGCATGTGCTTTTTGTGGGTGCATGTATGTGTGTGTGCACGTGTGCGCAGGTGTGTATGCATATGTAGTTTTGATTACATTTTGGAAGTTGAAGGCTACATTTTTCCAGTTTTGTTCTAGGTCACGGAGGAATAAACCATCTTCACCTACTTGGGAAGAATAAATCCATAACAAGCAAGCAATGCTGTAATGCATTACAGAAATCATTACGTTTCTGCTGTGCTTTAAGCTTTGTGTTGTGCAGAAAGACAAGCGTTTTTTCTTTCTTTCTCATCCTTGTTGTGCACGACGTGCTCCCCAAATTGGCAGGTAAATTGTTTTTTGTCGGTTGTGGATTTTCCCAATATCCAGTTGAAGTGACTGGAATTTAAAAATAAACTGAACTGAGTTTGTTTCAAGACCAACCACATTTTTAACTGACAAAATAAGGGCATTAAAACACGTCATTGAGAATCTATTCAAATTGCATTTTGTTCAGGTTTTGATATTATAATGAATAAATAAAATTTGTACTAACTTACCAAAACATTGTGCATCGGTGTCCTGCTCTCTGATTGGCTAGCAGACCCAAGACGTGTCCCTGATTGACTCCATGTGACCCAGAAAAACAAAATCAGTTCAGAAAATAAATCAACAATCAAAAAACACCAATACAAACACAAATCGGTGGACATCAACACACAGTTTGTTTATCTAGATACAAAGAGTTAAGCACAAAACATGTATCCCATGTATTTCCAGGCGACTGAATGTGTTAAATCAAATAGCGTGTCAGAATATAAACACAAGTGTAATAGAAACATCTCAATTTTGCCTTTATTTTGTTTTCCCGCAGATAGCATAATGTTCAATAGCTTACAACAAGCCCTTAAGAGATATCGCACAAACATTGCCATAAAATGGCTCTTGTATAGCACACGGTAACCATGTCCCGCCAGACTTCCGTCCATTCAGTGTGACAGGGAATTGCATTTTTCCCCCCATCTAGATGAGGATATCAATAAAGGTAGCAGTCAGTCGAGAGTACTGTCAATCCAATTCCCTTCTCCCAGAGGAAGGTTATAAATGGCTTCTGTGTTGTTTGTCTGTGTTGTTCTCAAAGGTATCTCAGCTGACATTTTAGATTCTGCTCATGTACCGGCAATGCAATTTGCCCTCTGCCATTGGATGAGACTCACACCAGGCTAGAATTAACAAGGAAGGGAGGAGAAGAAAGAAATTAATATGGAAATTAGCTCGTATAATGCCCGGGGTGATTAAGGTGCTTTGAGGGGCAATGAGAAGGTGGCAGTTTCCAAGGCCGATAGCTGCTCTGCTCCAAACCGAGGGATGTAGAGATTCCCTTCATTGGGAGGATCATTCTCCTCCCTGCTGTAAGGATTAAGGAAATAGCTTCTGAGAGGCATGGCATGCTGTTTAGCGTGCACTAATTGCACATCCAGTATTGAAACGTCTGTACGGTGAAGATTGGGATTTTGCGTGTATTTTCAAATTTTCCCTAAACCCCACACTTGTTCCTTTCTTTTTGTTCTGGAAACTATCCAGTGTAAGATTTTCAAGTTCCAATCTCAATAAAGAGTTGGCAGCTTACAGGGGGCAGTTGTGGCGTAGTGGGGACTTGAGACCAAAAGGTTGTTGGCAGGTCAAAAGGGGCAGTTGTGGGGACAGTTGTGGTCTAGTGGGGACACCTGTGATGTAGTGGGTACACTTGTGGGGCTAGTGGGTAGACTTGAGACCAAAATGTTGCATGTTTGTAACATGTACTGGTAGGTACAACCAGTGTCCATGAGAAAGGCCATGAACCCAATCTGCTCATTCTGCAAGTCGCTTTGAATAAAAGTGTCTGCCAATTAAATGTAAAATAAAATTTGTTCTAAGTAATAGAGTTCTGATCTCTATGAGTAGTAGAGTTCTGATCTTAATCAAGAGATGGCAGATTAGAGTGGGAAATTGTGGCGTAGTAGGGACAATTTTGGTGTAGTGAGGACACTATGAGGACTTGAGACTGGTAGGTACAACACAGACTGGTAGGTACAACCAGTGTCTTTGAGTAAGACCTGTAACCCAATCTGCTCATTCTGCAAATAGCTTTGGATAAAAGTGTCTGCTAATTAAATGTGAAAAAAAAAAACTTGACCTGGTAATGCAAATATATAGAGTATGAATAAGTGCACTAACACTGAAGTCTACAAGTTTTTCATTTTATGCTCCGAAGATGAGTCAGTGTGACCACGGGTTGGCTTAACTTGAAAGAACCTTCTATTTGCATTTTTCTTTCACTCTAAGGTGGGCCATCCCACCCAGGCATATCCTTCAGGCAAAGTGCATTCGTAAACATAGGCGCTCCCAGGGATTTGGTCCGCAGTAATTGTGACTTCATTATCTGGCTTTGCAGGTAACAGGCATTAGTGTGTTTGGGAGGGTGGGATGGCCTTGGGTGTCGGGAATTCCTGCACTATCAGTGTCAGCCAGTGTTTATCCATCCCTCGGGGACAAGGGAGGATCACAGGGTTTGAAGACCCCCAGGTCGCAATGTGTGGGCTGTGCAGACGAATGCGAAATCCCTCGGTGTTTGCATTTTGTTTTGTTGGAATGAAACATTCCCTAAGCTAGTCTAATGAATAACACACATACACAGTTGCAACACCAAATAAAACCAATGGCACTCCATGCGCTTCTGGTTCTGACGGAGAAGGAATTCTCGATATAACCCAATGAATAATAGTGTTTACAGTCCATTGTGAACAGACGCAGTTAAAATAACAGCTTGCAAATGTTTTATATGCTCTCAGACGTTTCATCTAAGGGTTTATATCGTACAAATATACAAGATGCTTTGTCAAACCCAGCAACACCAGAGGTTACAACGACATCCTGCTTCAGCTTGTATAATTCATATCCACCACGAAACACAGCAGCCGGGGAATTCTTCAACTGATATAATTACCGTAGCGACATCTTGCAGTGTTGATGTCGGTGCCACTGTGATCATTTATAACATTTAGGAGCATAAGGCAAATGTTTCTTTAAAGCCATTTTTATTTTTATCTCAAATACATTTAGACTCAGTTCCTTCTTGGTGCCCCAGAGCAAACCCTGAAGATCAGTACAGCTACGTTCCTTCACACAACAGGTATGATGAAAACATTTCACACCATCTGATGTACAATTTAGCGAACGTTCAGATTATTGGCGGGATTCTGGTCCCCATTATCACCATCAGGTCCCCACTATCACCATCAGGTGCCCATGTGCTTTATTTGTGTGTATTTGTAAATTTTGGCTATTTCTTCTATTAGAACACCAACAGAGTTGGCTGTCGAAGCTTGTAGTTTTAGAGGCGTTTGAACGGCTGACATCTCTCGTGTGAAAATGTGTGGGGGTGTGCGCAAAAATATCTTTGCAGGGTTAATGAATTTGGTTGCTCAAAACCTTCCGTGGTGTTGTAATGTTAAAGCATTCACAGGCTATTTACATCTGCCTTCTCAAAGCTGCGTGTTTACTCAAGGGTGCTAAGAGACCAATAATTTTCGCTGGGAGCTGTGTTTTAAGCAGTGCTAACAATCTCTGCCAGGATCTTTTTGTTATAAGATCAACTGCAACCGTTTCTTTCCACTTCTGCTCTCTCGCAGAGACCAAAGAAGTTTCGATATTCGATCAAAAAGGCCGTAACGGTAGTCATGCCCCATCACTGCAGATAAATTCCCGGAGCAAAAGGCCAACAATGTCCTCTATTGTTTTCCAAAGTGGTGCGCTTGTGATGGATGCGACGGTGTGGCATTTTGAATCTCCCTTTGAGCTGCAGGAAATGCTTTAATCTGCATGGATGGTTTCCAAACAGGCTGGTTCTCTCCGGGCTCGGGGTGGGATCTCAGGACGCCAGGGAAGTCGTAGGACACCAAACATCTGCAAACCAGCGTTGGTTTCATCGGCGTAGCTGGATGCTCACTGTGTGGATGCTGAGAACCAAGACTTTTTTTCAAAAACGGTCTTTGCCAGCACTTGTAAACAAAGGTGCAATGGAGCCTAATCCGCTAGTAAATCTGAGGATCATGAATAAATCTGCAATTTTGGAGATTAACTCCCATAACCATTTTCAAAAAAAGCAGCCGTGTGTGGGGATGGGTTTGTGGAAGGTTTTTATTTGTTTTATTATTTTTGAAGGCAGCGGGCTGTGCGTTCCCTTAGTCGCCGTCTTGTGCGTAGCTTCTAGATAAGAATGCAATATGATATACTCAAAGCTGGGTAACTAATTTGATATTTCACCTCAGCGAGAGATAGGAATGTTATAAAGACACATTAGGAGTGGGCACTAAGAGGATTACAGTATGAAAACGGATGTGCTCACTGTCTAATCCACTCACGTTTAACCCTTTGCTGTTAGCCAATCCAATGCAAACAAATCATTTTTCTATCTGAGTTTTTCGCCGAGGATTTTGTTTCTCCTCGACCACCCTCTGGATGAAGGCTTGATTAACACCCCCCGCATTCAGAATGGCTGCATTCGAATGTGCGAGTCTTAATCAGCTTGGAGACTGTCATTAGACGTTTCGTAGGGGGTTTATGTCTGGCTGCTGGAACATCTGCAATCGAGTATGTGTATAAATTTGCCTGTGTCCTTGATGGCGATTGTTCCAAAGTCTGATTGCACGCTTTATTATAAAACTCCAGTGGGCACTTAATCTCTTACCTCAGCTTAACCTTCCAATACATCGGCTGTGTTCAAGTGCCCTCGAATGGGCCTTTGCCGCACTGATTAGCTTATACCACAGTCCTGAGCTGTTTTTTGACGTTCCCGCCATTAGTGCTGGCTATAAAGTCTAAGAACTTGAGAAATTACACGGAGGTGACCATTTTTCTTCACTGTCCTATAGAGTGTTTAAAAAATGTAATTAGTTACAGTTACTAGTTACTTCTAACAAAAAGCAACTGAGTTAGTAATTGAGGTACATCGTCATGAAAGTAACTAATACTAGGGAAAGTAACTATTGCGTTACCTTTTTTGACATTTTTTTTGTCAAATAACTTGGCTGCTGTCAATATTAAATATGTAAATTGAATGAAATGAACACTAAATAAAATCAATTATTATTAAGCACTGTACATTAATCTACACTTTTTTTAATATTGTTATGGGACAAGGAAACGCCTATCCAACTCAAAATAGTATTGTAAATATTATCATTAGTAGATTGAATAATAAAACACAATAGATAATCAATAACTTTTAATATGTACTACACATGGCCAACGGATACGAATGTAAGGAGATTGTAAGAATGTTAGAATTCTTAAGGAATGTAACAAAGTAAATTAAATAAAATTCACAAAAGTAAACAGTTTAACAAGACGTGTTCTGCTCTCAATATAATATTTAACAATGTACCAAAATTGAATAGCAATAACAAAATTGTACGCTCTTTCTACTCCATGGCCATTTCTGTAGAGAAAGTAACTGCTAAAACGTAATGTTTTATTGAACTTTACAATTAGAGAAAATAACCGCCTTAATTGCAATTAACATTCCAAAAAAATCAATTAACATAAGATTCTTAATAGTTTCGACTGAATTTCGACAGACGACACGCCTAGTTTTGCCATTACTACAAAGATGAGTTGCTATAAGATTGCGTACAGGGCAGAAGAAATGCTTCCGATTTAGAGCGAAAATGCAGCCTTACTGGTCAAAGTGCTGCCTAACGAAAATGCGAAGACTGCGATTGAAAATTATAATAAAAACTAAACAAAAATGTGGAAAAATGTCTGTTTTTTTTTTTTCCAACAAATTTCTTAGTTTGATATTTTTGGCACTAACCTGATTTTTCGGCAGCCCGATGCTATTTCTTCCACGGACCTGGGGTTGGGGACCATGGCTATAGAAGATAGAAATCCAGGCTTAAGGCTGTGACCTTATGTCAGCTTCACTAATTATCACATATTAGAGCTACGTGACCTTCAGGAAGGCTGCAGGTATCAGTTACGGCCCCGGAATAACAGCTCTGTAATAACATGCCAATCTTCATTAAAAGCGATATGCTCCCTTTCAAAATTCCATATCAGTCATCAATTAAAAAGAATGAGACTGAGGACACTTGTAGTATGTGACATCCTAATTAATTGCCGCTCAAAGGAGTAACTGACACCCACCATTGCCGGATCCTCCGTCTCACCTTGAACTCCTCCGCAGACTGATCTGTAATTAGTGGAAGTGGAAACGTAAGGTTCCAGTAGATTAAACAACCGGCCTTTGGACACCGCCGCTCCTTCATTTGTTAGCGCCCCGCAGCGAGCGATACATAAGCGATTCTGTATCGTAACACTGAGCGCTGATGATATTAAATCTGTTGGTTCGGTGTGAAATAGCCAGGCTTATTCGCCGTGATTAATCGACTCTGGCAACGAGGTAAAATGGACTTGTACTATGAAATCGCAAATGGAGTTTGGTGATCAGATAAGCTACGGCGAATTAAGAGTCATTGGAATATGGAGTCGACCCCTAAGCCTGCTTCTTATCACACTTGTTCAAAGGTGTCATCAAACGGCGTTGATCAGAGCGCTGATACCCAGATACTAGATGATTCGCCGGGAAAAGCTGCGGAGGCTGAGCTGTGGCATTTCAGCAGGGAACACTGGAAATACCGACACAGATAGAACACCGCTTCCTTTCTAGTAACACAAAGGCTGACATAGTTTTCCGCAAGTCTACTCTGGTAAGCTTCTTGCCTGCTCCACTTAAGCTCATTCATTACTGGACCAGGTGTCTGGGTTCTGAAGGGAGCGTGTTAGCACCGGGCTCCCTCGGAAGAATGTTAGGCGCTGTCATTTATTTCCAGATGCTCTTTGCTTTATACACAGAAATGGGTTTAATTGGATCACATTCTGCTTCTACTTTGGGCTGCCTGATGAACCAAAGCGGAACGGGAAGCCAGTCCTATACACTTTGTAAGCTTGAAGGCGAAGGACATAGAATTGGAGGCTTTCTAATATTATTATTATTATTCTGAGTCAATGCGGGACGGGTTTTGTCTCGCTTTTTTTTATCGTGTTTTTTTTTTTTTAGCGGTGTTTCATGCCTTTCATCCCTTTCGTGTTTTATGATGATTCTCCTTTCCCACTTTTGATTGGGTAATACGCAACTTCACTGTTAGTTTGATTGGTTCAGTGAGAGGGGCGGGTCTGCAAAGTGTTGTCATCGATTACGTAAATGCCTCGCTTGCTTTTTTCATTCTTTCTAACATGGCGGCACGGGAAAGAAGCGGAGCAGACGATGGCAAAAACACTAGGGTTCCACATTAAGTGTGGGAAAACAAAAAAGGAAAAGTGCGTTCTCCGTCTGACTATTTTTACTGTTAAAACATACTATGTGGTTATGTACAAGATAAGCTTTAGATTTTATTAAAGTCACTTTGTTGTTGGCTTGATTGTAAATGCACTTTACGGAGGGGGTATCATAAATCAGTTTATGTGTTTGTGTTTATGCTCCAACGTTGCATATTGCCTTTGTGTTTAAAATAAAGGGAAAAAAAATAATCGTTAGATTATTTGCACTGCAAAAAATAAATTCTTAACAAACGAAAAATCTTGAAATGAAACAATAAATCAATTTTTTACAAGACAAATTAACTAGCTCAGAATTAAGAAAGATTAATTAGAATTCTAGTTTTTTTTTATAGAATTAACTTCGAATTCTAAAAAAGAAAATAGGTCTCGCTTCAAGTACATTTTTCTCACACCATTGGCAGATCGTTTTACTTGATTGATCTGTTTTTTATTCTCTTCTACATGGTTTGTACAGCCCTTTGTCCAGCCAAAACTGCCAAAAAAAGGGCTTCATAAATAAAGTTGAGTTGAGTTGAGTTGATTTCAATTTGTTTTTTTTTCTCGTTTTTTCGTGTGGATTTTTTGCAGTGAGCCGGCTGACGGGCGACAGCATCTTGATGTCGCTCACTAAATTACAGCTCAAGCTAAGCACCTGCTTCGGAGACAGTGGACGCCTCTGGGGTCGAGACTCGGGTACATGCTGCGAGAAGAGCCAAGCTGAGCTCCAGCCTTACGATGATCAGATGCTAATGCCGTTAGCCTGTCAATAAAAGCAGGTGCATTTAATTACACCCTACTTCTTGACAAACCCCCGGAGACTGTTTGGCACTCTCAGATTAAGAGCAGGAACTTAATTACATTTCACTCATTACACAAAGCCAGTGACTGAGGACACACAATGTATGTGCTTTGACCGAGCCAATGGTTCGTTTGAAGGTGTTGAGATGCTTTTTTTCTCAAACTGGTGATGTGATTTTGTAGTTTTGTTTTGTAACGAGTGTTTTTTCCTCGTTAAAGAGGTTTTTTACCTGGCCACTGTCGCATATGTCCTTGCTCACTGGTCTTTGTCATAGTCATAGTGATAGTGATAATCATAGTCATATTTTTAACACCAACTACTAATGAATAAAAAGCATCAATCCTCTTACATATTCACACCTGCGCTTTGAGACAGTTAAAATTGTGAAAAACATCTTACACATGCTCCGAACTTGAACTTGAACTTTTGTCGGGTCAATTTTTCTCTTGGAGGAGACACGGACGAAACCCCCCAAACACTGTTCAAGTTCAAGTTCTGAGCTTTTGTAAGGCGCTTTTCACAGTTTTAACTGTCTCAAGAACATACTAACCACATACCAATCGGGTCTCAAACTTGACTTCACCTTTCACTGTGTCATCGTGCCATCCAGTTTCCAGTATGTCATTGAAATATGGAATTCCTATAGCGTACGTTTTTTTGTTTTTATTTTTAAGTGACTGTTTATTGGATCTGAACATATATGGTGGCAGTTGTGGTCCGGTGTTAAGGGTCTTGGACTTGTGTCCATGAGGTTGGCGGTTTGAACACCCCTGCAACTGAGTGTCCTTGGGTAAGACACTGACCCCTACATGACCCCCGGTCACCACATCTTGGGCTGCCCACTACTTTATTGGTGCACTTTATTTACTTTTTTGGATTAAAAATCGCACTATTTCGATATGGTCCCTATTGGCCATATTAACATTATCCTCCTTTTCTTTATAGATTAAGTAAATCAACCCAATCATAAAATAGGTCATCACAGATCCTGAAAAGTATTTAATTTAATTCTTTTATTTTTTTTATCACATAGCTGAAACAGGAAACTTTGCAGTGTTTTAAAATATTACATTTGTCAGAGGTTGTTTTATTGAATCATTTAATGAATGTTTGATTGTTGATTTGATTAATTGATTGGTCGATTGATTGATTGATTGATTGTTTGGTCGATTGATTGATTTGTCGATTGATTGATTTGTCAATTGATTGATTGATTGCTTGATTAATTTGTCGATTGATTGGTCAATTGATTAATTGATGTGGAACATGTATTGTCATTCTTTTGAAAGTAACCTGCAGGCATATAATATAAAACCACAACTGGTAATAACATGCAACAGTGTAAAATTGTAACCTGTTTGATTCAAAATAACCAAAAACCGATTGCACAAGTCCACAAGTCTTCTCACCAGTCGTCTTGTTGAAGCACGGCATTTAAAATAGAAGACGACGACGAACAATCCAGGGACTGTTGCATAGTGAAACAGCATTGACTCGCAAAATAAATAAAGCACGACCCGAGATTTAAAGAGTTGTGCGTTTGGTGGGAGTGTTTGTCCTGGTTTCAGCGCAGTGTGAAATAACCAGCAGAATGAAAATGTGTTGCATCATGAGCGAGACTTGTTCGGGGAATGAAATATTAATGCCGTGGATAGGAGCAGTAAGCATTTGGAGATGCTCGTCTGATGAACGATCACAGGGCTGTATTTGCATTGGAGATGAAAATGTTGAACAAGATTCATGGCTGCACCGTCGAAATGTAATATGCGACTGCGAGAGAGATTTGCAACTAATGTTGTAATCTACGGCTTGACTTTCGGTGAAAAAAAAACAACACCATGTGGGGAAAAACAGGCAGGAGGGAGAACGTGGAAAGCAAGAGATGTAAACACTTTCTGCTCGGGGAGGACTGTTTATCGCAGAACTTTCTGGAGAAGCTGGGTTTTTATTAGGTCGTTGTCTGGCTCACTAGTGATTCAGATTCCACCGCAGCCTCACAGCTGTTGCACTAATATCCACATTCATTTCCAAGTGACAGCTATTAACAGAGCAACTAAGCTCTAGGACTGGGATGTTCTTTCTGTTCTTGTTGGTGAAGTGGCACAGCGCCGTTCCGAGATGTTTCAGAAGTCGTTTTGAAAACAAATTAAAAGTCTGGGTACGTTTGGCAAATTCAGGGCTCTTGGTCTTTAAATAATGTTTTGAAAATCAACGGTCTTGTTCAGGACGGCTTGTGGCGTAGTCGTCAAAGAATGAAAATCCCATTCGAGACTCAAGTTCAAGGCCCGGTCTTTTTACTAACTGACTCTGATTCACGGATTGTGTTTGGCAGAGTGTTCCATAATTTTGGTGATAGATAGATTTTAGGTATTACGTGCTTTTGAGAGCGTAGCATTCTAGTTGGCTCGTAATACGTGATGAGCTCACTGAGATACAGAGGAGCTAGACCGTTTAGTGCTTTATAAGTTGTTAAGAGAATTTTAAATAGAATTCTACATTTTAGGGGTAACCACCAGTGTAGTGACACTAACACTGGACTAATATGGTCATACTTTTTTGTTCCGGTCAGTAATCAGGTGGCGGCATTCTGAACTAACTGAAGTTTGTCGTGCAGGGGAACCTCCTTTCTGAATTCCTGTGACCCAGAAATGGAAAAGAAGTTTTAAAAAAATGGATGAATGGTCTAGCTCAACGTCTAAAAGACGCTTGAAATAATTTGAAATTACAAAAAAAATATTTAAAAAGTATAAACAAAAAAAATACTGCTCTGTTTATTGTGTTTTTAGTGACTTTGTTCACATTTACTTTGTGTTTAAACCTGGTAAACTATTTTTAAAATGATTGTCTTTTAATGTATGCCATATGCACTTTGTAAACGCTGTTTTGTGGATGAATGTTGTTCATTTGCTCTGAAATTTACCAGACTGATTATGGATTTACATGTTTAATGTGTCGAAAGCAAATCATCTCTTGTGCACTGTATGATTATAATAATTATATTCAGTCTCAGCATGATGCTTGTGATTTTTTTGATTAACCCTCTTTACAATAGTCTAGACATATTATAAATGTATAGAGTGCATTGTTTTTTTCCCCCGAACACAAGCAATTTATATTGGAACCTTTTCATTATTACAATACAAAACTTTACTGAAAACTAGTTTTATTTATTTGACTGGCAAAAGGAATATTTTTTCTATAATAATAATAATAATAATAATAATAATAATAATACGTCTCGGATATTAGTTGTATGCATACAGTAATATATCACATATATAAGGGTTGTTTTGTGTGCACAAATAACACACACACACACACACACCTACCACCAAAAGTTGAATATTAAACATTTAAAATTTTCGAACATAATATACAATAT
This sequence comes from Paedocypris sp. Pulau Singkep, assembly GCA_017309775.1. Taxonomy (NCBI): domain Eukaryota; kingdom Metazoa; phylum Chordata; class Actinopteri; order Cypriniformes; genus Paedocypris; species Paedocypris sp. Pulau Singkep. Next base: position 11,484,770 of record MU204250.1, on the reverse strand, counting down.
ATTCAAATAATACACTAAAGTTGACAAAATAGCAAATGTGAGTAAATGAATGAATAATACACACAATAATGAGTATAACATGGGAAGGAAGGTCTTTAAACAGTATTATTTAATCTTGGGATTCATTTTCATATTTTTACATTTTTCTATGGCTTTATCCCTCCACTCAAGCTCTTAAAACCCTCCTTCTACTAGTGAGATGCTGTGCAGCGAGTACTAACATCGGATCCTTTGAACTCGCAGAACAGCCTTTCACTATATGTGGAGAGCGGCGTTAATGGTCATCATAATGTGGCTGATGTAAGCGAGCTCCGCACTTCACCCCATCACGGCCCGTTGTTTACGGCGCCGAGCCGCTCTTAGCGTGATCAGCTTTTGAGACGGCTTAATCTTGTCAAGCTCCACAATGAAGCCTGATCTCCTCTGTTCTCTGTGACAGACAGACTACAGCTTGTCCCATTCAAACATCTCCCCTTCCCGCTGAATCCATAATCATTTCTATTAAGATTGTGAATGTATCCGACTTTGAGACGCGAAGGCGAGATCTGCATTCATCCCAGCATAAGCCAGACCGAGCCGACGACAAAATGGCTTTGCTAAATTCCGCCGGCTTCACTACTTAACGGGCCGAGATGCGAATAAGAAACAGAAGCCGGAGAAAGAACTCATTTCTTGTGTGAAAATGAGCGCCGAGACAGATGTCTGGGAAAGCTCTGACGGATTCGTCGGCTGTGGGAGAGATGGATCTGCGGAATGTGTATTAGTACATGGCCACTTACGCTGCTCTGCGGAGGGCACTTCATCAACCTGTTTGTAATGGAGTACGTCTTGCCTCACGCTCGCTGTTTGAAAGCACACTCACCAGCGGTACCATCCAAATATGGAGAATCAGCTCGGAGATGGTCTCATCCTACAAGAGAAGCCAAAAGTGGCGTGGTCTCGCCTCAAGAAGACCCCCGCTTGAGACTGGTTGGCCCCTTTTTGATTGGAGTTTGCATGTTTCTTCCATGTTTCCGGTTTCCTCCTGCTGTCTAAAATCGTGTTTTTAGGGTTACTGGAGTTTGAGAAATTCCCCATAGGTGTGAGTGAGAGTGAGATTTACGCGAATCTAAGCACCCCGCGAATATAAGCACCCTCTTGATTTTTCAGACAAAAAATTAAAAATACATTTTTTTTATTTTTTATTAATGTTTCTGGTTCAATTCCGTTATTATTCCCTTAAAAATACTATTTGTTTTTTGTTTAACAAACCTAACTTGTGACTTGTATCATTTTGAGTTTTTTTACTTGAATAATAGAAAACAAAAAGTCAGTCAAGAACAAAAAGTGGTCAAGACTTCATTTCCCAAGATCCTTTAGTCTCCAGACAGACTCCGCACATGCGCAGAGCAATTGTTTCAAGCTCAAAACATGTTTTTTTTTTTTTTGCAAAACTTGAAAAAAATAAATCTAAAAAAACATCAAAAAACTTTTTAAAGATTTGTTTTTAAGATTTGTAGAGGTTCCTATTCCCTGAAATCTGCAGAAGTAATTTCAAAGTGTTTACTTAAAGAGAAAGAAGGAAAAAAGTAGAGAAGGAAAGAAAGAAAGAATGTGTGAATATGTGTATCTGTGTGTCCCTATCTGTGATTGGTCAGTCATCAATGTGTATCCACGTTGAAGACTCTGGAATTGGCTCTAATTCCATGTGACCCAGAAATGGAAAATCAGCTCATTAAATTGATTGATGGTAAAACACAGGGAAATGTCTTTCACTTCAACACGATATGCGTTTTATGCAAAACTTTGAAAAAAATATAATGTACATCAATATTAAAAAAAATGTCTAAAGGTTTTTAAAATCTGTAGAGGTTTTTTTTTTTTTTCTTCAGAAATCTGAAGAAGAAATTTCAAAGCACTTACACAAAGAGTAGGAAGGACGGACAGAAGGAAATCTTTGTGATTGGCTGTCCACCCCACGAGGGTGAGTGCTCCGCCTTTAGGCTCTTACTTTCAGATCAAGTTTGGCACAAATAAGTGGTTTGGAAAATGTACATATGGATATTCATTCAATAACACAATTCTGAATCTCCATAGCTCCGGTGTAATTAATGCAGGAAGTTGTTTTTTTTCTTTGCTGAAGATGATCCGAGGAGGAGTGAGATTTCATCTCTGTGATGATTAGTCATTAGTGCCGGTGCGCACGGAATGACATCACTGTCACCGCACGAAGGCATAAACATACCAACAGATTCAAAATCAAATTTTTATTTGTCACATTCACATTCGAAATGGTACAACATGAAGTGAAATGTATTTTCCAATCTTCCAGCATTTAAACACGGGGGGAGGGGATGCATACTAAAGCAAGAAATAAAATAAAAGATAGATAAAAGAAGATAAAAAAAATAATGTAATAAAATACTGTTAAAATAAGATAGAAATATGAATAAAATACCAAGCAACCTACGAAGATTCAATTGTAATAAAAATACAGTCAAATAAGGAAAATAAATGAGTAGAAATACAAATACAAAGAAGTGACTCAGTGAACCAGAAAGTGACTAGTTACTAGTTAAAGTGACCAGTTTAAAGTGTCTATAGTAGCCACAATAAAGTGGACAGTACATTGACTAAAGTGCAAGTCAGTGTGACAGCGGGACAGTTCAGGTAATAGGTGTTGGTAGGGCTGGGAGATTATGTCAAAAATCTAAATCTCGGTTAATTGAACATTTTAACACGATTACGATTAATGAGCGATTATTTATTTATTTAATTTCATCCCCTCATAGTTCACTGATCAAGTTTTGTGCAAAAAATATGCTCACATATAAAGTGAGAGATTTTTTGTGTGCATTACTTGATTTTAAATTAATTGAAGGAAACACACACACAGATCTTCTATATGATTATTTATTGAACATCAACAACTGAAATTCAAGTACACACGGTGCCTGAATCACACGATCACTTTGGTCTTATAAAAAAAAGTAAAAATAAATAACCAGCCCATTTGGGAACAGAATAAATTATTTCTTATATTTTCTCATGTACATGGGAAATGAGCAGTTCAATGAAATAACTCTCATTTAAAATATTAAAAATATGATATAATTTAGAATAAGATTATAATAACATTTCTGCCATTTAGAATGAACAGTGTATTTTGGCAATATCCATGGCAACACGGTTAAAAATACAGCATGGCTGTCATTGGCTTTTATGCTCAGGATGGCCTGCTTGGTTTTTTCAGCAAATTTGGTACCCCTGTGAAAAACTAATTTTTGACTCTCAATTCAAAATTGTTTGCCGTTAAGAAGGCCCAATGTATTTAATTTTTAAAGGGGGCACTGTTGAGTAATCGTTTTTTAGTCAGTCAAAAACATAATTTTTTTAAGTTACCCACTTTTCTGAAATTTGTGTCAAATAAAATAATGTTTGTTCTAGCCACTTTTTTGGCTAAAAACGAATAATACTAGTCAATGACCTTTGGTAAAGCGGGTGCCTAATAATCGACCTGGAAAAATTTGAACGATTATAACTTCTGAATTTCTTTTCAAGAGCCCTGAAAATTTAATTTCAGATGAATCAACCAGCCCTAGGTGTTGGGAAACTCTGGTTTAGCCTCCTGGTTCAGAACGTGGGTAATGCAGTTAGCACATGCGGTTTAGTGAAGCAGCTTGGAAGACGAACCTCTTTGGTCTGCACTGTGGTGTTGGGGAAGGGTTTCCGGATGGTTCCTGACATCCTGCAGACTCTCCAGCACAGTCCCTGAAAGAGATCCAATCAGCGGGTGTCTCAGAGAGCTCACTTAGTGATGCTGTAGCGCCCAATCCTTCCCCTCCACAAGGTTCAATCACAGGAAGAGACTTTCCTCTGCCAGGCCGAGCTGCGATGCCTCTGATAATGTATTATCTCCAGGTAAAGCCTGTAACTTCCTGGCCAGTTACTGTGAAGCCTCACTGTCACCCAGACTTCACCCTCCACTGAATCATACACAGTCATCAGTCAAACTCACGGCCTGCGGTCCAGAGCCCGTCTGCGGGGTCTCTCCTCGTCTACGGGGGCACGGCATAAATCCACAGAAGCATATTTTAACCTCAAAATACCTCTGCGTAGATTTCCCGCTCCCTTTATCGACTCGGGCAATTTATCGCGTCCCGAAGCGAGCATCAAATCTCCTTTTTTACACCGACGTCTTTACAAAGCGCACATCCTCACCTGGTGTGTTTTCATCATTCATCAATCTAAAGGGCCCAGTTGGGGCCCATTAAAGGGACGATAAATCAATTCCTTAATACAGCTTTGAGTTAAAGTGTAGACGGAGGGATTTGATCCAATTGGATAATACTATTTCAAGTGACATGTCCGAGCGGGAAGGGAGGATAAACATGCTGCTGTAACCCGGCAGAGAGGAAGTTGTCAGGCCATTTGTTCCTGGAAAAGCAGGAGAAATGAGTGTGGAACGGGAACGTGACAGTGCCACAGCGAAGGTGCTGGCGTGGTGGAGTAATGGCGCACTCGAGCTGGAATGAAGCGAGCGTAAAATGAAGCGTTTCAAATGGGCTTTGAAATGAAGGTCTACGCCTGGACTGCGTCTCGTTCTTCCTTTAATGACGTCTTTATAGGGCTCTTGCCTAGGAGATGAGTCGGATTGGCTCGCAGCCGTCTTGAAGGTGTCAGGTGGTTTGTTGGTTTCCAAACATCTATTTCTCTCACTCACTTTTGAAGTAACAGAGATTTTTTTCTTTTTTGCTCAAGTAGAATCATTTAAGCCTGTACGGATTTACATGGAGCTTGAGTCGACTATGCAGATCTGATTATTGTTAAAATTGTTATCCTGTTGTTTGACTGTACATTGTCATGTTTGTGATGCAAAATAAAAATATATTGGTTAAAAAAAAAGATCTGATTATTGTTTATAGAAGTTTGTACATTTTTATGCCTTTTTCGTTGTCCATCAATTTTCTGAACTGCTTTTCCATTTCTGGGTCACAAACTATCTATTTATCTATCTGTCTGTCTAAATATCCCTATCCATATCTATCTGTCTGTCTGTCTGTCTGTCTGTCTATCAGTCCCTAACCATATCTATCTATCTATCTATCTATCTATCTATCTATCTATCTATCTATCTATCTATCTATCTATCTATCTATCTATCTATCTATCTATCTATCTATCTATCACCATATTTATCCATCCATCCATCCATCTATCTATCCCTAACCATATTAATCTATTCATCCATCCATTCATCCATCTATTTATCACACCTATGAGCAATTTTCAAAACTACAGTTCTAATGAATTTATGTGTTTTAATGTGGTAGGAAACTGGAGACCTAGAGGAAACCCACACTAGCATGAGGAGAACATGCTAACCCACATTAGACACAAACTGGGGCTCAAAAAGGGACCCACATCCTTCGGCAATATTACCACCGTACCATTTTTTGTTGTTGATTATTATTTTTAGAATTCCCATTAATTTGTTCTTAAGATTCTTTCCTTTCATTCTCCTGCTTTTATTCATGCACTTTACTGTCAAAAATACCTGAGCGTATATAGATAGCATTTGTCTCGTAGTGTGAGGCTGGGTCTTATCCTGCGCTGGTTGGGAACAAGATGTCGTCTTTTATGAATAAGATATTAAAGCTAATCCAAATCTCCTGGTCTTTTAGCGGCGGAAATCGGCTTCGGCACATGTGGATGCGTTGACGCACTGTGTCGTGCGAGGTTAAGAAAAGCTCGTATTAGGCGCAAACTATTAATACAGAATCTTCTAAACCTCCTTGAAAGAAAAAAAGCGCTTAGAAAAGAGACAGTGAAAAATACCTTGCACCCCTCACAATAAAATCGGAATTAGTCGTGATTTGAACATGAATAACTTTTTGGCTGAGCATCGCGGGACGCGAATGATTCATAAGAGGCTGAAATACGAAAATAAAAGAATGAATCGATTCGAAATTAAACTCGGTAGACGCTGTGACAGCTGGTGCAGAAAGATGTTCACGCTTTGTATTTGTTTAGCAAACGCCATTGCCGTCTTGGTTGGGGATTAATGAGAGGTTAAAGAAGACGTTTTTAGATTACAAAGCATCACTTCGTCCCGTCTTGCCCCCTTGAGCTCAAAGCCATAAATAGTCTTTAATAGACTAACAGCGTGATCGACAGAGCCACTCATTCCTCTCTTTGTTGGCCGAGCGGATGAATATAATGACCAGGATGTGTGCAGTTATTCCACTCGCCCTCGTTCATCAGATACACAGGAATAGAAAGAAGACGGCGTGAACGTCTACATACGTTAAAGTTCACCTTGTTATGGAAATAGCACAGCTAGATCGGCTTCTCAATGCATCTCCGTACACGTCTGAATGAGGAACTGGTGTAGATCTACAGCTGCTCGGGAAATAAGATCCACGTGCCGTATTATAACGGCAAATTTCCCATCCGCACGTTGAATGCCACACTGTTCCTCTCCATTTTCCACCAGCAGATCCTTCTGGATGTCTCCGCAGAAACGCCGGCTTTATTTATTCTAAGGGTGTGAATGAAATGCGCCCGAATGCCAACCAGCATTGTCCGCAGATGTAAATTGAAAGGCAGGGGTGTCGCACGTCTCTCTTAAAGCCGGCTTATTGAAATGCACTTTAAATGAGACCTGCTCCACAGAGAAGCAGGGTTCGGCGTCTGTGAAGCGACACAGCGAGGCCTGTCAGAGCCCGTCACGCCTCACAAGCTATTACGGCTTTGCTTATTAATTCTACCGCAGCTCCTGTTTTCGTCCGGCTAATATTGACTTCAGAACTGGTGCATATGGTGCAAGTACAGTTCATTACGGCTCAGATTCGGCTCCTTGGCCAAGTGGTGATTTCATTCCAGAGAGGCGTCAGGTGAAGTGAGACGGACAGGAGATAGCGTGTCTTGCTATCGCTACGTGGGACGACGCAGGTGTTTGCCGTGGAGCCGGCGAGAGGAAACATCAGGGACGGGACGGTGGTTTGACGTGGATGGGGAGGAAAGCAAGATGGCGGTGGAAAACCGAGTCGTTTGAGTTGAATTGGGATTGAAAAGGCCTTTAATTGTCCCACAGCGATAAATTGCATGTCACTATATTAACATAAGCATAAATTACACATAAATATAAATAACGAAATTCCATCTACCGGAAATGGAGTCAGGAAATGCAGCAAAACAAATGGTTTAATGTGGATTTTGACGGAAAAAGTGAATGAAGTTATATATTGTAGTTATTTTATAGAGCATTCTTTAAACTTTAAACTTAATATTTAAGACAAGTTGAAGAAATTTGTGTTTCCAGATTCACTAATTAAGAAACTGAACATGCGTTTTGTAAATGTACTTTTTTATATTTATTTTTACTTATTTATAGTTGCCCATGAATAACCTTTACTATAATACATAATTTGACTTGTGTTTTTTACTATAATACATATTTTGACTTTTTTTCAAAGCTTCAAATTTGAGCAAATTTACTTCTCTCATGGAGACGGTTCTCTCATGGAAACAAGATACTGCATTGTACAACAGCAGAATAAACAAGTAGACAAGAATGCATGCATTAACATAAGCACAAATAACACATGGACATAAATAACAGGAAATGGAGACAGGAAATGCAGCAAATCAAATGGTTTAATGTGGTTTTGGATGGAAAAGTGAATGACGACAGACGGGTCAATATAAATATTATTTGTGTATGTTGTAGTTACATTATAGAGCATTTTTTAGAGTTTTGATCAACTGTAACTTTAAACTTAATATTTAAGACAATTTAAGATAGGTTGAGGAGATTTGTGTTTCCAGATTCACCGATTAAGAAACTGGACATGCATTTTGTAAATGTTTTTTCTATTTAAAGTTGCCCATGAATAACTTTTACTAAAAATACACAATTTGACTTCTTTTCAAAACTACAAATTTGGGCAAATTCACTTCTCTCATGGAGACGGCGTGCTAATGCTAACGGTTAGCCTGTATTCGAATTGACATAATCTTTTGTTCTAATTTTATATAAAAAGTCTTTACTTTTTTCATTAACTGATGTATAAATGAAAAGTATTAAGGACTTTCAACTTAAAGTAAAGTGCAGAGGTAACACAGCCTATGCAAAAGCGCAAAATGCTATTAGCATTGTTAGCAATTAGCGATGATTTCCTGCTCTCCTGATTAGCGATATTTCTGAAGACCACCCTCGCGAACGCTTCAAGTTACTGTGTTTATAATCGGCTGAAATGTTCTTTTAAGAATTACTTTATATATAGAGTGAGATACGTGCGAAGAAGGAAAAAAAAGATGTCAGTTTATGTTGACAAGCGCTTGTCACGATGTCTTGACACCCGTGGCTGTCTCTCAGGAAGGTGCCAGTTGTGACTAGCAGGTGTGACAACATTAATCTGAGACTTCATCCGCGCAACAGTGTGTGTGTGTGTGTGTGTGTGTGTGTGTGTGTGTGTGTGTGTGTGTGTCGATCGCGCATCTCATAGTTTAACAAAGGACAAAATCTGCATCTGTCAGTCGTTCCATGACCTGCATCTATATTTTACCCTCGTCTTTTGTTCAATGCGGCGTCTTCGGTGTTTTGACTAATAACAGCCATTTTAGAACAAATGTGCTCGTTGTTTCCCACAGTAATGATGTTCGACTAGAACACACTTTCTGTTTCATGCTGCAGAGCCGTGGTTTCGAATTCTCTGTAGACAAATAAAAATCTGTGTCTCAGCCGTTTTATAACCACTTTTGGAACATCTTTTCCACTTCTTGGTCAAAGTGGAATATTTAGGCCTAAAGTCATTAAACACGCCCTTGATTGGCAGTTGACCAATCAGAGAGCAGGACACATTCACACTAACACTCGGACCAATTGAGAATTTTTAAAGCATAGCCTTTTACCACTTGGGTTCTATATTCTGTTTAGTTGCATTTTGTCTTTATATTCTTTAAACTGTAATGAAAAGTTGTAAAGTTGTACTCCTGCTGAAACCGTGAAAATTTCCCCTTTGTGGATACGAATATTAAGACTTTCAACTCAACTTCAATTTGGGTGATAAACTGCCTAAAATCGAAGATTCATGCTTTTATATTTTATATATTTCTATATATTGTATACTTCTGGACTACAGTATATTGACTTGGGCACATTGCAAAAAAAGATTGTGCATCATCTAAATGTTCGTTTTAGTATGTATATAGATTGCATGCATTTATTTGTACGTGTTTCATATGTTAATGTGTTTGTTTCATATTTAAAGTATATTTGTTTTGCTGTTTTAAATTTTGCTGTACCAGCTATCCTTTCTTAATTCTTCATGCTTGTCTACAAGGTAACTTTTTGATACACTTGTTCACCATCATTCATCATCATTCACCAAACATCATAATTTCCATCTACCGTATTTATGCAAATATAAGCACTCCTTTTTTTCAAATTTTTCAAAAACTTGGGGGTTGCTAATAATCTGCGATTTTAAATATGCACGTATAATAATAATAATAATAATAACAATAAGCCCTAATTTTTCCGTATTACAAGTCAGGAACAATCACAAATAAACGAAAACACGTCGTCTTTATGCAGTGGTGCGTGTGTGCGTCTATATAATGTTAAACAATGATCCGTAAGAAAACGTGCATCAGTATAAGCTTTTATTGGCTCAATAACAGAAATAAAGAAACATTAGACACGCTGCGATACTTAACAGAAACAAAATAACACTGGAAGTAGTAAGATTTAACGAAATACAGTACAATAATTTATAATACAACAAACAGACCGGGACCGGGTTAGCTTAGCTTAGTGCAACCGGCTACAAATGAGTCCCATGTGTCATCGCAGAAAGAGTCGAAACAGTCGAAACAGTCGAAAATGAAGAACACGGGCTAGTAGTGAGAAAAAATCCAAGGAACAGACACAATCAAAACGCTCAATTGCTGCACAGGGGATATTCATCTTTTGCTATGATTCTCTTCACATGTCATCTGATAAACAGAGAGCCTAAAACAGGCCTGAGCTTGAAACAATTGCTCTGAGTCTGAAAAAACTCTGACTGGAGAGCAAAAGATCTTGGGAAATGAAGTCCTGACTACTAGAATCGACTTTTTGTTAGATATTTTTCTAGTAAATCTATTTCAAAATGATACGAGTCACAAGTTAAGTTTGCTAAATAAAGAAAAAATTGTAGTCTAAGAGAATATTAATGTTGTTGAACAAGAAACGTTTAGAATTATTGTTTTCTGTGCTCTTATTTGCATAAACACGGTATATTCTTTATATAATTGGTGATTATTTTAACGTCCTCTTACGTTTAGGGCACAGTTGCCTAATGTCAGTCGAGTCTAAAAAAAAAGTCTCCGGGGAAACAGTGGATGTGCTGCCTCCTTTACAAACACGTGATTCTTTCATAATTATTTACACAAGCAGCTGTCAGTCACCCATCTGTGAAGGTTCATGAATGGGGAATAGAAGAGGATTTGCTCTCCTGGATTAAATCGTATTTGCTGTCAGCGGGATTTGAGCAGCAGGACAGTGCGACAAACGCCCCGCTGTGTTCACTGGAACGAGCGGGAGCTTCCGTGTGTGACTGCCCAATGTCTTAAACACACACACGTCTTGTGTTGTTTATCCTCATCATGCTATTTTGGTCGACTGAGGAAAGGTTAGAGATGTGGACGGGCACACAGTGCTGAGCTTAAACCACACAGAATGCATGAGGAAATCAATAGCGGGGGAATCAGGAGTCTATTTATGCATAAATCAGTCAAAAGTGATGCTCTGAAAAGGGGAAATGTCGATATAAATGTGGTATTTTAAGGAGATTGGTGTTTCTGGATTTGCAAATTTGCTGAGTCGTCGGAAAGGTTTTGGTGGTACCTCTTTTTACGAAATTAATTCGTGCCGACAGCAGTTTTGCAGAATGGAAAGTTCGTAAAATGGGATGCATTTTGCATGTAAATTCGATAATCAAAATTACAAAATTATATTATGATAAAATGTCGTAATAACTAATAAAAAACATTTTACATCCACCATTTTGAATCTAGCAATAACTGTGATGTAGCCAGATCCGCGCGGACCCTGACATCGCCAGGATGTTAGCCGAGCGTCTCACTCGGGTTGTACTTTTGTGCGTAAACATAATGAAACGGCACAGACACTGTTCTGAACGTCATCTCTCTGTAATGTATGTGTTTTATAATGTCCGCAAAATAACACGACGTCAAACTATTTTCACCCTGAGGTGTAAAGTACTTGAGTAAATGTAAAGAATTTTTGTAAATTTTGTAAATATAGTAAATTATTTTTTACTTACTAGTATTTTTGGCTACTTTGTACTTGTACTGAGAAACAAAAATAGAAACAACTTTTAATTCAAGCAGTCCTAATAAATCCACGCAATCAATAAAGTACAAGTACTAGTACAAGTACAAATACTATTCTCAGTGTTTCAATGTCTACAGAATTTTTTTCAGTTTCTTCATGCATTCGTCGTACTTATTTTTTTTTTATTAATTGTATTGTATATATGTATACATATTGTATATTTACAAAATGTACAAAAATTCTGAAAGTTTACTCAAGTACTCTACACAAGGGTCTCTTTGCCACCTGCATTGCCTTTCACCGCCAATGAATGTCGCAGTTTCACAATAAAACGACTTTGTCAACAAAAGTGACGTCAGCTCGTCCTACGTAACACGTGAGTTGTCCGGAAGTAAGATTTCCGTAACCGTGTTGCTTCTGTAAAAGTGGGGTTTTTTTAGTTTACTCTTGTGCTTGAAGAAAAAAAAAAACTGTTTTATACGTCTGGAAACTTGCATGTTTCACTCGAAAGATCTCCATGCATTTTAGTGGTAGAAAAAAAACCTCGTCATTCTTGTCGCTACAACATTTGGCCTATTGTATAGTGAAATAATTTCGGTAAGAGTCGATATGTTGTTGACGACGCCCTTCGTAAAAAGAAATTTTCATTTACAGAGTCATTTGTACAAGATCAGGTTCAAGTTTATTCATATAGCACTTTTACTAGTTTCAGACCAATGCAAAGTCAGCATGCAGAATCAGGAAAAAAATTCGTAAGTGGAGGTGCCATCGAATACAATTCAGCATCGTAATGTGATTTCAAGCATTACGTGAACATATAATGTTAAGGCTGTTTTTAAACTTTTACAATAAACTACAGGGCTAACTTCTCTGGTTTGTGTGAAAATAATACACTTTTATTAGCACATTCAGCTACAATGATACGTTTGATGTTACAATTCTGTATCCTTTAGTTGAAGCGACTCTTTAGATCGTAGAACAGCCGTGATTGTAGGCGAATCACAGAATGGATGACAGACACTAGGGGGCAGTGCACACGCCGCACACACCCCGGGTAATCAAGTCCTCGCCGTGTTAGCACACAAACTGGGCGAGTGCTGTAATTAGCAATCAGTCCCTCCGATTCCCACCAACACAACTGCACGTCACAAACACAACCGAGGGCAGATGGCGGGAAAACAACTGCCGACCGCGGAGATCTGCTGGTGTGATTCTATACGGCGGCTTCCTCGCACACCTGGACACGCACGCCGTGTGCATAGCGAGTGTTTTCCTCGTCTGTTACGTGTGTTAAGATTTTCCTGACAGATGTGGTGTAGGTGATGGGACTGGAGAACCTTCCTGCTCTCAGAAGCCACGGGACCCCAGAGACTCGCTTCTGACAGCAGATACACACACACACACACTCTCTCTCTCTCTCTCATTTACACACACTCTCTCTAATTTACACACACACACACTCGCACTCTCTCTAATTTACACTCTTATTTTCTCTCTCTTTCTCATTTTCACTCTCATTTACACACTCTTATTTTCTCTCTCTGTCTCTCTCATTTACACTCTATCTTACTCTCTCTGTCTCTCTCTCATTTACACACACTTTCTCTCTCTCTCTCTATCACATTTACACTCTCTGTCTCTCTTACATTGTCACTCTGGCTCTAATTTACACATTTTCTCTCTTTCTCAATTTCACTCTCTGTGGCTCTCTTTCATTTACACACTATCTCTCTCTCTCTCTCTCTCTAATTTACACACTCCTATTTTCTCTCTCTCTCATTTTCTCTATTTCTCTCGCTCTCTTATTTACACGCTGTCTGTATGTCTGTCTCACATTTACACACTCTTTTACACACATTTTTTCTTTCTCTCTCTCTCTCTAATTTACACATTCTCTTGCTTTCTCTCTTTCTCATTTTCACTCTTTACAAACTCAATCTGCCTCTCTTTCTCTCATTTACACACTCTCTTTCTCTGTCTCTAATATACACTCTTCTCTCTATCTTTTTCTCTCTCTCATATACACACACTCTCTCTCTCTCTTATATTCACACTATCTCTCACTCTCTCTCATCTCTTTCACACACGTTTCTCTGTCTCTCTCCTACTATTTCTACCTCCTTTCTGCTCATCTTCTGGCCCTCTTTTTCCAAATTTTCTCTCTCTCTCTCTCTCTCTCTCTCTCTCTCTCTCTCTCTCTCTCTCTCTCTCTCTCTCTCTCTACCCCACTTCTTTTATTGGTCTCTCTCTCTCTCTCTCTCTCTCTCTCTCTCTCTATCTCTCTCTTTCTCCTGCACCCACCTCCGTAATATCTGTGGGAAAGTTGACCACAAATCAGCCAGAGAAATGCTTCACTTTGTGTTAAGCTTTATCGTTGCCTTTCACACGAATGCGACCAGACTGTCTCTGCTCTCGGGCTTCACTAATGCAGACGCAAACCCCTGGAGAACCACTGACTGACCCGCAGACTTCTCCTATTGGATGACCAGCAGGTTAGAGAAAGAGAGTTAAGGGTAGAGTACTAGTTACTGTACTGCAGGCTTAATACGGTTTGGTTTACTGTAGCTGTCAAACTACACACACACACACACACACACACACACACACACACACACACGTAAATCAATCTGTAATTAAAAAAAAAATAGAGGACAGAGAGAGTCCCTTTTTTTCCAGGAATTTGTAAACAGACACATGAATGTTTTATTGTGTGTGTGTGCGTGTGTGTGTGTGTGTGTGTGTGTAAACACGTTAATATTCGTTCCTCCCTGTCTCTAATAATCTCTATCTCTACCGCTTCCACCCTCTCTTTCTTAGTCTCTATCCGTCCCTCCTCATTACTCTCTTTCTCCCTCTCTCTTATTTACACACACTCTCTATCTTTCTCTCTCTCTCTTTGTCATTTACTCTCTCTCAGTCTCTCACTTACACAATTTCTCTGTCTCTCATTTACACACACACACACACACACACACACACACACACACACACTCTCTCTATCTCTCTCTCTCTCTCTCTCTCCCTCTCTCTCTCTCTCTCTCTGTCTCTCCCTCCCCCATAATATGTGTGGGAAACCTGACCACAAACCTACCACATGGTGTTATTTTCAACATTTGTTGTCAGTGGGAAGTGCAAAATTAGCGCCGTTCTTTGCTCCTTCTCACCTCATAATGATGAGTGATTTACACCAGAGCATGGCATCTGAAGAAGAGCGCGCGTGTACAGTGGAAGCATTTCTGTGTATACTGTATGAGAAAGTGAGTTTGCAAGACCATTCGTTGATCCGATGGATCGTCACTACCATAAAAGACTCAACGGAAACTCATTGCATCACCAGAGCATTTACATGCGAGATTATTTAGATTAGTGATGTGTTGTTTGCACGACGGAGGAGAGCCGAAGCTTCAGTGGCTCTAGGTCAGTTCTGCTAATTCTGCTGAATTCGTGCACAGAGACTATTTTTATGGACGCACGATTCGGCCAATCATGTCCAAGAACAGACTAGACTCCCACCAATGAATCTGTCCTACCGCAGTTAAATGGTTGCTTTAACTTAACAATAGTAAGATATGTTTGGTTACAGAATGTCTGATTTGTTTGATCAATTTTATGCAACCAAGAAGCGTCTGAACAGGTGTTCTATCATATTTTTCCCATTCACATCACAAATAGTTACACGTTGTTGACTTGTCTTTTCCTAGCCATTGTCGAACAAGATGAACAAGGGACATTAAACAAACTCTTTTTCCTTATTTTTGAGCACAGATAAATAATGGACATTTTTCTTCTATTTCTTCTTTCTTCTAAGACTACCCCCCCCCTAATTTGCATAGTGACTTGTCATTGGTCTAGAACTAAGAGATGCGCTATATAACTAAACTTGAACTTGATTTAAAAAGACTAATTTTTGGTACACATTTTTACAGATGTACTTTTATTGTGTTACAGGAGCTAATTTTTCCACAATTGAAGCATATGAGCTTCACTTAAATAATTTTGATAATAAAGCTTCTCAAGAAAAAAAAATATAATATATATTTTATTTTATTATTCTCTTTTTTTTTTTTATCTAAAACTTAGAGCAACAAGCAAACTTGGGCTTTCTACGCAACTGCAATTGACAGTTGAGCAGGTCACAATAGATGAGTTATTTAACATTAAGGAGTAGTTGCATTTATTTCACATTACATTTGATTACATTCATTTACATGTATTAGTTACACTTATAAGTTACATCCAGCCCTTTAAGGTCAGCCATTATGCTGATGTCTCCCTCGATGAAATTGAGTTTGACACCCCTGCCCTAGACAAACCTCTAGCATAAAACAAACTAAAAGATGCCAGGTAAAAATTCTTCAAACCGAAAGTCCACAAACCCAAACTAAAACAGTACAGCACACTACACACACACACACACACACACACACACACACCAGACCCGGCGTGTGGGCTGAGGAGCTCGGCCACTGACATGTACCGCCGACTTGATTAAAAAGCATCACAACCGATGTATCCTACTTGGCAGCAGTTTATATTTTCCCTGTTTGGCATTGGCTCCGTTTCCTGGGGTTGCGGTGTGATGTGGCCAAAATGAATGCGGCGCCCGCACTGAGCCGGTTCCTCGGCACTCATTACCTCCGGATCATAACTGTCAATGTTTATAAGGCTGCGGGAGGCGCGGAGTGGGTGAGGAGACAGGTGAGGAAGCTTCCGAGACGGCAGCGTCTGCGAGTGTTTGCTCTTATTGGCTGCGACAGCTGTGGGCAGCACATTGCTTCTGCTCACCTGTGCTCCTCGCCAAGCCCACCAGACTGGGGCATTCATCAAACTAAACAGCCCACATTTAATTGGTCCACATCCCCACCTGCTGTCACTCACCTTAGCGCCACTCGGGTTAGAAACACAGACGTAATGCCAGCAACACAAACTGGCGGCAGTGGCAGGGGCATCTGAATTGCAGATGGGAAGTGCTGTGCTTTCCTCCACCGCGGCTTGTGTTTCTGGGGACTGTAATGATGTGCCCTGGTGGTTTAGTTGCTCTCACCTTGGGCATCTCAGGTGGCCCGGGGGCTGACGGTCCGGCTCTCCTCCATCCAGTCTCTTTGGTTGAGGGAAAGTTTGGCGTTTAAGGAGGAGTTTTGTTTGTTTTGTTGTACTTGTACAAAGTGTTGGAGAGAATACGTTTTAAAATGCCTTAAACGTATTAAGTATCACATTTTATGCAACATTATCATGGTACAACATGTACAGTCATGGCCAAAATTGTTGGCACCCCTGAAATTTTTCCAAAAAATCAAGTATTTCTCGCCGAAAAGTACTACATTAACACTTGTTTTGTTATATACATGTTTATTTCATTTGTGTGTATTGGAACAAAACAAAAAAGGAGGAAAACACAGCAAATTTAACATACACAATTTTGTCCAGGCCATTTTTGGAGTTTTGTGTGCCATTGTTAAATTTGATTTTATTTCTTTTTTTTTGTTTGTTTTGTTCCAATACACACAAATGGAATAAACATGTATATAGCAAAACAAGTGTCAATGTAATACTTTTCTGTGAGAAATACTTGATTCTTTGGAAAAATTTCAGGGGTGCCAACAATTTCGGCCATGACTGCAAGGGGGGAAATATAATAAAAAGATAAAGAATAGAAATACGATAAAAACAGGGTATAAAGATAAATTATGCTATTCCAAAAAGGAAATACCAAAAGGATAAAAAAAAAAACTACAGAAATACAATAAAAACAAGATATGAAGATCAAATATGAAATATGAATAAAAAAACAAAATTCCCAAGATAAAAAGTACAACTCATTAACGCAGAAGTGAGTAGAAGACGAATGTACAAAAGTGGTTTAAAGTGTCCAGTATAAGGGTTGCGGTGTGATGTGACCAAAGTTTAGTATGTAAGGATGAGTTTTGTTTGTTTTGTTGTACTTGTGCAAATTGTTGGAGAGAATGCGTTTTAAAATGCCTTAAACGTATTAAGTATCAAATTCAAATTTTTTGACAAACTCAAACCATATTGACAAACTCACTCACTTTCTAACATTTTTTGTTCCAATTGGGTGGTATTCTGTAGACCTAATCATCTTCTCATCTGAAAAACATAAGCAGTAAAATCATCATTTTACATAACAAACACGGAGGAAGATCTTCAAAGAAAAACGGAAGCTAAATTCCAAAGGTTGTCAGAGTTCAAAGAGCAGCAATAAACATAAAGAAATATGACCTAATGGTTTCAACGCTATAGACATTCTCGTAAGGCATTTCTCAGTGAAGCACTAATGCCTTCTATTATCACTGAGGGAATTGAAATATACATTTTTTAGCAGGACGTGTCTATAAAAGAGCAATTCTATTATAGTCATGAATATTGGAGCTTTTAAGGAGGTCACCGTTGTGTCCGTGCTCTACCAAGCATTCCGCAGTCTCATTAAAAGATGTATAATTAAAAAATAATAATAAATAAATGAACGAATAACTGCTATAATTGTTCGTTGAGATTTGTCTTCTTTCACAGAGGTCACACAAATTTTCCACAATCAAGAGTTGCATAGTATCCATGAAAGAAAATGAAACAAAGAAGAAGAAAAAGCAATCTTGGTTTCTTCCACCTCTTAATATCTCCTTTTGTGAAAAGAACAGTGGGACCAAACTGTCTCTTTCTTACTTCTTCATAAATTCGGTCCAATAAGATTAGGAAAAAATCTTAATCCTAATCTTATTGGATGATTCATTTTATTGGACGTCTTATTGGACAATTAATCGAAATTTGACTGGGCGATTAATCAAAAAATAATCGGAATTGAAATTCAGAATTAAAAATCCAATGATCCAATACTCCATATAAATGAGAAAATATTTAAATTTTAAATTATTTTATTTTTTTGATAAAAAAAAGACCAAAAAAAGACCAAAGTGATACCGAAGAGGCACCATGTGTGATTTAATTTAAGTTGTGGATGTTTAATAAATAATCATATAGAAGATATGTGTGTGCTTCCTCCAATTGTTTTAAAATCAAGTAATGCACACTTTATTAAAAAATCTCTCACTTTAAAAATTTGAGCACATTTATTGTACAAAACTTGTCAGTGATCTATGAAGTTTATAAATAAATAAAATGATTGTTCATTTATTGTATCTTATGTAATCTTATTTAATGAATCGAGATTTTGATTTTTGGCATAATCGCCCAGCCCTAAATAAGATGGTCTCAAATGTTCAGCAGTGCTGACGAAGCTCTAGCGAAATGCAAATCAGTGTGTCAGGAGACTCATTGTACCCTAAATAGTACAGATTTCACACATTTCAGTCCTAGCGTTGGTCAAGGGTGATGCCATTCTTCAGATCTTTGAGTTCCAAGAAACCGTTCCAGTGATTCACCTCAGACAGTTGAGTTCAAATTGCAGACCAAAGTGAATAAGTGTGCGTGCGGATTGCAGCCTGAGCTTTTCATGACGGACATCATAGTGCTCATGCGCTTTGAACCTCATGAAGTGGAAGAAATAAAACACCAATCATCAGATCAGCTCAATTATCACACCCTTTCTGTAAGATGCCACAGAAGTTCCGAGTGCATCAATTACCCCGCGGTCCGAGTAGATGCTTCTGTTCCTGAGATTAGAGGGATTCTCATAATATGCGACTCAAATGTCTTCAGCCAAACGACTCTGTGTGATTGACTGAGCGGGGAAGATAATGGCAGGATGGAGCCAACGACTATCAGACGAGTCGCTCTCAAAAAAACAGGAACACAAATACCGTATTTACTCAGATATAAGCATCCCTTTAAATTCAAATTTTCAATGCTCAAAAACTTGGGGAGTGCTTATAATCGCAGATTTCAAATATGCAAGCCCATTTTTCCATATTTTCAGTCAGGAACAGTCACAAAAAATTGGATAGAGTTCTGATATTTACATCTAACAAAAACTGAGCTCAGTTTTGTTCTGGTGGCACTGGAGGCTCATGGGAGCCTAAGGCCTCAATGGAGGATTATGGGAGTTGGAGTTTTAAAAACTAAATTTTTTTTAACTGTTATTCACGTAAAAACAACATTGAAGTGATAAGTTTGGATTGTTAAATAAAGAAAGAATAGTATTTTGAAAAGAGAATTATTGTAATTTAACCAGAAATGTTTTTTTTATTTTGTGGCAGAAAATTCAGAGGGGGTCCTTTTATTCGCGTAAATACAGTATATCATCCGCGAAGTCGTTACTTTAAATAACTGCATGCGGGCCGTTAAATGTTTTAATATGGTCCGCCAAACTTTAAATTTAATGAAAGTCAGTTTTTTTTTCACGCAAATCCAGTTATTAGTTATGAAGAAGGTTTATTTTATTATCTATATGAACACATTGTTAAAAACGGAACCATATACACAAAATATACGTAAAATAATTATACTAGTGTATTTTTAGCATTTTTACACTGTCTGTCACAAAACAATAAAGGTTTGCAAAACAATAAGTGAACGTGCACCGAGATGTATTTTCGTAAATTTATAGCGACTTTGCGTTGGTCTGGGACTAAGAAAAGCGCCACATATATAAACTTGAATTTTGTGTTTGTGAATTGAGGTACCACGGTATTTCCTCCATATCCCAAAATGTGTGTTTTTTTCCTCCAGCTTTGTCAAATGTTAGAATTCAATGCGGCCCGTGAATCTAAATGTTTGTCCGCCCCTGCTCTAGACTATTTCACCGCCATGTTATTGGGAGAGACACGACTCAATGGCGACTCAAGTCGTTTGGC
The DNA here is from genome assembly GCA_017309775.1 of Paedocypris sp. Pulau Singkep. NCBI lineage: Eukaryota > Metazoa > Chordata > Actinopteri > Cypriniformes > Paedocypris > Paedocypris sp. Pulau Singkep. The sequence continues at coordinate 11,464,682 of MU204250.1, read as the reverse complement.
TACAAGGTCCTAGTCGTCTCTCAATTATCTCCATCTCTAAAATTTACCACCGTCTCCCATGATGTGTACACAGCACAAGACAGTTCCGCTGACTCCATTATGAATTGAGACGCTGCCTTATGTGGTCTCATTATTGGATAAGAGGATTCAGGAGGCAGACAGAAGTTTTAAGGCCGTCCGGAACAGACGCCAGCCCCATTAGCGGAAAGGCATTAACAACGTCAGCGACACAAATGAAGAGAAGAAAAGGAAGGAGATGCGAGAAGGCGTGGGCTTCTGGACCAGAAACATCAGCTATGATTAGTGTTGTTGCCACGCCATTGAGGTGAAACCGTGTGTAGGCTTTTGTCTGATCCAGCAGGTTGTTGTGGACTTATTGTACTTTACTCAATAGTCATTTAGCACAGGGGTTCTTAAATGTTTTGACCACAGGGCCCAAATGTTCCAGATCAAAGTGGCCCGTGGCCCATTAAAGCAAACACGTTTATTTCAGCCAATCCAAATCGTGATTAAGGTTGTACTTTATAAAGTACACTTTAAACGTACAAAGTTATACAACCTAATTTTTTTCAAATTTTAAATAATATTATACGCCGTGATCATCTGAAAAGCATTTACTTTCTACGTATGTAATCCTGCACATACAACACTGAGATTTTAATTTTATCGCTTGCATTCTTCACATTTTCGTTGAACACTTTTTTTTCAATTTTGTGTCGTTTCAGTTTTTTTCCAGCATTTTTGCAGCAAAAATGTAAAGAATGCAAGCAAAATCCGAAACATAAATGTGAAGCATTTCATAGAAATTCACATGTGAAATATTTGCCACTAATATAAATGTATAGAGGTCGTAATTTTCATCTTCATTTGGTCATTTTAAGAACGTTTCCATCTTCAGTCAAAAGTCTGCTGCTTCTTATTGGAGCGTAGTGTCACCTAGTGGTGAGGAGCTGCATTGTGGTTCTGCGGCCCAAAGTCACGGAACTGACATTTTTCTTGCGGCCCACTAGGTGGTGCTCAGGGCCAACAATGGGCGCTGCCGTAAGGTTAAGAATCACCGATTTAGCAGACGATTTTACATTTACATTATTTCGTTACAATTTTTACAACTCAACAAATTCCTGCATTCCCTTGGGAATCGAACCCATCGCCCATCCAAACACCAGCACTCTACAGATTGAGCTACTAGGAAAGTTATTCTACCATTTAGATTGCCATTTGAAAGTCAACTTTTCCCAATGGAATTGCTGTTGAAATGGCATAATCAGACGTGATGATGATCACTAAGTACCACAGGCCAGCCATTACTGTAACGTCTTCATTGCCACCAGCAACTCCCAGTATAGCGATCTATATAATATTTATTCACTGATATCTAGCAGTTCAATTCTTATAGGTTCCTGGTATTAGCATGATTCATTAGAGCGTGTTATTGCCCTTCAAAAATGGATCTTAACCAACAGCTAAAAGCTTCCTGAAAATTAGAGGAAATGAACACCCACCTACATTTCATAAAAAAAGCCCTCCAATTATTCTATTTATTCTGAAATGTCACATGACAGATGCAGAATGGGTTATCACAGCGACTTGAACAACGATCTGTCTTGAGTGAAGATGCGAAATATGGACGGAATTGCTTTTATTGATATCATTCATTACTTTGATAAAAGCACTCAGTAATTATCAATTTTGTTTAAGCACATCAGAGAGACGAGTGAGACACGTTGATGGAGAGACGAGTCATTCTGATGTGTGTCACCAAGTCATTAAGCAGCCTATGAGGAAAGTGTTCGGTCTGATTCATAACTGCAATAATGAGCCCGAGATGAACTCATCAATTCAATTTCTCCTCATGTTACTCCTAGATTTGTCCTCATCTGTCTTTACCGCTCCTTCACAGACTCGATCTTCTTCAATGCCTGCCGTGCTTGTTCTCTCGCACTCTTTCACTCTTGCCGTGTACTTGCGTGTGATAAAGAAAGTGCTAAGGCAGACATGTGCAGCCAGTAAGGATTAGGTCTTTGGCATCATTTTACAGGGGCTCAGACTGGAGACTCTCCGCTCCAGTGCCTGTCTATTTCCCTTCGTGTGGACTCTTCACGTCATTGATATTCCTTCCGTCGCTGCCTTTAGCATTGCAAAAAAGAAATAAATAATCTACTTCAACTGCAAATCTGGGATTGAAGAATGAGTGATTCCAGACAGCTTGCTTGGAACTGCCACCTCACAGCAAGAAAGACCAATTTAAGAATCAAGTCTGGTCTGGAAAATGTTTGTTTGTTTGTAAAGTAAAGTGTAAAGCGAGTGAGATTGGCAATATGGCTATTGGGGTCCATATCAAAATTGTGCTCTGCTTTTAACCCATCCAGTTGAGTTGAGGTTCTAACAGAGGTGTAGAGTACCAGACAGCTATACTTGAGTAAAAGTACATAATTATTGTAAAAATTACTCCATTACAAGAAACAAGTCACCAATTTCATGAGTCAATGTAGCAAAGTATCCAATTTTAAAATAACTTGAGTATTTTACTCTGTACTGAATCTAGGGGGGGGCACAGTCACAATGTACTGGAGTAACGGAAAGTATCCATTCAAATGTAGTGAAGTATAGGGTACAGATACTCAATCAGTAAAGCAATCAAGTAGAGAGTAAAAGTTGCTTATATATTTGCTACTCAGTACAAGTACAAAGACCATACTTAAGTAAAGTTACTCAAGTACTTTACATCTCTGCGTTCTAACAAACCCGGAGCAGTGGGCAGCCTAACCCGTGGCACCCGGGGAGCATGTGGGGTTCAGTGTCTTGCCCAAGACATTTAGTTTCAGGACCAGCGGAAGAGGGATTCAAACCCTCAAGTCCAAGTCAGTACCACTGGACCACAACTCCCTCTAATGTTGGGTGAGTTCAAATTCAAATTGTATGAGTCATATTCACATTACACATCTACAACATGAACTGAAATATATTTTCAGATCGTCCAGCATTTAAACATAGGCAGGAGTTTTGGGGCAGGGGACGCTTTTAGACCCAAAATTGTTAAAATGTTGTCAAAAACTGAGTCCAATTGATGCTAGTTTTGGTTCAATAAGTATCGTGGTTTTTGTTCTGTAAAGGTCATGGGTTCAATTCCCATGAAGAAGATGTGTACCATTGCATAACTTGATTAGGCCACTTTGAACCCACAATCCAGAGAATTGTTTGAAGAATCGAGCGTTGTCATTGCTTCAATTTCTCTTCCTACTACTTTTAGTAATTCAACAATCTTCTTGAATCAAATGTCTGGCTGCAGATGAGGTAATATCATAAGTACAAGTAGACGACAAGCCACCGTACATACATTCACTCATTCGTTTCAGACATCCACCTCCTGAAGATGGGATTCATACAGCAACCTGGAGGATTAATGCTTCACATTTTAAGCTAAGAGTTTATTGCAACTGGATTTCGCAAAGCACTGGACTCAACACGTTTATTTTTTGCTTATTTTCCATTTGTCCAGGTATAAGATTTCACTCGAAAATTGAGTGCCTTTCTCCCCTGGCACTTTGCGCTAACCCATATTGACCATAACTGTAGATTAATGATTCATGAATAAGGGATGTAATGGAGGAGCTGCTTCTATACTGGTAATTGAGTGGAGCCATTCTGGCGAGCCGAGCCAGTTAATGTGGACCACTGATCAAAGCCAGGCTTGTCTCTGATTGGCATGCAACACATCAGAAAAAGTGATGGCGTGCCACGACATCAAGGTGCTCCCTTTGCCCCATTAGCATATCTCTGAAAGTGGAAGTCTTTCCCTGTTTTTGGACCGCTGCTTATGCAACATCGCTTAAATCCCCACTCGGTCCCCTAGCAATTTTTTCTACCGATAATAATATTAATTATACCAGAAGTAGAATGCAAAAGCATGCACTGCCTTGTTCTAGTTCTATACACATGCCACTTCCCACACCGAACTCATAGAGCGTGTCTTTAATTAACAGACTTGCCTTCTTCATCCCTAACAGATCATCCCTGTCATCCTGTCTAATGTGGAAAAGGTTCGAGAGCACAGCTTAATTAAACCACAGCGTACGGGGAAGTCGGGCTATTGTGCTTTTGTGGTGCAGCGAGGAGACATGGTAAAAGTCGCATCAATTCTGCATGGAGACACAGCGGGTCAGGGCAGACAGGGATTCTCACCAGGCAACAGAATTCCGGCTTCTAGCGTGTAGCAACACCTCGGAGAGATACAGCAGCATTATTCAACCTGATGCCAAGTCGATGCAATCCAGGTACCATACAGATGTCTTATCTGGCTGTGGCTCCCAACGTGCGTTTCAAATTTAATGCTGAGGCTTTGACAGCTACCGGTGCTTGTGATTAGTTAGAGAAAGCGATTTCTTTCCCCTTGTGTTTAGAATTTTCCTCGTCTGACTCAAGTTTATTTTGCTGTCTGACCTGTGCAACTGCACTGAAAAAAAGTGTCTCATTGGGTCATTGTAAAAATTTTGCGTCAACTTGTTACATCTAATCACTTTACTTTGGATCAACTTAACATTTTTACTTGGAAAGGAATTAACTATCCACTACATAGCCAATGTAAAAAACATATTTGAATCAAATTACATTTTTAAGTTTCATGAAATCTCAATTGATTTTTTTTTCCATAATGTTTTCTCTTCGGAAGGGGTGAAAAACAGACCACCAACCTAATATATGCACATATTCACATCTTTTGTTGATTGGGGCTCAGGTACTAACGGGTTGAATTTAAATTATAATAATGTGTGTAAGAGCATTTAACATAAATCAAACAATCTGAACAGAAACCCATGTCTTGACCACTGAGGTGTAATGAGGTGGAACAACAACTTATTCAAATACTGTATTTGCCTTGTAAAGACACTCTAATCTACGGAAAATCTGCTCTATTGATCTATTTAACAGACAGGCAGCAACAGCGCCTCCTGTTATTGGAATGGCAAACAGGTAGAAATGCAGCCGAGCTTCTGCTCACATAAAGAGACACATTTATTGTTATTTACATAATAGTCAAACTATTAAAATTGTTAAATCTATTAAGACAAATCGCTTCAGTTGCTCCTTCTTACAATGAAACAAGATCAGGCAAATGTGTTTATGATTTATTTTAAAGTTTAAAAGAGTTAAAAAAAAAAAAAGCTCTTCTCTTTTCATCACCATCTCCGGGTCCAAACCACATTTTTACTTTACTTTTCGAAATGTATTTAATTTACACTACGAGACTTACTTTTAATCTAAATCAAAGCAAGCATTTTAGATTACACTGATGGTTAGGCAGAAAATGAAATGTTTTGAGTTAGATGAAGTATAAAAGTTTTGTTAGAGTAACAACACGCCCTTTGCACTTTTTCAGTGAAGACTGCAAACAGACACCCGGAACGTATAGAGAGAATACAAGATAGCAAGAGAGTCTTTTCATCTCTTTTGGAGCATGTGACTAGGTGGTGAGTGGGTCCATCTTAAACACACACACACACACACACACACACACTCACAAACACACAAATACAGATTCTTGAGAGGCTGTGGTGCATGCTAGGACGAGGTAATGTTGACAATTCCCCCTTCTTGCCTTGTCAGCCAACAATCCCGTGTCACACTTCACCAGCAGCACCATTCTCTGACACTGCTGTCAAGAAATGACATTTAATTTTCACACCTCTACTTCTAACACATCCTTTCTTCGTGATTTTTTTCTCTCCTCTTTTCGATAACAGCATCAACCCAAGGCCCTACCCTGGGCTGTCATGCAGATATTGATACTTCTGACAATCTGGAAAGTCTTCAGTCCTCTCGCTCTGCTCTTTTAGTCTGTGCTACTTTTGCCGAGCCAAGCGAGTAGGGGTTATTTTAAAGAGTTGACTCCACGTCACATGGTAAAGAGTCGTACCTCCCAGCGCTTTTGTGTGGTCAGTGAGTCACATCGATTGACATATGCAGTGCCCACTTCAGCCCTGGGAGTTTTCACAAATGAAGACTTAGCATGCACGCTGCAGGACTAACTGCATTAACTAGAGTCAAGTTTCTAGTTGGTACAAGACGGAAAGCTTTCCACATTGACTTTGAAAGGGCGCCACGGATTTTACACAGATCTGATTTAATATGCCCACTTCATCCCTCACTCCATTACACTGAATGGCAGTTCTCCTGTTTCCTCTGCTTTCCGTTTTATCTGCTAAATTTCATCCCATCAAAGATGCGTGGATCAATAATTATACCTTTATCTGCTAAATTGATGGCTGCTGTTAAACATTTCTCCAATACGCTTGGCCCTCGCTTCTGGCTTTGGGAACCTCTGGAAAGAAATGAGATTCTAAATCATAAGGGGGGGTGGGGGTCATTTAGACCAACAGGCGCTTGTTAATAATACCGTATTTACATGAATATAAGCAACCCGTGAGTATAAGCACCCCCATGATTTTTCAAGCACATAATAAAAAGTCACGTTTACATTTTGTATAACGCTTGGTTCAAATATGTTAATATTCTCTTAAACCTAACTTGTGACTCGTATAATTTCTAGATTGTTTTACTTGAATGATAGACAACAAAATCGGTGGTCAGGACTTCATTTCCCAAGATCCTTTGCTCTTCAGTCAGACTTCGCACATGCTCAGAGAAAAAGTTCCAAGATCCGGCCTGTTTGAAACTCTGTTTATCCGACGCCATAGCGAAGGTTTATTATCTCTGTGTAGACCGAGCGTTTTGATTATGTCTGTTTCTTGGAATATTTTTCTACTTACCTGTGTTCGTCATTTTCGACTGTTTTGACTTTCTGCAATGACACATTGGACTCGTCTGTAGCCGATTGCACTAAGCTAAGCTAAGCTAAGCTAAGCTAAGCTCGTGGTTTATAGTCTCTGGTTGTTGTAATATAAAATATTGTACTGTATTGTGTTAAATCTTACTATTTCCGGTGTTAATTTGTTTCTGTTAAGTGTTGAAATACGAAAAAACGTTTGCTTATATTTACGCACATATTTAAAATCTGAGATTATAAGCACCCACCAAATTTTTGAGCGTCTTGGTGGGTGCTTATAAAAATGTGAAAAAAAGGGTGCGCTTATATCCGCGTAAATACGGTATTTGTTAAAAAAAACTAATAACGTAATACAAATTTCATCATCAAGGGAGCGGGAATTTGAGATTATAAGTGATTATTTTCAGCCGTTCTCATTTGGAAAATCTCTTTAATCCTAGTCTCCGGTTTCCTCTGATGGGCTGCAGACAGGCTGGTCAACAGCCATGAAAAATAATGAAATAACTAGAGAGAGCATACGGAAGCGGGAGGAGCCTTGGCCTTGGATTTCAGGGAAGGATGCCAATTGGCCCTCCTATAAGAGGTGCAGCGTCTGATCAGCCACAGAGAGCCATCGCTTGGCCAGAGATCACAGTGGTCAGTGGGGACGTGGCTGGACTCCCTTTATGCTCTGGGAGCTCTTGAAGACTGGAAGCTCCAAGCTGCTGTTGACCTTAGCTGCATGAATAACGGCCGTCAGGGTGTCATCTTCACCAGGCGTGTGCTACTCTACCATTCCCACAGACACTGACTCTACTGAATTCAAAGCATGACAGAGTTGATTCCGTGAGGCCGCCTGTGTGGGTGAAGCAGCACTGTGGGATCAAATAGATCATGTTTGTGGAGTTGAGATTTACCGAAGTGTGTGTGCGTGAATAGAATTAGGCCATTTAATCAGGACATGCTGTCATTCGTCCGTTTTATAACCCTCGTTATGTGTTGGGGTCGGCACCGAGCCGTTTTTATTTTGAAAAAAAATTTTTTTCCAAAAAATGATGTTGATCGCTTTGAGGCTTTTTGACTTTGTAAGTAACACTTCAATTCAAAATGAAAAAAAAAAGACCAATTATTAAAATGCACTATTATAAAATAATTTAAAAATATAAAAGATTTATATAACCAATAAAAATTAAAAATTTTCTGTATTAGGGTCGATGGCTACCCGGTCCTAAAGATAAAAGTAACAAAAAACTAAAGTTATAAGTGAATTTCTGACAACCAGCTCATCTTCCAATCATGTGGTGTGTATAGCTACCCAACAACAAAACAAAAGACAAACAAAAGTGGGAGTGTTTAGACCAGGAAAAAATGATCCTAAAAAAATATTACTTTGAGAGTGGAATAATTGTGTTGAAATCAAAAACACTATACACCATAAATATTATAATTGGTATATATTGTTAATAATAATGATGGATAAAAAAATGAAACAAAATTAATAAAGATGTGTATTGTAATATTCCACAGTAATATTAGGATGACACAGCAATCTTTTATGTTGTAAAATGTATATATATATATATAAATTTTTTTTTTTTTATTATTAACTTTTCTCAAATTAAAATGTAGGGGTATGTCGAAAAAACAATGCTCAAAAATCTAGAACAAAAAGCATTGAAAAAATTAATCTTGTGGATAAGGAACCCTAACAAGATAACTAAAAGACTAGGTTTTAGAACTATAATTTAGAAAAAAAATATAATGCTTTAGTGTATTTTATAGCTGATGGTTTAGTTAGCTCTTGAGAGATGCATACAAAAAGCGAACACAGTACGAGGGATAAGCTGCTTCGTTCATTTCTGAATCCCGGGATCTCTCCAACAGAAACACATTGGAATTTCCACAGAAAGGTTGGTGCACAAACGGAGGTCTTGGACTCGGGTATCCCTTGCTAGGAAGCAACAGCTCGACCCATTGCACCACTCTGCAGCAATTCAAATTGAATTTGACAGCATATTGATCACTCGCAGGCCTAGTGCTCATTAAATGCTCCCTGATAGGTCAAGTTCACACTCAACCATGTGACTCCTTTGCATTTTCTAGCTTGTGTAAACTGGTCAGTCAAGGGAGGGAAATAACAACTCTCTCTCTCTTTCTCTCTCTCTCTTTGAAAATCAATGTCATTTGTATTCCTTCTTGCATGGTTTTCTACCGTTATGAGAGCTTTAAGGAACAATCATTCCAACCGCGGCATATTTCCGGGTCCGGGTGTGTAAAAACGCACACAGATGTAGATTTCTAAAACGTCTCTCTTTCGTCTTTCACCCGCGGCGGCGAAAAAAATAAACATATTAAAAATAAAATCAGCATAAGCTTTCATGGCCAAAACCGACTATCCTTAGGGGTCCGCAGTCACCATGGCTCGGAATGTGTTGTGCATTCATTTCAATAAATTAATTACATGTAGTCAGCAAGACCTAGTTTCTAGCCACTTCCCAGATGTTGACGGTGTGTTTTGAACGGAGCCACTGTAATGTCGCCCGTGAAAACATCCAGTCGGCGATAATGAGCGCCTAATGGCCTTTTGTGTTTAAGGCACCTACTAAATCTTCCTCTAATTGCCGGAGCCTTATCCGAGATTTGTGTGTGATCCAGCAGCGTGAGGAGAAGGTTGGTGTCGGACACAAACGCAGAGACGTTAGAGCATCGGTGTGTGGACTGAGTGAGGTCTCTCACCACAGCGCACCCTCATGGTTTATTCATGGCGGGAGGACTTAACCATTTCCCGTGCATCAACAGCTTGTCTTTGAAGTGATAATCTTAACTTTGAGTGAGGCCTTGAATTTTTTTTTCTTTGCCTTTAATTGCATTAGTTAATAGAAAATGATCTCTGTAATTCAATGAGGAGGAGTTGCTTGAGCCTGCTGTTAGAGAAGCTGTGTCTAATAAATTCTTCAGGGAGCCACCGTGAGGCGAGAGAGAAGTGAATTCTGCTGTGAATCTAATGTTCTTTTATGTCAAAATATTCCTGAGAGTTTCGATGTCTGTGCTCTTCAAATATATATGAATAAACCAATTTCCAACACATTTCCTCTGACTGAGTCTCTCTCTCTCTCTCTCTCTCTCTCTCTCTCTCTATCAGCAAATGCAGAGCACAGTTTCTTTACGGTCCCTAATGGCCATAATTACAAACTCACATACTATAATATATTTATTTCACATATTATATATATATGGATTGATGGATGGATGGAAGGATGAATGGGTAGATGGATGGATGGATGGATAGATGGATGGATGGATAAATAGATAGATAGACAGACAGACAGACAGACAGACAGACAGACAGACAGATAGATAGATAGATAGATAGATAGATAGATAGATAGATAGATAGAAAGGTTGATTTATAGAGGAGAGTGAGAAATAGATAAATGGAGAGACAGACAGATAGATCGAGGAGGGTGAGATAGATGGATATTGGATTAGATAGATAGATGGATGGATAGTTAGATAGATTTATATAGTATAATAAGTATGCTCATGGTGAAAATAGTTTTTGGGGAAGATAATTTCAAAATACATCATTATTCAGCCAGTGTGGCACTAAACCATTTAATTTATTTATTTTTTATTTTTACTTTTTTCATAAAATCCCAGCAAGACTGGTGCTGCATATATCAAGGATGCTGTTTGGGAAAAAAAAAAGTAGGACAGATTCTAAATGAGTAATAGCGAGCATTTCAGCATAATTCCAGTGGATCAGAGAAAACACACAACTTCCTGATTTAGTAAAGGCAGAGTTTTCAAAGGTCTCCGGAATGAAATACCGCAGGGGAATGTAATATATAGGTAATCTGCTCAGTGACTTACACAAGGCCAAGGCTGAGGATCCATCCGTATGCTTCTGTTCACAAAGAGTCGCACAGCTCCGTTCACATAATAATACTACGTCTTAATATCTCCAATCACAAAGCGTCTACTACATCCTGAGCAGAGATGAAAAAAATGCCTTTTTCTTTTTTTTTCTTCGAGAAGGGTGTCATGGGACCACCGTACTTGGTTAATATGATCTGAGACTTTCAAATGGTCTCAACCAGTTAATCCTATTCTTGGCTCAGCTTGTAAAGACCTTACAATCCTGTGCTTTGTGAAAATCAGACATATGCCACCAGATTAACATGTTCATATGTCTCTCGGTGGGTCTGTGATCAAATATTACAGTCAGTTTTTGACGTGAAAGGCTTCAATCCGTTACAGCGGTGAAGGAAATTACCCCTTCGATTGTATAGATATGGATGGACGTGGCCTTAATGTTAATATACAGAGTACGGGCCCAGACTTGTTTACAAGGCGACACTGTCACACTGCCCTTAGATTACATTGAGATTAAACCTAGATTAAATTGTTTACGTGAGTCTTCGTCTTTGTCACCCTCACTTTGATGGGTGTTTGTTCAGAATATCTTGTGTTGCTGTGCAGATTAGCTCCTCTCCTCATAACTGGGACTCTTCCTCCCATGTGCCCTTGGCTTCTCAACTCCTAGCAAACACGTTATTTGATGTGACCCCAGCCGGTTTAGAAGAACACACTTTAATATCCACTAATGAAAGTGCAAATTTCAGCTCAGGCAGAGGATGGATTATATTTCTCCATTCTCCTTTTCGTGCTCATTAGAAGCTCTTAGTACAAATAAGTTTGCTGGAAGTAATTTGAGCGCTTTGTGCTAGCTAAGCACATTTAAACTCCAGTCAATGATCTGAAGGCTTGCTTGTTTTGGAATTAGCGCTTTTTGCTAAGGCTTTGTTGCGCGGCGTGGCAGGGAACACCCGAGTTTGGGGAAAGGTCCAAGACGACACCAAAATTTGAGGAAAGAAACAAAATAACACTGGAAGATTAAACCACAATATTTTATATTACAACAAACAGAGCTACAAACCACGACCGGGTAGCTTAGCTTCGCTTAGCGCAACCGGCTACAAACAAATCCAGCGTGTCATCGCAGAAAGAGTCGAAACAGTCGAAAATGAAGAACACAGACAAGGAGTAAAAAGTTCCAAGGTACAGACACAATCAAAATGCTCTGTTGCTGCACAGGGGATAATAATTTTTCCTCTTTAAATGGCCTGAGGTTGAAACAATTACTCTGCGCATGTGTAGAGTCTGACTGGAGAGCAAAGGATCTTGGGAATCGAAGTCCTGACCACTAGAATCCACTTTTTGTTATCTATTATTCAAGACAAACAATGTCAAAATGATACGAGTCACAAGTTAGGTTTGTTACATAAAGAAAACGTAGTATCTTTAAGTGAATATTAAAGTAATTGAAACAGAATTGTTAATATGAAAAATGTTTTTGTAAATACGTTTTTTTTTTCTTTTATTATTTGGTATTGTTAAAATTAATAAATACTGAGAGGCGCCGAGTTGATTTAAAATTGGCATGAATGTGTCTGCTGGTTTACCGCAGCTTTGCTAATGCTAAGTCATCCTTTCTGAGATGGTGGGATGGGTCCAGAAACAATAGATTCGAAACAGACAGATTGTTGTGGATGTTGGATCAATTTTCGTGTTAGTCTAATGCTACAGTAACCGTACTAGTTATTGCAAGCGATTGTTTTGAACGATGGTTCAAGTCTTGACAACTTCTTTTTTAATTCTTGAAGAAGTTAACCCTAACCCTAACACTAATTCATAAAGTTCTTTCTTTAGAACCTCAAATCCAAGTACTCTATGTATAAGACGTATTCTGAAGATCGAATACAGTCTGACAAAAAGTGGGTTTTAAATATTTCACTGCGATTGAGTTTTAATTACAAGTGTGTCGTTAAAGCCTTTAATTTCCCATGTCCACAACCAGTTCCAGTCAGACAACAGCCCATATTGTACATGCAGCACATTCTCCAAACTGAGCAAGAATATCCTCCCTCAGCTTTCTGCTGCTTTTAAGAGCATTGGCTCTCCCAGAGGAGGCTTTCTTGAGTAATTAAACTATATTTGTAGGCAAATGCCAGACGTTGTGGTGTTTCCGTCAGTGTTTGGGTGATTGGAGCAGCTGCTTGCCGAAAGCCTGGGGATCTGATGTCGAATTGAATGCATTCTCTTGTCAGACTGTTCTCGCCTCCCAAGGCGTCTATAAAAACATTACACCTAGCAATACGACCATGCCATCACTCTTCCCCAGAGCACGCTAGCAGTTTGTCACTGCTGTAGCCAGCTGTGAGACCACCACCTGCAATCTACCGAGGGAAAGACACCACTCATTGTGATAAGGAATAAAATGCCAACTGTGTCTGACAGAAGGCGGTACAGCGGCGTATTGTCGCCTCACAGCAGGACTCAAGTCCGTCAAGGACGCAAGTTCAAGGTCTGGTCTTGGCCCTTTGAGAAAATTGCCCGTTTCATGGGTGTCCATCTTGTGAGTTTTCTCCCACGCTTCAAACTAAATGGGTTGAGGAGAATTTGATTGGTTGACCGACAATTGGGTGTGGCTTGCCTTCAGAACCAGAGCTCCTGGGATTGGGTCTACACCCTTGTGATCTTGAAATGGGAGAAGTGATTTGGAAAATGAATGAAAGTCTGTGCCTCTTTTTCATCTGAAGAGTCAACTTTTTTGTTTAAGGGATTTGCTACCAGACTTGTAAATTTGAACGTGGATGACATTTTCTTGACATTCTCCTGATAGACAAGAAAAAAGCTTTTCTGTTTTGTCCAATTTCATTCTCGTCCGTTGGTTTGTGTCCAGGGGAGCTGTCTCTTCATCGTGAAGTTTAGTGTTTGAAATGGCAGCAGTCTGAATAGAATGACGGTGAAAGGTAGGTTTATATCAGCAGTGCACACTATTTTACTGATGTAGCAGGGGATTGAGCGTCTTCGTGGTCTGGCAGATCTTCTGTAAGGCAGAAGGGATGTTGCCATAAAATATTTCTTCCGTTGAAGACAGGTATGTTTGAATTCAGCTCCATCATCACCAGAGATGCAATAACAGCGTTATAAATAAACTGCATAACTTTTTTCAGTAACGAGTAATCTAGCGCAATTACGTTTTCCACGCTACAACGTCATCGTTACCATAACTGATGGGATTGTTGATGGTGATTGGTGTGTCTGTGAACGTGGTGTGACTGAAATTGTGATGATTGGCTTAAATTAAATGTCCATCATTGCGTTTGGTCACATACAAGCGCTCACCCAGCAGGAATCAGCTGTGAGACGAAGAGATGGCCATGGAGTGTTAATTTAAAACCTATTTACATCTCATTTTAATTTGCGCTAGAAAGAGTGTACATTTTTATCATTGTCATTTAATGTTGATACATTGTTAAGTGTTATATTGAGAGCAGAACATTTCTCGTTAACCTGTTTACGTTTGTGAATTTATTTTTGTTACATTCAAGAAGCAAATTATACAAGCATAATTTATATTTATACTTTTTTTGTTGGCCAGTTGTACTCTGTGCAATAAATATTAAAAGTTCTAAACCATCTAATGTGTTTTTATTATTCACTATACTAATTTACAATACTATTCTGATACTATTTACTATTCTGAATTTGATTGGTGTCTCTCACAATGTCCCACAACAATATTAAAATGTGCAAATGAATGAGCTTTATAATAATAAAAATAATTTATTTTCTTTAGTGTCCATTTCATTCATTTTACATATTTTATATTGACAGCATACAAGTTATTTGACAAATTGAAAAAAAAAAATGTTGCAAAAAGTAACGCAATAGTTTCTATCTCAGTTACTATTTGTTAGAAGTAACTACTTTAACTAATTACTTTGTAAAGTAACGTTCCCAACACTGATTATCAACCTTGTTTATCAATCAAACTTTTCCCTAACGGACCTCAAAAATCCCGATCCCAGACATTAGCGATTAGTCAATCTCATCCTCCTGAAAATGACCGATCCATCATATAAATCACTGAGGTTCAAAGGCGGTTGTGATTTATGATCGGCGTTATTTCCAGGTCGACCTGGTTTTTAGTGAATGTGCTATGCATCTCGTGTAAGGCTGTTAGATTTTACATCTCCCAGTTAATTTTGATGTCGGGAGAAAATGAGAAATAGTAAGGGAGGAGCGAATCTCTCGCACAAGCAGCTTTATGAGCTGATCTTTCAGTTTCGTCTCGGTGTGAAAACCAAAAAATGTTGAGAAAAATACTGATGTAACCAATGAATAAAAATCAAGGCATTATGCTGTTGAAATATGCAGTATACTCCATCTCCCCCATCTACTGTATAAAACATACATGGTCCATTGTATGTGTGATGTGAAATGTGTGAAATAAAGAATGTTTATACGGACAACAGCCTTGGTGTTGATTTTTGTGGTGACAAGCCTGTGCGGAATGGCACTTTAATGAGCCAGGATGCCCACACAAACAACATCTCATCCACTATAATGAAGGTCCTGGGGTTAATTTTACACCTGTTGGATGGAGGGGAAAACCTGCTGCCGCGAGGTTACATCTGGAATGTAATTAAAACATTTATAGACGAGTGAAACACAACATAAATGTGTACGGAAATAATTACCCGTTATATAAACGATGACCAGTTCAGATCATTTTTTTTGGGGAGTTTAAGGTGTCTCCACCTTAAAATATGCATCATTTTGGTTTGAGTAGCGCTATTGTATTATTTACAGAACTGTGTAGCATTAATCAATATTCATATTGGGGTTTTGTTTTGTTTCTGGGGTATATAGAGCAAGAGCCAATCCTGGTTAAGTCTGAATGTGGGCTATCCTTCTTATAATTACAAACCATTGCCAACCATCTCAACTAAATCTGGAGTTCATTATCAGAAACCACGCATCTTGGGCAACATGAAATTTCATTAATTGCCATAAATCGGGGTTTAATCTCAGAAGTCAGGGTTTGAGTCCCAATCTTGTGGTACAAGTGGAGTTGACTCTTCTGAGACAGTGCCATACTTATTTTGGTTTGACGAAGGGGTTCTCTAAAGATTTCAATATTCATCTTCCAAACAAACAGAAATTGTTTTGTAAGTTTCTCTTATATGTCTGAAAAATGTCATAATTTGTTATATTATTCCATGCATGCATTTGTTTCTTTGTGTTTGGTCAGGTGATTTTGTTTGTGGTACAAGTAACCAAACATGTAGCTGCACTGACATTTCCAACTACTTAAGAAATAATTAACTAAATGTGTTAATTAACCAATATATTTTGTTTAAACATTTTTTTATTGTTGCTAGATTACAATAAAGCTTTTATTGACATTGTATCACAGGGTTACAGTGAAATTAGCATTCGTACTCCGTGTGGTACAAAAAGAAAAATGACAAGACAAGAGTAAATTATACACGCTGAATAAAACTACAATATAAACACACACACACACACACACACACACACACACACACACAATCATATATAATTACAGTACAAAATACAGAAGACAAGAAACTGTCTAATTATAACACAAAGTACAAGAATACAAAAAATGCAATTTGAAAAAATATACATACTGCAAAAGGCAAATTGAATATTTATCGATATTTAACGGTTAATACTTAACGAGCTAAGCCGCAAAATAAGATCATCAAAATGAACATCAAAAATGAAGCGTGTATCTTTTATTTGTTTACAAAGTCTGAATAGCTTAGTTAAGTATTGCTTCGATTCTTAATGTTGAGTGTAAATTTGAACACTATTGATTTAGACTTTGCCCCAAAATAAGACCTAGTGCCTGTTTTGAATCCTGAAAACAAAGCATCACACGCACCCTTATTGTCAGCCAAACGACAGTGTGCGTCCCATCCTTAGCTTCAGGAAGATGTATAATTGGCGTAATTTCCACAGCATTCAGTGCAGTTTAAAGTCCCAGACTGCACGGTAACACCACTTTAAAGTGGGATTCGGGAACAGTCGTCTGAGGTTAAATGGGATCATTCTCAGCGTGAATCGTTTTGATGACCCGCAGCAGCTGAGTCTGCAGCTTGTCATCACTATTGTAAAAGGTATTATGTAGCAAGCCAGCGTTCATCAGCAAGACCAATGCCAAAAGCTACCCCCAGTGTTTATAAAATACACCCAGCTCCAATTGGTTTGCTAAAATGCATCGCGCTGTTTTCTGTCCTTTTCTACCGAACTTCTAGCATTAGCCTTGCTGACGCTGTGATCCCAGCCGATTGCACAGCCCCATTAAAGTGAAGATCGAAGTGTTTTAATAAATCTCTTGATTTCAGCCAGGATCACGCATCCCTCGCCGATGCTTCTATGATTCCGTACTAGGTGCTCTACTGCCATCCACAGCCTCGACGTGAACTGTGGAAAACACACAGAAACATGCTGGAACTCGGATGTGGCCAGAGGCTTCTCCGCATGCATTTGAATATTTCCACATCAGGTTCCAACAAGTCAATCCGGAAGTACGGGAGCAAATCTGCACATTTCCTTTCAACACCTTGGGGCTTTGATGGGGCGGTGAAATGGGGGTCAGTTGCGTCAGAACGTAGAGGTGGATGTCGCCAAGAAGCGTCTCTCTGCAAAACAGAGCCGTTTTGCTCCAGCCAAAATGGAGTAATTCCTACATCCGGCAAGAGCGTAGTAGAGTCATTCCGAGCATTTGATCAGAGGCAGCCACATTAGCCCTTTTAATCTGCTTGAACTGCTTGAAACGTACAGACTGGGGTGGCACACATGTTGCGTCTGTTTAAACACAGCGTGAGCTCCATCTGGATCTACGCCTCTCGACTGAAAAACACTCCGTTTACTGGCGTTCTACGTGCCGAGGTCGCTGGATTGATTTCACACGGATCCATTGTGAACAGGCGTGTTGAACGGGGAGATTAACACTATCAGCCTCACTCACTTGTTCTAATGTCGTTCCGTCTGTGCTACTGTTATCGCTCAGCCGCGATGGAGAGGAGAGATTTCACAAAATGTTAATGCGCGGTGGCACTTGGCTTCATCGGAAAAACGCTGCAATTATCCCATGTGATGGCGACATGTTGGGTCGTCACGCCGAATCCCCCACAGAAACACAAACAAACAAGCTATTCCCCGTCTCGCCAGTGTAACTATTTACCTACCGTGTCTATGAGCTAGCAGGTAGGGCTGGGGACGAGGGTAATGGAGGTTTGCTCGGCCACCGTCACTTCATGGTCCCTGACCCCAGGGAACGTTGGTGGTGAAGTAATGGCCGCGGCTGGCAGATGTAGCAGTCACATTTAATCAAGTCTGCCACTGTCACTCCTGCCGTATTGATCCGTGTGAACTCCCCAGGCAGCCGGCAATCTTACTGGTTTTTGCAAACAACAACTTTTTCGCTTGCCTATCAAACGGCTCCGCGCGTTCTGGCGGCCTTAATCATGCGCCGTTCCGATGAAAACCAGCGGTGGTAAACAAGACCAGACCAAGTCACCATCCTCCAGTTGGCACCTTTATCATGTCCCTCGACTTGAAAGTGAAGTCTACAGTGAGTCTCTTTAGCACAGCCTGCCTTCAAATCACAACGCTTCTGTTTTAGTTTAATGAGACAATCCACAGAGAGGCTGTTTTCCACACACCACCTAATCAGTAGACCCAGGGTGTAGAAAAGCAGAAAGCAGCCGGGTTACGATATTTAAACATCATCCCAGATTCCGAGCTCTCTGGTCATTAGAGTACGTCAAAAGCGCAGCCTGTTATTCTGGGTCATGACTTGGCACGGCAGAGACTCTGAGAGAAACACTTTTGGCTTCTGCTCTAGTTTCCAGAGTGTCGTGAATTACACTTCCGACGACGATAATTGGAATTCATGCGCTCGTGAATTGCGTGCACACCTGCCGAACTGAAAGTGAACATCTTATATTTCTCTCTGAATTTATTAAAGGGGCTGTTCAGATCAGAACCTCTGAACCAGGAGCCAATGGACGCGTCCGGCTTCATATCTCGCCCGGGGCAAATCCTCTGACCACTAATGTCGTGGCCCTGAGCAAAGCGCTTAAACCCCAGCTGCTCTGTGCTCTGTTTGGCTCAGTCCACGGACTAATCTCACTGTCTGTACATGGCCGATAAAGAATGTGCTAAATGAATTAAAGGAGATGTTAAACATATGGGGTTCAACATGAAGAGATGTTTTTTTTTTGGTACATTATTAACAAGTTGATTTCCTAGAGAATGCCCACGTACCCTGGTTTACACGTTGCATCGGGCACTGCTTTATCAGTTGGCGACATTGCAAACCGGTTGCATAAGGTTTGGGCCACGGCTGGCTGAGTCTAGACCAACAGTTGGCAAATAATTTAAAAACCGACGCTTTTCCTCTGAATTCTGACACAGTCACTCTGCATTATGCCATTTACATTTGTACGTGTTCCGTTAGTGGAGCAATCACCTTCTATTGCCAGAGCGTAAAATGATGCCTTTTGTATCCGTAAAGCTTTAAGCACATGTCAACTACGGCAGCGCTAACACTGCAGAAGCTGCAATTTTTCATTCAGAAAAAGACATCGCTTTCATTACGTATGCAGATGTGACATTTTGTCAGCGGCGAGATCTGAACGAGAAATGTACTTTTTTTTTTTCGGTTTGAAAATGCAATGAGAATCAGTCTCTGGCGTTGGAAAGTATATTGAGCATGACCGCATCTAGATGTATTACGGGCTGCTGTGAACATTTTGATGGCTTTCTTGAGCTTTGCCTTCAACTTCCTTTTGAGGTGCACGCCGGGTCATTTCTATTATGCGGTAGCGTTTGAGCCATGCAACTTTTGTTAAATGAAAATGCCCATGTTGTAATTTAATTTCTCCTTTTACATCTAAAACAGATATGAGAGACTTTCAAAGTCGTGCTGTGGCATTTAAACTTTATTAATTATAACTTGATTTTTCGCACAATAGCTGGGAAATTAACAGGATCCGCAACTGGATAGAAAGAAAGGACTGAAATTAGCCATTGCTCAGTGGAGGTTATCTTTAAATGAGGGTGTCAGTAAGTTCATTCTGATCATTTTTAACGTTTCAGAAATTACCGGCTTCGTATGGAATATTAGAAGATTCAAAACTGTGCGTGTTAGTGTGTTGCAGTAGTTATCTAGGAAATCAAGGCTTGAGTTGTCTAGGCATGAACTGCTTTTTTTATTTCTGGGTCATGGGGAGCAGGAGTCAATCCCAGCAACTCTAGAGGTGGGAATCAAACCCAAGACTAGTGGCCAGAGCAGGACACACACACACATTCACACTCTCACTCACACCGAAGGGAAAATTCCAAATCGTCCTTGTTTTCGACTGAAGAACCTGGAGACCCAATGATTGCGTAAAAACGGAACCAGTTTATAAAATGTTGCCAAAATTTGCATTTAGAGTTGAATATATGTCACATATTTGGTGAGGTAAGAAAAACACAGTTTTTGCTTTTCGAATGATATTCCCACTAGAAGCGAACAAAAGCTGAAGGCCGGCCGGGACAGGTCACATCAATACAGTGATTTATCCGCCGAGATCAGACATCAAGCCAAAGAAAATGTTTCTATGATTTCTATAAGCTGCCGTTTCCAAAGACGTGGGCATTTTGCTCTTATCACAGCAGACTGCAGCTTCTTGGGATCCTAATCGATAGAGTAAATGCCAGAACTGGGTTTGCAGGGTCTGAGCCCAGCTGTGACTGATGCCTTTATCTGTCCAGCAGATGCTGTCTCTATCTCTATGGAGACTGGGAGTTAACGACATTACCTTCCTCTGGCCCGCTCCACACGTCTGTTTGGCCAAAAAAAATCCTGCTTATTTCAATGGATTCACACAAGGGGTTTTGGATCGAGTCCTGCTGTTTCTCTGAAACTCAAATTTTGTGCAAGCTAAATCAACGGAGCTGGCGTTTGAAGAAGCAAAGATCTTGGATTCGATTCCCAAAATCATGAACGTTAATGCGATGTAGTGGCACGGCTAGGTTGATGCTTTAATGTGTGGAGCATGTCGTCTCCATGCTTGCATTGGTTTCCTCCGGGTCTCTGGATTTTCTCCATCTCCCTGCAACCCGGAAATGACAAAGCAATGGGTAAATGGATATTTCAACATAAGACATTTTGCATAAACTGTCTAGTGGTCTAATCAAGTAATTACAGACCTTGAATAGAAGGAAAGTTCTAGAAATTTGTTCAAGTTTATTTATATAGCGCTTTAGTGGGGAAAAAAAAGAGTCTTTAAAGAAGAAAAATGTCCATTGTTCAGAAAACAGTGTTCAGAATATGGGCTATGACCTGAAGAGCAAGCTAGAAGAACAAAAGCTATTAGCCTTTAAGGGCTCTAAGATAAGATGCTTTGGTGCATGTAGGGTTCGGTTCCGGGCTTCAACCTTGTGCAGCCTTCCTGTTCGTTAACATTAGTCATTAAGCGATTTATCATTACAGGTATAAATGTGTAAATATGTAAAGGCTGATTTGTTATGTGCACTTATTACTCATCGTTGCATTGTTTCAACAAGTTTAACGAGACTCGCTTTTTGGATACGTTGTTTTGGTGGAATGGAAGCAGCACTCATTCCTAAAATTCCAGACGATATCAAAAGCACGTGATGTGTTGGAACCAGTAACATCCTGACCTACCCTGGCATCTGCTGCTTAATGAACAGACCCCCTGTCAGTGGACGTCTGCCTGAATCCCCCGAGCTGATCACCTCTGTGTGCCTGATGGCTCCCTGTGACATGCACTGGGACCTGTGGACCATGCATAATGCATCGCCAGCCCTCCCAGTCTGCAGGGAGGTGAGTCGGTTAGAGGAAAGACGATGGCTACACAGCATCGCTCTAAGATGTCCTCATTCAGCCAGTCCTCTGCGGCAGATGTCCTGGGTGTGTAGTGGGAAGTGAGTGATGGCTCTGTCAGTTGCTTCTTTTTCGGCCTACATGGCTGCCCTGTTGCTAAAAATCTCGTTTTTGAATCTGCAGCAGAGGATAGGCTATTTGGTAAGTTCAGTTGTAGTTGAACGATCAGTGCCTCCTCGGGATTCTTGGTAAGTCCCGAATTACGACCAATGCACAATTTCTGGCCTTTGCGTCACCTCCCACTTCTCACATAGTGTTGATTATTTGTCAAGAAAAATTAAGGAAGTCGAATCAGATTTTCCAATTCGGAATCATTTGACACCTGCAGAAGGTAAAATACCGTATACACCTGTAAAAAAGTGACTGTCAAATAGAGGGTGGCACTTTACTTTTCAATACTTTTGACAAGATGGTGGTCTAGTAGGGTTGACACTCAAATAAAGATTTTACGGATAGTTACGGATAGTTTTGAAATGTAAAAAGTAAAATAATAATAATTGGAGTCTCCTCGTTTCTTGTTGGAGTCTCATAGTTCAGTTTTGGTCATCAGTACTAGAGGTAAATTTGTTTAAGCGTATGCATACAGTACTTCGTTTTTTGTCCCTTTTTTTTAATGAATTATTATGTCCACCACAATTACAGTTACAAGTAATTGTGAATCTAATACAGAGACTGCATCATTGTAAAAAAAAACATTTTCTAGATTGGCTTGTGCCTAAGACGAATGGAGGAATCAATGGTTGGTTGGATGGATGGATGGAAGGAAGGACGAATTAATTGATGGATGGAATGAAGGATGGATGGATGAGTGGGTGCATGTTTAATTGCAATACTGAGTAAGTGTTCATACAAGATGTTTTTTTTTTTTTTTTTTTAAATCTTGAGTGAAAAGTTAAGTTAAAAGTTAAGATTAGACTAGCTGTCCATAAAGTGAGTCATGCATTCACAAGTACTTTCTGCATTTAAATAATCTGCTTTAAGAGCAACTGAGTTTGTCCTTTTTGCCTCCGTGATGTGTCGATGTGCAGAAGATGAAACAACGTTGTGGAAAACTTGCATTTTGAGGCATTCAGCGGCTAATGGCCGTGAGTTCTGTATGTGCATTGCTTTTTTCTGAAGGACTTTCCCTTGAGGTGAGACGTACAAGTACAAACAGTCATTTAATGCTCATAAATGCATTTTAATGTGTTTTGCACAACAGGTAATGTGCTGGGTGGTCACAGATGCAGATTACTTTGTCCTTGAAGCATAAAACCCGAAGAAAATACAACGAATATCTCGACAAGTGGGTGGAAAAAAAACTGTTATTTAAAATGAGTCGATGCTTTCAAAATGAGTTTGTGCTTTTATTGTGTTATTTTCATCCACCCGACAGTCAATAATTTACATTAAGACCCAGTTTTAATTGGTTTTGCTAACAACTTAGTGGTTATCGCTCATTCATCTTCATAAACTACAAAATGGTGGCTCTGTATTTTTCAACCAAAGAAAACAATGGGTGAGCCGCTCATAATTTAAAGATAATACATTTTATTGATGCGAAGACTACATAGATCACACATTTTATGGCAAAAGGAACAAATGCGCTACTATTGACACTTAAAACGCAGATTACACATCTATGTATAAATTACCTACATAAAAGTGGCCTTCTAATAGAGGTGGCCTTCTAATTTTCAACCCTTCCGTCATGGTGGCCTTCTACTAGAGGTTTTACTGTGTACACACACACACACACACAAACGGCTAAACACAGCAACTGTTCCCACCAAACATGAAACGACATAATCTGATTTTAAGGGCACCGAAGCGATCCCAGATTTGGATGCTGACTGTGTTAATCGGAGATTTGTAGGGGGGCTGCGATGAAAGAGACGGTTTCAATCCTCCTTAAATAGGGGTTTAGAATCACTCTTGCTGTTAGAATCTCTCCTGCTCTACGGAACCAAGAGCGTAACCTCAATTACCGGGTTAATGGTCAAGCTGTATGATCTGTTCAATGGCTAAGTCTTAAGTTTGTGCACAATTGGATTAGTCCTGAACACCCAGCCATCCTGAATATGTAGGGCATCGTTCTTCATCTGAGGAGGTGGAATCAAAGCATCTCGAGTTTTTACTCCTACCGTGAGAAATAAATGAGGTATTGTTCGGGATGCAGCAGATCTGTAGTGGCTCATGAAACATTCTTGGGTATCTTGATTCAAGTGTTTACGTTGTCCGTAATTCAACATGCGCCGCCACAACTGCATTAACACCGAGTTGATGAAGCACGTGTACGATGAGGACAAGAGCTGCCAAGGTTCTCTGATATGGAGATGGAACCAATTATTTCCATAATCAAGAGGAGGGTATTTAGCTTTTCTGTTCTTTTCCTCCGTCTAATGTGGAATGGAAAGCAGGAGGCATTTTAATAAGATTGAGAATTAGCTCTGTGCCACCAGGGCGAGAGATGCCATCTAAAGCATTTCCATTTCTCTGTGCCCATCCACTGTTTATCTCATTTATTCAACTTGAACATTGGCCTTGGATAAATGGCTGATTCTATGCGGAAAAGAGCAGATTTACATGTTTTAGGAAAAAGGCGAGATTTTCATTGTGGTTTTGAAAATGTCCTGGACAAGATTGGAAAATATTGTCGAATTGCTCTCCATTTCGATTTTTCGAAATTGTGGTCAATTTTTGAGGTCAGTTTGCAATATCTTTTCACAATGTCTGTCCGAGACATCAATTCAAGAGGTGACACAACCAAACTTCACTTCGAGAATTGATTTTGCGTTCAAGGTTTGTCTATTTCTGCGCGGCAAAGCAACTTCACAAATCGAATTGCCCAATTGAATTCAAGTTTGCATAAGAGTTTTATCAGTTTCTGTGTGTCAAAGCCATTGAAGAAAAAAAAAGTCATCCACTCTTTTGAATTTTGTCCGCAATTGTGCTCCATAACCTTGAGCAAATGATGAGTCTAATTGGAATTTGCCATTGGTTGAATTTTCTAAATGTAAATGCAGGCGTCAAGAAGACTTCTCTTGATCTGATAAGTTTAGTCTTGATGGTCTCATTGGACTGTCGTAAGAACCCAAGAGTCATAATGTTTCATCGTCTTCAGCGAGACACGGTTCCGTCAATAAAAACTTCTTTTCAAAGAAAAAAAGACTTTGGTGTTAAAATTGAGTTAGTCGACGTGTGTGTCAGCAGATCTGACATGCTAATTCAATAGTTCTTCTCGCAGACCTTGTCACTTTAGATGAATCTCCGAGAAGCTTGAGATCTGACAAGACACTGTCTGCACGGCTGAGGCGCTCAAGTCAGACACTTATTTTTCCTTGAAACGTGTAACTTCAAGAGCAGACACAAGGCACATTTATTATGCTTGATGTTTCAACAGAATTTGACGATGTTGATGTAATGCTACATCATATTAAAATCACGCGGCCATGCAATGACAAGGACCTGATGTCTAATTTGCTTCGCCCACTTTCTATTGAAGTTTTCCATTTTTCAGTGCGTGTGAGTGTGTGCTTTCTGATATTTATATCACAGTTGGGCCTAAAATGCTGGGTTTTTATATAAAGTGGGACCTATTGTACACTTGTGGGGACCAACAGCTGTGAAGATCAATATGTGATTTTACGGATATAGTTACAATTGCGTTTTAGTTAGAATAAAGGTGTTTTGGAATTGGAATGTTTGATTATTAAGGGTATGTTGGGATGGAATGGAATGTATGAATGATGGATTGATATATCTGAAAGTGTGTGTGTGTGTGTGTGTGTGTGTTTTGATATTTATATCATAGTTGGGCATCAAATACTGGTTTTTTTTTTATAAAGTCAAACCTTTTGTACATTTGTGGGGACCAACAAGATGAGTCAAGATGTTATTTTAGGGATATTGTTACAATTGCGTTTTAGTTAAAGTTCGAGTAAAGGCGTTTGGGAATGGAAATGTTTGATGATTAAGGGTATGTTGGGATAATAATAATAATAACAATAATAATAATAATAATAATAATAACAACAACAATTATAATTTAACCAAAATTGAAATTGATTTATTAGTCCCTCAAATTTTGTCTCTGCATTTAACTCATTCATTAGAATGTACTATGTGAATGATGGGGCCCCACTTTGATATATCTAAAAGCTTGTGTGTGTGTGTGTGTGTGTGTGTGTGTGTGCGTGTGTGTGTGTGTGCTTGTTCTGATATTTGTATCACAGTTGAGCCTCAAATGCTGGGTTATTACATAAAGTGGGACCTTTTGTACACTTGTGGGGACCGACAGCAGTGAAGGTTAAGATGTGATTTTAGGGATAATGTTACAATTGCATTTATTTAAAGTTACAGTAAAGGAGAACGGACAGGATTGAATGTAATATGTGAATGATGAGACCCCACTTTGATATATCAGCAAGTGTGTGTGTATAGTTTATATTATGGGTTTTTGATCCATGCTCAAATCTCAGTCGGGTGAGTTCCCTAACTGGGGGTCTTTGAGCACGACATTGATCGAGTGTGTTCACTTCACAGCGTGTGTGTAACTTCACTGGATGAATAAATGCTAAGCACAATTTCTATATGGTCCCCAATTGCCATATTGACAATCTCCTCACTTTCTTTCACATGGCATTTTTTCTGTGCTCTTAAATCTTGAAATAGTCCTGTTTTCATGTAAGCAGATGGTAAATCCTGTGTAAGGCAAAAGTAACAACACAAAAAGGTGTTGATTATTTTTAAGTCATAAGAGAAAGGTGGAAAGAAAGAATAAGGGAAAAAAGTGTCACTTGTGTGCATATTTAAGGCTTCAAAAGGTTAAATTTACAGTTGTCAGATTTCCTACTGTGAGCCATATCTGGGCCAAAAATGCGACTTAGAACTAATGGGATTCAAAAATAATGGGAAAAAAGCAAAAATCTCTATGCTGTGGTTTTGAAAAAAAATACACCCCTATATATTCATACGCACAAAATGCTTATTTTATTCGGTCAAAGACCAGTTTCCGCAAAGAACGGAATTATTTGCAGAGCTTTTTATGCCAGTTGCCCTTTGCATGTTACTTGAAGCTGTCTGATCTCAAAATTACCGTTTTAAATCTTGAATTACAATGAATAACAATGATCTCAATGAATAAATTGAATCTGTGTAGTTCTCAATGAGAGGTCGATCTGCAATTGTGTTGCTGAGGACATTACGAGATGTATTTTTTTAATAAGACGCTTAAATGATGTTTTACTATCTATCTGAGATGGCCATGACCAGAGATGTCAAGTAACTAAGTAATAATACTTTGTTATTAACTTAAGTAGAATTTTGGACAACTTTTACTTGAGTACTTATTTTCCTGTCTACTTTTAACTTCTACTTCTTACTTTTTAAAAGAAAAGTAAATAAGTAAATAGCTGTACTTTCTACTCTTTACTTGTTAAAAACTAGCCGTGTTTAATTTTGGTTTGTTTAATTTCCGTGTTGTCATTGATCTACGTATAAAAACATCCAATAAAGAATTGTGACTTTTTCACCATTACAATACTAGTCATCATATTTTACACTGAATCACACGGTAATGCTTAGTAGCGCACATGTATGTTTCTTTAACATAATTAATTAAATAAATAAATAATTAATGCATTAATAAAATGCATTAATTTTCAACGTAATCATATACAACATTTTGATATAACAATATACGTAGTCCTATAAAGGCATTTTTTCCTTACAATACTTTTACTTTTTACTTCAAGTAGTATTGCCAGTACTTGTACCAGTTCTTTGACTTGAGTAAAAAGTCAAAAGCCCAGCGGATACTTTTACTTCCACAGAAGTTTTTTTTGTTTTTGTTTGTTAAACTCCAGTATTTACACTTCTACTTAAGTAGCGAATGTGAGTACTTTTGACAGCACTGCTTATGACACATTTTCAACGCACTCAAACCTCCCCATCCTCCCAGAGAAAATCAAGCTACATCTCTCCATTCCCGTCTACTCAAGTAAAACCAGGTCCATGTTCATTTTGTGCAGTTCGTCCTCACACGGCAAGACTTTCGGCTTCAGACAGGTCTGAACTCCACGGTTAAATGAGAGGAATAATATGACACGTTACACATAATGGCACGTCTCCTACAATCAAATCTGGGAGAGATTGATGCTTAATTAAAGTGTTAAGCTGTAGATCCACTCCGGTTCGTAATGAGTTCTGACTGGGCTTCGGCTCAGACTTCCAGTTTCTCATTATTCGTCTTAATTTGGAGTACAGGAAATAGGAAAATATATTTTCTGAAGGAAGTATTCTTTTATGTCAATAGATAAGGAGTGTCATCAGTTCGTAGCCTTGATACCTTGATCCATTTACTCAGTATGGTTTATTAGGTTTGGAATTTAGTAATGAATTTACTGATCATTGAAATGAAGACTGTAAAGAGAAACGTGTCATATAACTCTATTAAAAGCACACACAGATCTAAAAAATAAATAAATATATAAATAAAAGATCTGTGATCAAATTAGCACAATGAGAGGACAATGTGAGAAAATTTTCACCAAGACGTTTTTCTTCAATCTATTTTTAATTGCTGTCTTAATTTTCACAATTCACAATGTTTATACTGTATGCATATAATTAAATATGCATGTGGGTGAGCATAAATTATTTTTTTTAATCTAGATGAATCTCATTTCAGTCCTGAAATTAATCTAGATTCATCTATCCAGTTATTTCAAAATTATTGTAGATTAATCTCTCAATTAATATCTAATCATAGCAAATAGACATTTTCAGCAGTAGTTAATGGATGATTTTGATTTAATTGACACTTGAGCGTGAAAGAACTCGACATTGAACAAGGTGCAAATAACTTTGGTCTTGTCGAGGTTTCTTTTGAAATACTTATATAAAACATTTTCGTTGTATTCAAGTTTTGATCATTTGTATTGAACGTGTTTGTATGGAATTGAAAGGAAGTGGTTACGGCCACTAAAAATTACAACTACAGTTATTATTACAACTTTCTATAATAGAATTGCAAGTTACTAAGGCACAATTGAGTGTCATAAAGTCAAATTTAAACTTTGTATCTCTTGATATAATGTAAGAATTGTGAGTTATAGTAAGAATTCTGCCTTTATAAGACACAATTTAGACTTTAAACTCACAATTCTGACTTAGACAAGTCTTTTCTTCAATAAGAAATGGCATAAGTATCAAGCATAAGAACTTAGCATGTTCATCATCGCTCACATACATGTGTGGAAAAGACCAGCTCCCAACCCGATTTTGAGAATAGATGATGGCGATCATTGTATTATCGCAGCACTAATACATAAATATTTCTAAAATCTCCATCACGAATGTCAAATTCCTTGAAGATGTTGCTTAACATGAATAGAGAAACGCAACTATTCAAATGCCTGTAACCCTTTTAAAAGTAGATCATCTAATTGATGTGTCAGGGACGCGTTATATAACACAGCTCTCCCATTATGCAAAAAAAAAAAAAAAACCTTCAATCTGTCGCTTTATCTCAACATATTTCAATTCAGCAGCCTGCCAATCCACAATGAATCCATCTCGGCTCGATGGTTGAACTCACTTCAATGACTGAACCTCCACTTTGCACAAGTCGGTTTTAACCCCTCGCCCTGAAGAATAACATGTAATATTGTTGTCTGCTTAAGAGAGAGAACGCGTACCGGATTAAATCCAGAGGCGCCAAACACTCGCTAAGACCTTTCAGATTCCTCTCCCTCCGCCTGGCTAATAGCCAGAGGTCTCCGGCTCTAAATCCGACTTCAGCGCACTTCCGAACCCACAAATCCCATCGTCTGAACTCCCTACTAATGTCTCACAAACGGAAAGTTGTGAAGTTAAAAGTGTATGTTTTTAGAAGGCACTTTGATAGGGTGTTGCCAAGGTCTTTGTGCGGTTGAACGAGGTGACATTGACTCTGAGCTAGTGCGAGCTCCTCCAGACGCTTGATGTAATGCATGCAAAGCTGTCTTCACCAGGCGGGTGTTACTGGGCGGAGCCTGTGTAACAGCCTTAAACAAGGGATTAGCCTGCGCTTGATGAGTTTGGGCAGGATGATGAGATTATTTACATCGCTCCGATGGCAAGGGCCAGGTGTCATTAGGAATACAAATCCCCTAATACATTTTAGAAGTGAGATGGGCGTCATCATGGGAAGTCACCTCGAGACCCTCGGGAATCAATCTGTGGTGGGAGAGACGGTAGACCCTTTCACACACTGTGTTGTGCAAGTTACATCCATATTGTAATTTTGTAACAAGTAATGTTACATTATAATTAGTGCTGTCAAATTATTATTTTTTTTATTATTATTATTAACAATTATTAATAATAAGAATAAGTATATAATCTTGTAATGTTGAATATTGAAGTGTAAAATGTACCGTATTTTCTGGACTATAAGCCGCACCTGTAAATAAGCCGCATCCGCTCCAATTTTGAAAAAATAATAAAAAAAAAAAAGATAAATAAGCCGCACCTGCATACAAGCCGCATCCACTCTATTATAAAAAGTTTTGCAAGCCACAGATATGTATGTTTTTGGATTAGATATTTACTACAGGATGAGAACGATTTTGAATTGTAAATGTACATGTATGTAACTAAATATCCTTTCCTAACATGTATTCTTGTGTTTTTGACTAAAGAAACAATGGGTGAGCTGGTCATAGTTAAAAAAAAAATGTAACCCATCGAGTAAAGTGCACATATACACAGTAAAGTAAACACTTGTATATTTGTGTGGCAAACGTATGGATAGTTGGTCTAGCTGAAAATGCTGATCAGACATTTTTAACTAATCACATTCATATCAAAATGAGCAAAACACGGATCACACATTCACGAAGCAAAACGAAGCTGAAATTCATATGCAAACAAATTGCATTGCACTTTGTTCTTTCTGTTTCAGCTTGGCAAAATACTGTACACATATTACTGAACGGTTGTTGAAGTGGAACTCGAAAACTGGAAATACCGGAAAAATTGGAAGTGTGATTAATTGCGTAATAAAAATTGACGCAATTACGTAAGCATATTTAATTAATCACACGAGTTAACGCGTTAACTTTGACAGCCCTAATTACAATATTACTGTCTCAGAATTGTAATATTTTACATTACTTCTGTATTACTTTTAGGTTACTTTCACCAAAATAACTACAGATGTGGAAATTAACGTCCTAAAATACCAAAATGTACCGTTTACTTTACGGTCAGTAGAAGGCAATGTTTTGTAGCCTATCCAAGCTACTAATAACAAAATACTGTCTTGCTTTCTAGTCATAAAGTGCAGAGGACTTGTCATTTGTCTGTGATTGTGAAGTAGAGATTGTCATTGTTTGGTGAGTTTTTTTAAATTGCCAGTGCTGTTATCTACCGGCAATCTACCGGTAATTTACCAGTGCGGTTTGTAGGTGTGTGCTAATGTAACCATTATTTCATGAGCACTTTCACATATTTCTTCTTAAGGACTGTTGAATCGGACTAGAGTTTGTTTTCCCACTTGCTGACACTGGAGTGATTCGTTTGTGTTGGGATTATATAAATAGAGGTTTGTGTATCTCTATAAATTGTGTTCTGACAATTAACGTATTTATGCAAATATAGGAAACCCTTTTTTTCCCCGAATTTTTGTCCCATTGGTAGGAGCTTATATTCGCTGATTTCTAATATGTGCGTAAATATAGACCTCCATTTTTCCGCATTTCAAGGAGGACAATCACAAACAAACTGTGGAAAAAAAAGCAATGGTCTGTAGGCAGACGTGCATACAGTAGGGACACGCCACAACACTTAACACAGACAAAATAACACTGAAAGAAGTACGATTAAACTTAATACAGTATAATAATTTATATTACAACAAACAGACTACAAACTACGACCGCTTAGCTTAGCTTTAGCGCAACCGGCTACAAACGAGTCACATGTGTCATCGCAGAAAGAGTCGAAACAGTCGAAACAGTCGAAAATGAATAACACTGACAAGGAGTAAACAAAAAAAAAAAAAAAAAATTGTGTTTTAATATTATTTTATATTCCTAAATCTCGTGAAAAAAATGTTCTCAGTATTTTTGTAAAAGCGACGGAGATATGCATTCGTCTGAAACCCTGTGGGTTCGTCTCCTACCCTATGGTTTCTCTCGCGGCTATGATGGCTCCAGGCCTTCTCTATACATTGTTGTGCAGACAGCTGTTAAACTAACACAATTTTGCACTGACATTAAGCGCTCTGGCTTGCCAAGGGGGAAGTGATATTTTATTAAGTTGAGGGTTTGTTTTAAGATCTCATGAGAGTTGATGAGGAGACTGTGGGTTTTTGAATACTGTGTGACTAGGTCCAGAGGTTCTCCCAGACCTCCGTGTGCTTCCTTCAGGTCTCAAATTTGTTCAAAATTCAAATCAAATCAAATTGAAATTGTATTTGTCACATACAAATTAGACGTGGTACAACATGCAGTGAAATGTGTTTTTGATCGTTCAGGCATTTAAACATAGGGATGGGGGAGATGCAACAAAATGTGCAAAGGGAAATACAATAAAAAGATAAAGAATAGAAATACGATAAAAACAGGGTATAAGGATAAAATATGCTAATCCAAAATGTGCAAAAGGAAATACCAAAAAGATTAAAAAAAACAATAGAAATACAATAAACAGATATGAGGATGAAATATGAAATAAGAATGAGTGAGTAGAAGACAGATGTAAGTGACTCGGTTGAAAGTGACATTGCCCAACACTCAAGACTGCCCACTGCTCCTGTTCTGTGTGTAACTTCACATGACAGAGAACAATTTCCATAATGACCCTGGTGGCCATATTGGGAAGCTCTCTGTACTTCTCACTTATATTATTATTCTGTTATGTGCACAGCCATCACCGTCCCATCTAATTCCCATAATGCAGAGCTGCAGCGAAAACAAACGTGGAATCAGTGTTCAATTAGCACGAGAGTCTGAACCGCGCGCGTGGCCTCCAGTTGTTCATTAAACCAGCAGAAAGCGAGTTTTACGTTGGCCGGTCCACCAGTGCGTATTCCATCCCAGCATAAGCGTCTAATTGGCCCACACTTTATTTCCCCCCTTTTCCATGTTGCTGAAACTTGCCACCGGCTTTCAGAAACTTGAAATGTAGGCCAGAAATGTGCCACACAGTTGAAATGTCCTTGTGAAGACATCCCTGAGGGTGATTGAACCCGTGGTAAGCACCCACTCCATCGCTCAAATTAAACTCCGAGGATTGTGGCTATCAATCAGAGGGTCTACGAGTGCCTGCAGCTAATTGTTAGTTTGATTAAGCTTGGCTATGTGAAGTGGGACAGGCTGTTAATTAATGAAAACAAGACCGGCCTATGAGAGGACAGACTATTGAAAGTAGGATGATGGGATGGAAATCTACACTGATTGTCACATTCATTCCGATTGGAGGATGGCGCAATCACGCGTCAATGGAGCGATTGGGTGTGTTGAATGGGACGGCTGATTTAAGAATGATTGTGTGTTCCGATTTACGGGAAACAACAAGCAGATTTATGGATTTCGATTGTGTTTGTTTTTTCTGTACGTTTTATTTTTAGACGGCACACAGGTGCGTCCCATTTTTGGGCGGCGCAGTGATTTGGGTTATTAACCTGCGTGTTTTATCTAATTCATCAAACTCGCACTAAGCAGCCGATTATGCAACACTTGGCCAAACATCTGTCCGGAATTGTGCGCAACACTTTATTTTTCGCTGCTTTTTTTGGAAAATCAACAAATGTTTTTTTCCCAGTGGATCATGAACGCTCAAGGAGGTTTCGACATTTGAGACACAATGAAGTCAAGAGCCCCATATGCTTTACGCAGACAAAGGATATTGAAAAAAAAAAAAAAGAATAGCGCTCTATGCAAACTATGAAATGTTGTTGTTTTGGATTTTTCCATTTTTCCATAAGCCAATTTTAACTGGATGAAATAGACGTGTGTGAGAAGCACAAAGGAAAGAAATGGCAAGAGAAAGACACTTCTCCCCCTTTTCTGGAGATGTGCTGGCGAGGAACGTTTCCATGGCAACGTAACTTTATTAGCTTTCTGTCTGTGCCCATATAATGTTAAATATGAGCATATACCGTATTTGCGCGAATATAAGCACCCCTTTATTTTGAATTTTCGACACTTGAAAACTTGGGCTGTGCTCATGATCGGCGATTTCAAATATGCGTGTAAATATTTTACACAATTTTTCGTATTTCAAGTCAGGAACAATCACAGAAAAACGGAAACACATCGTCTTTATGCAGCGGCGCGTGAAGTTCTGACCACTAGAATCGACTTTTTGTTATCTACCATTCTAGTAAAACAATACAAAAATGATACGAGTCACAAGTTAGATTTGTTAAATAA
This sequence comes from Paedocypris sp. Pulau Singkep, assembly GCA_017309775.1. Taxonomy (NCBI): domain Eukaryota; kingdom Metazoa; phylum Chordata; class Actinopteri; order Cypriniformes; genus Paedocypris; species Paedocypris sp. Pulau Singkep. The sequence goes on along the minus strand of MU204250.1, from coordinate 11,430,736 downwards.
AGAAAAAATTGTATGTTTAGGACAATACTCTTATACTTTTATACACACACATACATTTTTTTCAACACCTAATTTATCTCTAAATTGATAAAACAATAATTCAAAGATCAGCTGTCCCACCAACTGATGATGTAGTTTACTTTTTCATTTTCCTTCCTTTCATTTATTTTTTCTTATTGTTACTTTATAGCGTTTTCTTCATATATATTTGTTTCCTTAAGGTAGATCTTGCAGGTATTTTTAGAGTGATTTTAATTCATCCGAGCTTCACATTTCCCCCGTCTTTGCTCAATTTCCCAGCTCTTCCTTCTCTCCATCAGCAGACAGAAGCTGCGTCTGGTGCTTTATGTGCTTTCCTCATCTACACAGGCTTCTGTCGGAATATATTCTTATCATCAAGGTGTCTCCGCTCCACCATGTTTGTTTTCATTTTTCATAAGGCTCGCCGTGCCTAAAGAAAGTTCCGGAATATATGTGTGGTGTTTTCAGAAAGGCCGTGATTGCGCAAGCAGCTCCGTTTGTGTAGAGATTTAACCAAATTCCCCCCCGATGATGCAACCCGTGTGTTAATGCATGTCAGTGATTGCACTGAAGATGGATGGCGGAGCTGGAGACGGGCCGGACCACATCAGACTCCTCCGACTGACAGCTCGACACACGCCGGATGAATTATTAAAGGTACCTGTGACCGAAGATCTTCCTGATGGCACCGGAGGTTGGACTTAACTACCACTTGCATTTGAAGGTTTCAATCATGACTTTCAGTTTCAGTTTGTTTAAACATTGTTTTAACGAGGATACGGAGTAGACATTAAAACCACTGTGTTTCTATCATCTTTAATATTTTAATACAATTAGGCATTCGAGTTTCAGGGTAGGGACATGCATTGATTCAAATTTGTATTATTATTTTTTCATTATTATTATTATAATGGAACTAGTTCCTTTTTTGTGGTCTAAAAGAAACAATTTTGAACAACATTATTTTGAGTCATTATATTATCAAATTAAATTCATAGCAAATTTGGTGCACATTGTAATTATTCAACCAGTGGTGTACAATATTCGACTAAATGGACTTTGTTACTTTTTGGCATTGTTTTGTCAAAGATACGACTTTTACTCAACTCGACTATTGAGTAATTGTACTCTTTACTTCATTACATTTGTACACGAACACTTACCATCAACCGGTAACAATTCCGATTGTGCTTGACAAGTCGGCATCTTTTTCTACCGCAATTACAGAGTTAACAACTACAATTTCTTGAGCGGACAAGGTGATATCGCCATCTGCAGGATGCTGAAGGTACTGGATGCTATTTATCAGCTAAATCACATGCTTGCCCTTTTTTGCACATTTGAGTTTGACTGAGAACGACTTTTTGTTCAGATTAGATTAGAATCAGATTAGTGCCAAAAATATCAGACGTAAATTTCTAATAAACGAACAAAAATGCTTTACATTTACGTTTGTTTTTTTTTTATTTTTCGCTTGCAATTACGTTTGTTTTTTTTATTTTTTGGCTTGTAATTACGTATGTTTTTTTTAATTTTTTGCTTGTAATCATCACATTTTCGTTGTGAAACTTGTTGTTTAGCTTCAAATTTTTCGTTTGTTTTTTTTTTTTTTTCTGTTGGGACTTCTGGCTCAAGATTCACGTGGGGGTGACCTTTACTCTGATTGGCTGGTGAGAATTTGGCTATTTGAACCTGCAACCACCTACTCAACTGTCACATTAAGCAGCAAATATAATACAACAATGTCTATTTATTTTGAGCAACAGCTTTGCTACCGTCAGAGATCGAGAGATAGTCTTCCTCTCTCTAAGCCCCCAGCTTGTCACTCTTCCTCTGTCTTTTCGCTTCCACCCTCTATCGCTCTCTTCCATCTTTCTACCCTTAGATCTGTCTCTCTCGCTCAATTCCTCTCTCCCTCCAGCCCCCCATGAAATGTAATGAGTGTAGAGAAAAGGTGCATTGGAAATGAAGTGTGCAAATGAATCGGTCTAATTACTCCTTCACTCAGACATTCAAATGAGCCCCAGTAGTGTTAGCGATGTCAGGGCAATTAGATAACCTGAGCGTAGACGCCATGCCTCCTCTCTCTATGCCAATAGGAAAACAGACTCTTGGCCATCTTGGGCGTAATTGATATTAGCAGAATTACCGTATTTATGCGAATATACTGTAAGCACCCGTTTTTTTTTTCCTTCAATTTTCGAGGCTCAATACTTGCAGAGTGCTTATAATCGGCGATTTCAAATATTCTCATTTCTTTAAAAAATGGTTCTGGAGGCAGACGTGTATATGAGTTTTTATTAGCTCATTAACAGAAATAAAGAAACATTAGAAACGATGCGACACTTGACAGGGAAAAATAACACTGGAAGAAGTAGTGCTTAAACAAAAAACAATCATTCATATTTAAACAGACGGACCACATTGCATCCAGTATATCGCCGTGCTAAAAGCTAACGGGCTAGCACTTAAAAACGAGACCAGCAGCTGCAAAAGCTTCGGAGCAAACAGAAAACAGTTCAAAAGAAAGTCAAACACAGTCAAATCGCTCTGTCTGCTACACAGAGAAACACGTGACTGTTGTAATATTTACGTCTAACAAAAACCAAGCTCAGTCAACTTTACGCTATTCACTTTTAGCGCAAAGCCTCATGGGAACCAGTGAGCAGCAAAGCATGATGGGAGGTGTAGTTACGACGCACGCTACGTTAGAATAGATTATTGTTTTATTATTTTATAATTTAGTAAAACAACACTGAAGTAGCCAGAAACTAAATTTTGCCAGAATTGTTTAGCGTATGTTAGCCGGAAACTTTTATTTTTAGTAGTTATTTTTAGCCTGAAAAACCAGAGGGGTACTTATATTCGCAAGGTGCTTCTATTTGCATAAATACGGTATTAAATCAAGTGGAAACAAACAAGTTGAGTTGTAGTTGAATTCAGTTCCGAACGAAATTTGTGAGGATGCAGGGAAAAAAAAGCTTGGGAAAAGGTCCCTGTCTGCTGTGAATTATGCACATGAGCAGCTTTTGATTATTTTCTTAAGACCCAGGGTTCGTATTAATCATCGGCCCATGTGGTATTACAGCAGTGTGGTTGTATCCCACCAATCACGTCGAAAAACATGTCAGATCACATGCTAGTTTCGCATTGATATAAAACCGTGTGATGCTTTTTTTGGCTTTCATATGGATTTTGCTGAGATGTTAAAAAGCGGCATCATTTCTGAACCAAAACAGTAGACGGTCTCGCAAGAGAAGCCGCTTTTGCTGGTATTTGGAAGTATTTACAGAGCGAGTCATTACACAGAGTAAATGACATTTTCTACCTTGTTGCTAAGCAAGCACACAAAGTTAACCACAGTACATTCCAACGCTAATATAATGTCAACATTACACACAAACGCTCTAGTGGGCGAGTGTGCAAAGTGTATTGTGTACCTGCATAACTGGAGCAAAGCTGTTGGCTGTGTGTGTGCTTTTATATTTAGGATGTGTTGGTTTGTCAGATAATGTGACATTTCTAGGGTATGTTGAGCTTTTAAGGGTTGATTCATCGTTTCTTTTTGTGTCTTTAGGACTGATAATTTTTTTTAAACACATAGCGTATTTGGGAGAATATAAGCAGAGCCCCTGATTTTTCAGGCACAAAATAAAAATTCAAATTCTTTTTTCTTTTTTGCATTCCTAAATTGCTTTAATTTTATCTTGTAAATACACTATTTTTCTTCATTTAACAACCCTAACTTGTGACATGTATCACTTCAATTTCGTTTTTACATAACAATAAATGTGAAAAAAAAAGATCTATTATAGCTATATTATTATTCCATATCAAAACTACACCTCCCATGATGCTTCGCTGTTCACGGGTTCCCATGAGTCTTTGCGCTAAAAGAGCATAGAGTAACGCTGACTGAGCTCGATTTTTGTTATACTAGAAGAAGTTATTGTAATTATTTAAAGAAATGCATTAGAGATTACAAGAACCCTGAAAGTTTTTGTACTTTCATTATTTTAATTGTCCCAGTATTTTTCTGTGCATTTGACTCAGTTATTCGTTTATTCATTCTGCTTGTCCGTTTTCACCAGATTGAAATATGGTGCACATGAAATCTCTAGTTAATCCTCCTGTTTTGTTTTTTGATGAGGTTTTCAAGGTTAATTCGGGGTTGCTGTGTTAGCTTGAGACGCTAATGCTAAATGCCATTGATTCGATTCTCATTGATTCAATTAATAAACAATAATTAACAATAACAGTAAACGCACACAAACCTGGAGCAGTGGGCAGCCTCAAGATGCAACACTCGACCTTATTATTCATAATCCGAGTAGATTTAGTGATTTTTTTTCTATGTTTTCAGCGTCTTTTACCAAACCATTAATTAAATTGGTTTAGACAAAAGTTTGAATTTGCGTGGGTTTCCTCCCACTTAAAAAAAAAACAGTTCAGGAGAATCGAAATCTGGAAAATTGATCACAGGTGTGAGTGAGAGTGTAACTGTGTTTCCTGCTCTGTGATTGGTTGCCCACCAAACTAGGGCGTGTTTTAGTCCCAGAGTGCTAGGATTTGCTTACGCTATGTGAGTCGAGACAATGGAAAAGTGGTTCAGAAGATGGATGGATAGCTGGAATATAGTTATTTTGCACCAAATGTGTCTTTTTAATAGCCCTTAATCGCAGAGTAACCCGTTGCATTTGATACAGAGTCTACTTCCTGTAAGGTGTGATCTAAAAGCTTGTCCATAATTAATCCCACAGTCTTGATATCAAATGATAATTTGATTTGCTGAGACCTGACGTGACACAACCATTCACAAGCATTTACACCTCGCCATAAAGCAAGTCCGTCTCCACAAGCGCGACACTAATGACCATATGATTAGATTTGCCAATTTAATGAACACGTTAGACAGCAGTGTGTGCTTTTATTCTCACGTCTGCCGTATATTAATAATCTCCATATGATATCCTATAATTACCACGAATAGCCACGAGCGCTAAAGTCTGAGACATCGACAATTCAATTTGCGTAAAAGTTAGCGATTGCTCTAAACGTACACACACACATGCGCGCACACACACAATGGCGTTCTAGGCTAATGAGCACGGCTCTGTGAAAGGGTAAGACATGGTCGGTTGTTTATTCCTTGAGCTGGCATTTTTCCAAATGCCATTTTTACACATAAATGCAGTCTCGATTATGTTAATATCAACGCTTATATCGTTTTACAAATTAGCCAATGAGCATCACATGCCTCTTAATTAGCGCCTGCTTCACACGCTAGGTCACCTCGGAGAAAAGACAATGAATGAATAATGGACTAATGAATAATTCCTTTCTTCCATTGCGCGCTACACACATCTTGCACAAGAGGCAAATTTCCTCAATTAGTGTTTTTCTTCTTCCGAGTTTCACCGCAGATACAGTCGTCTTGAACGTGTCGGCTACATTTGAATATCGACGTATTTTCCGCCATAGCTTTCGAATCCGTGCGGTCAGGTGCGAATGCTGCGGCAGAATCCTTGGAAGAATTTCAAAAGCGTGAATGTTCATTTCACAAAGTCTCACAAGTGGGATTTGGCCAGTGTCGGAAGCCACAGGTGCAGCGTCGCACACAGAGCCCCGATAAAACCCTTTCCACATTGCCCACCCTACAATAAAGCCTAACTAAATGAAGCAATCATCTCCACTGGAGACGTGAGTCACAGCATGATAACCGCCACGTATATCGCCGTCCGCCATATGGTTAAAGTAGTCAAACCCGAGCCAATCGCCGCTCGCCAATTTGTCACGGTGCAGCCAGACATGATTAAATAGTTCCCTGGAAATCTTGGAAGTTGGGAAAGTGTCTTTGGCCGCTCAGATGGCCATCTTCTCCAGAGATTGGAGCTGCTGCTTACAGCTGATGTGCAGGCGATGCTGAATGCTCCTGGTTTCATTTCAGGATATTGTTCATTATTATTTCCTTCAGCTCTAGGCGCGTAGTGTTTTTATCCAATTATTAATGCTTTTTCCGAACGCTGTTTTTTGATGCAAAAAGACTACTTTCTGTTTACGGTCAGCCGTTGATGACGGGAGTCACACCGAGTGTGCGAATTAAACCTCGGTACGGGGAAAGATAAGCTCTCGCCGTTCTAATTTGAAACGAGTATTGCGGTTAAGTCGTTTTTTTTCTCGGTAGATTGTTTCATTGCGCAGACTGTCCTTTGCGAAGCCCAGCACTTAGATGATGTTTTCTCACTGACAAGGTTGGCTCTTCTGACTACGAAAACATTGTCAATTTCACTCAGATTTCGAGGACATCAAAGCTTCCTGCTAACATGCTTTTTGCCTGTGACCTTCACAGATTGTATGTATCGCCTCCAAGCTTCCAGCTCATCCAATTTACTCTGACTGTCAAGAACATGATTAAAATGGCTTTTGGAGGACTGCGGACTAGCAAGAGTTCAATCTATATTTGACATTTCTTTTCATGCCAAAGATGGGAAACTTAAAATCTATTACACATCTGAATTATAAAAAAGACCACTGTGTGTAGGATCGAACCTCAATGGAAGACCTTGAGAGTAAATGGGGCGCATCTAATTGGTTCATCGAATGCCATCGCATATTAAGCATTTACAATTATGCGTTTAGCAGAAACTTTTAGCTGATGCGGCTCACACTGTGATGTATGTGCACAGCACGGACGAGGTGATCACAAAGAGTAAACAGTTTTATTCTAGAATTGAAGTCAGGCAGGCAGAGGTCAGTACACAGCCAACAGGGATAACAAGAAATAGGCCAAAAGAAATCCAGGAACAGGCTCAGGTCAAGATCAGGATCAGAACCGGACAAAAATCGCTAGGCAAATATTGGGAAACAAGACAATGGTCAAATCTGGGCAAGATACTTAAACACGGGCAAGGCAAGAGATAAAGTTGCTGGATCACAGGCAAAATGCAGGGACAATATAGCAAAGGTGAAAACAAAAATACTAAACGTGATTGCTAAAATGAAAACAGCTGGCCGGAAAACAAATACAACACGATCATGAAAGAAACCGGAATTACAAAATAAAACCGGAAATGTGAAAATGAGCTATAAGCCAGAGTTCGTGACAAAGTAGTGGCTTGAGTTGCTTTCTTACAGGAAGAAGAACCCATTGGAGATAATTCTGTTTTTTTTTTTTTGCGCAATTGTGAGAGTGCAAATGAGAAAATGTCCTTTTACAAAGGGCGTTGTCGAGAAAGTATCGTCTTTCGTAACCAAATTATTTTACTACACTACACTACAATAGGCCAAATGTTGTAGCGACAAGAATGTTAAGCACGGTTTTTTTTTTTTCTTTTTTTTTTTTCAGGTTTTTGTCATATTATAAAAGCATTTTTTTTTCGACGAATTATTGAATTTACATTACAAAATGTGTCCCGTTTTACACAATTTCCATTGTACAAAACTGCTGTCGTGACAAATTAATTTCGTAAAGAGAGGCACCACTATGCTTGAATACGTATTAGAATAAGTATAAGAATAAAAAGCATTTACAGAATTTCAATCACATTGTCTTCACATTGTGTGGTTTCCAGTCTAAAGGATATGATAAACCCTGCACATTTTTCTGATCGCAAAGGATATTGATTTATTTTTAATTCTCGAGTAGAGCTGCAGGAAAGAGTGGATAATTGATTTGGTTGAGTGAAATAGCATGCCACTTTAGATCTTGGTTGAGATCTTCAGAAATGTAATTGGTGTTTTCCTTCTTATCATACGTGCATATTCCATCTGTCCATTTTCTATCCATCCACTGTCTTAGCCGCTTTTCCATTTTGGGGTCAAGTGGAGCTGTAAGCAACTCAGCAATGCATCCATCCTTCCATCCTTCCTTCCATCCATCCATCCAAATCAAATCAAGTCAAATAATATAAAATCAAATCACTTTTATTGTCAAATCACCATGCATCCGTTTTCTATCACTCTGTCCAACAACTTTACATGCATTACATTACATTTTCATACCAATATAAATCTTGAAACCAATTCCTCACTTCCATTTGCATCCATTTCTTTTACATCCATTACTTATGTACCAGTCATATGCGGATGCGTATCTCAGCATACATTTGCCTCTTACCATGCTGTGTTTGAAGCCTTAATATTTCAATTACCCGATTTGAAACCGCTAAATTTCAGCTTTGTTTCTATTTGCTGAACTGTCTCACAGCCCCGTTTTAACTTCGTCCCATTTAATAACACATTCTTTTGTTGTGCATGACAGGTAATAGAATGTGTTTGCTTCAGCGCAATGTCCGTGCGATTCTGTGTTTTGCCAGTAATAATGAAGAAAATGCGAGGAGAAGAATGAGAGCACAGGATGTGGTATTCTGGACCAGAAGCGGTGATAATTTGAGTAGTCTAACTGAGTAATGGAACTGCCAATCAGCTCTCGTACAACAATTCTGCTTGTTTCAAGAGTGTGTGCTCGATTTACGCCACGCGCTCTACGTGTGCCTTAAGTGATGCCAACATCATTGACTCCGGGGCGGCTTTGTCTTTTTTTGGGGGGGCTCGGAGAACGTTATTTGTTGCAGAATTTGATGAAAACCTGGCGCTTACAGTCCGCAGTGAGTCATTCTTTTCTCTGCATTACGGCTGAGTGCCGTCAAAGGTGGTCTTATAAAGAGAGGGCGAACAGAGAACCAATTTTCACAAACCTGCTGGAGAGTGATCAAAAAAAAAACATGACATGTTATTGTGGAAAAAGGACAAACTGCCCGACACAAAATCTTTCAACTCGGCCTCTGCCGAGCATAAAGAAAAATATACAGCAAATAAATAGCTAAAGGCAATAAATTGGATGTAAGTATAGATAGACTGAACGAAAAGTAATAAATAAATTGAATGTAAGGATTGATATTTTAAACAAAATAAAAATGTTTTTCAATGTCTTATGTGTTTTATTTTATTTACTCTGGCTGATGTTTAAGCATGTGGCGTGCGTGTGTGTGTGTGTGTGTGTGTGTGTGTGTGTGTGTGTGTGTGTGTTGCTAAATGTTGATTATGACTGGGTGTCTGGATAAATGGTTGGTTAGAGAAAGAAAAAAAGAGAGCAATAAAATGGATGGATGGAGGGTGAATGGATAGATGGTTGGTTAGGGATACAAATAGATAGACAGACATACAAATAGATAGATATGGTTAGGGATATAGATGGATGGATGGATGGATAGATAGACAGAGAGAGAGATGGTTAGGGACAAAGACTGATACCTAAATAGAGAGATAGACAAACAGACATACAGACAGACAGATAGATAGATATGGTTGGATAGATAGACAGAGAGAGAGAGAGATGTTAGAAATACAGATAGATGGATGGAGAGAGAGAGGGGGAGAGAGAGTGAGAGAGATGGTGAGGGATACAGATAGATAGATAGACAGACAGACAGATATGGTTAGGGACATACATAGAGAGAGAGAGAGAGAGAGAGAGAGAGAGAGAGAGAGAGAGAGAGAGAGGAGAGGGGCAGGCAGGCAGACTTACTAAATATAACAAGTAGACAAACAGAAAAGTAAACAGACAGACACAAAAACAGACAGAAAAATAGACAAACAAGTAGACAGACACAGACTTACACATAGACAAATGGGCGACCAACATAACCGAATAATGAACCATGAACTTTGTCATTATTACGTCTGCCAACGTATGAACCACATGATGGCACCAAAAGCGCTCTCCTGCGTGACGGCCATACTGTACGTCCGCATGTATGAAGCGTCTTTCATCATGGCTGAGAGTTGCATTGCTATTGCGGCATCCAGGTTCGACAGGTTTGGATGAGTAGGGATGATTCTGCTGACGTTAAATTCAGTGATTAACTATTCACCTCTGAGACACAAACAGCCTTGCTCAATGTTTTTAGTCCTGATAAATAGAGTTTAGAGGCATTTAATTGAACCCAGCGTGATGGATCACGGGGCAGGTGGAGGAAGCATACTTCATTTCAGAAATTGCTGGATGTCTGTAGGATCAACACTTGCTTTTAATAAATGTCCCTTCCCGAAACATATGTCAGAGCTTAAACGTGGTGTTGACAGGCATTATCGGTTTTGAAGCAGGCGTCATATTATTAATAAAAGCCAGAAGGTGTCGTGGGAGTAGAGCTGGGCGATTCATTGAAAAATAATCGAAATTCAGAACTTAAAAAAAGTTATGAAAGTGAGCATTTCGATAACTTTCCCATTTCAGATGTGGAGTCACGTGACCCTGCTCCGCTCATGGAGTGGATGAGCAGCTTGACTTGTATGGAAAAAAAAAAACGCAATCTTCGTCTTTGGATACATTTTGGCTTCAGGAAGAAAGACGGAACAAAATGAACTCTAATGTAGACGCTGCAGAAAAACAGTATGCAAATCTAACACGACAAATGTTCAAGTTCAGAGCATTTGTAAGGCGCTTTTCACAATTTTAACTGTCTCAAAGCGCACAAATGTGTAGCTCCTCCTCAGAGGATATTTATTCCACACTTTCACACTTTTTCAATATCATACGTAGTAATTATTTTGCGTCAAGAGTAAACACATTGCACACGAGGCGTAATGTCAGTAAAAGAACGAAGGAAAATTAAATTCACCTTCATTAAACAAAACAGCTAAGAACCAGCAAAGCAAAACCCAGAAAAAATTTACTAAAGGGTGAATTGTACCTGTGAAATAAAGTGGATCACAATAGAAATTTACAACAACTCATCTCAATCTCAATAAAACGCAAAAGTAAAACAGAAAGAAAAGAAAGCAGAAGGAATCTCAATCTTTCCAAAGTAGTTCACACGATCAAGTCGTTCAAAGTAGTTCACATGTCAAACATGAAAGGGTTAAACGCGCTCGCACTTCTGAGTAAGAACTGAAGAGTAAATTCATTTTTATATACTGACATGACAAGATCCCATCAAGCAACAGTATTAAAAAGAGTTCGCTTTTCATTAGGACAAACTGTTGTTTACATTGATGGGAAAGTGAGGTGATGTCGATACAGTGAGGAGTCACATTGTCTATTAAAATATTTGTTTACAGAAGATGCAAGAAATGCACAGGATTTATCTTATTATGAACTATATCTTATTATAAATAATAAGACTTGTTTTATTTAGAAGAGAACTGCTCATTTTCCATATAAATAATACAATATTAAAAATAATTTATTCTGTACCCAAATGTGCAAGTTATATTTTTTAACTTTTTTTGACAAATAAAGTGATTTTGCTTTAATTTCAGTTGTTGATGTTCAATAAATAATCATATATGAGATCTGTGCGCGTTTCCTACAATTTTTTTTCAAATCAAGTACTCAAATCAAAGTACAACTTTAGTCAAAAATCTCTCACTTTTAATATTACAAAATAGTACAAAACTTGTCAGGCAACTTTGAAAAATATAAATAAATAAAATAATTGCTCATTAATCGTAATCGTGTTAAAATGTTCAATTCATCGCGATTCAGCTTTTTGGCATAATCGCTCAGGCCCTAGTGGGAGCCAGTTGGCACGGTGCCACCAGAATACGACATATTATAGTAAAAAAAAATAAATAAAATAAAAATTGATGCTGATATAACGATAGATTTGAAAAATTTCAATCCGGCTTTAGATCGCACCACAGCACAGAAACGGCACTAATCCGAGTCACCAACGATCTTCTAATGGCATCAGATAAAGGGAACATCTCACTCTTAGTTCTGTTAGATCTTAGTGCTGCTTTCGACACTGTTGACCATGAAATTTTAATACATAGACTTCATCATTACGTTGGTATTTCTGGACATGCATTAGAGTGGTTTAGGTCGTATCTGTCTGATCGCTCTCATTTCGTCCATGTAAATGGAGTCTCATCACCCAGATACTCATTATTATTAGTATTATTATTATATATGCGGCTCAGCGCCACAGGTGTCTTCATCGCATCTGCAGGGGCGGTGGAGAGTCCATCTGGTTCTACTTCTGCTGAAGACCAGCGAGACTCTATCATCTTCACCCTGGACCGTAAGTTCACTCCCAGTTATCTTCAAGCAAAGCATGTGTTGTAGATACACCATCACTTCAGCTCTGTGAAGCATATAAGCAGTGATCGTCTCCGGTCATGGAAGGCAGAGGAGGTACATCTGAAACGGACTGATACGGGCTAATTATGCACACACTCCGAGCGGCTAATGTAGTGTGTTATGTAAATGAGGTTGGGAAGTTACGTAAGGACAATCAAATAGCAAAGCCATCAAACAAATGAGCTCTCAAGGACTTGGCGGCTCCTCGGGCGAGCATTGTCTTCCTCACTTGATGAATTGGAATAAAATGACAAATCATAATTTGGGACTGTATCAAACGGTCTGTTTCCAAGACTGTTATTCACGCCGCTCTTGTATTTATGTGGAGTTGTTAATCTACTCCAAACACCTTTAAACAATGGCGTGTTGCAGAAACGTTGCTCGCCGCTAACTCGTATTGTCTCTGGCCATACGCAACACTACAAATGGGTCTTCAATCCATCAATACACTTTCTAAAACCGTTTTTTTTTGGAGGAGCCGGATTATCAAAATTGGGCCTGAACGAAGGGTCCACAACCTGGATTTGTGGTCAACCAATCGCAGAGCAGCACACACAATGTTTTTTTTTTTTTGGGGGGGGGTTACACTCTCTAATTCTCCTGGCAAGTTTTTGGACCTCAGGAGGACTTGGAGACCTCAAGAAAAACCATGCAGGCAAACAAACAAACATTCAAACTCCACACAGGAACTTGAGTTTCAAACAAATCACAATAGTGTTGCCCTTGCTGACAATCCCATTTATTTAAAAAATGGTAATTTACTTCAGTTTGACTGACATCTCCCAACAATATTTTGTCCAAGTGTGATGTCATTAAAGAGTCAGCTAATGATGAATCAGGACGTTTTCTGTGGTTGCTGAGATTTGTTAGGCTTGGTAAAACAGTGGCGGTTAAAGCCATCGCTCTTTATTAGCACGGCGTTGTTGTGTACCCTGTGTGATAGCTTGCGTTTGTTATACAATGCTCCTGTATTGCTCCTTCTTATCCATTTCTTCTCTGATTGCACCTTTTCATCAAACGGCGAAGAAATCCATTTTCGTATAAATTGAAAAAATCGAAATTGATGTATTTTCTACCACAGAGGAATAGGAGTCTAACTCCAAAGTACAGCGCACAGTCTGGCACAGGAAAATGTACTTTAAAAGACTCAATTACCAATGCACTGCAGTCAGCAGATTGAGAATTATGATATTAGCACCGCAGTCTCACACAAGATTGTTTATTACGAGGTGAAATTTGTGATTTAATGATCAGCTAGTTGCACTTTTGATGCAGGATATATTTTTTAGACATGTTCATTAGGCAAAAATGACTACGTTGAAGTGGAACGATCTCCATTGTATTTTTTACAGGATGCCTAACCTTTAATATGCAGCTCATCCTTATTCCATGGCTACATCAAGTTCTTTCAGTTGAAGCAGACAATTACACGTTAAAATAGATCTTTTTAGTAGAAAGTATTAAAATGGCGTATTGGTGTGTGCTCTACTTTGAGATATTCTGAAAGAACTAGACCTTCAGTGAAAGTTTCAGATTTTCTTCTAATATGAAGTAGAGTTCAAGAACTTGTACAGATCTCGACAAAAGTAAACGCCAGATAAATCCAGATGTATGGAGCAAGAGAGGCTCTAATTAGTAGATGTTCTTCTTTATTTTTAACCCCCTTTCTAAAAGCCTCTTTGTCTGAAGAAGATAATTAAACCAAGAGTGGACCTTCACGAGAACAATGCATTTTTCCATCCAGGTTTTGGAACTGGACTAGTCTATATCTTTCTAAAGTTGTCCATATTCCATACATTTTGACAGTTCTCCAAGTTTTTTAACCAAATGTTTTGTTGATGTGAAGAAGGCGACCAACTGAGGTCCAGTGGTTGGGAGTTTCACCCTCGTGATGCAGGTTCGAATTCCAAGCTGAGGAGCAAGGAACCTTGGGAATTTTTTCAAGGACCATGATTTTTGAGATATTTAGAAGGATTAGTTTTCTCCACAAGAAAGGTTCTCCACAGCCTATAAGAAAGGTTGAGACATTTTTTTCACCTGAGAAGAACATGGAGTAGAGCTCCATTAATTGATATTTTGCATTCACAGGAGTTTGCTTGGCGATGTACTTTAGATGCTTTCAGTTTCTCAAGGTAGGTATCCCAGACATGTCCTACTAGAGGCACAAAAGAAAACCCAATCTGGAAGAACAATGCCTTTAGGTTGTTCTAGGAATGCCCAAGTAGACTTTTTGAGGGATAGAAAGGACTGGGAAACCCTTTTCAGACTGAAGCTTGACTTGTCATGAACAGAAGATACTTGATGTTCAAGTTTATTTGTATAGCGCTTTTCTCAGTCCAAAACCAACTCTAAGGTTGGTTAGGAATGTGGAGTTAGGAAAAAAAAAAGTAATTTGCAAATGTGTCCATTGCTCATCTTTGTTAAGACTATGGCTATGACAGGTTGAGCAAGCTGCAATCGCGACAGTGGCTAGGACAACAAAACCACGCAAAGGCACTGGATCTTCAAAAGGGACCAGGGGAAGACATCACAGATGATGGAGATCAAAGAGATGGTGATCCCGCTGAAAAAACTAGACCATCAGTGAAAGTTTCAGATGTTCTTCTAATAAAAAATTCCGTATCACAATAAAGTAGAGTTCAAGAACTTGTCCAGATCTCGACATGAGCAAACACCAGATAAATCCAGAGCAAGAGCGTCTCCATTTAGTAGGTTCTTTTTTTAACCCCCTTTCTAAAAACCTGAACGCTCCAGGAAGCCAGGAGCTGAGAATGAAGGAAACTCTTCCAAAGACTCCTCAGAGCGATATCGTCTACATCCTGGTGGCATCGAAAGTCCTCTGAGAGATGCTGTCTCGATTGTAGTGGCATCAACACTCCTCTGAGCGTCTACATCCTGGTGGCACTCTGGATGTGTGGAAAATCTGCTGTCCATTTTTGTTTTATTATTTTACTAGTGACAATACTTTTCTTACTACTTGGATATTTATTTTTATAGTAGAAATGAAATTGCCATTTCCGAAAACGACAACACTGGTCTTTACCCGAACAGTAATTATGCAAATTGAGGTAATTTAAAGGAGATTTTTCTACAAGGAATACGTTTAAACTCATATAGATTGTGTTAAAGCCCAATGGGAGTTGACACAGTGTGGAGCCGAGCAAATCTGCATGTATAACTGACAACACCATTGGCACAAGGATGTGGCGACCTTGGCGAAGAGTCCGTTTGCCAGCATAAAGTGAGAGTTGTGAAAGTCAAACACACACTTCTGAGATGAAGGTGTGTGCCAGCTGACATGAGAAATCTGGTGTCTGGCCTAAGGGCAGGGTGGGCTGTTGAGACGAGAGGTGGGCAGCGTTTGGACGTCTTCCTGGACCCCGCAGAGCTCCGCATGGAGAGCTAGAACTACAAGGCCTTGGACATTGACTGTGACCTCTGTACTCTGAGCTTGTCAGAGAGACGTATTTAATATTTAGACTGATTATTGAATGAATTACACTGATTATTGGGATGAAAAAAGCTCAAGTGCAAATATCTGTCTGTAAATTCATGTCATTTCAGTTATTTGTGTTGTTGTTGTTGTTGTTGTTGTTGTCTCTCTTAATTCTTATTTATAGGTTTGTTTTTTTTCTTCTGTACTTTCTCTTTTTCTCTCTCAATTATGCGTTTTTTGTTGTTGTCTTTCTTTTTTTTTTGTATATTCTAAATTGTATCTTCTTTTTCACTTGCTTACTCTCCCTATCTCTCTCTCGTTCCTTTTCTCACACTATCTTCCACTTATTCTATCTCTGTCTCTCTCTACCTCCTTCCTTTAGTCTATTCCACGCTCTCTCTCTCTTCCTCTCATTCTCATTTGTTCTCTCACTTTCTTTCGTTATTCTATCTCTGTCTCTCTCTACCTCCTTCCATTTGTCTCTTCCACTTTCCCTTTCTTTCTCTCTTCCACTTTCTCTCGCTCTTCCTCTCATTCTTTTTTGTTCTCTCTCTTTCTATTTCTATTTATTCTCTCATTCGTTAAGTCTCTTTCTCCCACTTAATTTCTATCGCTCTCTCTCTCTCTCATTTATTCTCTATCACTTACTCTCGTTCCCTTTCTCACACGCTCATCCTCTTATTCTATCTCTGTCTTTCTCTCTACCTTTTTCTCTTCCACATTCTCTCTCTCTTCTTCTCCTCAATCTCATTTGTTCTCTTTCTATCTCTCTCGCTTTCATTCGTTGTGTCTCTTTCTCCCCTCTCTTTCATATTCTCATTTGTTCTCTCACCCAGTCTCTCTCTTTCTTTCTTTCATTCCCTTTCTCACTCTCATCCTTGATTCTATTTCTGCCTCTCTCTACCTCCTTCCCTTTGTCTCTTCCACTTTCTCTCGCTCTTCCTCTCATTCTTATTTGATCTCTCTCTTTTTCTATTTCAATCATTTGTTATGTCTCTTTCTCCCACTTAATTTCTGTCTCTCATATATTCTCATTTGTTTTCTATCTCTCTCTCTCGTTCCCTTTCTCACACTCTCATCCTCTTATTATAAACCCTGTCTATCTCTACCTCCTCTCTCTTTCTCTCTCTTTCTCTCTCTCTCTCTCTCTCTCTCTCTCTCTCTCTCTCTCATTTTGCAACAAAAAAACGTGTCTTTTACCAGTATTTAACAAGATAAAAAAAAGTAATTTTATTTTATGGATGGTGAATAAAACGTTCTTTGTCTATTACTGCTGTTTAATATAATTGAATACAAAATCAAGTGTTTTCCCACGTAATTCATAATGCTCATGGAGATGATAATGTTTAAAAACCAGGCTAAATGCACACTAAAGGGTTAAACACTTGAAACAATCTATTTTTTTCTGCCCAATTTAGCTAATTAGTTTTAAAATTAAATTTAGTGTTGATGAGAAGAATCTAGTAATTTGTTGCCCACAGCCAGCGTGAACTTCTCAGGGCCCGAAGAAATCAAGTGGCAGGTGTGATAAAACTCAAAAGTCATTATACTATTTTAAATTACATCTCTAATTGAAAAGACAAAATTATCCTCCGCTCAGTTTTATGTGACAATAAGTTAGAAGCCTAATGCAAATATAGTTCAATCTGTTTTTCAGCATTACCTGTTTAAAAGCCTTCCTTTAGTGGATTTCACAAACAATTATCTCATCTGATCTGTGAAAAACATTTAAATATAGCAATTTTCTTTTTTTTTTGGAAAGGCAGTGAGCACATTATTATAAGAACTTACTGTAAAACAAATTACAAATGCAATCAAGTTCGAGTTAGAAAAGATTGTAGTCAAAACTGTGTAGATTTTCACATTCTTACATATGTTTATAGATTTATGAAACAGTTATTCTTTTTTTTTCTCCGTCTGGCATGTTTTTATAATAATTACAAAAACAAGCTGCTAGGTCACTATAACACACACATACACACACACACACACACACACACACGGATTACCTGGGTAATTTCTGAGATCTATTCTATTCTGGTATTCTGAATGAATTTAATATTTAATCACATTATGAATTGGAAAAAGGTTTACAATTACCAAAGTAAATATTCCTGTTTCACCATGCAAGAAATTGCATGAATCCCAAAGCACCGAGACTTTTTTTTTCCCCCATGCGTAAGATGGTTTCACTCACATAGATTTGCGAAACTATAATCTGTAATTCATTCAAGCATGCGGACCTGTGAAAATTATTTCCTAGTGAGATTGAGTCTGTGTTGTCCTTTATAAACTCTCTACGCTTAAAAAAAAAAGCAATCAATTAAAAGCAATTGGATTTGAACTTTTCCTCCAGTATTTGTCCCTCATGCCTTTGGTGTGTTTTTTTTATTTATTTAAAGAAACCATGAATTTAAAAGATAAGTGTGTCAAATCCCTTGAAAGACTGTGAGTTTATCAAACAAGCTGATTAATTAAATTAAAATGTCATTTGCATTATTAAATAAAGGTCACTCAGTTGGAGAGACGCACAGTTACAATGCAATTTTAAATGAGTCGATAAATAATCATACGAAATAATACGTTTAAGTGTGAACAAAGACAAACATTGAGCATTTTCTATTCTATTCATGGTTGCAAATAAAAAGCTATCTCCATTTCTCCATATTCCACAACGCAGAAACAAAGCCAAATATATTCCGAGGTTAATGCCTTAACCTCTTCTGGGCAGAGATGAGCTGGAAGTTTTGTTTCCTGCCCTTCATCTCATGACCAGGTGACACCAGCCAAGTCCTTTAGAAACAGCAGGATATTGTGGAGGTCTCCAGTGGCAGTGTGAGTGGGAGTCGTGTGCAGATCTTTGACAGAAGAAGCCTTGGCGGAGGAAAAGAGAAGATGGGACCAGGAGGCTTTTGTCCTAGACGGAGTTGAGTAGGAGAGAAACACTTGGCAAATGCCAAGTGAGATCAAGTCGTTCGTTTTAATAGAAAAACAAATCTCGACATCTCGTAATTTGTATATTCGCTTTGAGGAAGGATATATCGCCACTGACTTTCCGAAAACTTGGAAAATGAAGGCACTGGAGTGAAATTTCCAACCATTTTAAGCATTTCGAAACAAGTTTGTTGGCCTTGGTGACATTTGAATTTGCAATTAAATATCACATGGGAATGATTTGTAGACTTGTAGTCCTTATGGCCTCGTTAGGTCACTGCGTATCACGGAATTTTCCCAACTGCTGTGTTAAATCTAACGTGCTAAAATGAACACTCATTTTTTCAAATTTTTAACGCTCAAAAACTTGGGTGGTGCTTATAATCGCCAATTTCAAATATGCACGTAAATATACGCGCCCATTTTATATACGCAACGTACATACAGTATAAGCTTTTATTGGCTCAATAACAGAAATAAAGTAACATTAGTAAAGCTGCGACACTTAAAAGGGACAAAACAACACTGGAAGAAGTAATATTCAACTAAATACAGTAATTTATATTACAACAAACAGAAACAGCAAACCGCGACCAAGTAGCTTAGCTTAGCGCTAACCAACGGGTCCAATGTGTCAATGCAGAAAGAGTCAAAACAGTCGAAAATGAAGAACACGGACAAGAAGAAAAAAAACACAAGGAACAGACACAATCAAAACGCTCGGTCTGCTAAACAGGATATAATATTCCAAAAATGTAAGATCACCTTTTTTTTCTTTTTTTGTGGCTGAAGAATCAGGGGAGTGCTTATATTCGCGTAAAAACGGTATTTCATTATATTATTTATGGACATATATGAGCGCAATGTTTAGGTAAGATGTGTCCCTTTTGTTAGAACACGAAAGATTGATAAAAATAAGTGAATATTTACTAATGACATATGTAATATCTCCAACAATAAATCATGTAAAAAAAATCATGTTTAATTTTTACACATATTGTGCTCCTAAAAGCTCAAATAGCAAAGCAAATTTTCAGAGCTCAGGTCAGAGGTTAAACCAAATGAAGTCCATCCATCCATTTTCTATCACTTTATCCATTTCAGGGGCATGGGGAGCAACACAGCATGTGACGGGATACAGACTTTGAACTGGTTGCCAATCATTTTTTGTTAAAATAATATGCAACGTTTACTTTAAGGATAATTTAATGCTGATGAGTTTTACGGGATTGAAACTGAAATCACTTCATCCATTTCTGGGTCACAGGGAGCTGGAGGCAATCTCAGCATCTCCGGGTGTGAAGCAGGACACACTCTGGATGAACTACTTTTAATTAAATAAAAAAGAATCTTAATTTTCTCAGTGTAAAAAGGCTGAAGAAGAAGTTCCCATATTTTCAAAAAGAGGCACAAATCATATTTAAAGCATCTGTAGTATGTTTTTCTCTGTTTCCGCTTACCTTTTCATGTTCTCTCGAGATGCTTTTTCACAAAATCGTCCAGTCAACACAGAGATGTGTTTTAATCTTCCGATTTTTGAAGAAAACTTTTGATAGTTTGGCTTTTATTTGATAAATATGCTATTTTAGCATGCATTATTAAAGATGCTTCAAGACTGTGGAATCCAAGTTTGAAGTCAAAAGCTCCAGCGCTTCAGTAGCAATCTCCTGCTGCGGCTGAGATGTGCCTTTTTTTTTACACTTTCGCTAACTTGAAACCTTTCCAGATGTGTGCAGATGTGGATGTGAGGCCAATTAGGGTGCGATGTCTGACGTAGACACTGTGAATAACACTAACCGTGGTCCTAAAATGTGTATGTTGATGGCGCGAAGAGGAAAGCACTAAACACTGCGGACATAAATTAACCAGGACCAAAGAAAATACATCATTTTACATCTTAGTGCGGGAATCTCGAGAGTAAAGTTTCGCCGTCCCATCTAAAAGACAAACCCTCCCTCTTGATCTGGTTCCTAAATGGACGGAGGAAGAGAAGACGACTCTTTAGACTCTTTAGATTCCGGAGAGAAAGACAGAGATTCTGCAGGAGATGGAGAGCAACACGTGCTTCAGCAGTCAGCAAGCCCTGTGCCGAGATGTGAGTGTTTAATGTCATTAATATTCATCAGTGACTAATAAACAAAACGAGGGGAAAAAAATTGAAATCATATTGCAAAATTTGATGATCTTCATATTTTTTGTTGCTTTTCACAAAATGGTGACAGCTAAATTGTACTTAACTTTTTATTTTTCCAATTTTAAAAATGTATAATTGCATGCATGAATGTGATTTTTTTCGAATGTTTTTTTGTTTTTCTTTTTTACTAATTTTACTAATTGTTTTACCAAAGTGTTGTTTCTAATGTCTGTCTGTCTGTCTGTCTATCTTCAATTTGTATTGTATCTCTTTAAGTTTTATTCAGCTTTTATTATTTATATTAATATATTATTTTATTATTTATTATATAAAAAGCTTTTTTAAAACCTATCTCTCTCTCTCAATCTCTCTATTAAGATTTGTGTGTGCATGCTTAATTTAGATTTGTAAATTACTACATTTTGCTTCACGTCACAAAATGGTGCAGAAACTTTACTTTTTATTTTTTAGCTTTTAAAATTAGTGAAAATGTTTGTTTTTTTGGGAGAAAAAAAAACAAAACAAAAAAAACTCCTTTAACCATAAAAGTGTGTCTGTTTATCTTTTAATTTACAGTATTTTTTTCCACCTTTTTGCAATCTCTCTCTCTCTCTCTCTCTCTCTCTCATTCTCTCTCTGCGTTTGTGCCAGTAGAGAGCCACAGAAAGATAAAGACGTGTACGATATATTTACATTGACATATAAATTAAAATGTAAAAAGCATAAAAATGAGATTAAACACCACTTTTTTAAAATAAAATATATTCCTAAAGACCTCAATCGTCGCTCAGTGTATTGAATCGCATTTCTCCTTTCCTCGTCCGTTCATGGGCAAGTTGTCAGGAAAACTTTTTTTCCCTATAAATATTTTTCCTCCTCTCTTATTCTCCTTCCCCCCATTCCATCGCTCTCCCTCCCGTCCTGCCTCTCTTTCTCCTCTTCGCCCTTTCTCGCACTTTCTTTCATCAGCAGGGGGCCTTCGGCTCCCTTCATCACCGTAGACTCAGACTCAATCCCGCTACAGCAGAATTGCCTCGCTGATTCTTAACCTTAAACCGGTTTAATACTGTTTTGCTGGCAGCTGTCTGTATATTTTCAGAGCCATTTATATTCCGAGCAGATGGAACGTTGTCCTCCAGTCAAGTTTCCACTGCTTATGCAACCTCTGGATTTCAGCTCCATCTCTATTCACATTTTTATTTTTTTTCCCTTTACGCTTAAGGACTATTTTCTTTAGAGGAATGGCCGCCCCTGTAATTGTTTGTTCTCCTGTTTCCCTCCATGCGTAGCAAACAGGCTTGAGCCTTGTTTATTTAAGAGTGTTTTTTATCTAAAAAAAAACATTTATAATTACTTATTCATAGTTTTTACAATCAGCAATCCTTGCTTTTTATTCTTTAATACACTTTAAAAAAATGGTGTGTGTGTAATATTATTTTACAATGGGTATTTGATGATGCAATGGCGAGTCATTTGCCGTTTTTGCTAATTAGTAAAGGAATATATACGTACGTACAGTATGCAAAGCTTTGCTGTGGCTAATGCAGCGGAAACGACTGTCGTATATGTTGCTTTGGGCGACTGCTTTGCAAAGTTTGCATTCTGGTCAGGCAAATTCTGCAATCAAGTACAAAATTGGATGGAAAACGTGTGGAAATAATAAACATTAGCACGCACACATTTAATGCAGTTTCGGGAAACTAGCTATCAGGATTGCAACAGGATTTTTAAGGGTTAAGTAATATAATGAATGGCTTGTGCTACTTTGTTAGTTATCTGTCTGTCTGTCTGTCTGTCTGTCTGTCTGTCTGTCTATCTATCTATCTATCTATCTATCTATCTATATATATATATATATATATATATATATTTTTTTTTTTTTTTTTAAATACTTTTTTTTTTTTTTTTAGAAATTAATGATATACTTTTAAATGACATTTATTATGCATTAATCTATTGTCAAAGTCATGTTCGGAGTTGGTCTTTACCAATTTCCACACTAATATTACTGATGTACATGCTTGCCACGTACGACATGTGTATTGATAAGAGAAAAACGAATTGGCAAGACGCTGCTTTTAACGGCTTGTAAAATAAAACAAACAATAAAGTTGAATAAAACGCAAAGTAAAAGTTCTGCGTAAGGAACGTGGTACCTCTACTTATGTGGTACCGACCCACGTTACAATAATGTCACATTGCTAAGCGCGTCTTCGTGAAAATCCCGCCCCCTTGTTAAGACTTTAATTCAATGGTTTAATTGTACAAAATTTGTTGCCAAAGGGCAAACAAAACAACTGTAGCATGTTTTTATTACATTTATTACCAATATTATATCATTTTTGAAAAAAAAATGTGTCTGGATTTACAAAGTCATGTCATAAATTAGATGGATGATTAGATTAGTAAAATGAGCAAACAAAATGTTCGCCGAACAAAACTGATCACGGAATTAATTAATTTCGTAAGGAGAGGTACAATTGTAAAAACTTGAAATGCATTGATTTTAAAATCTAAGAAATCTCTAGACTCCAGGTAACCAAACATCACTAACGTACCGACTAAGAACTAGCAACTGAAGACAACGAACATAACCTTACACGGCCCCATAAACAGAACAGAACCCAAACTGATCATTATTTGAACTACAAACGTAAAACAATTGTGGCAAAATAAGGATGTGCTTCCATTTGCCACTTCAAGTTCAAGTTCAGTATATTTGTAGGGCGTTTTTCACAGTTACAACTGTCTCAAAGAGCATGTGTGATAATGTAAAAAGGATTGATGCCTTTTATTCATTTGTTCGTTGGTGTTAAGTTCGTTGGTATCTTGAAGGTATCTGACAGTATATATAATATTTAAACCTCAACCATAAAAGGTCAAACCTCCACATTACTGCTTGCAGCAATTGTATATACTGTAATATATTTATTCTATTCAGCCTTTCTGAACTGATGTTGATACTAAGAATTTATCCAAATGATCCAGGACATCTTTAAAACATATGTCCAGCTGTTAGAAAGCAAGGGAAAAAAAGAGCTAATCCAGCAAGTCCAGGAAAAAGTCAAGGACAATTGTGGAATGACAAAAAGGAGGACAAACACGGATTCTAAGATTTGTCTGGGACTGTATGGACATTCTCAAAGTTTGTCACCATTCCTTAAAAGGTCAAGTGAATGGTCATAAAATGAATGAGCAATATAGAACCACCTAAACGTTGGATGCAGCATGTGACCAAAATACCAAAAATCTTGCCCTTTTTTTTTATTGCTAAAATGCCATTTCTGGTAGTGTCTTTGAAACAGCCCCTTACGGCAATGTACATGCCCAACACAGTCTTTATTAATCATACTGATTATTTTGAGATGTTTTTTTTTTTTGCCTGAAATATGCGAATGTTCAAGTTCACGTTTATTTATAAAGCGCTTTTCTTAGTTCCAACGCAAAGTTGCTATGCGAATTAGGGAAAAAAATAGTCCTTAAAAAAGAAAAATGTCCATTATTTATCTGCGTTCCAAAATTAGGAGCAAAGAGTCAGTTAAAAGAGATTTACGGGGTTGGAAAAATGAAAAAAAAAAAAAAAAAATAGACAAGACAAAAATTATTGAAAGTACACAAAAAATCTCGTTTTTTCCCTACAATATAAATTAACTATCCTAGAATTGAAATGAATTGAATTAAATATTATTTAGCTTCTTTCAAGAAAATAGGTCTTGTTTCAAACTGTCTCACCAAGTAAAAATTTCTCACCCCATTTGCAGATAAATGTACTCGATTTAAGTCTTTGTCACACATTTTCTCGCTTTTGCATGTGCATTTCTTGCACTGTACATGTTGCATTTTGTCAGCAACATTGTTGAGGTTTGTTCCCCCTGATATCAATCATCTGATTGGCTGCATAGTAAGAAACAATATCGCGCTCGGCTGTGATTGGCCAGCTTTACAATTCTCCCCGCGGAGCTCAGAGGGAACAAACGCTCTTTATTCATTAGCCGCCATAATCTCCTGGAATGTAATAGAACAGACAAACTTTTAATTTGGGACGATTTTAATAAACGTGACCTTTTGTTCCGTCTCAGTGGAATTGGAGTTGCCAGTGTGATTATTAATTCTGCTCCGACCTCAACGGTGCGTCACATTCAACGTGTAAAACCAATGCAAAGCACCAGCTGAACAATGTGACCTGTTCTTCTGTCTTAGGTGGAGCAGGGCAAGAAGGAAGATAAAGCCAGGTATCGCTCGTACCAGTGTGCTGCTATAATTCTGAGCGCGGTGCTGCTCATAATGGCCCTCGGTATTTTAAGTCTGAGATTTGTATGGAGACCGGGCCCTTGGAAGGTAAGAGGGGGTTAAATCAGTTATCGAGAGCGCGAATGGTGTTGGGCTGTTGTAGTTCAATTAGAAAATGATTAGAATAACAATCACGCAATGGAAATGAAAGACACGGAAACATCTGGACGCGGTGTTTAGTATTCCTGGAACTGAGCAAATCCAATCTCGCCATAAACCATAAAACAGTTATAGGAAATATCACCGCGAATAGATAAATACATGGTATGTAATTTAATTGCTCAAAACAATCAAACTGAAAAACATAACGCCGAGTGATTATTTTCACTTCAATCCGGGGAAATAGGAAGTGAATAATTGGCAAATACGAGCAAATCAACAAACAAAGCTTCATCTATATCAGGGGTGTCAAACTCATTTTCACCGAGGGCCACATCAGCATCATGGCTGTCTTCAGAGGACCAGATGTAACTTATACATGTAACTAAATGTAATCAAATGAAATGTAAAATAAATGTAACTACTCCTTAATGTTAAACAACTCATTATATATGAATATAAGCACCCCCATGATTTTTTTTTTTTTGGCTAAATTATGTCAACTTTAAAATAAAATGTTTTTCTTTGTTTACATTTTTTTTAAACATTATTTAACATAAACCATTTTTAGTTTTATTGAGCTAATAAAAACTCATATCCACCTCTGCCTCCAGAACCATTATTTAAAGAAATGAGCACTAATATTTACTTGAACATTTGAAATCGACGATTATAACCATCTCGCAATTTTTTGAGCTGCTAAAATTGGGGAAAAAATTATATTCACGTAAATATGGTAAATTCTTTTCAATTTTGTCAGCTTATGAAAACACACATAACACCGTTAATGAAGGATCAAACTGTCCAAGTGAAATAAAGAAAAATAACGAAACTGTGGAAACACTCCACGGCTACCACATTCGAAAGGCATTGTGGGAAATGGAGTTGTTGGTCAACGAAACGCTCTTAATTTATTTCTTGGTATTTATTTTAGACACTCAAAACTTTTAAGCTCTCGCGGGCCACATAAAATGACATGGCGGGCCACATCAGGCCCCCGGGCCTTGAGTTTGACACATGTGATCTATATGGTAGGTTCTCCCGGAGGATTCAACTCCATCCTCTGCCTTTCCTTTTAATGCGTTTGCGGAAGCAGCCAGACAGTTCAATTTCGGCATCAGATGCTTTACGCTCCAGGTTGGAGTCATCACTTTGAGCTACAGAAGGTGAGATGATTCTCACGGGGCATGTAATTGGCTTAATGACACTGGGAGTCTGAGCTGTGAATATTGGGAACCAACATTCGCACTTTTAAAACCACCGTGGTCTGCTAACCGAAGACCAATGCATTCCCCGACATCAAGCACGGAGCAATATAATAGTGCTTTAAAACCCAACATCAGGGGGTCTCCGCATAACAGCAGTAAAGAGGAAATAATAAGCAGTGTGTGTGTGTGTGTGTGTGTGTGTAAGCTTGTTTTGCACAGTTTGCTGCAAGTGCTGACATCAACAATGAAACCTGAATGCGCAACTATTGCAGCTCCGGGCATCACGATTCTGCTACTTAGATGTGAATATTTCAAACCGATGCTGCATATTTCATAAGCCCCGCCTTCTCTTATTCCGACTTGATCAGATACGGAAGGGTGGCTCATGCGTCGCTCGTTTCGCCAGCTAAGACATCATCAATTATTCCGTCGCTTGAAAAAAAAAAAAAAAACGAAGTCAACGCTCCCGACAAACTAATTGTACGTCAATACGTCGATAAAGCAGGAGATTGTCTTCCGTCGATATCTGCGTGTGCCAGCAGAGAGAGGCAAAGCGGTCTCCCGTGTCTAGCTTTGCATAAACTGCTGCGGAAAGGTAATTTGCCCGCCATATTGTATTTCAGTATGACACGGAAACCGCTGGGGAACTTCTTTTAATTACCTCCAAACATATGTTGTTGCAGAAGCCGAGGGATGATAAAGAGTTAGTCATCATTCCTTCCACGCCACTTTGTGTTTAAGCGCGTGCTCGAGTCGAACTGTACGTCGTCCAAATCCTCTCTTGGCTCCCAAAGCTGCCATCATGTTTAGCATGTCCTAATTATTGTTCTCCTCGCTCCTCGGGGATTAGAAGCCTGTCATGTTATCTAATAAAGCCAAATTAAAAGCAAACGCCTTTAAAACCAGAGGCGTGTAGGGCTGCTGACATCCCGTCTCATCTTATCGCTCCCCGTGTACCCAAGATGTGTTGGAGTAAGCAGATGTCATCATCTTTTCATGCGGGTAAATGACTGGGGCTTGACAGACGTATCAAAGCCACACATGTGCAGTCGTACTTATCAGGACTCAACCACCGGCGTCTGTCTTATTGACCGTGGTGTCAGGAAACACCTCCAATACATCAGAAGGTGCAGAGGTGCTGTGAAATGTCTGTCAAGCACAAGACGCCCCCATTCTTCAGCCTAAAATTACTCGCTCAACTCAACGGTGGGATGTTTGCGTCCGGACCACTTCTTAGGGATTACTGATGGGATCTTAATGGACGATGTTGCACCTGCTCGTGCCAGGAAAAGTGCCGGGCATTGAACGGATCTCCTTTGCTGGTTGGTTGTTCTGGCCGAGTGTTGCCAATGGACTCGACACACATTCTTTAAAAGTGAATTCACAGTTGATTCTTCTTCCTAGTAAATTGCAGCCTTTTTAGTCGTCTTCTCCATGAGTTCTTGAGTTGTCTTGTGTGGCAATTGTGGTCCAGTGGTAGGGAATGAGACGTGTCTAAGAGGTTGAAGGTTTGAATCTCATCCTGGCTGGTTCTGTAATTCTGAGTGTCCTTGGGCAAACCACTGAAACTCACTTGCCCACTGCTCCGGGTTTGTGTGTGTTCACTTCACTGGAAGGGTCAATGCAAAGCGCAATTTCGACACAATCCTTAATGGCTTTATTCAGTGGTTCGCAAACCTTTTTGGTCGCGTCCCCATTTAAACTTTTGGAAAAATCTCGCCCCCCCATAACACTCTGTCCGACTTTAGTGCCTTTTCTCTTCCCTTTTACAAACGGATCGATAATAGTGAATAGTGAATAGTCTTTCGTGAATAATTCGTTCCAAATGAACCGATTTTTTTTTGACTCGGGATGAAGGAGTTTCCTCAGTGAACAATTTGTTTATCACGAGCCGCACAGACTCTGTAGCGAGAAGAATCATTTGCAATTTGTGAACGGACAGCGCAGCACTCAGTACAAAATTACGCAAAAAGAATCGTTCGCTTTACTGTCCGAGAGTTAAAGAGAGTCAATTAAAAGAATCGAAATGCCCATCCCTAATCTGTGGGGCTGTTTACTGGGTTCTTTTTTTTTCTGCAAAAAATGGTACGCGCCCTCAATGAAGCACTAGCTTTATTTATAACTGCACTTTTCTTTCTTGATGGGGATGATCAGAGTAATGAAGCTGCTTTTGGGAGACCATTCGCACACAGTGCTTTTGGCAGCCTTTCCTAAAATAAAAGTCTTTTTTACAATTTCCATACATTGAAATTGTTTATTTGCCTATGAGTCTGTTTTAGGCTGATGCAACTTCCTTTCAAAAGTTTGATTTGGAGCAATTTTGTGAAATTTGTAAGGCTTTTTAAATTGCGTTTGCCATCGAAGCAGCAGAAGCCAATAAACGTCAAACGCAAACGCAAGATCAATTTGACCACTCAATTTACAAGGTCGATGAATTTGCAAGAACATTCGAGAAGCGAGCGAACCTGTCAATCAGCGCTAGTAGGCGGATCAGATCACTGATAGGGCAGTGACATCACTCTCAAAGTCGACTGCATTCTCACACGTCCCAGGCGAGTAAAAACACAACAAACAATAAATTAGCATCCACTTGTTGATCGAGTATTTAAAGCTCCTGCTCAATTTTGCCCATTACATTTATTGTTCATTCACTTTTCACGTCTCCTTTTCTTTGCTTTTCTTTTATGGAGAGAGTTTTTCTTTTTGCGGAAAGCGTTTTTCTCTTTGCGATAACCTTTTCAGAACCAAAACCACAATTCACAATTTGGAAAGCTTTGGAATCAAACAATACGAAGATTGAAGGAATTAAAACTTCAGCCACATAAATTAAACATAAAATCGAGCTTAGTCACAGTTTCTTTGTACAAAACGTAAACTGATAAAGCTAAAAAAAATAAAAAAGCAAAGTTTAGAGATTTCTGCTTTAGATGCTTGAGCATGCAGGAGTGGCGGCCGGTTCTCATTCTTGCTCTTCATCTTTTCTATCGCACTCTTCTAAAAATCTCTTTGTCTCTTGCCTAGTTTAGACTCTCATCGAGTTTCTTGTGTCATTACCACGTGGCATCAAAAACTAGTCAATTTTATCAGATCAACTTTTTTGATACCGCTCTTAACACCTCTTGGATTCTCGAAGTGACTCATTATTTTCAACGAATCGGCGGTTAAATGTGATGGAAAGACGTGACATTAAATTCACAGTCTTTGAGATGTGGGAAGAGTGCAGAAAGAGGAGGTGATTCCTTCATCACGGGATTATCTCATTGTCTGAATTTTTAATCCGACTCTGAAAACTGGCCTTAGTCACGTTTCAAGGCGATGACATTACAGGACATTTTTTTTCTACTTTAATATGTCACTTATCAAAGGTGTTTTTCGGCACAACCCAGCAGATGTTCTTCTTTTAGTCAGTCAGTGCTAAAAGCCCTTTGGGAGACCCAGTTTGATTCGCTGATGAAATATTAATCAGAAATATGATTGGCGTCTGGAGGGAGATGATCTCCAGTGGCGAGGGCAATGCGTTCGCTTGCATACTAGTTGGGGGCCGGCTCGCAGTCTAAGTTACAGTTATGTTATTTAATACTGAAAAATACACAGAAGAGAAAGTCTCAGAAGTCAAAATGTTCAAGATTACAAGGAATTTTCAATATGTGAACTATATAATGACTGACTGGTTGGAATATAAATATAGTATAATAATAAATATATTTTTTGTGAATATAAGCAACCTGCAAATATAAGCACCCCACACACACACACACAGACACCCCACACCACACATAATTCTATTAATAGTCAGACCAAAGCACCTCATTACTTTCTTGATGTTCTGACTTTCCTTAAACCTAAAATTTCTGTCTAAATACAGTGGCTAAATACATCTAACTTATTTTAAAAACACTTATTTTACTTCTTTTAACAAATCTCACTGAAAGAATTGTACAAAAAAGTGGTGGATGAATGAATGACCTGATGAAATGTGCCTCAAAAAGGCTTGCCAGAACATTAGGTTGTGCTTTTAATATATATATATATATATATATATATATATATATATATATATATATATATATATATATATATATTA
>MU204250.1:11367728-11396661 GCA_017309775.1 Paedocypris sp. Pulau Singkep | reverse complement strand
CCCCATGACACAGAAATGAAAAAAGCGGTTCAGACATTTTCTGGGAGAAAGGAAAGATTGATGATTGGATGAAAGACCA
The DNA here is from genome assembly GCA_017309775.1 of Paedocypris sp. Pulau Singkep. Classification (NCBI taxonomy): domain Eukaryota; kingdom Metazoa; phylum Chordata; class Actinopteri; order Cypriniformes; genus Paedocypris; species Paedocypris sp. Pulau Singkep. The sequence continues at coordinate 11,396,582 of MU204250.1, read as the reverse complement.
TGTGAAACGTGTCTCAACCATAACATAAAAAGTACAAAAGCTTGTCAGAACTTTAGGTTGAGCTTTTAATGAATATTTCATATAGGACTCGTGCTCGGAGAAGAGATACGGCCTGCATTTGTACATGGCAAGGCCGTTGGGAGGAAGGATCGATTACGAAACGCAACGTTTTTGGTGCAAGTCACTCAAACTTCTCTGCAAAAGTGGGAACGAGGAAAATCTGACGCTCCCTTGTAAACTTGGGAAAGGTCTTTTGTCACCCCTTGGATTTATTTATAAACTCCACATCAGTCGATTCTACCCTTCAATGCGGAGATATCAATCACGGATGTGAGCCAAAGCTTGGGAGTGTTGCATCACCCAATGTCCTGAAAATGTTCTTTCGTCCTGTTGAAAAGGCTCCAGTTATTTCCTTTGGGACAACTGTTGGGAACTAGTGTGTGTGTGTGTGTGTGTGTGTGTGTGTGTGTGTGTCTATCCGCAAGAAACACAATGTCCCAAACCACATCGAAATATACATGCGGGTTCTTTTATCCAGTGGCAGACGTATGCCACTTCCAGATCTGAGACTAAATAGACCTCCCTTTGCATCATGTGCTTCTCTTTCGCTTCATTTTCCGACTTCGACTTGTTGAGCAAAAGCATCAGCAAGCAGAGATTCGCAGTAATGAAAGATATTAAACAGTGCTCGGATTCCCGTTTTTTTCCCCCCGCGGATCATAAACGCAAACCACGGCTCGGACCACAGCATTCCAGTCTCTGAGCCTGCCTTAACATCGTATGCTGACTAGGGAAAAAAACGCAATTGTTCCCAAAGCTCCACGGTTTCCCTCCCTACCGAACATAGCTCTATTACTCGCACAGTAGCTCGGATCAAAGTGATTTATAGCCAGTGAGAACTGAAGTTGTTTAAAATGGCTGGTGCGATTAGTCATGTATGCTTTGGCTCTGAAGAAACGAACCGGGGTGCCCTAGCAAATTAAAAGCAACTGCAGATGCGAGACAACCACAGCAAGGTGGTCATACGTGGCAAACGATAGAGACTCGCAAGGGAGATGTGGGCTGAGGAAGTGGGTCATTATATTCCCCTTGCTCTAGTGGCGAGGTGAGACTAGCGTAGTCCCGGAATTCTCCACCATCCTCTAGTGTATAAATATAGAAAAATGAGTTTGCCCCTTTCAAACAATTGGCTCCTGAAATTCCCCTATAATGCCTCGCAATTACGCTTTTAACATTCCACGGGGAGTCCGGTTCCTTTTTAAGGAGCCATAAAGAGGCATTGGCAGTCAATTTAACGATTTGTAGCGCCTTCCTCCTAGAATGGGAATTACGGCGTGTGAGTAATTACTTTTGTATTGTCTGCATCAAAGTGTGTACAGTTTAGAAATATGTCGGGCATTATTGCATTACTTTATGTCCACTAATGTGATTTGTACTGTGGACTGCCAGCACGCACTTGCTTTATTATTTGCTGTGCACATTAGCCGTAGCTAGTTATAGACAAGCCGTGATTCATTCTCCCGGTCTGCATACAAAATGCCCACAAGGGATGTTACTTCTATTTTTAATTGTTTGCTGTGGCTTTCGTGTTGACTTTAACTTCCAGTCGCTAAAAGTTCTCTTGTAAAAAAAACACATTTTCTTCGCTGTCTATTCAGGGATTGTACACAAATGTAATTAATCACACGGTAACATCAAGCTTTTGCATGCGATATCTTCTCTTCTGAAATCCTTCCATCCATTCATCTCACTATTTTTTCCTTCCGTGGTTATGGGGAGTTGGCGCCAATTCCAGCAATTCTTGGTCTGAAACAGTGTCAATTTTGACAACGATTTTTAATTCAGTTTTAGTCATAAGTCTTTTGACTAAAACTCAGTTTTGTTTTAGTCCCAAATTGGTCATCTTAATGTTTTTTTGTTTTACTCTAAAATGTTGTGGTATTTAGTCGGCTATAATTAGTCTACTAAATTACAGTATAGATTTAGGAAAATTAAGTGCTATATATTCTAAATGTTTACTAAAGTAACTAAAGAAAATATCAATACGTAGTTAACTATGAACATATAAAATATATACAAAGGTCTTACTTGGAAAAAACATTTATTTTTCTTGAACTTATTTTTATGAACTTTCATCCCAAATAAATGTATTTTCATAAATTAAACCTCAACAAAGAGGAAATGTAATATATTAAAATAAAATAAATTACTAATGCATCAAGATTATTACTAACATATGAAACCAATAAAAGTTCATGGTGAAAGAAAAAAGTTTTATCTGCAGATAGCGCTTCAGGTAAGTTGTATTTGTTCCGTGATGGTTGCTCCACGCGGCACACAGATAGTTTTTTTAAGCTCGGTGTTCAATGTAAAATGAATCCATACATGTATCTCACCGCTTAGAAATTTTTTAAGAAGCTAGCGCCTCCTAGAAATAGCGCCTCAACAAGCTCCGATTCTGATTGGATGTTGTCACGAAAGGCATTGTTGTTTAATCTATTAGTCTTAATTCATTGACGAAATTGTTTTCGTTCCTGAGTGGGAGTTTTTATATAGTTCTCGTTTCGTTTTCGTCAGGGAAAACGTGTCATTGATGAAGACAATGACGAAAATAGTTCGCACTCAAGCACATGCAAGCTCCAACCAGAAAGACCTTGACCAGCCCCTGAAGCTGAAAATGATCCTCCTTCCAGTGAGGCAACATCTCTACCCACTACGCCACCATACCACCTCTTTACTTTTAGATACCAGGGTCCTTAGGGTACATTTTATTATAGATTGCAAATCTGTTTGTTGCAGAAGCGTTTGGAAAACAATACAGACATATTTTGAATATTCCCTTTTGCACAAGGCACATATTTCTAAATGAACTATTAGCTGTGAGAGAACAGAAGTTGTTGATGATGCTCCCTGCAATTTTAGAGCTTTATTGGCCACTGAGCGTCGTTATCCCATTTACAAAGCCCGTGTCTGTGGGTAAAGAAGAATCTTGTCTTTATTGGTTGTCACCAGACGTTGTACTAAATGCATCTGGCAGCCCTGAAAGCATTCGCTTTCTATTTATCTTAACTGTAATGGTCATGCAGCCTGACAAGGCTTGTCATCTGCGTCTGCTCCCATAATGCCTTTGTCTAACAGTCCCAGAAAAAAACGTACTTGCTTTCTTCCCCATGACAAGCACAAACACGATGAGTCCGCTGTAATACCTGCTACCTAAGGCTTGTGGAGAAGAAAAAAAATGGAACAGGGAAACCATTTGCATCTCATCTAGATGAACCCGTGATGGATTCTCGGTTATCTGTACCATTCAGCTGATAAAATGGAGTCTGACCAGATCAGGCTTGTAATGAAGAGCCCATCAATGTGCGAATTGTTATCGCTAGCCTGCGCTGAAATGAGAAGATCATTTAATTCCTAGAATAATATCTACACCGCAGCTCCCACGGTGCCTTTTGACAAGCGTGGAGATCATGCGAATGCCATCTGCAGCAGCGTCTCCTGAAGATCTGGAGAAGATATTTCCGGAGGGGATGTTCATTTTAAAGCAACATACCCTGGTGTCTTTTCCCCCTCCTTTTTTTCATTAAGTGCGTCTCGTTGTGTCGACCCACTCGTCTCCCTTATTTTGCAATGAAAGCCAAGCTCTCAATCGAACGAAGGGTGTCTTTAATTTTCCTAATGGCAAAAGAAGCCATAGAAGTAGGGGGAAGTTGTAAAAGTGGCAGCATTGCTGTGGGGGTTGTTGTGACAGTTTGCAGCTGTGTTCATTTTCAGTCTGCGAGGAAAAAAAATGTGCTACTTACCCACTGAAAAAAAAAGTGGAAAAAGGAGTAAGCAGAGGAAAGGAGAAGAAAAAAAAAAAGTCTCCCGTAACAACATTTCAATGGGGGAGCTTCAACCCCAGGGAGGAATTTGCTCTGCTCATGTGACTACCCATGTGAATAGTTGTTAAATCATCATTTGTGGGAGTGCAGGGAGTGTGAGGAGAGCCGTGATGCTGGAGAAGGTCTGCACAGCCGGCAGACAACTCACAAAACAGGTTGCGAGCAAGCAAGAGTGGAACCTACAGTTGCACCGATCCTTCCGACAGCAGAGGACACGTCCAGCCGCAAATGCAATCTAGACCATCGATATTTCTTTAGGTGGCATCTGTCGGCCCTCAAGCATGATCGGTTTTTCCTCCCCAGCCTTGTAGGCAAGAAATGTAAAAGCAATTCTGACAAGACTACGGATATGCACTTGAGGTACTGTGAAAACAATTCCGCTTTCAGACTTGAGCACGGTTTTCTTGATTGCGGGACAGCTTGGTCAAATTTGGGAGTTCTGCAGCAAACCCTTTGGGGTGTAGGACCTCTATTAGCGCAGGAGCATTGGTGAAGCCTTCGGTTTGCATCTGAATGGCAGCCGTCATGTCTCGCTCTGATGGGCAGTCATCTCTCAACACCCTTAAGGAAAACAAGGGGACATCTCCTGTCTCCTGTCTCCTCCACTCACCTGTGACAGTGTCTGGACATTCTTGAAGAAAAGTCCTTGGGGATCCGCAGGCTTGATGAAGAAAATCACTCTCAGACTTCATTGGTTTTCTTGTCTGTTCGGGGGTGGGTGGGAATCTTCAAGCCTTCGTATGCTGCATGAAGACCACCTTGGAGATCAGTAGAAGACGAAAACGAAGACTCTCTTTATTGCGCGCTCGCACAAGCGTATGGCGAATATTAAAGCCAGATGACATCTTCAGCTTGGGCTGGTTATCTCCTTGATTTCCGTGCCAGTGGTTTAAAGCAAATCGGGGCATTAAAGTAAATTGGGGCGGTTGCAAGACTGCAAAAAATTTAAAAAGGCTTCTTACGTTTATCTTGATGATCTGTACGGTCTAAACAATCATGCATTCAGAATGTGTTTACATATTACCCATCCACGATTGCTAGTTATTATGTAACTTGTAATTATAATGTAACTATACGGTGGCAGATCTGGGAGTTGGATCTGTCACCCAAGCATTTCAGGTTCGAATCCCAGTCCAATCCCAGTGTGTGTGTGTGTGTGTGTGTGTGTGTGTGTGTGTGTGCGCAAGTGTGTGTGTGGGTGTGAATATGTGCAATGCTCAAGGTCTTTATAATAAAACAGCGATGAATAGGCTTCTCCTCCTTTAATACTGTAATTGTGGCTGAGATCTTTCATTATAATCATTCCTTTGTGACACGCAGTTGCTTTTTTTCCATCCATTCAGGTTACTGAGATGCTTGTCAAGGAGCAAAGTAGTCAATAATATTAGCTGAAATTAACCTGGTCAAGGGGAAGGTTTAGCAAGTTTGTCGTGTTGTAGAAAACACAACGAGGAAAGTTCTCTGAAAAAGCTCCGATTTGTACTGGAAAGGTCTTGAAAAGAACACGCAGCTCATTAACTCTCCATTTATGCTTTTAAAAACGGCCTTGGAATGAAATACAGTCATTATGGTCTCTTTCTTTGGTTTGTGAAGGAACAAAATTAAATAAGCCTATAAAAGCAGCCATTGTGAACGGAAGGGAATGAGAATCACGGGCCAAAGGTCCTGGAAGATTCACAAAACATGTCGAAAATGACGTTTAATACCATTTAAGTAATATGACACGAAACCTCAGCAATAACAAACTTGAAAAAATAAAGTTTTTGAATAAAAAAGTTCCGTAACTACGTATAAAGCAGTGTTCCTTTATTCTAGTCAGTTAGCATCCCTCCACTGCTGGAATGTCTTTAAATAACTCTCTCTCTTCACCGATGAACGTAAAATCTGATTGATGCAGAAGTTGTTTTATGATAAATTCAATGCATTACACACTCAGTAACAGCGCTGGAAAACATGTCACTATTAAATGTTTACTGCTCACCGCTACATGGCATAAAAAACTTCAATAATCAGGAAAGAAAAATCACACACTTGTGACATTAATCTTAATGCAGTGATGTGTTCGTGTGTGTGTGTGTGTGTGTGTGTGTGTGTGTGTGCATCTTTAGGCTTACGTCTACGCATAACGTATAACTCAACATTGCTACTGAGACAGATGAGGGTGAGCGCGGCGATGTAATTTCTCATCATAACACAACACACACACATAAATATTAATAGCCGGGTTCTTGCCCGGTGGGCATGAATCATTTTTATAGACAGAAAGCAGCCACCCATGCATGCCCAAAAACGGCTTGTAAGAAAGAGCTGAGATAAACATCTGCACTGAAGACAGGAAAGAAACATCAAGCATTAGTAGAATCTACTTTAAACAAACTTACGGCAAACTTACTTGCTTTCATTAAACAGCATTAAAGAAGAAATCGCACTGACCGACTCGAGGAGGGTAGAGTTCAAACAAGGACAAATCCATGATGTGCACTTATGTAAAAAGAATCACAATGAGCAATGACTCGGTTTTTGTGGGGCGAAAAATAATTAAATGGAAAAACTAAAGGCTCACTTAAAACGTGAAGAAAATGTGCTATTGGCTTCATTGCTTTATTATGACGGATGTACAGTATGTTTTTTGATCACTACAAGAGTTGTCCATTAACAAAGTACAAATACTCTACGTTACTTTACTTAAGTAGATTTTTGGCCTATTTATACTTTACTTGAGTAATATTTTTTCCGCCTTCTTTTTACTTCTACTCCTAAATTTTTATGCAGATTTCTGTACATTTTTTTTTTTTGCAGAAATCACTGCTAAAAACGCAGTTCTTTTTCTTGGCCTATGAGCCAGCATGAAAATGTGGTTTTATTTTAGTAGTTTTTTATCTGTCGTTGTAGTTCTTGTATTTTTTTATGTGCGTTTTAGTTATATATATTTATACATTTTTATTTGTTAATTTTATTGTGATTGTGATTTTGAGTTTGTGATACAATCAACTTGATCATATTTTAATGTTAAGCACTTTGGTCAGTCTGCTGTTTTCAAACTTTCAGTGTTTTTACAAATAAAGTTGTCTCGACTTGACATTTTACTACTCTTTACATTTTAAAATTAGCCACGTTACTCCTATTACATCTCAATTAGTTTTATTTCAGTGTTGTCATTGACCTAAAAAAAACATCCAGATAAACGGCATCTTTCATTGTGGTTGGATGAGACGTATTAACGCGTATCAATCTGACACCCTATTGGTTTGTACCTTCTCCATCGCAGCAGCGCATCATCGGGTGAAACGTCTTAAAGAACTTTGAGAAGCGACTGAACAAACAGATTGGTAAATCTTTGTCGCATGTTCTGTGCTTAAATGCTGTTATTTTATTACATCACTCCAACAAAGGTCATTGATGACAAGCTTCTGTGACTTTTCCCCCATTACAACACTCTGAAACAAATGTTAATGCTTAATAGTGCACATATGGTTCTTTAAAGTGTTTGCATCATGATAAAATGCCTTCGTTTTCAATGTTATTATATACGACAACATTTTTACATAACAATACAGTCTTAAACTGTTCAAAATGTCATTTTAATGGCATTTTTTCCCTTGCATTACTTTGTTATACCCCAAGTAGTTATCAAACCAGTACTTTTACTTGAGTAAAAATGTTGAGTTGATACTTTAACTTCCACTTTCGACAGCACAGTTCTCTACACACCTTTTATTGGCATTTTCAGACTAAGGTGTTGTCAGGTTTCTCTAAAAAAATAAATAAAAAAAATCACGTTCCAAAGCCTTCCGAAAAAAGAAAAGAAAAAACTTCCGAAGCTAAAAATTGAACCGCAGCAGCTATCTTGGTTAGACAGCTAACTTGCTAACTTGGTTATACTAGTCTATAATGAACTACAATATACGTAACCTGGTGAAGTTGGTGGGTTCCTGTGCACGTAACTGTTGCTTGTCTGCTCACAGGTCTACGATCATCACTACACAGCTTTACTGGACGGCAAAGAAACTGAAAGCATGATGGAAATCGACCCAGTGAAGCGTATGGAGATGTTTCAGATGGGAAACGGCACTGATGAGGTCATCGAGGTGCACGACTTCAAAAACGTAAGGCCTGAATTCGCCATCTGAGTGCACGTGATCCATCTCGCATTCTGCTGAGACTTAGCCGAGTATCAAAACACTGATAACACCGTCTGATGCTATCGAACTTCTAGAAAAGACCTGCGCTAAGCGAAAGCTAGAGTCCAGGATGACAACTCGCATCCTCGGACAGACACGCTTGTTGCTGCCCTTCTTCTTCCTAAATTACTATGGTCACTGGAGCAAAGCCACGGAAGAGATTAGATTCATTCTAAGCAATGCCAAGGGAAGCTGGAAAACAAGCGAATAGGTGAAATCATTCAAATCACATGTTGATATAAATGAAAGGGGAGTTGGAGGACACTTCTAGAAACTTCTGGCTCAGGGCAGATTTCGGAATTGATTTTTGTGAAGGAGGGATGTTGCAAGTCATTACACACACTAAAACTACAAACCATCTCCACAGAGCCCACGGGCTACGGCCCGTGAATGGAAATGCGGAGATAATGCCAATAGAAACACGAGCGAAATCCGTTCTCTATTGTTTTAGACAAGCAATCCAAGCGCTCTCTAGAAACCTGGGGAGAAATGATGAGATTTCCACTATTCCAGCTTATAGGGAAAGCCAAAGGGACGCATCACTGTGTTATGAACCCCAAGCCATGAGTCGTCTTTCAGCATGAGGGAATAATACTAAAAGACTTTATTTATTACTATTGCAAAGAAAAGAGAAAATATACACTGACAGGTGGAGGGAGGGAGAGAGAAAGAATGAGAGAGAGAGAGAGAGAGAGAGAGAGAGAGAGAGAGGGTCGGTGAAAGAGAGAAATAGAGAAAGAGAGAGAAAGGGAAGAGGGTGAGTGAGAGAGAGAGAGAGAAAAAAACAACAACTATTATTTATTATTTAAAATAATATATTGTTTATTATTATTACTTTATTATTTTTGTTCTACTGCTCATAGTTTTGCATGATTTGCAAAAAAAAAAATAATTGATTGCAATCTAATATTATACTCTAACATTTTCACAATCACATTGTTTAATGTGTCTCACTGACTACGTTTCCCAGCATACCTTGCGTTTCTGATGATCCTGTTTTGTCACTTGCCTCATTGTTTACATCTGCTTATGTCATTTGTTTCTGTATTTCTAGTCTTTCTCCTTTCGCCGGACATTGCGCTCATTAAAATTTCTGAAGTTTTTCCTTCTGTGCCGGAATATGACAATCATTCCACTACAGAAACAATCTAATATGGTTTTTAGTTTCACGCCTGGTGCTTAAACTGTGTTCGTTGTATTGCTTTTCAAGTTGTGAACGAGAAATCAATTTGCTTTTAACCTCAAATGATAAATCAGATTAGTTTTAATCCCATTATTATTTGCATTCAGCAAACGGCACACGATCCCTGTTCGAGTCTTTGATTTGTGTGAGGAAGGTGTGTGTGTGTGTGTGTGTGTGTGTGTGTGTGTGTGTGTGTGTGTGTGTGTGCGAGTAGTGTATCAATAATTGGATCAGAGCTCTTCATTTCTTCGTCTGGTTCTCCAATTATTTAGCGCTTAGCCAAACGAATAATTGTGTTTCATAATTGAGCATGCACACGTTACATCTGGCTAATAGCAAACTTCTACTCCATCCTGTGTTCTTAAATGCCATTTTTCCCCCCTTCCATATACTTGAAATGGAGAGTCTCTTCATTTTCCAGATGACCAAGCCCAGCAATAAGTGTTCTATTATCAGGACGCTCCTCCTGCAGTGTAAACGCAACCCATTACCAGAAATTGAAGTGCAATTTGTCACAATCGTTTTTGGCACAAACAAAGCGTATTTCAATGTCCCCGCAACAGTCGGTTCACCTACTGATGAGCTCGGGTGGAAACAAATGTCATTTTTGTGATATTAGCACAAAGCCCGACAATTGCCGAGAGCTCGGGAGAAAACGTCTTCTGCTGCTCTGACGTGGATTAACAAACGACGCTTCCATTATTGCCACAAAATGAGCTGAGGATTTACTTTTCTCATACTTTATTACCACAGAGCAACTCTGGCCCCTGCGGACTGCTCAGTGTATTTCCGATTTCGGTGAGAAATTGTTTTTATCCTCCTGAGTGAAATATGATAGGCTTTATTTTCCTGGAAGACTACTTTTAGACAGCGGAGAACTTTCTTTAGACGGTGTGACTAAAATGGATTTTTCTCTCTTCAAGTGTAAAGCAACACACTCCGTACGGCAGACTATCAGCTGTGGCTTTCAGGAAGAAAGCTCCACACTTCACCAAACAGATTAACCCCTCAACACAAACCATAAGTGCTGCGAATCAATGGGCTCTGCTTACGTTTAATCACGGCTTCGGCAATTTATCTTCTCATTGGCTGCGAATACTGAGCAGTGCTGATCGGGCACGTAATAACATTATTTTAAAAGACAATAATTCTGAATTGTTCTCTGCTTTTCTTCTAAAGGGAATCATGGGCATCCGCTTTGCCAAGCACCAGAGATGCTACATCAGGGCTCAGACCAAAAAACTGCCCGTGCCGACTGAAGATGACGCCATAGAGGTAAATTAATCCCTACAAACCCGTCTCTTAGAGCTTTTCTCCACCAAACCAGTGGGGAGAAGCCATCATGAATTTTGCAGCAGAGCTCAACAGAAGAAAGTTGTAGAATCTCAGACTTCAACCATCACAATTTATCTACTACCAACTAGGCACCAAACTCAGCCCATCTTCCCTCAAGCATTTTCCACAAAAGTATAAACTTGGGTCTCCAGTGGCGGCGAATCCATCCGAAAGTCCACAATCCCATAACCCCTTTGTGGCGCACATCAAATGGTGTTTGCTGTCAATCCTGAACTAATATTAATTTTTAATCATCTCCTCTGAAGCCTCGGCCCAAATAGCCTTAAGGATGGAGAGAGGGGTCCTTGGGAAAGGTAAGCCATTAAAATGGTATTTGAAGATGTTTGCTGCGTAAATTTCACTTGACTCAGGGCTGAAGTGATTCATCTCTGTTCTTCTACTCTTATGGCTGTCTGTGATGCTCGGCGAGAGTGATGGGCAAAGTTCCATCAATCAAACATCCAATTTATCGGTGTCGGTGCGAATAACATTCGGTTTTAAATGCGCTTTATGGCGATGTTCTGTTGCGGTTGGTGGGAACGTGGAAATGGAAAATGTATTTTAATACCAACCGCAAGTTGCATCTTTTGACTTTGGAGAAAAGTTCTTTAATGTCACTAGCTTCTTTCACACAGCTATGCCGGTAAAATGCAGGCAAATTACCGGACTGACTTTACTGGCAAATACTGTTAACAGAAGCACTGCCATTTCCACATTTTACCGGAAAAGAACTATTCACACAGAGTTTTCAAAATACCGGTATTTTCTGTGACATCAACTGGCAACGCGCTTTAAACAGCTGCGCCTTTGTAAACATGAATAACTGCCGTAATTGTTTCAAATGTGACGCGACACTAACTGTTGATGTGGTGACAAAATGTCAACTGCCCGAATTATTAGAAGCGCTTTGATTTCGCTCTAGCTTCAGCTGGAGGTGATTTCTGTAAACAGCGAGAAGTGAATATTCTGTGACATCATCAACTATCGACACCGTATAGGAGTTTTAAAAGCTTTCACACAGGGCAGACAGGGCAGACAGGGCACAGGTACCCATGCCAGCATATTCCCGGAACAAATTTCCCGGCATTTGTCTGTTCACACATGACTGCATGCCGGCAATATATCGGCAGTTTGCCACTCCAGCCGCATTGGGATTCGAACCTGCAACCTCCTGGACACAAGTACAATTCCCCACTGGACCCCAACTGCCACGGGCTAGGCAGAAACAGCCGGAACGTTCTCTCCCTCCACGTTTAAAGTCTAATCTATGTTTACAGATACTAATTGCGAAGCAGGCACCATATGCCACCGCCATTTCTCCCTTTTTTTTGCTCATTGTGAAACCTAATTAGATTTTTCGACTAGGCTTTATCATTTCACAGATGTGAAATCAATCAGACTTGGCCAAGGCTGGAGCAGAGGAAGGGAACGGGCAGGGGTCTGCACTCGGTCCTCTGGGGGGACAGGAACACATGGCGAAGGATGGGAAAAGCTGCTCATCCCATAAAGACGGAGATCACCAGAAGCACATTCCCAAAAATGATCTCTCATTTGTTGGATAAGGACTAAATGGTGTAAAACGCTGGAATTGCGAGCTGTGCACTTCTTACTAAGTGGAAAATCGCTCAGGCTCGCTGGCTGTCTGCTTACATTCCTGCCTTGGCTAAATCTTTGATTTGATTACATACATACCAGCGTGAAGATAAATCAGGTTAATATTGAAACCACAGGCATCTCCAGAATGGCAGGATCTTTCCAAAGTATTGGGCATGCAAAGAAAGTCCAAGTTAAAGTCCGCATGATTAGCTCCGAGTGCTGCCACGCCGCAGGGCAAACCATCGCGGTCCCAGAGCTTCGCCAGTAAAACAATCCCGGATGTGGAGAAGCCGCATGCCACTGGAAAGCTCACGCCAGGTGACGGGCAGGAAGTGTAAGTGGCCATTTTCGGTTTCTTCAGTCTGGAAAATGACGAAAGCAGCAAATCTCTCGACTTCCCTCTGGACTTCCACTGGCTAGAACACTCCAGAGCTTCGGCATGATGATATCTATCTTTATATGTTGACAGCTTTAAGCTCAATGTTACAGTCCTTCCTGGAGTTGGCGAATTTCCTGAAATTTACGGCAAAAGATGTGGTTTTCGTTGTATGTTGGAAATCACGTTTCATTTACTCAAAATTACACAAAGCTTTTCTTATTTTAGAATTTAACAAGCTTTTGAAATACTTCAACTTGTTAAAGTGTATAAGGCCCATGGTTTAACCACAACAAATGTGATTGCATTTAATAAAAATCATAAACCAAGAACTTTACGAGATTTTGTACTTCGGTTGCAGAAATGCCTCGTACATCAATAAATATTCATCAATTTCACACTGAAACTGTGAAGCCGTAAGTGTAATTTAATTGTAATTTAAAATGTAATTCACAGTAATTTAGATGTTTTTATTTACAAATGAAATGTTTCACATACTGTACTCTTACAAAATGAGAAGTGTTAGGAGAAATTTGTCATCAAAAAGAAATAATTTCATTATCAATACAATATTAGTTAACATTAATACAGTTAAAAAATGTTGAGATTTTAAAATAATAAATAAAATCAATTTATATGATTTGTCAATAAATATTATATTTTTTTATTTTGAGGGTCTTCAAGACCCTAATCAAAAATGTAGCCTTATTATCTATCTTTCATTTTTTTTTACTAGCTCAAGTTCACGTTATATTGTCCAGTCATCGTGAAAAGCCATTGAACACCATCTTGAAGCAGCTATAAAAATCATAGAGACTGATGTGAACATGTCCTTCAATTCATCAGAACTAAGTACCAGAACCATCATAATGAGTCATTTTTTCATTCCTCCAAATGACCTTTTTTTCCCATTTCTGTCATGAGGAGCTGTAGCCAATCCCAGCACTTCTGACCGCACCTTCATTGCTGGTCAACCAATCACAGAGTGAGACACACGCTCCATTAATACCTATGGCCATTGATCCGAAGGTGAGAGGAAATCAGAGACCCGGAGGAAACCCACGCATACAAGTTTAAACTCTGAACAGTTCGACCTTGATATTAGGCGACAGCGCTACACAACGTCCACATCCGATCGATTGTTTTATTTACAGCGCTTGTGAGTTGTGTTTTATTTTCGCCGGAGTATTTGTGCAATGATATTTTATTAACTCACTTCAACAACCTTCAGACGCCTCTTGAGAAAATCTACCCTTTTAATTTACGTGGGTAATTCATCAAAAGTGGTGAAATTCGCGGGGCAGGATCAATGCGCTAACCTTTGTTGCTGTGAAAGGCGAGCCGAGTCGGTCAATTAAAAGCGTTTACTTGCACCAATGGCCTTGGCTTTAATTTTAGCGCCAGCAGCTTCACGCTAGTCATCGTTAGCTTAGCACCATCCACAGGAGAGGCGGGTCGCCCTGCACAAACCGTCTCACGGGTGAAGCTTTTAATCAGGCGGAACCAGAAGCGATACAGGTCAGTGCTGTGTCACTTCCCAACAAACAAGAAATGGCATCAGGACCGACTCGCCATAAAACAATAGCAGGAGGATGAAGAATGGCTGGCTGGGCGAGTGGAAGCCAAAGAGGAGCGTGATATAAATGATAGTCGCTAAGAAAATAGCCCAAGGATTGTACATCAGGCTTAACTAATGTGCAATTAAGCCTCAGACCAGGAGAAAATCACCTTGTAAAAATATTTGTCAAGTGAATTGTTGTGTTCTCTCCACTAATTGACAAGGTTAAATGAGATGTGTGTGTTTATGTGCAGACACAGTAGCAACAAGCTAAACTAACATATTCCGCATTGATTGCATTACCCGAAGCCTCCTTCTAGATCATAATGACACAACATCGCTATCATTAAGCTATAATCATTTGTCTTACACTTCATGAACTGCGCCACCGACGAATTAAAGGGGGATCTGTCCTTTGTGGCTAGAGGACTGGACTGTCAAAGTCGTTTCAATGTCGCTGTGTGTTTATTTTGGGGATTAATGTTACACATAAAAGCAGCATGTCGTAATATACTAGTGTCGTCAACAATATCGATATTTCGATAAGTATTGATACTAAAAAATCTGAAATGAAACAATATTCTGGCCCAAAAGTATCGACACTATCCCTCTCTCCGAAGAATAGCGCGCCTCAACTTCGCAATTTATCTAAATCGATTATTATAAATACTGCTGTTAAACTCTGATTCATTAAATGATTTAAGCAGATCTATACAATAATGTACAGAAGATTAATACATGTTTGAGAAGTAAGCTCATTAACTTTAAAGACTTCATCTAACAATAAAAACAAATACAAAATCCTACCAAACTTTTAATAACCAATTAATTAATTATCAATATTTTAAAAGGCTTAAGTTGAGGATTTTTTTCTAAAAGATAACATGTAAAAGATAATGCAGTGAAAAAGGCAAAAAAAAGGCCCTAACATTGTTACAGTTTTTCCCCTGTGGTATCAAAAATGGTATAGAGTATGGATTATTTATTAAGTATGGCATCAAAGTTGCCATTTCTGGACAACACTACAATCACAGATCATACCGTAGATTAAAAAAAATAGATTAAGAATCTACAATAAGTGTTATACTTGTGCAAATGTAAATTAGACGTGCTTAGTTTTACTCCTCTCCTGGATTTATGCTGTGCTATAATAAGTGTGAATATGTGTGTGTGTGTGTGTGTGTGAGAGTGTCAAATAAAACATTTTCAAAAAGGGACTGTGTGCCATGAGTATAAAATAGATGTTTATTAATGTGCGGCTTAAACACTGGTGCATCTTAGTCAAAATATATTTATGTGCATATTTATGTACTTATTATTGGATTTTTTAAATTGCTGAGCATTTATCTAAGAAAAATGAAAACTCATATGCAGCATCACCATTGCCTACAGAAAACACCATTTATTCACTTTTCCGAAAAAGAATGTCTGCTTGACGGAATGTATAGTCTTTACAGTAGAGGTCAAATTGAACATTTTAGCCAAAGTCAGCAGTTAGTTCTGTGTTCCCTGTCGAGAGAAAGTGAAATGATCCGAGACAACAGTAGAAAGCAGAGACCGTAGCTTTCGTGTGCGTGTGTGTGTGTTTGTGTGTGTTTTCTTGGTTGAGCTGCAACTAAGAGGCTTAAAGCAAAAACACTGCGTAAACATTCAAGAACCATTTTGAGGTTCTGTGAAAGTGCTGGAGAACAACGAGAAACGTGTATTAAATAATTAAAAGAAGAAGAAAAAATATGCTAAAAAGGCATTATTCTGATCAATTGAAACATGAAATTGCTCAAATTGCAGTCGATGGTGATTGAACAAAATGTTACACAATGTATAAGTTGTACAACAATACAATTACAATTAACAAGAAATAAAATAAAAAATAATCGACATTCTGTAACTATGACAACACTACAGGTTTGGGATTCAAACCTTTGACCTCTGACCTTTAAGTCCAACAATCTACCACTATGCCACAACTGGCCATTAACGTGGTAAAGGTCGTCTACTTCAGTTACAGTAACAACAATACATCTTTGATTCACAGGTAACTGAGCAAAGTGACATGGATATGCAGATGGAGCCTCAAATTTGGATCCCTGCCGAGGAACCCATCACTAATAACACATTCCTACTGAATTCCAAAATCTGGGAGATTTGCCAAAAGCTGCCCATCCACTGGATTCACCCGTCTCCTCTCAAAGGTACGGACAGATTTACAAATAATAAATATTTCTTACAAAATTCAGACTCAACTTTCAGCTTTGTACTCCATGCGCTTTTTAGGAGGAGAATAAAAGTCCTGACATTATACTCAATAGTAGTTAATACTCCAGAAACACACACACACACAAAATACACACACAACAGTTTAACCAGTCAGCATTAACTTGGTGCGTCATGAAGTGTTTGTGAGTCTCCGCCCTCTTTTTAAAAAGCATACAGATCATACACTAAATTTTTCCCCACATTGGGAAATTTTAGACAAATATTCCTTTGGCGAGGAACAACGCCTCGGGCAAGAACGATGACGTGGTACTTTTACAGTAGCGTCTTGTTTTTTGAATGCGAATGAATCCGTTTTGCGTCAGCCTCTGTCATTTATTTGCCTCTTTCAAACACAATCTTTCCACACTCAAAACATTTTAGATGCGATAAGACACCTCGTGCCGCCCTCTAGTTTTCTGTAACACAAGTTTGATGCTTTATGAAATACTTGAAAAAGAATCTTACTGGATCTCGGATTCCCGCGGCCAATTTTGGATCTTCCTTAATGAGTTTATCTGCGCCAATCTTTACAGTATATCGAAATTCAGAACAGGGCACCCTTAATTTGCAGTATTCAACAAGTTTACATTTACAAGTTTATATACACCATTCAAAAGTTTGAAAATTTCACTTTGAATTTTCCTTATTTTATTTTTTTTTATTTTAATCTACTACTTCTCTTTCGGCTTTTCCCTTATCAGGGGTCGCCACAGCAATTTTTTTTATTTTAATATTTTAAGGAAAAGCACTGTTTTTGTCAAAGGGAAGAACTATATAATAATCAGAAATAGACTACGGTATACATTGCTAATGTGGTAAATAACTATTCTAGATGTTAATGTCTAGGAAATTTCTACAAAAGGTTTTTGGTGCAATATTTACACAATATGTTACACAGGCCCATTTCCATCAACTGTCACTCCAGTGTTTTAATGGTACAATGTCTTTTGTTAATTGTGTCAGAAGGATAATGAATGATTGTAAAACCCTTGTTTGATCATGTTATCACTGCTGGCAACTGTTTAGCTGGTTAAATAAGCTATAAACTGACTTTCCTTTGAGCAAGTTGAGAATCTGGAGCATTACATGTGGCGTCAATCAAAACCCTCAAAATGGCTATTCCATGCGAGAAATTGCCAAGAAACTGAAGATTTCACCCCAAACTTTTGAACGGTAGTGTAAAGCATACATGTGAAATTTCCCCGCTGTGGGGATAAAGTATTTTTCAATTCAATTCAATTCAATACACACAATCAGTGAACGCACACAAACCCGGAGCAGTGGGCAGCCTTAAGCCGTGGCGCCCAGGGGTCATGTGGGAGTCAGTGTCTTGCCCAACGACACTCAGTTTTAGGAAGGCCTGGGATTCGAACCCGCAACCTCTTGAACACACAAGACAAGTTCAACCACGGAACCACAACTGCCATTTAGTGTATATCTGTCATATCAAAGATTCAATAGAGCTGGCCTCAAATTCTGATTGATTTTGTGATGCAGAGTTTAGTGATATAGAAGACGTGGACCAGATCCCTGAACTGGAAGCAGGAGGAGCCCGTCGAGCCAGAGATGTCATGGACCAGTCACCAGTAAACGACTATGTAAGTCTCACCCCAAAGCTCATTACTAAATGACGTCTTCAGACTGCGTTTGAGTTGGATAGTCATGCGCTTTCTTCGCGTAAATTGTTCATTAATCAAACTTCCCATTTTCGAACTTAAAACAGAGCGCTTGGGCCACAGGGCATTGAAATTGCTCCATATATCTGCTTAAACCAGGCCAGTTCACTTAAGATTCCCTTAATGTCTTGCAGCTAAAGCAGAGGGATCTTTAGCCTTCAAAGGAAGCAAGTTTGCCTTGCACACATTTTTTTTCCAGTCATGTACAAAGACAATCTCCCAAGGTCACTCATTAGTGAATAGATAAATGTATTAATCATGCTTTAATTATCAAGGCAGAACGAACGAAAAGCACTCCTTTATTTCTTTCATGAAGTGAGCATATGTTCAGTGATTAATTATCCTGAAGTCTCTCGCACTTCCACGTGCCCACCAAAACAGTCACGCTCCACGTGCAATCAGTATATGGTTTCTGAACTTGCGTTTGACTTTTATCCTCTGAGCACAGCGATGAAAGGGCGGCAGTTTTTTTTTATCTCTAGCAGACCAGGAATGTTTTGCTGCTTACCTCGATGAGCAAGAATGGCCGCAATGTTGCATCTAATTAAAGCAAACCTGGATGAAACCACCTTTAACTTTTTTTCCTTCTTCTCCCAGTTCCTTTCTTCTATCACCTGGTTAATGCACTCCACTGTAGCCAATTCCATGGCCAAGCACAGGCTGACTGTGTTTGTGGGCAGAGTGATAACAAAAGCTTTTGTGTCCGTCAGAAAGGATGTGGCTTCCAGTAATTGGAGTCTGCAGACATGTAGATGCTGCTGGGAAGGGAGATATCCCAGACCTTTTTACAGGATCCTGCACCCCGGTTCTTCTTTAGCTCTCCCACAGGCTGTCATTGGCCACTGGGGGAGTGAATTCACATTATGCTACAGATCCTCCGTTGTGCACTTTTTATAAATAATCATCAAAGCTTCTTTGACAGAGCGGCTGAAAAATACGAGGATGACCTTTCCCCAGTCCTGCCATGCTGATGCACTGTGTGCCAGCACAGCTCTGGATATCTTTCAAACTGAATAACTATCATCTGGCTGCGCTGAGAAATTGCATCATGGTCCTTGACCTACATTGGAAGGATAAGCCTCTCATGATTGGGTCCAGTCGAATCTCGTGTGCTTGCTGCAGTTGTTGATGGTAGGTATCGCGACTCGATGTTCTGGCTAAAAGCCTCCTGGCTTGCCGACCACTGATTGAACCTGCCTGAACGTAAGATGCACCTTCTGCTCAAGAACCTGTCGGAATGCTTTTCAATTAATGACCAGAATGGACGTTATGGCATTTAATTCCAAGGTAAATCCATGGTGGGAGAGTTATAATATT
The DNA here is from genome assembly GCA_017309775.1 of Paedocypris sp. Pulau Singkep. Taxonomy (NCBI): domain Eukaryota; kingdom Metazoa; phylum Chordata; class Actinopteri; order Cypriniformes; genus Paedocypris; species Paedocypris sp. Pulau Singkep. Next base: position 11,377,220 of record MU204250.1, on the reverse strand, counting down.
AGTATAGAATTACAACTTGCATGAGCATTTTACATGCATTGGTGAAAGATTCTCATTTCCGGCCAAGCTCTTCATTGACAACGCCATTGCATTTTGTTAGTACCAACATTTAGTAACTTAACAGTCAGCTCTAATTGGATCGGACAAAAATATAAAGGCACCGCTTTTGTTTTTGCTCCGATTTCTTATGAATACATCCCAGTTCCTGCATGGCCAGCGTATTCTTCTTTGAGAAAGTCTGCGACTGGGAAAAGAGCTTTATAAATAAACTGAACTCACCGAACATGTGACCCATAGAGCATGTTTGGGATGCCCTGAATCGGCGTATACGACAATGTGTTCCAGTTCCTGCTAATATCTAGTAACTTCGCCCATTGTGGAGGAGCTCACCACAATTCCACAGGCCACAGCCAACAACTAATCTCAAAGGAGATGTTCTTTGACTGCCAGTTGCCTCACTTCCTTATTTAGTGCAATAGTTATTTTATTTTTTTGCTCTCAAAATTAATAAAAATACACGTCGCTTCACAAACTCCGCCTCGGTGCAAGAACCAAAGTACCACTGTATTTTCTTCATATCTCAAAATGTGTATTTTTCTCCAGGCCTGTCCCGCCCCTTTGTCCAATTTTAGAGCTCAATGTGGCCCGCGAATCAAAATATTTGCCCACCCCTGCCTTAGATAATAATCATGCTTAATCAGCATCTTGATATGGCACACCTGTGAGGTGAGATGATTGTCCTGGGACAAAGAAGTGTTCACTATCACGGTTTGACAGCTGCATTTTTTTGAGAGATGTGGTTATTTTGTCTAAGTAGGTGCAGATCTTTGAGTTCATCTCATAAGAAGTGAGAGCAAAACTGGTTGTGTTCATATTTTTGTTCAGTGTATAAAGCACTTTTAAGGGAGGGGGGTTTCATGCATTCATAACTCCTCAAGGACTTATGTGAAATGCCAAAAATTTGAAAATAACTGGATTTCTTCGACAGAATTTACCACATTTCACGTCACAAAGGTAGAAGGGAAAACGACAGCTGATTAAAAAAAACATGTTCAAAACACAGTCCTGCTCTTAATTACTTTTACTAGTTTATTATGCATGACTGACATCATGTCCCCGAGTCCCTCTCTCCTTGTCACTGACACGTCAAACCGCTCTATAAAGTCCTAACTAGAAGTTATTAGCCAGCTCTCATTTCAATGGGATGATCAGTTTGATTAATAATCCTCAAAGGAACATTACGCTTTATAGACTTTATGTTTTATCATCTATCCATATCATTTCACTTCGAGAAGGGAGGGAAAAAAATGAGCGTTTTTATGCTGGCAGGAGGGGATTCTGAGGGAGACTGATAAACCGAACAGGCCGAGTCTGACAAGCTTTGTGCTCTTTCTGAAATGAATTGTTGTCTCAACAGTCTTGACCCTAAACCTGACAAACATTATGAATCAGTAATTGTCTCGGTGAATTTGCGAGAGTAATAAATCAAAAGCTACAGGCGTCACCGAGCTTTCTCTTGCAGTCGTCGAATCATTAGGAGAATGCAATTTTCAGTCCATTCATCATTGCCTAGTGAGCTCATGAAAACTCATACATACTACGTTTATGGGGAGCATAATGAGGGATGGGACTCCAGAGGAGAAATGCATGTCATTAAGCCTCATCACACAGACGCTCCGTGATGCATTTTGCTCTTTACAAAAATTCGCAAAGCACAAATGATCAATATCAAGAAGCGCGGTCGTGTTTACGGTGCCAAAATAGGCTGCAAAGAAGTAAATGCTTCTTTCCGGGGTGTTTTCCGCCGTCCCAATCCAAACACGAATCTCTGTCCTCCTGCTCATCTGCGTCACTCCTCAACGGGAAATCTGAATTGATGCCAGACATCCTGGCGAGATATGGGTTCATCTGTCAATCTATTGCAGATCAGCGGAGGTGACTAGATCCTCGACTGCATTTCTTTAATCAGGCAGATAACGTCACATTGTGTCGTAGGCTAGACGAGATTGAAACGCAGTCAGATGAAGCCGTGCGAGTCGAGGGCGCTGTCTGCTCCAACAGTTATAGGAAAAAGAAAGTTAAGTGGCTCTTCTCAGAAGCCATCTCTGCGCCGAAGCTGATCAAAGCCGTGGCGCTCGGCCCCGGGTAATCTGGAGAGAGCGCCCATGCACCATCACAATAGAGAAGGCCAAGGACCATTAATTCTACCCAATTTACCTTTCACTCTGCTTTCATTTAGCCCTTCACACCAATTCACACCCTGCCGGAGAGAGCAAATAAAGCCATCCTTGTTGGGAGATCATTACCCTGTTAATTGCTGCAGCGACGTGCCATTCTCTTTATGCCAAAGTCAAAGGAGGGCATGAGAGGGCATGAGGGAGACTTCTCATTTCTGAGCCCAAATGAGGCCAGCTTGGACCGAGGCGCCAAGGCTGTGCCTTTATAGGAGTGGGAGGGCAGAGATGAAAGAAACGGTGTAATTATCTCAGCTCTGCCAGTGTCAAACTCACTCCGGTTGAAAACGACGGGCAGAGAGGTTAAGGGACTCAATTGGGGAATCCTGCCACCTCCGGCATAATGGAAAGGTCAAGGGCGTTTTAACACATCTGATACCTAGCTTGGCTTATCAAGAACATCTACTTAAGATGCCAGTCTGATCCTTGAGACAAATCCGAGCACGACAGGGCTTTTGTCATCACGTCTGCATGGCTGTAATCACTTCTCGTCTGCCTCAGAGCTGCACCTTTTATTCCAAAAATCAACTGATCAGTCATGCCTGGTGTGGTGGGAGTGGGGGAGGATGCTTGGCCGTGGTTCTGATCCGGTTGATTCGCTCTCTTTGCAGAGAGATGTCGGACTGGAACTGGACAACCGCCTGGATGAGCAAGGCTATTGCTGCCAGTATTGCCGGCGTGGGTATCGTTACTGCCGCAGGTACTACGAGCCCCTTGGTGGCTATTCGCCGTATCCCTACTTTTACCAGGGCGGCCGGGTCATTTGTCAGATTGTTATGCCCTGCGACTGGTGGATCGCACGAATGCTGGGACGCATTTGAAGACGCCGATGGGAACCAGTGGTGCCGTGTGGATGTGTGTGCCAAGTTTTGCCTCGTTTGAGCGAAGTTCATATACGAGTCACGCAAAGTTTTCGCGGAAAACTAAATTACCAACAAAAACAAACGTGACGTTGTTTGATGTCATTTTTTTAATGAACAAACGAAATCACTGTTGTTAGTCTTGTATGTTCTAAGCTGACCTTTACGACATCATTGCATGGAATTAAATCTTGCTGTTGAATATTTGTATTGCGTGTTGTTATTATGACGATGTTGTCTGGTTAATAAAGGCCTTTCTCAAACCTCTAGCGGACGAGCGGCAGTATAGATTAGAAACAAGTAGATTAAGTATGTTGCATGATTACATTATGAAACTCCTCTCAATTCCCTATACGGCTTTGAAGTTTGAATCTTAAAAATGTGACTGTAACGTGTAGGACTGTGACAGATCACAGCTATGTTTAAGTGACCGCTCCAAACACTGGCCAGGTGGGGCCAGTGAAAATAAATAAAGTATAATTTCTCAGTATTTACCTGTGGTTCTTTTTTTTTTCTGTTAAGTCGTCTCGCTTACCAACGATAACACATTACATTATCCCGACTGGTGAACATGCAAGTAGCAGGTTTATGCGCCTCGAAAATGCTAATAAATTAAAAAAATAAAATTAATAAAGCTAAACTAAGACACAACAAAATTTGTCATAAGGCTTTAGTAAGACAAAGCAATACTGAGACATAAAAATCTTGTCATAAGGCAATACTATGACGTATTTTTTGGTCACAGGGCTATACTAAGACATAAGGCAATATTAAGTAAAGACATAAAACAAAATAGTCATAAGGCAGTACTAAGTAATCCAATTGTTTTGTCATAAGACTATACTAAGGGACAGAACACACGGAGACGATTTTGAACCGGAAACCTCTCGGACACATAATTCAAGTCTCTATAACTGAATCAAAACTACAGGAATACCAAGCAGTAAAAAAAAATTGAAAATTGAACACATGCCGCAATACTAAGACATACAATTTTTGATCAAAGACAAATTTGGACCATATTTTGTATCCAAATAGCGTTTGGTCAAATTACTGTACTTTTTCGCCAATATATACATCCACAGAAAGCTAATCACACTCAAACCCGGAGCAGTGGGCAGCCTTAAGCCAGGGGGCATGAGGAGGTCAGTGTGATTTTGATACATCAAGTGTGCAAAAAAAAATATGAAAAGTGGATAATATCATGTACTAAGATTGATATCGCTTTCAGGATTCAGTCTGAAAAAGCAACTGGTGGTTGCGACTAACTGGTGATCCTGTAACAGGAATCAGCTGTATTGGTTATATAAACATATACGTATGGCCAGACAGATATACGTATCCGCGCCACCTCAGTAAACACAGTAATGAATCACATGACCTTGACCGCCGTCCTCAGCGCCGGCGATGCGCGCAGCTATAAAAGAAGCGTTTAGATTTCACGAGACATTTGCGCGAAAGCATCCACCTTGCATATATTCGGAGAAAGCAACACGCGAAACGGGAAACAAGCCTTTCATCTGATAACAAAAGGCGCCACGTCTGTGACAAACAACAGCGGTGGAAACAAATCAAAGACTCCGGAAGTTACAAGGCACCTTGATGTCTATATTTTTCATTCCCATGGTCAGACGTACACACATTTGATTTTCATCCGCTGTCTCTTAAAAAACGCTCATCCACCTGAAGCCAAGCAGAAACTCCGAATACTCCGTGGTGCATGAGGCAAATTACGAGGAAAACTGTTTTTATTGCGACTGTATTAAAACACATCAATGCGATGATGCCTGTTAAACGGATGGAAGAGACAGTTGCAATTGCTGATAACCGACAGCAGGGGTCAGTGTGTCCACTTTGAAATTTGACACAATTCAGTGTCAAATTTGAAAGTCAATTTGAAAGAAAATTTAAAGTCAAATTTCCTTCGAACTTCAACTTCCATGTCTAACTTTTTGTCTGTCTGTCAATCAATCTCAAATGTCCCTGTTTGTCTTTCTCTCTCATATCTATAACTTTTTATTTAACTGTATGTCTGTATGAATCTTTCCTATACATCTTTCTGTTCACCTGTAAATTTCTTATCTATTTCCAACTTTCTTCTGTCATGTCTGTCCTCTCCCCCAATATCTCTCGATAATTTGGGTTATTTCACAAAGTCAGAAAAAAACTTGCTTATTTGCACATGCAGAGTATTTGAGTATTTTCTGAGTATTTTTCAACTCAAATACAAATACAGTGGTCGTCGAGAAAATATCGTCTCCATTTACAAAATTATTTCACAATACGATAGGCCAGATGTTGTAGCGACAAGAATGGTGTGAGTTTAAGTGAGTTTTGTTTCTTACTATGCGTCCAGGCGTATAAAACTGTTTTTTCTTGTTAAACAAACAAAAAAAAAACATTTTTACAGAAGTAACACGGTTAAAAATCTTACTTCCGGAACCGCTGACACTATGCTTCATCTGATTGGCCAGAGATATTGACATTAGTTTTCTAACACATAGACATTTCTAAGCTGCGCTAGTGTTTTCTATGACTCAAGACAACCACAGGATCTCCGGGCCGAATGGCAGAATTGGTCAACCAATCACAGAGCAGGATACATGTGGTGTCTCTAAAACATCTATGGGCAACTAAACACACACACACACACACACACACACACACACACACACACACACACACACACACACACACACACACACCTGCATTACAGACTAAACATGCTAACTTAAGTTCATGCTACATTCAACACATTATAATTTTATAAAACACAACAGTATTAAACGATTCTTTATTTCAATCCAACATGTGTGAGATACGAAGAAGTAATTGTTTAGAAGAAGCTCAAAGCTGCTGTTTGCCGAGAGAGAGAGAGAGAGAGAAAGAAAGAAAGCAAGCCTGCAGCCGACAGACGCCGCGACGCCGAGGGCCGAATACAGGCCGCACAGGTGAATTAATTCCTTTTGTTGGCACATCAAAAGTGCATTGTAATTCACCTCCGAGCTGTTTGTTTTACTTACCAGGATTTACCTCGCCCATTCATGTAGATTGAGTCGGTTGTGTGTGTGTTTTACAGCCAGAATTTCTGCTCTGGAGCGTGAGGAGTCGCACACGAGTCGATTTGCGCCGGGAACGTGGACAAACACGGTTCGCTACTGCCCCCCAGTGGCCACATGCGGAAGCACATAAATCTTGTTTTTTTTTTTTTTTTTTTTTGGAAGCACAGAAATCATGGGCGGTGACATGTTCGCGTGTGTAGTTGTTTTTTTTAAATTTATGTGTATAGAACAATATGCATGGGAATTTGGACAAATACAATCCGTTGAGATATTAGGTGCATGAATACAACATTATTACAGACATATTGACGTCATTTTTCAAGTTGTTTAATCAGATTTAAACCTGAGAACGTTTTTTTAATTCTTTGTTTTGGCTTCCAGAGTAACCGATTTTTACACTGTTGAGGTGAAAGATGCGAGTGCGAGGTTTTTTATTATTATTATTTTTCTACGAGTTTCACAACGATTGATATTCACATTGACAATTTCAAAATAAAAGACGTTTTTGGACCGTGGGGGAACACATGCAGGTATATGCAAACTACACACCAAAAGACAAAATATCTGGCCTCAAATTTGGGTTTTATAAGTTCCTTTTTTTTCTTTTTTAAGATTTTCCCATACTGTTTTTTTTGGAGATTAATAGTTGATTAACAGGAAGTGCAATAAATAAAAGGCGGATGTAGTTTAGCGAAGCCGCCGCCTTTTCTGCTTCAGTCTCAAGATTTAAAAGCAAGTATGCGGTTGTCATTAATTATGGATGTTTTTTGGATTGCTGGATTTTATTTTATGAGCGTTTAATGTTTCATTAGAGGCTGTAATGGCGTGATCAATATGCTTTACCACCGTGATTTCAATTGTTCTTCGGCTCTGAACATGGGACCGTTTCACTTTTATGGCGACAGAAATCCATTCCAAAATGGCAGCTACAAGCATGATGAATAAAGTGATATTACAAATTTGTTAAAAATAAAACCGCGTCTTCTGATGCGAACTCAGGGTTGCGCACATTGAATGTTTTTACATCAATTTTATATACAATATATGGTTACTTTTTTTGTTTTGTATTAAAAGTAATTCACAAATCGCTGATATGGATGTCTGTGTCCTGCTCTGTGATTGGTCTGTCATCAATCTAGGGGGCGTGCCCTGCATCTGTCAGTCATCTATCTACAAATATTCTATTTTTCTGTCGATAACCTTTTGTCTCTCTGTCTCTTTCCCATTTCCCTGTCTGTCTGTGAACCTACAACTTTTTAATTTATATACCTTTCTCTAATTGTTCTGTCTGTAGGTCGATCAATCTCAAATTGTTCTGTCTGTCTCCAAATATTCTCTGTCTATAACTTTTTATCTGTCTTTCTGTCACAAATTGTCCTGTCCGTTTGTCTGTCTATTTCCAAATACAGTATTTGGTTTATCTATACCTTCATCGGTCTGTCTATCTATTACTCTCTATTTGTCCTGTCTGTCTTTCTTACTAACTTCAACTTTCATGTCTATAATCTTTTATCTAACTGTCTGTCAATCGAACGATTCCAAAGTTACCAGTCTTTTTCCAAATATTCTATCCGTCTATAACTTTTTATGTCTTTCTGTCACCAATTGTCCTGTCCGTATGTCTGTCTTTCTATTTCCTGCACAGTTTTTGGTCTATCTATTCTATACAATGTTTGACTATTTCTCTCCATTTGTCCTGTCTGTCTGTCATTCTTTCTAACTTCACTTTTATATAAAAAAAAACTTTTTATTTGTCTGTCAATCGATCTCAAATTTACCGGTCTGTTTCAATCTATCTACTTTTTTTTTCTTTGTCCATCTATTTCTCTCTGATTGTCCTGTCTGTCTTTCTTCCCAACTTCAACGTTCACTAAAACCTTTGATCCCAACTGTCTGTCTGAAGCTGTCCTATAAATATCTTTGTACGTCTTTCTGTTTTTCTGTACATTTTTCATCTATTTCCAACTTTCATTTGTATTGTCTGTCCTCTCTATCTGTATCTCTTCAGTTGCTGAGGAAACTAGCTAAAGAAAAACTAGTTTGAACCAATTTCAATTTTCAATTCAATTTCAATTCTGGCAATGGTCCAAAATCCATCAATAGACATTTCGTCCAGCAAACTATTTCACAAAACACAAATCAAGAATATAAGGAGTACAATTCTCTTTTTTTTTTCCATTAATTTTTCATTTATAATAATAATGATAATAATAATAATAATAATAAAAATAATTGTATTTGAGTATTTGTAAGCCACTTTTCACAGTTTTAACTGTCTCAAAGCGCACAAAAGCGCATAATGATCAATGCATTTTTTTTTCAGACTTTTTTTTTACATTTTGCAAAAGAAGTAAATTTTTTTTAAAATTCATCACTCAGTTCATTCCACAACCAAACTTGAACCAGAAATAGAAGAGGACGAGTGAAGACGGCGGCTGTGGACTCCATCGTGTCAGGCGTTTACAATGCAACTGTGCTGCAGAGAACATCGGAGAAAACAAAACTCGGGTAAAACATGATTAAAAAAACATGTGGCCATCATCGACCAGCAGGGGCTAATAGATCCATCCTGGCAAATGATAAAGCAGCATGGTGAACGGCTTGATCGCTCCACACTGAGGAGAGATGTTGAGGTTTTAATGGCCGCCGGGCTTTTCTTTTTGACTTCCGACACAAAATCTCACTTTGAATCTGTTGCTTTTGGAATTTAATTTGGAGTGATGAACAAAGCGGCGGAATGAAGAGGTTGCGTGTCCGGCGCTCTCCTGGCGTGTGAGTAATCTCGCCCAAGCCTCTTCTAATGGCCGTCATCCCTCACTAGAGACGCCGTGATGCAATAAACACGCTTGTCACTGGCCTCCAGCTACTTGTCGTCTTTGCTTTAAAAATAGAAGCTTCTGGAGCCGATTCTGTTGCCGCTGTGTTGATGTAGAGACCCGGGTTGTTGCTGGCGGGAAAACGTTCCCGTTACTGTAAATCGCTTCTCGGATTTGATCTGTTTCTGGAGTCAAAGAATTTGACAAAATTGTACAAGTTAACCTTGAACTATCAATCCATCCATATCTATTCATCATTTAATCCGTCTTCCATCTCTCTCTCTCTCTGTCTATGTATCCATTAATCTGCTCCTCATCTCTCTCTCTCTCTCTCTCTCTCTCTCTGTCTATTCATCCATTAATCTGTTCCTCATCTCTCTCTCTCTCTCTGTCTATTCATCCATTAATCTGCTCCTCATCTCTCTCTCTCTCTGTCTATTCATCCATTAATCTGTTCCTCATCTCTCTCTCTGTCTATTCATCCATTAATCTGTTCCTCATCTCTCTCTCTCTCTCTCTC
>MU204250.1:11331216-11367628 GCA_017309775.1 Paedocypris sp. Pulau Singkep | reverse complement strand
TCTCTCTCTCTCTCTGTCTATTCATCCATTAATCTGCTCCTCATCTCTCTCTCTCTCTCTCTCTCTGTCTATTCATCCATGAATCTGCCCCTCATCTCTCTCTCTCTGTCTATTCATCCATTAATCTGCTCCTCATCTCTCTATCTGCCTATTCACCCATCCAGCTCTCTATGTCTATACGTGGATCCATTCTTTCTTTCTGTCTATTCATCCATCTATTCTTTATCCATCTTGATAGCTGTCAATCGCTCTGTATGTTCAATCATCCATCCATACATCCACCCAGCCACTATTCATCCATCCATTTGCATCTGTTTGTACCTAATATATTAGTATACTTTGTCAATTGCATTTTTTTGTGTTCTTGTATCTTGTGTTATATTTAAATCGTTTCTTGGCTTCTATAGTTTTGGACCATTGTTTTAATATATTGTAGTAATTTATATTGGTTATTCAGTGTGTATTTTTTTGTTTTTACCATTATCTCATCTTTCTTTTTGCACCAAACAGAGTAGTAATTACTAATTCAGAGCACTTAATACTAATACTTGTTTTCCTAGCCACTGTCATCATCTAGCTTGCTCTTCTGGTCATATAGTCTGAACAACGATAGACAATGGACATTTTTTTTTCCTCTTTTAACGAAATATTTTTCCCTAATTGTTGGAACACAGGTAAACAATGGACATTTTTCTTTTTTAAAAGACTATTTCCCCATTTCACAACTTTTCATTGGTCTTGAACTAAGAAAAGCGCTATATAAAGAAACTTGAAATAAACTTGAACTTACTAATGTCACTGTAACCCTGTGATACAATGACACTTAAGGCATTCTATTCAATTTTATTTTATCTGTCTGACTTTGTCTAATTGTCTTTAGGTCTATCTATATCCATCTATATATCTATCCTTCTGTCTGTCTATTCATTTGCCTTACTAGCCATGTCAGACTGTCTAACTATCTGTCTGTCTTTATATCTAACTGTCTATCCGACTGTTTCTTTGTATCGGTCGGTTCATCCATCCATCCATCTCACTAGCTATTTCCATTTATTCATCCTTGTATCCATGAATAAAATCTATCCATCCTTCCTCCCGCCTCGCTGCTTGTCCGATCTGTTTGCTCGAATCTCTCAAAATACAGACATTTAATCAATATCAAGTTATGTCATTTGCAAAGTTATTGCTTGATGAGAATATCAGCAGCAATTAACGCAAATTAAGCCATGGATGTAAATTAAGCAACTAGCATGTGACGCAACACCGTCGTTGCAAAAAAAATGTTCCTATTACATCTCAATTTGAGCAATTACGCAATTAACAAATTGTGCAATTAGCGCAAGCAATACAATTAACTTCATTTGAGTGCGTTGTGTAAGTTATGCAACTGATGCAAGTAGTTACTTCAACATAAATATTTAAGTAACCATGACGATTGGGAATTTAGCTACAGATGCAACATGAACGTAACAGCGTCAAACAAACATACTTATTTTACAGTAAAGCTTTAAATACACACATTTAATCAACCAGTCTGTTACATTAACAATCTAGACAATTACGCAATTTATCTGAATTACACAATCTGCACAACCGATTTCTATTGTAGTTCCTCGCGAACATCAGAAACATAACATGTTAACTGCAATTTCCATAGAATCCCAAACTTGTTAACTTTGTCTCTAAGTAACAATTTAGAGAATAAAGTAATGTTTCAGAGTATTAAAACACCAGCAAGTAGTAAAGCAAGCATTATTTGATAATTAAAATGTAACCAGTGTGTATTGATTTCAATGGAAGTTTTATTCTATGGTTTGAAATGAATTTGAATTAAGTTTTGAACCGTTTTTTTTTATCTCTTCATCTTCCCATTCATTCATCCATTCTTCCACCTGTCTATTATCCATCTTTATACCTCACTGTCAATCTCTCTCTCTGTAGGTTTATCCATCCATCCATCCATTTGTGCGAGTATCAAATATACAAACATAAGCAGAAAAGTGAAGTTACTTAGAAAACGCCATGGACACAAATAACTAAAAACGATGTGCGTTTACCTCAAACTACAAAAAAAAACAAACAAACCTTGGAGTATATAAAAAGGTCAGTTCCTTCTTTTAAACTCTCGGTCATCTACTAAAGCGAAGGATGATTTGCATATGAAACTACCAGTGTGTCAGATTGCGCTGCGTCGCCTCAGACCACGCCCCCTGCTTTGTGGCGTTTACTCGCAACTCGAGCGACAATTTCCTCGGTGAAAGAACCAGGTCACATCCATTCAGCCAAAATTTGCTTTATTCAAATTATTTTCTTCTGCATTTTTGTTTTCTCGTTTTTTTTTTGTAGAAAAAAATACCTAATCTACTACACGTACAGTGGGAGAACGACAAATGCCCCTGAAAAACAAGGCACAAACATGAGAAGTGTACAACTGACATACCTTTACCCGAAAACAGTCACGCACGAAGCCAGAAGAACGCGAGCGGCACGGAAGGACGTTTATTCTCTTCGCTTGAAAGAATAAGGCCAAAGATTGTCTCATCGATGTATTATTGCGTAATACCAGATTGTCAGATCATCATATCAATATTTAGCGGATTCTGATTGGTCAACATCGGGGAAAAGCGAAGCTTCGGGGAGCGCCGACTACATTTTCTCCAATCAGCCTGAGTCACTTCATCCAATTTAGCACAGATTTGCTTTAAAAATCAATGTAGTCGCAGCATCGACTGTTTACTAGTGATGCGGCGCTCCAGATTCATTGGTTATAAATGAGGCGAGGATGAAATGGAGGCCGGGAAGGAGGAAGAGGGCAGAAAAAAAAAAAAACAATCAAATGCAAATAAATACATCTAACAAATCTTCCGAACATCAGCCGAAATGTCGCCAGCGAGACGATGGGAGAAAACGCGGATGACGCGGGGTAAAAGTATGACAGTTTGGCGGCGGGAACCAACGGTTTGTGACACTTAGAGCCGGAATTATTGGTAAAAAAAAAAATGGTCCAAACAAACAACACAGAACTCCAACTCCAAAAAAAAAAAGGCTACATTTGCATCCCCTTATATGCAAAAACTTAAACATTTAAAGCACTGAAGATTACATGGAATGTTTGGAATTTTAAAAAATACAACTTGCTATATCACACGTAATAGAATTTGCGGGATAGAATTCGCTCGGCGTACGCCATTTTTCCCTCATTTTTGCGCGGAAAGCATTTTTACACAGAATTCCGAAAATAAATAAACGTATGGCATTCAATTGAATCGGAGCTGCATATTATATATATACGCATATATATCCTTATACTGCCATCCATTTGATATAAACAAGACTGGAGTTGGGAAATACTTGAGCAGAGGATTCGGAATTTCGATAAGATTCTCTCCCGTGTCTACGAATATGTACAAGCGATGCCCGGATCAATAAAAGCACAGTGCTTTTGGTTGCCTGGAATGGAAAGATCACCATCGTGTCGGTATTCACAATGAGCTACGAGATTCTGTATTTAGAACAAGGCGGGTCAAATTTTCCCCCGTCTAAACCGCCATCAGGCTGGTTGAGTCTCAGACGTCTGGGCCTTCAGAAGTCCTTGAGATGCATCTGATACAAACAAACACTCCTTGTGAGACCCACAGTTTTATTATTAATATTGGGAGGTTTGGTTACAGGTGGTTTTGGCTGCCCGCACACATTTCTGGTCCCCGTTTCCCCCAGAGGTTGGGAAGAGAAGGTCTTTTGGATTTGTCCCCGATGGAGACTGGCACATGAGGTGGCACGGAGTGGTCAGACGGGTTCGGTTGAGCCGGAGAAGCTCCGTGGAAGTTCACGTTTAGGCACAACATCGTGAAAATTTGGAGGTGCGGATCATGAGCAATAAATTACAGATTCGACTTTTTCCCCCCGTGCGTACCACCTCGGCTTTACAGTTTAGGTGTCCGGCTCTCCTTTCACCTGGATGAAGTGGCAAGAAGGCATGGTGATGGTGCTGGGCAGCAGCTCTTTGGCTTCGGATTGGGGATGGAGGGCCACTTCTCCCCTCACCTCCAGCTCCTCCACGGGGGTGAGACCCTCGCTGGGACTGCTGGCCAGCTGAGAGCCCAGCTCCGAGTGTCCGTTGAGGCTCTGGCCCAGCTCCTGACCAGTTGCGCTGTTGATGATCACAGTCCTGTAGCTCAGGTCTTCGTCCAGCTCCTCTTTGTGGAAGGCCGAGAGGGTGGGATGGCTGCTGACCAGCGACTGAAGGTACTGGTGGTCCAGGATCTCATCCTTCACCTGCAGGCCTTGGAGTTCACTGGGCTTGAGGACCGTGGCGATGACGGTGCCAGGCTGCTGGGACACTATGGAGGGTCCGTTGGCATTGAGCGCCACCAGGCGTGTGATCCCGTTGAGGGGCTGCTGGGACGGGCAGCCCATGACTCCTCCGTTGGACGCGCCCAGGGTGGAAACCAGAAGCTGCTGGTGATGAATGCTGTCGGTGGTGAGGGACGCCGTCTGGATGGTCAGCACGTCTTTACCTCCGGGGCTGCTGGAAGGCACCGTGTGAAGGATGACCCGGGGAGGAGAGGCATGAGCGGAGGAATCCCTGCTGGTCAGGACGGAGGACAGGGTCTGCAGGGTCACTGGACCTCCGGCCTGGGCTCCTGACGTCAGGACCATGGGAACAGAGCCTGGCATATTGATGGTCCTGAGACACAGAGAGGCTTGATTTAGGCATCACGGAAAGCAGGAGGAGAAAAGTACAAATAATAATAGTAGTAATAATAATAATATATCAATAATTACCAAAAAATAAAAACCAATGAATAGTATAATTTGGTGGCCGAACGTGTACAAAAAAACCCCTTTGTGTTAGTTTTTGGAGCCTTCTGCAGTTTAAAAGCCCCCTTGATTTCAATTAGACACTTGCAATGCATAGATAAACCACCAGAGGGCAGTAAAAGTTAAAGTAGGGGGATTCCCACAGCAAGACTGGAATCAGATTAGTGCCAAAAATATCAAGCGTAAATTTCTAAGAAACGAGAGAAATTTCGTTTTTTGGGGCGTTTTTTCACCCGCAATTATTATTCACCCGTTTATTTTTTAATTTTTTGCTTGCTTTATTTTTTGTTTTTACAAAATTTTTGTCTACGTAAATTTGTTCAAAATGTGAGTATCAACGGTGACGCATTGGCCCTGTGTTATACAGAACCCTATATGATGAAATTAGGCCAATTATACGTTTAAGGATATATTTTTAGATGAATCATACATCTAAAAATAAAATGACGTTGTTTGCTTTCAAGTTAGCTAATTAAAAACGTAAACAGCAGAATAAATTAGAACATTTTGAGCAAGTTTAGCACATGCTGACACTTCATGCAGTATGTTGATGATGACGATGATAACGCTTTGATCGTCTTGGTACATTTGCAACAAATAGCAAATTCCTGTGAAGAATTTTTTGCACAGTAGTACAAAAAAAATTACAATGCTTTTCTTCCATGCTGCCAGATTTGTTGGAGGTGTAAATAATTGAAACTAACAAATTATTAGTTTTTGTTTGTGTGCCTTTCAGAATCTTAAAAAAAAAAAAAATAAATAAATAAAAAACTGATTTTTTTTTAATGTGAGAATGTGTAATAAAATCTGAATAGAAATTGACTTGGAATGACCATGTGACCAACACGCTGAAAACTAAACCGCCACCCTCTATTTAGTAGAACGCCCCCTCTAATAGAGCGCCACCGTGATGGAAGAGTTGAAAATTAGACCGCAATGGCAGTGATTACAAATTTGTAAAGTAATTACAGTTTTTCTCAATCGCTAAGACACATTTTTTTGAATGCTGCTCTCCTTTTCTCAAAACTCTTCCCAATTTGCAAGCTACATTCACAAAACATCCGACTCTTTTTGCAAAACCGAACTTTCACCTCAAAACAGTTCAGTCTGAGCCCAAAACTGAACTATGTGATCAAATCGTGTCTCGAGTCCATCAGAATGAAAAGCACTAGTGAACAGTCACTAAACACTACTCACTAAACGTGGAGCAGGAGAAATAAAAGTGTATTGTTTACTGTAATATAATAGCAGAATGCAAAACAAAGAAAAACCTGCGCATTTAGCACAAAAAGATTGAAAACTGAAATATTGTGCGTTTACATGTAGTGTGTGCACATTTTCATGCACTGTTGCACGTGAGAGCCTCAGAAACCAGTTTTCCCTGATCTGGCTTACTTTACACATGTTTATGTCCCTCACCATCATCAGTGAAAAGTGTTATCAATTTTCACACCGGACAAAATGTGGTGGACTTGTGTCACGTGTGATCAGCTTTCTGCTGTACAGGTGAATCTCAATGACAATGTGCTGGCTAGTCGTGTCTGATCAGGTGAAAAGTGTTGGTGGTTTTGCCAAAAGAGTGACTGATTTGACCAGTGTGTATGCACGGTACCAGAAAGAGCGCTTAAAACAATTTTTTTTTCAAACGAACGTAATATTTGGCATCAAACTAAGAAAAATGAAAAAAAAAAAGAATTAAAAAAATGTTTAAATATGAAAAAAAATGTTTTAAAATAATGCAATAAAAAATAATAGAATGAAAACAAAAATCAAAACATTGACATGTTTCCGGGCATATTCAAGAATACCACCAGACACAACTTTCTATGGAAAAAAAAAATTTTTGGGTAAAAATATTGCCCCGCCCCCGGTAGATAAGATTTATGATATCTGGGAAAAAATGGTATTGATCCCAAATTTTTGGACATTGGACAATACAAACCGCTCTGGAAGCCTAATTAAGCAGTAAATTGGCGCCACCTGATGTTCCAGCATCAAATTACATCGAAAAGTCAAAGTTGGGGAAAAAAATTTGAAATTTTTTTTTTTTTTGAAAATCTATTAAAAAATCATTAAACATAGCGTGACACTGGTGTCACGGGACGCATTATAGGGGCAATGGAGAATTTTAGTTCAGAATTTAGTGTCTTAGCGATTGAGAAAAACTGTAGTATTTAGTTACTTTATTGAAGTACCAAACACGACCACAAAACCCACCTGACGGAGTGTGTCGGCGCCGGAACAGCGGCTCCTTGATTGGGCTGTAGAACATGGACGGTCTGCAGCAGCGGCTCCTGGTGCCCTCCACCTCTCAGACTGGGACTGGCTTCTCTCTTCAGGGCTTTAACCTGAGCGCTTCTCCCTTGAGCACGTGACCCGCTGCGTCCACGAGCGTGCGAGGCCGTCCGGTGCGTCCCGTAGCCAGGGTCGTCCCCTTGGTGGTCGTCCTCATCAATAATGACCAGATCTGAGGGCATCTCCTTAAACTGATAAACCAGCCTCTGCCCTTCCACCTTGGCCAGGATTCCCCTCTGGTAATAGTACCTGAGAGAGACGGAGGTCAGGAAAAGCTGTGGTCATGGCGAGCAAGCGGTGTTAATATCAGTGAGGAAATATTTTCATCGTTGTCATCGTATTCGTCAACGACACTTTTTCCAATGACGAAAACGAAACGAGAACTCTATGAAAACTCCCACTCAGGGACGAAAACTGTAACTACATTTATTGATGCATTCGTCAAAAACAAAAATGCCTCTCTGCGTCCAGTCATAATCCGAGCTTGTGAAGAAAGGCGGGTGGGGACGCAAACTTAATCGCAGTTAATCATTGTTAATCATTCAATAAATGTTTCTCCCAGCAGGAAAAAACTGTCAGATATATGGATTAATTTTACATTCAACGCAAGCTTAAAAATACTATCTGTACGCAGCGTGTGGAGCAACAATCACGGGCAAAAATACAACACACCTGAAGCGCCATCTGCAGATGAAACTATGTTAAAACGTGATGCAATTATACTTTTTTTTATTTTGCTGTATTTAATTTCCTCTTTGTTGAGGATCATTTATGGGAATATATTTATTTGGGTTGAAAGAAAAGTTCTTAAAAATAAGTTCAAGAAAAACAAATGTTTTTTCAAATAAGTAAGATCTTTGTATATTTTTATACGTTCATAGTAAACTACGTATACAGATTTCTTAGACATAGAAACTGTAGTAAACATTTAGAACATATAGCACCTATATTTCTGTTGACTAAATTGATATTGTAATTTAGTCAACTAATATGTTGTGTTATTTAGTCGATTAAATTATCAATTTAGTCATCTTAATGTTTTAGTCTAATTTAATCGACTAAATAACACAACATATTAGTTGACTAAATTACAATATCAATTTAGTCAACTAATATGTTGTGTTATTTAGTCGATTAAATCAGACTAAAACATATTAAGATGACTAAATTGATATTGTAAATTTAGTCAACTAATATGTTGTGTTATTTAGCCGATTAAATTAGACTAAAACATATTAAGGTGACTAAATTGATATTGTAATTTAGTCAACTAATATGTTGTGTTATTTAGCCGATTAAATTAGACTAAAACATATTAAGGTGACTAAATTGATATTGTAATTTAGTCAACTAATATGTTGTGTTATTTAGCCGATTAAATTAGACTAAAACATATTAAGATGACTAAATTGATATTGTAATTTAGTCAACTAATATGTTGTGTCATTTAGCCGATTAAATTAGACTAAAACATATTAAGATGACTAAATTGATATTGTAATTTAGTCAACTAATATGTTGTGTTATTTAGCCGATTGAATTAGACTATCAATATAGTCATCTTAATATGTTTTAGTCTAATTCAATCGGCTAAATAACACAACATATTAGTTGACTAAATTACAATATCAATTTAGTCACCTTAATATGTTTTATTGTAATTTAGTCAACTAATATGTTGTGTTATTTAGCCGATTAAATCAGACTAAAACATATTAAGATGACTAAATTGGGACTAAAACAAAACCAAAAGACTATGACTAATACTAAATGA
Source organism: Paedocypris sp. Pulau Singkep (assembly GCA_017309775.1). Taxonomy (NCBI): domain Eukaryota; kingdom Metazoa; phylum Chordata; class Actinopteri; order Cypriniformes; genus Paedocypris; species Paedocypris sp. Pulau Singkep. The sequence goes on along the minus strand of MU204250.1, from coordinate 11,358,738 downwards.
AACATCTTTGTCGAAATGAAGACAGCGAGCAAGCGTGGGCTTACCGGAGCGCTCGGCCCATGGTCTCGTAGTTCATGTCGGGCTTGTTCTTATGCTTCCCCCACAGCTTGGACACGGCTTTGGAGTCCACCAGCTTGAAAATGCCCTTCTCTCTCTGCGTCCACTTGATGTATTTAGGACAGGTGTTTTTGTCCTGCAGCAAGGCCAGCAGGAACTCCCACAGGTAGATGGTGTTACCTACACAAAAGACGAGTGTTATATTCCTCCGACGGCTCATTAAAACTTTAGATTCCAGCCTAAACACCTTCCATTTTTCACACCATTCCACAGGTCTTATTTAACACCCCGGAATTGGCAGAGGTGCAATTATGGCATTCCTGCTCGCAACCTTAATAAATCAATTCCAGTCGGAAATTAATTAGAGGGGCCTGGCAACCGCTTTTTTTCCCCCCTTCTTTCGTTTTTCGGGAAGGCCGTGTAGCGCAGCCAGAAGTGGGAATAGAGGGAAGAGGCTCGTGATGGTGGCGTGATATATATGCATTGGCCTGCTCGCCACGCTGGCACCGACACACACGTCTAAGTGCCCTCGATCAAACACACAGTGATGTGCCTTCCAGATCACTATCACTTTCAGTTCCCTCCCAAACCCAGGCTCATTAATTACGCTGTGCGCTTAAAGAAAAAAAGAGAAAAAGAAACAGAGAGAAAGAAAGAGAGAAATAATGAGAGAAAGAAAGAAAGAAAGAAAGAAGGAAAGAAAGAAAAAAAGGAAGAAAGAAAAGAAAGAAAAAGAGAGAGATAGAGAGACAGACAGACAGACAGACAGACAGACAGAGAAAGAGACAAATAGAGAGAGAGAGAGAGAAAGGAGAGAAAAAATTAAGAGAAAGAGAGAGAGAACAACACAAATAAATAAAGCTTTATAAATAAAGATAAACAAAACATAAATACATAAAGTTTAGTCGGCGGGAGAGAAAAGAGAGAGAAAGAAAGTAAGAATGAATGAAAGAAAGAAAGAAAGAAAAAGAGAGAGATAGAGAGACAGACAGACAGACAGAGAAAGAGACAAATAGAGAGAGAGAGAGAGAGAGAGAGAGAGAGAGAGAAAGGAGAGAGAAAAATAAGAGAAAGAGAGAGAGAACAACACAAATAAATAAAGCTTTATAAATAAAGATAAACAAAACATAAATACATAAAGTTTAGTCGGAGGGAGAGAAAAGAGAAAGAAAGTAAGACTGAATGAAAGAAAGATAGAAAGAAAGGAAGAGAAAGACAAATAGAGAAAGAGAGAAATAAGAGAACTAAATAAAGATAGAAAGCCAGTGAGAAAAGAGAGAAAGAAAAAGAAAAAAAGAAATTGAGAGAGCGAGAGAAAGAAAAAGATAGTAAAAAAGTAAAAAAAGAGAGAAAGAAAGAGAGAGGGAGGGATAGTGGCTTTCGCACTATGACCCGGGCCGCTCTATGTGGTGACGCTCACCTTTACCCTCTTTGCTCTTTTTCTTCAGCGGGAGAGATGGAGTGGTGATGGGCGAGCAGGGCCGCACTGCTCTGGGTTTGCGCACTGTACAATTACAAACAGTACAGAATTTATTAAAGCATTAGACAGATTTTAATAATAATAATAATAATAATAATAATAATAATGAGTATTTGTAAGGCGCTTTTCACAGTTTTAACTGTCTCAAAGCGCACAAAAAAAACGTTAAAGACAGTATAAAAATAAAACAATACCGCAACAACATTGTGAAAAAAAAACATGATAACAACAGTCACACACAAAAAAGAACCACGTTTTTCGGACTATAAAAAGGTGCACGTAAAATTGTTGGATAACCTGGACATTGTGGCTACTTGGAGCATATAGGACTATGGCAAGTCCAAAAAATCATTTAAATCTCTGAGACTAATCTAGTCACCAAACTATTACTAGTCTGTTGGTTGGTTGATTTGTTACTCACAATGCCACCAGACAAACAGAAGGCGGGGCTAGAAAGTGTTGACGTTATTGAAGCGTCGGTATGAAGACTTAAACGTACAATTGGCTTGCCATAGTTCCATTTGCCAATCTTGATTATTGTGCCATCTCAGCAAGTCACACATGACCGGATTCCGGAGAGATTAACCAAAGAACTCAAACCGCTAGTTATCATTGTCAACAGGTGGTTAAAGTTCAAATGCGAGTAGCGTTGGAGCATGAATTGCAATCGTAAACTGCTACGTATTTAACAGGGATGAAACTGATTCTAATAATGGCGAGAGGATTCTATCAAGCCGGTGTATGTACCAAATTGGCCCACGACTAATGATGACATCACACCATGGCTTACACCAATTGATCAAGATGTTCTCTGGTTCATCATTTTGTTGTTTTCCTTTTGAAACCTAAAGCTGTTTGCACTAATAACTGAAAATGCAATTTTTTTTTTTATTACAAGGGTGTCTGACATCCTTATTACTATCCGAGTAAAAGTACGACTGTATAGAAAATTGTATTGACGCTGTGCTATCTGGTTTAATTTGCCTGTTTAATTTAAGTTGTACACACTCTTATAATCAGTCATGTTGAGAACTAAAAATGTTAATAATTGTTAAATATCAAAAAACAGTGTACAATCATTGGATTGAAAGGTTACACTTCCCTTTTCAAACATGTTGAAAGATCTAAGGAAGGGCGAGACTTTGTTGAGTGTCTTGTGCAATGTAGTGGGACATTTCGATGTATAAGTTGACTATATTTTTCACAAACGGAAAGTTCTTGATTAGAATTTTTTTAAAGCTTCGCATTAAGCCCGGACCAATCTTCATCACGTCATCTGCCAATGTGATTTGTTTGGATCAATCACTATCTTACACGTCATGTGCCGATTTACAGCCAATCAAAGAGTCAATCTGGTACCGACATCAGAATCACTTGTGTGAAAATCACAAAAACCGTTAAACCAGAGGTGTCGAACTAATTTCACATTGTGGGCCACATACGGCCTAGTGAGATGTCAAGCTGGTTGGACCATTAAAATGATGCCATACTGTGCTATAAACAACAAAAAAATCACGTCTTTCCTTTGTTTTGATGTAAAGAAGCACAAGAGCATTAGGAACATATTGACTATTAAGGAACTGTCCTTCTACAAAACATTCCACCTCATTATTTCCATAGAATTATTTCTGTAAATAAATAGGACAAGGTCCTTTTCCCACAGCCTTTTGGCTAATGAAGGTGTAGCGGAGAAGTAGAGACAAAATATTTCTTCCAAACTTCAAAATATTAATTCCAAGCCTTTTATGAATTATTTTCCACTTTAATTTTTTTCCGGTGTATGTTTGACACCTCTGCGTTAAACCCTTTGAGAGTCTTTCGAGAATTGAAAGTTTCCTTCATGCGCCTAAAAAGCTTCATGTGTTGGGGAAAAAAAATTGAGAATGGACGATAAATGAGAATGCCATTTGAAATCTGGTGCGGAAAAAAAAAAGGGAAATCTAGTGGACAGGGCAGTAGTAGGCATTCTGCCCCCTGGTGGCGGGTCTGTACCTTTGCTTTTCCTCACAGGCTTGGAGTGGTTCCTCTGAGGGATCTCGTCCATGGAGGAAGACTCTTCGTCCAGGGGATTGTCCATGCAGCCGTTTGACAGATGTTCTGGCCGCAGGGAAATGTAGGCGAGGTCCGAGTCCATCATGTTTCCATATACGTGAACTACAGACAGATTAGACTTACTCACATACTTATGAAAGAAACGGAAACACGTGAGGATCACTTACTCATCCGCTTCTCATCCAGGATGTTATTAGGAGACTCCATGTTCAGCAGGGCTTCAGCCGCTTCCATGGTCTCCATGTTGTCTTCTCCGCCTGAAACCGAGGTCTCCACTGTGGGCCAAACCAACCGCAACGACATTGCTGCTTAAATTTGACCATAGTAAGCAAGACAAAGCCACGCCCATTTGGATAGTTTCCCCAGGTTGTGTTTTTTGACCAATGTTGTCACTTTCATTCTGGATATTTGATAATTCTGGTACCATTTAGCCGTGTCATAAAGTAGCACCAAAGGCTAAATGATTAGCGTGTTGCGTTCCCAGACAGACATTAGTAGTCAAACACAGAGACGCCTCGGTGTTTGGTGCTGTGGTTTAATTTCCAGGTGAATCTGCTGCTGCAGCCAAAGTTGGAAACAACTAGAGATATTATCGTCGTCAAAACTGAACAGAGTGACAGAGCGACACTGAGAAAGCAGGGATAGATGTCAGATCTTTGAAAGAGATGAGAAAATGAAAGATCAGAAATGTTTGTACTATTAGGACGAAAGATCAGAAATGAGTTGTTAGCGACTAGATCTACAACACTAGTAAAACCGAGAATTACATCAACATCCAACTATTGCGAAGGACGATCAATGAGATGAAATTCAAACTCTCAATCCTTGTTGACTCTATTTTCGGTTTTTCATAATTGTTGCATTTAGAACGACCTAATGTCACAAGTTAAAAGTAACAATGTGACGACAAATGTTATATACATATCTTGTATACATCTGAAATACATTTCATTATAAAAAAAAGTTTTATTTTTCCTTTCTCGTTGCTGTAGCGCAAGAAAACAGTGTCCGGTTGCAATTCAGTTTAGCGCAGATCATTATCGACACAGTTAATGGAAAATGTGTTGTACATTTACACCAATATTACACAGACTAAATTGATACAAAAATGAATCTTTGATAGAACGTGCAAACAGATAATTACAAAAAAAAAGCGAGCATTTTGCGAGCACCTAAAACTGAAGTAAAACAGTATACAATTACTGTATCGCAATATCGTTGTGTATTTTGTGTACATTCTTGTAAATTTGTTGTACTTTTGCCTTCATAATATACTAGATATATTATCTAAAATCTAATCTAATATGTATAATATATATATACTAGTATTCCCAATTTCGTTGTAACCATGTGATACGTTTTATTTTATTCTATTCCACTCCATCCAAATTCATTGTAGCATTTAGTTTGTCATTTTAGTTTACATATTTCGCTTTATAGCATTTTTATTTTTATAAATTGTCTTTAATTTATGTATGCTTTTTTTATTAGAATTTTTACGCCTTTATTATTATCATTTTCTTTTTTACACTTGATGAATTTTTCTTTCAATTGATTTGCCTTTATAACTTTTTTTTTTCTTCCAGTTTTGCATTTGCTGCTGACTGAAATTGTGGAGTGAGGGAAAAAAAAAAAAAAAAAACGTTGATTTCAGTGTGTCTAGATGGTCCTCACCTGACAGACCGACATCTCCCATGATGTTCTCCTCCACCACATCCTGCATGGCGTCCACCATGATGCCGTTGGTCACCTCGTCCGCCTCCAGGCCCGAGTAGACCTGCATGAGGTCAGCGGAGGGCACCTGCTCCACGATCACCGCCGGGAACACCGAGGGGTCGTCCAGCTGTGCCACACAAAGAGAAGCCCACCGTTCATCTCAAGAACCAACTAAAACAGCAGTCATAAATACCGTATTTACACGAATATAAGGCACCCCGCGAATATAAGCACCCCTTGGTTTTTCAGGCACAACATTTAAAAAAAAAAAAAAAAAGATTAAAAAAAAAAAAAAAAACTTTCTGGCTGAATTACGTACATTTTCTCTTTAAAGTACAATTTGTTTCTTTATTTAACAAACCTAACTTGTGACTTGTATCACTTCAATGTTGTTTAAATGCTCAGAACTTGCGCTTTGAGACAGTTAAAACAAGCTAATAACAAGTCATATGCACGTCTGCCTATAGAACCATTATTTAAAGAAATGAGCGTTTATACATTTACGTGAATATTTGAAATCTGCGATTAGAAGCACCCTGCAAGTTTTTGAGCAACTGAAATTGCGAGAAAAAAAAAAACAGGTGCTTGTATTCGCGCAAATACGGTAATTGCTTTCGAACCGAATGTAGCTTTTCCAGGGAGATGAAAGCTCCTAATCTACAATCATCCTGGTCGCTCATATCCATGGACCGTGAAGCTAATGGTCCATTCATAATGGCTTTAACCTGAGCTGATTGTTCTCCACTAGCCATCGTCGTGCCATCTGAAGGTTGTTTGTGAAGAACAGTTTCAGCTCCAAGCCCAGGAACATCACTTCACGCTTCCCGGTTCCCAGTAACATTCCTTGGCGAGGGTGGAGAACTGGAGATCCCAGGCGGTGAAGTGCCAGTTACGGGTAAATCTCAAGAGTAGCTCAGACTCACTGATTGGAAAGAATTTCTTTCCCACTCCGCTTCCCAGTGGCAGCGTGAGCTCGTGATTGGCTGAATCCCATTAGCTCTCTGACGGGCGACTTGAACAAGCAAACGGAACGCGTCGGAATGAGCGGGAAAAAAAATCTGCCTGCACATTCTTACCCTTCTTACAAACTTCACTTTTTTTACTTTTTTGTATTTCACTCACTTTTTGTACTTTTACTCTTTCTACGTTATTCAATTGTATTTTTGTCTTGGAAATGTTGTCATTTTATTCATATTTCATATTTTTTCTTTATATCTATTGTTGTTATCGTTTTTTCTTTTGTAGTTTTTATTGTGTTGCTATTCTTTATCTTTCATTGTATTTCCCTTTGCACATTTAGCTGCATCTCCCCCATCCCTTTGTTAAAATGCTGGAACGAACAAAAACACATTTCACTGCATGTTGTACCACGTATAATATGTACGTGACAAATAAAATTTGAATTTGAGGCTATTGCGCATGTGACCACTAGATGGCAGCAGACTGCAGTTTATTTACACCCATTGCGCAATCCCATTTTCAAAAACAACTAAATAAAAACAGGGAAATATTACTATAAATTATTTATGGCTCACGGACACACACCTAAATGTTATAGAAATTTCAATGATATCTACACAATGATAAAATACTATTTAAAAAAAGGAAAGTGCAGGAAATGCTGATTAGCTACATTGTCTTTCAGTTTGTATATTTTGCTTATTTGTTGTACTCGTGGTGTTATATTGTATCAAAATATAGCAAATGTATTGTGTTTATTGTGTTTTTTTATATATACTGTACCTCATTTGCATACTTTCTTTTCATTGATGCTGGAATGCTGAATTACTCTCTAAAACGAACACTTTGCCTCAAACCAGATTGTAAAAAAAAATTTTAAAAGAAAAAAAAAAGTGTGTGTTTTGAATGGATGTGTTCTCTTTATTCCACAAATCTATTAGTCTAGTAAAGAAATGCTAAACTTTAACAGAGGAACTAATTTGACCCGAATTAGAAACTGGTTTGAACCACATGTTGGATTTTTGGAGTGTCATATTTCAGTGAATTATAATTGAATTACAAAGAATGAAAAGATGATAGAAATTGATATTAATATTTAGAAGAGTACACGACTTTACACATCGACAGTGTAATAATTTATAAACAAAAAAAAAGTTTTGAACACTGAGCAAAACAGTGTTTGATCAAATATTTACATTTACTGTAGACAATCATATAGTTTATTCAGATATTTATATTTTACAAACGATACTGTTTGTTCACATGTTTATGTTTTGGTTTAAATACAAGTTGTATGTTCAGATGTTTTGATCGTTGTTTACAAATAAAATCATACGTTTGCTTTTGTTTAAACGCAGCTTGGAAAGCAAAAATAAAATTCCCATTAATAAAGCTCGATTCATTCAGTCATAACATCTCTGGCATTCTAAGGAACATCAGACGCCTCATTATGCAAAAAACAATGTGGTGATCAGTTTACATGGTCAGTTTTACCTGCCCGACAGGTGAATGCAAAGCAGCTCCTCTCTTCAGGCCTCGGTGACGCACACGTCTGCTTATTCTGCCAGACTTTATCATTTAATTTATAATAATAATTTATTTACAATTTACAAGGCGTTATAATTAAGAATGTGAAATCTAATAATCAACGCTCTAATAATAAACAAGTGTAAATACAGCTAGACTTAGTGTCCGAGAATAAAATGCCTGGCACTATAGAGTTAGTAAATAAGTAAATAGTAAATAAGTTAGTAAAATCATGATGAGTTAAAGGATCCAGCGTCACACGAGTAAAAAGCTTCGCTTCTTCCCAAACAACCTGACAGTTACTTTCAGTTATAAACCACATTTCACAAAGCCAAACTGCAGGCCGGGAGTCATTTGAATATCCGAGTTCCGTGTTCCTGCTGCATGACTAAAGCTTCTGATGAACTCCATATTAATAAAGAGCTCTTACCTTTTTTTTTCCTTCTGCTTTACCTGAACTACTAAAGACGTGCTGATGCAATAAAAAACCCCAGCATGCAACACCCAAACTACAATTCAGTCCGTCCATCACAGCTCAACACACATAGTTCTGTGCTACAGTAAATGACTTTAAATTCTCACAGAGCACAGGTAAAGCACATCATATTTGATTGACAGAACACGGTGAAGGTGTGATGAAGATCCACAAACGGGTCAAACTGGCTGAGAAACTGCAGATGCAGAATGAGAAGCGAGAATCCTGGTGTCAGATTAGAAAAGCTTGAAGTTTGAATGCAGCAGGCAACATAGTTTGACCTTTAGGACATTTGGAAACTGATGAACTGTCAAAGCAACAGTAATTTTGCAGGACATTCCATAATAGTAATAAGACAAATTGATAATATTGATCAGTCAATTGAATCGAACAATTAAACAATAATAATGTGTTCTATTACTTAAGTAATAACTATTTAAGTAATAATATTTTAAGCAAGCAGAAAATTAAATGACAACATGGAAAGCGCAACTAATTAATGCAACTTTGTAAAAGTAGCAACATTACGCTTCATTGTTGTAACTCTGACAAACTGTAGCTGGTTTAAATTTGAATACAGGAGGCACAAAAAAAAGAGTTTGATAATTAATCTGTTTACGAATGTCCTAAAGTTCAAAGCAACAGTTGTTTTCCACGACATTCCATAATATATTTAAGAATACAAAAATTTTAATGACAACATGAATGGAAACCGCAACTAATTCATGTAAATTTGTAATAGCATGACTTTTTCCAGTATATTCCATAATATATTAAAAAATACAGAATACTGTAAAAAAGAAAGAGTGAACTACTAGAATGACTAAAATTTAATATACTATATTTAATATAATACTTAAGTAACATTAAGCTTCATTGCTGTAACTGACAAACTGTAGCTGGTCTAAGATTGAAGGAAGGAGGCAAAATACAAGAACTTTAGGACATTCGGAAACCGATGACTTAATAAAAGCAAGAGTCATTTTCTAGAACATTCCATAATATATTTGGGAATGGAAAATAAATAGTGAAAAGAAAGAGTGACTAGTGTAACTACTAGAGTAACTGTGACTACTAATTAATGTAACTTTGTAAAAGTAGCAGCATATTGCTACATTGTTCAATTGTAACTGAATGTAGCTAAAAAAAAAAAAAAATCATTCACAACTTTGTGAGACCTTGTCAAATTCGAACAAGCATTTCTTTCACCTATAATTCCATCTATACATTCACACGTATGACAACTAAAAGTACCAGTTTGTCCACCAAAGACGAGCCAGAAAACGTCATGAGATTGGCACAAGTACAGCAGGAGCTTCTCGGCAGCTCGTCTCCTGGACACCGATGGGAGTGTGGAGGAGCTTTAGGGAGGGACTGAAAAACCCACGTCAGGTTCAAAACAATGGCAGATCGGAGAAGAACAAAACTGCTTTCCCACTCCAGCCCGCAACTAGTCAGGCAGGTTAGGCCTGAATCTACCTTTCAGCGTGTAATAAAAGCGGCCCGGCACACCTGATCCTTCCGTACCACTACGCAAACAACGCTCAAAATGAAGGTCAGGCTTCGGAAGAGCGTGGAAAGCTCATACGTTACACAGGCTACATTGACGGAGCTCAGAAAGGCCGTGTAGGTCCTACAGCTCAGTCTTTCCAGCTTGTCCTGCCAGAAACCCTCAGGCTGCTAAACTTTCCACCCTCTCCACCCTCCATGACCACCACCAGAAAACCAGGACCTCTACCACACCCTCTGCACAAAAGCCAGGGTGAACGTAGACACCTACCGTACGCACGCAAATATAAGCACCCCCCTGATTTTTCAGGCACAAAATAGAAATCATTTTTCCTGGCTAAATTATGTTACTTTTCTCTTTAAAATATTGCATTTACACGAAGATAAGCATCCGTTTCTTCCAATTTCAGTGGCTCAAAAACGTGCAAGGTGCTTATAATTCAAATATTCACGTAAATATAAGCGCTCGTTTCTTTAAAAAAAATGGTTCTGGAGGCATGTGTGTTTTTATTAGCTCAATAACAGAAATAAAGAAATGTTAGAAACGTTGTGACATTTAACAGGGAAAAATAACACTGGAAGTAAGATTAAATGAAAAACAATCATTCAGATTTGAACAGACAGACCATATTGTATTCGGTATATCGCCGTGCTAAAGGCTAACGGGCTAGCGCTTGATAACGAGACCAGCAGCTGCAAAAGCTTCAGAGCAAACAGAAAACGGTTCAAAACAAAGATCACGAGTCAAACACAATCAAATCGCTACACAGAGAAAAATGTGACTGTTGTAATATTTACGTCTAACATAAACCGAGCTCAGTCAGCTTTACGCTATTCACTTTTAGCGCAAAGGCTCATGGGAACCAGTGAGCAGCAAAGCATGATGGGAGGTGTAGTTTTGACAGCTAGAATAGATTATTGTATTATTTTTAAAAGTACAACAAAATTGAAGTGATTTTGTGATAAGTCACAAGTTAGGTTGCTAAATAAAAAAATAATTGCATTTAAACAGAAAATTAACGTAATTTAGCCAGAAATTTTGATTTTTTTTATTTTTGTCCTGAAAAATCAGAATGGTGCTTATATTCACGGGGTGCTTATACGGGGTGCTCAATTACCCTATATTAGCGTAAATACGGTATGTAAAAACGAGCACCGATTCACGTGCATATTTGTAATCGCCGATTATAAGCACCTAAATTTAAAATTTGCTAAAATTTGCTAAAAAAATGCTAAAATTTTGTATAGAAACGGGTGCTTATATCCACGTAAACACGATATATGGATAAAAACCAAAAGTGTGGTACCTGATTGATCTCATCCATCCCATTGCTGGCGAACTCAAAGACCAGCTCGCTGGGCTGGACTGCAGTGGTCATGATGTCGGGACACGGGCTGACAGGGTTCCTAGCCCTCCACACGCTCCCTGGACCGCTCAGCTTCACCAAACCAGACCAGGTCCTTCTCCCCTCACAAGGCACTTATTCCCCACGGTTGGCGTGAAGAAGGGTGGCAGTGGACTCGGGGTGACTGAGATGGAGGGCGGCTGTGGTTCCTGAGGTAACGTCCCAGTCTGGCTGCAGAGGAGCTTTTCAAACCTGAAGAGAAGAAACAGCGGATCAGTGAAGACCACGCAGGATTAGCATGAAGAACTTCAACAGTTTGCTTAACCCTCCTATTATGTGTCGGGTCAAATTGACCTGGTTTCAAATGTTTAAAACTATTTTAAAAATACTTTTTTTTTTTTTTTTTTTTTTTTATAAATGGTATTTTTTAATTTTGAAAATTCTCCTGCTTGGTGTAATAATCACAGAAGAAATATGTTTCAGTTCACATATTTGTACATGTCCATATTCTACACGTTTTTAATCACAAATATACCGTTCAGGTAAAATTGACCAGTGCAAAAAGTAAAAAAATGAAAAAGAAAAAAGAAATACTTAAAAGTATTTTTTCACGTTGACACTTCTCCTGCTTGTCTAAGTTAATGTAATCTACATATAAACAAAAAATGGTTACTTTGACATGTGTGTCGCCCGCTACATTTTGTTACAATGATAATGTTTGTCTCAATTTGACCCTTCAGACAAAATGGAATCTAAAAAGAGTCAGAAAGATCAAATACTATTAGTTTCTTTGCAACAATGAGACATGATACACCGCGGTCTCACACACTCACACACACACATACTGTTTTGGGGAACTTTTTGGTTTCTGACACTTACAGTATATGTATAATAAAATCAAATTGACCCGGTCTCAGTAGAGCTGCACAATCGCAATCTTGATTCCACGCACCTCGTGATCTTAATCCAACATTTATACAATTCAGCCAAACTCGTCTGATCTCGAGATAACATGCACTCCAGTGTTTGCACGTCCATTAGTGCTAAAAAGAGTTTTGCGCAAGCAACCGTGTTTCATGCATAAAAATAAATCAATCTAAGAAAAAATTATGTAATGTAAATTTAAAGCCGAGAGTAATACGTGCCATTCTATTGCTGTTTGACAACTTGATGTTCATTGTTAAATCTTTAAAATAAAATGTAAAAATCCAGAAACGTGGTCTTCCAAAAAACTAAATTGTGATTCTCATTTTATCCAGAACTGCACAGCTCCAGTCTTAGTTTTTGCCTCATTAATGCAAGGAACCTTTTCACAAAAAAAATAAAAATAAATACAATAAACCGTATACAGACAATAATGTGCTATACAAATATAGCTGCTGTCAGCAATTGTGGGTTATCACTTGTGTATTATTTATAAGTTATTGTTTTTTGCAATAAACACTATTATTAGTATCATTATTATCATTAAGCCATTTGTATAATAATTATTATTATTATGAAACTACAAAATATGTTTTGCCAATCATTCATTGAATTCTTGCGTCCAAAAAAGCTAGAAGTTACAACAGTCTGGACTGACCAGAGATTTAGATATATCAGAAACCGACCGGCCATTGTCCAACATACACAAGGACACTCATAGATTTAAAATAATATATATATATATATAAATAAAAAAAATTATATAAATAAAATTAAAGTGTCATTAATACCACCTAATGACTTTCCATTTCATAATGTGTATTTTTTATTGGGAAAAACTAGACAAGGAAACTTCTGTTTGGTAGTAAGAACGTCAGCGTCCATCTGAGCTCTTGCTTTTAATGTGTCAGCGTTTAATGCCCCAACTCTGCAGTAGAGCAGGAAGGTTGGAGGAATGTGGGCGGGACTTATCGGATAACAGGATATGAGCTCACCGGCTCAGATCAAAGGGATACTGTAAACAGGGCTGGGTTATCAGTCACAGGAGATGATGGGCAGGGAACACACCCTCTTCTAAAGTCCACGTCCATTCCTTCAGTTCACACTGGAATAAAGACCCCCACAAGCCCCCTCTGCCTGGCCTTGAGGCGGTGGGCAGGAACAGGCGGGGCCGCGCTCTGGTTAAAGATTAAACATCAGGTTTAACTGGAACACAGAAAGGGGGTCTGAAAGGGTGGCAGGGTGGGGTGTGTTTGCTTGGGGAGGAGCATGTGTGTCAATAGTGTGTCGGGGGGCTGGTGAAATGGCTTAATGCTAATCAAAGGGACGCCCTGGTGGTCCGGGTGGGTGGCATGGAGATCAAGACACAGATGGACGAGACCTTCTGGAGAGTGGACCCTCGTTCTGCCACAATCGGCCTTGGCTGGGCAGGGTGGGTGGACATTATTATAAGAACATTATTACAGCCAAACAGACCACTGAGAGATCAAGAGATCTCAGTAACTCACAAAAAAAAAACTATGTGCCTACAAATAGAATAATATTAAAATAAAACCAAAATAAGAAAAAATTTAATTTATTAAAAATATTAAATAATCAATGTTAAATGATTAATATATCATTTTTACATGTGTGTGTGTATTTTTTTATCCACCTCAGGGCCTAGTAGTGGATTTACCGGTAGATAATACTATTAGAAATACAATTCTAATGACTGTTTATCCAAAAAACAAATAAAAAAGTACCCAACAAAAAACATGTATAAAAAATAATATATATGTGTATTTGTGTTTATTATATTTACTTTTTTTTTAATTTACTTTTTTAAATATTAACTTTTTTTTAAATCCACCTCAGGCCCAGCCTCAACAATTAATGGATTTACCAGTAGATATTATTATTTTTTTTTAATAATTAAAGTTCTTGAAAAAAAAAAAAAAAAAAAAAAAAAAAAAAAAAAAAAAAAAAAAAAAAAAAAAAAAGTAATGACTGGTTATCCAAAAAAAAAAAAAAAGAAAAGAAAAAGTTAACCCTGTTCAACATAAAATATTCAAATGCACATCAAAAACAAGCCTAGTCTTAAAGTCTCAGGCTGGACAGATATAAAAATGCAATATTGTTTATTTAGCAGCAATATTTGTTGCCGCTGTCAGCCTTTTTTTACAAGTAAAAAACAAAAGTATCTCTCCAGATAAAAAAAATTGTTGCTACGTATTGGACCAAAAAAAAAAACATTAACTGCTAAAACGGTGTTAAAGCTTGGTGCGAGATCTTTCACACAAAGGCTTGAAATGGCCTCGCCTATTTCAGTTCCCCTTTCCGATTCTAAACACTCTCAGTGTTTCAAGCCGCAGCTGCGTCTGCCACAGCACGAGATTCCATTAAACCATCTCCACAAGAGCCTGACGCTCCACAGTCTTCATCACGGCCCGGGAAAAAACATGTTGTGGGAATGATGGGAAGTGTTTTACGGAGCTGTGCAAATCTGCGCATCATGTGGATTCCCAGCATGACCGTGGCATCGCCATGTTGTGTGCCCGTTTGGTGAGCTCCACCACGAGTCAATTCGGTCCAGAAAAAAAAATGTCAAAGTTGTGTGGATTTACCTCTCCAGAAAGAAATGGACAAATCGTCTGCAACCCAACTGCAACAGCTGGTGCGAGTCTGGCCAATCGCCAAGTCCGTGTTGTCAAAACAAGGAAATGCGCGAGATACCGAAAAAGTTCAAATAACCGGTTTCGAGAGACATGATTATAAGAAAGGCGTCTTCCTGCGGTGACCTTCCAGACCTGCAGGGTCCGTACGGTTCCTCACGCTGACCATGAAAGGAGGCGATCGCAGCCAAACAAATGACTGAAGCATGAGTCACGGTGGAATTTTATCAGGAGAAAACCATTTTAACCGTAAATGACCATTAAGCGGGAAAAGAAAATGGTGACGCTTGCAGAAATACGTAAATAGTGATGGGGGGTGGTTTTAAAAAAAAAAAAAAAAAAAGAAGAGAAAAAAAAAACTCGGGAAAAGCGTATTGTGACTTTTATTGGAAGCTTATTTAACACCAATTTCGACGTCTGACCTTCTCCACGCGACTGAGACCGCGAGAAGCATCAAGGGCTTTTTTTTCCCAAGCTTGGTCAGGAAAAACGATTGGCATTCTTGGCATTTCAGGACATGCCAGTCTTGAAGGTTCTCTCGTCTGAGCTCATGTGTGCTGGGAACATTAACAGCGAGCAAACTACACGTGTAAAACGAAAGCTTTACTCTTCAGTCATTAGGCCAAACAAGCATCTCTCAGCAGGACCAGTGTTTTCAGGTCAGGATGCGACCGACATTCACCAATATCTCGAGAATCAGCTAGGAACATTTGTAGATTGAGTAAATGAAATAATAATAAATAAAAATGAAAAAAAAAAAAGACCACCAGCTTCATAAAAATGTCCACTAGTTACATTAGCATTGGAGACAAAGACGGGGGGAAAAGGTAGCGATACAAAGTGGCAATTTTAAATACATGTGTATATTTATTCTCAGTTTATTTGCATAATCTATTACAATTAAATTAAATTAGGTTTTTTTTTTTTTGCTTTATTTTTTGTTTCACACTCTCCCAAAAAATATCTTTGTATGTATGTATTGTATTATATATGTATATGTATATAGTTGTATATGTTACAGCTACAAATTATACACAATACTGTTTACAATACAATGTACAAAGTGTGTAATTGCAAACTGTAATTGCATTTGAGTCCAATCTAAATCAGACTATACCGTTTAAGCTAAATAAACGACGCGTCTGACACACACGCAAATTACAAACTCATGATGTATTGGTATAGAAGGCATTTTACATTGCATCACAATACGAGAGTTTATCCTAAACACACAGTTTGGAAGGTGAAACACACACACACACACACACACAGAAAACCCCCATGAAAAACTTCTGCAAACCTTGCAGAGACGAACAATCTAATCTGATCTCACAATCTTTCAACATTTGAAACACTTGAGGTTGAAAGTTCTTCGCCCACAGGATGAGAACGAGTCTCGTCAGCTCGAGGCCAATGGAGAATCACAAGCTTCTGAAATGGAAAGTCATTCAGAAGAAACAACTATTTCGTTTAAAAAAGAAAAAAAAAAAAGGAATGCAACAAATAACCAAACCAGAAGTGTTACATCTTAAAAAGTTCACACTGGAAATGATACAACAAGGGAAAACATCATCACATCACTTCCCATCACTTCCTGGAAACCAATTCACACCCCAGTACATGAAGGTGGTACCCCGGTGAAACCAAGTCCACCATCACTAGCCAATGAGACGAACAAAAGCCAGAGAGCGAAGAGCGAGCGCTGACCCGCGAGTCGCGCAGAAGCAGGAAACGCATCACGAGCAGCGGGTTTCTGCTACTTCCTGACTGTTAGACCACAAGCGAGCGAGCACTTCTCTCTCTCTCAGACAGTGGAAACTTCTTCTCCTTCCTCTTCTACAACAACATCTCACGTTCTTGCTTTTACGACAAATCAAGCCTTGGCTTCACCCAGAAAACCTTATTTTATTCACAGCACGACAGGAAATACAAAATAAAGGCCTTTACAGGAGAACAAAACCAGAAGAGCGTCATCAGTCAGACGCCAGATCGTTTAACTTCTCACGCGTTACACTAAAATCTGTCCATACTGACAAACAAACACATTACATAGAAACGGCTTTTTACCATTGTAATCTGTAGCGGCGTGGTGAAAAGGGCAGAGGAAGAGACGCTTCTGCAGCCTTTACTCACTTCCTCTCGCACTGCTACTTCCTCTCTGATAGCAAGAGAGAACTCAAAAGAGGGAAGAGAAGAGCAGCAGGTCTTACCGAGAGGGTTGGAGATCAGTTCTGTACTGTGAGGCAACGGGCCGCACACCACGGTTGAAACACCTCAGTTGTGAAAACGGGACAGGAAGTTGCCACAGTCGCTAACAAGGCCATGATGTACAAACATTTTCTTGGGTTTAAATGTATCAACTCAGGTGGAATTGACTGATGTCAATATGAGAGACATCAAAAATCGGCATGACATCATCTGCAAACATCGATATATAGCATCTATAAATATTGATATGATCGGTATATCAAAGATTAAAAAATACTGATATGAAAGCATCAAGTACCTACACATATCACCGTGAAAGACAGCAAATATTTACAAACATCGATAACATGCTAAATACAGCAGATCTACGAATATCGACATCCATTATCGACATATCAAAAAGTTCCAATATCTACCAACAATAATATCAATCTACAAATATCCTAATCAAAGATATGAAATATCTTTAACAAATATATATATATATATATATATATTTTTTTTTTTAATAAATATTTTTATATATTTTTTTAATAAATAATATATAAATATATTTTTCATATATATATATATATATATGAAATAAATGAAAAAGGGTCAACAAATGTCGATATTAAATATCAACAAAAATCAAATACAAACAAACATCTACAAATATCGATGATTTCAAACCCCGATAAAATAGAACAAAACCAAGACCACGACCTAAAAAACAATTAACAGAAAGTTACTCTTCCTTCAGACGTGGTAGATCTTTTTAGCACAATTCATTCAACCAATTGTTATTTCCCCATTATAGTTTGCAATTCTCCATCCAAAATGTCAACTCCGAGGTTGAGAGAGGCTTTTATTTTGCTTTTGTGAAAACTGCTGACAGCAGCATTTAAAAATTAAATCAAGAAAAAAAAACAAAAGCAAGACAAATACTTTTTAAAAGTGTGTTCAACACACGACACACGTGTCACAAATCACATGACGCGTTACACCATCAGCCTTTCTTCAAACCAACCGTGAAGACAAATGAAAAGCATATGAGCCGTTGTTTCACCACACCAGTTACTTTTAACAGTCTGTAAGAATGTGTTTCGTGCAAGCGGTCATTTCCAGCATGTATCAACCAGGCCAAGCAGGAACGTCACCCCCGCCATCTTGACTCACCCATCCCCGATGTGTTTACACTCATACCAAAACCAACATGTCACGGCGCATGTCTGCGGAAGGAAAAATGCGGCGTAAAACCATTCTAAAAAAAGCCCGGGCAAAAATTACATCGTTTATTTACGCCGCCACATTACAAACGTTCAGCTTCACTAGCGCCGTTTGAGAAGGTAAAGGAAAAGCAAAAGTGACCCTTAAAACGGAGAATTCCGGAACACAAGGCAAAGCGAGTCGGCTGTTAAACGCAGACGGCATTCCAAGCAGGTCCGGACACACACGGCATGAGGTGTCCACATGGCCGAGCGGCACCGAGTCTCCAGACGCTGATCTGAAGCCCAATCCGATCAAAAAATTGAATAAAATAAAAGTTGCTTACACTGGACAACAGAAATCAGATGCTTTGAAGTTTATGCAGACCTTAAAAAAAAGATACGGACCACCAAGATACTGCCCCCCGTAGACTAATGCGTAGATGAATTTCCCCTTTGAGGGATCAATAAAGTTTTCATTATTATATTATTTGATTATATTACAAATGCATGGTTTAATGGATTGCGACTTTGACCGATATTTGCCTTCAACTTTGAGTTTGTACAGATGAAGATCCTCAAGATTCCAGAAAATTCTTCAAAGGGCTGCAGGACATATCGTATTTTCTTCAAGAATTATTAAATATAAGAAAACGCAATTAGCGAAAGCTCCCCGTGACCCAGAAATGGAGCAAGCGGATGGAAATGGATGGATGGAAATTTTTATCACATGCACAATACGGAAACGAGTGGAAATTCCTTCATTGGCGTCCACAAGCAACGTCTCTACACAAGGAAAAGCGCAAAACACAGAAACTTCGGAAAAGCGTCAAAATGTCCTATTTTATTGAGCGTATTTAGTTTGTCATATTGACAATCTCACTCACTTTACTTTACCGTTGATTTTCATTTTGATTGCTCATTCCCTTTTCTTGCACCAAACGGAGTTGTATTCTTAATTTCATTGTAACCATGTGACACAATGACAATAATAACAATCTATAAAATTAAATTCTATTTTATTCTATAAATCTGACTTCTCAAGCTTCACCAGCCGTTTCTAATATGTTTCACATCTTCACGTTCTGTTTATAATGTGTTCTGGTTACAAAAGATAAACATGCAACAATTTATTAACAATTTTATTAGTTTATTAAACAGATTTGCCCTTGTTTCCAATCTGGTGATTTAATTTATGCACGTAAGGAATTTCAAAAGATGCTGAAAACATTTTGATAAAACGCATCAAACCAACGACAAATCTACTGCAAATTACATTCTGACCAACCACTCCTCCCTTGCAAAGTCTGATGAATATTCAAGAATTTTTTACATTCTTTACATTCCGATTGGCTCCTGCAGAACTGTCATAGCTCATTACCATAAAGTTGAACTCAATCCATCATTTGTTGATTCTCTTGTTGCTAGCGAACATGCAGTTATAGCCCATTAAAAAAAACAGAAAAGGAAAGATTGTCATATCACAGGCTAGTAAAAATGATTTATTCTATTAAAAAAGGGTTCATTATTAGTTAGCTTTAAACTGAATTTTGTCAAAAACTAAGGTCCTACTCTGTAAAAACTTTTTACATAACATTAATTTGGTCACGTCAATGGAATCCAATGGATTTCATTGCAAAAAAAGGAATTTAAAAAATCTTTAAAAAGTAGATTAATTTGGAATGCATTTAAAACTAATCAAAAGCATTATAAGTAGTTAAAAACTCCAATTTCTCCAGTTCAACCGATATTCCAAACTACAGTATATTAAAAATTAAAAAAATACATATCGCTTCAAAACATTCAGCCAAAGTCAATGTCATTTCCCTCTATCGTCCTGGTTTGGCAGGTTACGAGAGCAGCCAACATATCAGCCAGTGTTTATCACTCAGCCGACATCGATTCACACCTCCGTCAGCTCTCGCATGCGCAGAAGAGCCGACACACCTCGATCATAACGTGTCATAAAATACTTTACGGCTGACACAACTGGCCTAAAATAACCGGCATCCGTTGCATTTATCATCACTTACGTAAGGACCGGCCTTCGCCAGGGCTGAACGCAAACCGCGGCACAATTCCGCGAAATTGCAAATTCTCACCTACAACGATATAAACGAGAGAACTGGAAGAGAAAGGTCAACGAAAACTCAACGATGACTCATCTACAGGTGATAAGAGCGTCGTGAACTGCAGACCAAACTAAGACAGTGGCTCGCAAAAGCACGTAGAATTATCATTTATGAACAATAAAACGCTGTTTTAACGTCCCAGTTTGATCTGAAGGTGGGAATGAAGAAGCCTGGTGGGTCAGAGAGGTGTAAGTGATCTGTTTGAACAGCTTTCAGGTCCACGCTGGCTAATAAAACCCGTGGGGATGGCGAGCAGGAGAATTGTTGTTTCACCGACTGGCTCACACACTAATTGCATGTAATTACAGGACTGAAGATGGGAATCGTGTTGTCGTTTCAGATATCTCCAGTGATGGTCAAGATGAAGGGTCAGTGGTTTTTCCAATGAGGTTTACTTTACAGTTTAATTCATTTAGCAGACCCACGTGTCTTCATAATTTTCACAAATCTACAAAAGTCCTTCCTACGTCCTCCCACAACCATCGCTCTACTACTGACTTGGCATATTTACCGTAGTAAAGTTGCAGAAACGAACTGCAGTCCGAACAATAGAAAGCGATGACTCCATTTTGTAATTTGGTCGAGGCCGTCGAGGAGACGAGTTACATTAAATTTCAAGCAAATATTTGAAAAGGAATAGAGCCTTGTAAAATGATTGTTTGCTCACGATAACAGGTTGAGAAAAGCCAACCTATGCACGCATATTAATACAATACACAGACGAGAGAGAGAGAGAGAAAGAAAGAGAGAGAGTAGATGAGCGAATGAGATTAAGAGGGGCGGGGAAGAGAGAGAGAGAGAAAGAGGAGAGAAATAGAGAGACAGAGAAAGAGGAAAGAGCGAGAAAGAAAGAGATTAATGGGGGGGGGGTGAGAGAAAGAGTAAGAGTGAGAGAGTGAGGGAGTGAGAGAGAGAGGGAGTGAGAGAGAGTGAGAGTGAGAGTGAGAGAGAGAAAGACAAAGTGAAAATAAGTGTGTAAAAGAGTGAGAGAGATGGGGGTGTAAGAGTGAAAGTAAGAGAGTGAGACAGAGAGAAAAAGTGGGGGAGAGGGAGAGAGAGATTAAGGGGGGAAGAGAAAAAGCATGAAAGAGAGAGAGAGAGAGAGAGAGAGTAAGAGAGCGAGAGAGAAAGAAAAAGAGTAAGAGTAAGAGCAAGAAAATTTAAGAGGGGAGTGAGACAGAGAGAGATACACACTATATAAATATACTATATATATAAAAATACTATATAAATTCACACACACACTATATATATTCCAATTTTTCCAATATATATATTATTCCAAATAATGCAGCAGTAACAAAGCACTCGGCGCTAATTTGTGCGATTGCAACAGACGGAATATCTCCGAGGACTGTGAACGCTAAATGAGGCCCACAATGAACATGTAAACAAGGAGTGGCAGTTGCTATGAAACCAGCGGCGCGGCGACCTATAGCACGGTGAGAGACACGCTGAGGACACAATGGAGGGTGACGTTCACTAGTGAACACGCATGATAATGGCCGTCGATAATAGTCTGGTGAGGTGTTTCCAGGCTGACATAATCGGAGTTTTCCTGAGCAGTCGCTACCTAAACGCATTCGCCGTCACGTATAACGATTAAACGCGTCAGAGAAACCAAGAAACTCAACACACAAAAAAAATAAAAAATACAGATGTTTCACTGGGGTGAAGTGCAGGTCCGAATTGAGAATTATAAAATATAATGCAATTAATGCCACTGCTAGTTTTATTTATGGACTATGAACAAAGTTAAATATGATTACAAAATTTTTTTATACAATATATTTGGTTTAGAATATTTGTTATTCCTCTTCTAAAAACCATGTGAATCTTCAGGAGTGGAAAAATACAGTAGGTAATGGTCATTTTATTTTAATTAGTACCATGCTTTTCAGATTATAAAGGCATCTCATTATACTCATTCACTTCAGACCCCTAATCAATATCCACATTTGTTCCGGATTGGAAATTGCGCTATTTTATCAATTGCTCCAAGTTGTCTAACTTGGTCAATACATTACAGTAGCAAGTACTGTAAAATATGATTAAAAAAAAAAAAAAAAAAAAAAAAAAACATTATGCATTTGAACAAGTGAGCGTTACGGTCCAAATATTACGGTAGTAAGTTCTATAAAATATGATTTTATAAAAAAAATTAATAAAAAAAAAAACATGCATTTGAACAAGTGAGTGTTACGGTTCAAATATTACGGAAGTAGGTACTATAAAATATATATTATTTTAAAATAACCATTTAAAAATGGCATTTTCTAACAAAACAAACACTGCCACAACAATGTGACAGTTTCAAAGGACGGGGGCATATTTTATTGGATTTAGTTTTATATTTTTCATCAAATATATTTTTTAGTCCGATTACAATACATTTCTGATCCCTAATCTATGACACCTTTTTCCCCGAATTAAAAATTGCGCTGCCAATATTCTAACTTTATTTCAAGTGAGTGTTACGGTCCAAATATTACGGTAGCAAGTACTTTTTTTTTTGTTTGTTTTTTTGTTTTTTTTTTTAAATAATCTTTGAAAATGGCATTTTGTAGCAAAACAAACATTGCCAGATAAATGTGACAGGCATATTATATCAGCTTTGGAACATTTACTTTAATAACTTTGTTGTAGGCCTGTTTTGTCCAAGACCAATTGTCACATTGTAACAGCAGAAACATTTTCATTCGCATGTTTTTTTTTTCTTTTTTCAAGCCTGTGACATGCGGTTTCTTGTTCTGTTGAAAATATCCACCCACAGATATTTCAGTCTGCGCATTTTTCTCTTTTCGTCAAGGTGCGAGCCACACGCGTTGCATTTGTTTCTCTGGCTCTTAAGCTGTGAAACTCTTTGCTTTAGTTATTGCAAGTCTTTAAATAAAGTTTTATTTCAAAAAAATAAAGCGGCACTCCCGTAAAAAAAAGTGATGAGACATAATGCACCAGACGTGATGGTCACATGGTTGACCTGAACACAGTCTAATGATTACGACAATCTTCAAGTCAAGCACTTTTGGCATCATGCACACAAACACGAGCAAGAAAAAAAAAAACACAATTACACACGAGTAAAAAAAAACACCACAGGCATCGAGTCTAAACAAAACAAAAAAAGTGGTTCTAAAATAGTGAAAGAGCTGGTTATAAATACCGATCCTTTCTTGCAAACTACGCACTTCATACTGCTTTACTTTTCTTTATTGAATCACATCACGGAATTTTCAGAATAAGCATTTTGTCACATGACTTGGTGACTAACATGGCAAACACACAAAGCGAGCAAAGCGGTTTGCACAGGAAACGCTATCAATCTCCTGTCATGTGACATGTAGGTCGACATCTAATGAATGCACACAAATAACCAACAACTCCCAATACTTCTTACCATTTCTGTTTTCTTCATCATCAAGCTTCACGTAGAATTTTACATTGTTTTATGGTTTTCTTGATTGGTTTTATGGACCACCAACATGGTACCAAGTACACATTTTATGGCCACAGCTTTCTAAAGACCTGTTATATCACGGGGATTGTGACAGTAGGGACAATGGTAATTTGGCCCGGGTCTTGTTCACAGAGATTGAAAGAGCCAATCAGAATGCAGCGAGAAATTAATAGTGAAATGAGGCCCACCAAAACCCAAAAGGCAAAACAGGTGGAGCAGGTTGGGTGGGAGTTATTTAAAAAACAAGAAAAAAAAAAAAAAAAAAAAAAAACACCCACAAGACATGTCAATATACTTCCAGTTTAACAGATTAAAGTCAAGAGCTGAAGTCTAAACTGCTTCTGCACAATTAAAAGTGAAATATCTCACGAAAAAGTTCACGACTGTGACAATATTTATTACCGTGTAATGAAGGTCCTATCCATCGACTCGCCACAAAATGCACTTTCCATATCATTCAACACTCTAATTATGTAATATTTAATTAATCTTTAATTCTGAATTCCTATGTGCACATTCCAGAGTTTAACCAATCAAAACTCAAGCGCAAATTACCATGAATTTGGAAGTTAGAATGGGAGACATTTTTCACTTCATGTCCAATGAATTTCAAATTTCAAAGAGAAAAAACTATTAATTTAGATGTTCTCGTAAATACTGCCCAGCCCTAGTCGAAATCAAAAAACCACCATGTTGTGTGTGATGGTGCCTTCAAAGAAGAAGTGTGTGTTTGCACAGGTCGCAATCCCAAAGAAGTGATCATCTAAATGCCTTCTGGCATCGTCCATAGAGCATATCCCATCGGAGTGAAGAAGACTCCAGATATGCGAAACGTCTGCCAGATTCATATGGTACGTGAGAACTGAAAATACCAGTCTGAGCTTGTTTCAGGCATCGCATGGTTTCAACACAAAGATGTCAAGTTGCCTAATGGAAATGAAAGAGCAGTATGAAAACCTGATGCAAATCTGTCCGAGCAGAAAACGAAATCTCAAAGGGATGAAGGCCTGCAACCTCCTGCTTTGACTTCTGAGGAGAACGTCCACCATCACCAGTGTGATTTTGAACTTTGCCGTGGTACGTCTCACAAACTTCATTTTTCACTCGACCTTTATGATGTCAACATTTCCCGTCAGCGACCAATCCGGTTGCTTCACTTCCACCTCAGTTGCTCTCAATGCACAATCCAAACCAAAAAGCACGTTGGTTCTCAGGGCCCGGCCCTCGTGTTCTTCACGACAGACCAGCTCGAGCGGTCTGGTCCAGCCCTCCTGGAACTAATGATCCAATTACAGGCAGGGACTTGTTGACACGGCTTTGTGTGAAGAGCCAACCTGACACTACTGGCCTCCCTGCCAACGGTGACAGAAACTCTGGGCCGAAGAAAAGCCACGGCAACTCCATGTGCCCCAGCTCATTTACAAGACAAATCAGGGAGGGCTGGGTGAGGGGAACACTGGTTCCAGTGGTGTTCAAATCTACCGCCTAACAAGGGCTCTGGAAAGATAACAAGGGTATTCAGGTTGAATCTGATATTGCCTTCAACACCTGAGGACATGGGTTATGAGATGGTGAGGAGATCCCAGAGAAGTCTTCTAAAGCAGGCCAAGCCTCCATGTTTTGAAGGCATTCCATCAACTGTCTTTGGTATTTGGCCATTTGTGTGAACATGGCTGGATGTCGACGCAAAAAAAAATCCTAATGACATGTTCAGGAGCTTCCCGATATCAAGTCAAGTCCTGAATTGAACCACTAGGTTTCGGTCTTCGCCTAAATAACAGTCTTGCGCAAAACTCTTTCTGCAACCCCCCTCTGGCCACAAGTTTCATGATGTCAAAAAATTGCTGTTTTCCAAGAGAAACACAGAGCTGGACTTCCTTCAGCACATTCTGTGGAGATGACAGCAACAGACGGTAAATTCGAGGGGACTCAACTGTGCAAATGTCGCTCGTGTGGGACTCGAGACGGTGGAGTTTCTCAGCACAACTGGACTAGCCACATTCAGACCAGGTTTCAAGGTAATGATGAGGCCTGATAAGCCAGTCTAGAATCTAACTGAAATCTTCAAGCCCACGTAATGGAGCCAATGACACTTCAAACGCAAAGCCCACAAAGGAAAGCCTACCACGATAGGGTTGTTTTGTTTCGTTTGTTCGGAGGATGTTTTGTTGGAGAACGTTTGACATACAAGAGGAGTTTTTTCAGCGCAACCCTCTTTAATCGTCACATGGGCTTGGTCAAAGCCTTGCAAAACACGATCATCTACCTCACTGTCGGTCTCCATATAAGGCAATGATACTTGCTAAGCATGTGACTTTAATCTACAACACACACAATTTCACAAATCTAACGCTTTTGCCATACGTCGATAACTACAATTAGCTTTCATCGTTGAATATTGCAGTGTAAATATTAATGGGCAGGCATGATGGCATTTACACTAACTTTACAGTTCGTAAATACAGAATTTACGTCTGCTAAATACAAAACGCAGACGAAAAAAAAAATCCAGATTTTCTGTAATATGAGATTGTTCGGATCTCAACGTCATGAAACAAACTCGTAACGACACATGCGTAAGCTTTCTGGAAGTTTACATGGCTGTCGTACACATGCAGCGAGCACAAACACATACGCAGGGTGTTTTTACAGATCGCAATAATGTAATAGCGGGTAACTAACCTTAAAAGTACAAGAGTGGTTGCAGGAGCTCCATGGTTGTAGTAGGGGGGAAAAAATTACAAAATTAAGCACATTTCAACGCAAAAACAAGGCAAAGAGATGGATTATGTTGTCAGGAGTTGGAAAAAAAAAACAATAATCCAAGGGTGTGTCTAAATCGAAGCGAATGGCATGTTCAAGGTGTTGAATAATGGCCTGCCCTCTGCCTCTCCCACTAACTCCAGCGATAGAAAGAGTAAAAATGAGAACAGGAGCGAGGGCGGGCAATGGCTGCCAGTTAAATTCTTCAAAAAAAGAGAAGTGCTCCAAAGCAAAGCTCTCGCTCGCTGTGACTCATCCCCCAGAGCAGACAACCCAACTTTACAGCCCAGCCAATCAGCCGCCGGCACAGACTGGATATGCAAATGTCTTCAGGTGAGCTCAGGCTGCGCTTTCCATTGGACGTCGGCTGCCGTGGGGGAGGGTGAACC
The DNA here is from genome assembly GCA_017309775.1 of Paedocypris sp. Pulau Singkep. Classification (NCBI taxonomy): domain Eukaryota; kingdom Metazoa; phylum Chordata; class Actinopteri; order Cypriniformes; genus Paedocypris; species Paedocypris sp. Pulau Singkep. Next base: position 11,331,902 of record MU204250.1, on the reverse strand, counting down.
TGGACCAAGTAACAATTGTCCTCCACCTGACTGCTTAGTGTGTAAAGGTTTCCAACTGAACTTAGAGCAGACGTGGCATGAGGAACGCAAGAGCGGGGGACATCTTCGTCCCATTAAAGGAGCCAAAACACTAATAAGATGAGAAGAATCGTAGTGAGAGTAGCCCTCCACAGTGGTTACGACCAGTGACGGACCCTTTATTTGAAGAGAAATGGGAGTGGCCCCCCAGGCCATATGACGCCACATAAAGCAGCTTTCTGTTTGATTTGAGGAATGAAAGAAGCCACACATTATAAAACTGGTAGAGCTGCCCCACCTGGTTGCACCGTTCGACAGTCCATCACTCGTTCACAACTCAATACTTTCAGTTGAAGAGAGTGTGCCAAAAATATATATAAAGTGCGGCCCCTTTAAATCAAGACGTACACATTTTCCTAAACCCTTACGAAATCCTCCAACAAACTTCTGATGCACATTACGTCATCTGAAACTAGACGGACGGTAGCCATGGCGAAACGACAGAAACGGAGGGTCTCGTCAACACACCACAAAGAAAATAGTCACTAAATAACACGGTAAACACACAGAGCTCAATTGACACCCGCAACTAAAAATATGTTCGGGTTACCGGTATCTACCAGCCTCTTTCTGAGAAGACCTTAGTTCTAGAGAAGTGAAGGAGGAGG
>MU204250.1:11230110-11331191 GCA_017309775.1 Paedocypris sp. Pulau Singkep | reverse complement strand
AACAAAAAAAAAGCTGTTGGGCCTCTTGGGCAACTTTCAGTCTCGTGGGTGTGTTCCAGCCTAACAATATAAGGCCATCTAGTGTGTCATCGGCTGCAAACACACCAGCCATTACAGCGCAGCGGTTTTATTTAAGGTAACGAGGACATGGAGAGAAGATTCATCTTACGTTACCAGTGCCGGGTTTTCTGTACGTTGGGTAAACAGCGAGCACACCTGTCCTTCTCTACAAACAACACGTGACGTCAGCCATCACGCTCCAGCTAATTGCTCAGGCTTTTTTATGATGAATCATTTTATTGACTGCAATATTTATATAACTATAATTATAATTATCGTTAGTTATTGTGTCGAGTAGGGTTGTGCGTTATGTGTGTTTATTGCCAGACACCTGTATTTCTCCCCTGGGAGATTAATAAAGGTTCTTTCTGTCTTTCTGTCTGTCTTTCTTTCCTGTCTGTCTGTCTGTCTTTCTTTCCTGTCTGTCTGGTCTGTCTGTCTGTCCGTCTGTCTGTCTGTCCGTCTTTCCTGTCTGTCCGTCTTTCCTGTCTGTCCGTCTTTCCTGTCTGTCCGTCATTCCTGTCTGTCCGTCATTCCTGTCTGTCCGTCATTCCTGTCTGTCCGTCATTCCTGTCTGTCCGTCATTCCTGTCTGTCCGTCATTCCTGTCTGTCCGTCATTCCTGTCTGTCCGTCATTCCTGTCTGTCCGTCATTCCTGTCTGTCCGTCATTCCTGTCCGTCCGTCTGTCTTTCTATCCATTGTTCTAACTATCCGTCTGTCTTTCTATCCATTGTTCTAACTATCCATCTATTGTTCTACCATATATCCATCCATCCATCTATCTATCTGTCTATCTGTCGTTCTATCGTTCCATCCATCCATCTATCTATCGTTCCATCCATCTATCGTTCCATCCATCCATCTATCTATCGTTCCATCCATCTATCGTTCCATCCATCCATCTATCGTTCCATCCATCCATCTATCGTTCCATCCATCCATCTATCGTTCCATCCATCCATCGTTCCATCCATCTATCGTTCTATCATTTCCAATCCATGTAATTTCCACACAAATCTCAAATACCGTAAATACAATATACGCACCCCTTTTTTCAAATAATAAACTTGGGAGGAGCAATCACAAATAAACTAAGTCACGCCCCCTTTATGCAGCGCTGCGCGTGTACTTTGTGTCCTCTGTTTCTTTTCCTTCACTTTACTTTACAGTCGTCTGAAAGATGACAAACAATGCTTCTGGAGGCAGACGTGCATTTAAGCTTTAACTGGCTCAATAACAGAGATAAAGAAACATTAGATACATCGCGACACTTAACAGAGACAAAATAACATCAGAAGATTAAACTTAATTGCAATCAGCAATACAATACTGTTCTGATATTTACATAAGGCTCATGGGAGTGAGCCAATGCCTCACTGTAGTGAGCCGCTAAGGGTTATGGGAGGTGGAGTTTTTATGAGTAGAATAGATTTTTTTTAACCTATTACTCAAAGACTTTGAAATGATACGAGTCACAAGTTAGGTTGGTTAAAGGGAAAATAAAATAGCAATAAGAGAAAATAAACGGAATTTAGCCAGCAATGTACAAAAATCTTTACAATTCTTATTTTGTGCCTGAAATATCAGGTGGGTGCTTATTTTCGCATACATAGGATAATTGAAATCAATGTAAATTTACTTTGCATTTACCACAACGTGTATGGTCTGTATTAAACGCAATGTCATTGAGTTTAGGGCACAACAGTAACACATTTATTTGTACACGAGCCATTTTATTTTCTAGAAGCATTTTTCAGTCCACACCTGAAGACGAGCGGACAGGATTTTACTAGAAAATAAACGCTGCTGACGTCCAGCTGCTTTGCGAGCAGTCGGACGCCGTCACGAGTCTCCTGACAAAGTTCAAAGGCGCACCTTCCCTTTACGAGCCAGAAGACGAGCAGCTCTTGTGTTTCGCAGCCGTGCATGACCAAGTCCAGCGGGAACAAAGCCGCCACAAGAAGGTCTCGTGTTCCGCCGTGTCCTTGCTCAAACATAGATGGCGGAGTTTAGCCGTTTCTCTCCGTCTTTCTCAGGACAGAAGGCTGATTGCTTCAAATCTGCTTTGAAAACACTTTTGCTAAATACGTTGTAACTCTGTGTACATTTCTACATAACTGCTGACTTGTTACAATTGGGTTTTATGGTTGATACTTACTGTATTTACGAAATATAAAAAAAAAACGAATTTTTCAGGCACAAAAAAAAACTTGAAATGTGAAAAAATGGGCGCGTATATTTGAAATAGACGATTATAAGCACTCACAAGTTTTTGAGCGTCGAAAATTCGAAAAATGCTTATATTCTTGTAAATACGGTATGTTTCAAATTTGTGTATGAAAATTGTATTGCGTTTCATACTTGTAATAAACTTTGGTCTGTTCATTTTAGATATATTTTATAAACAAATAAACTACAACAATTAACTGAATAATCGGTCCAATAATCTACAATAAATGCCTTAAGGCTAAACCGAACAAAGAAAAGCCCTTAACACATTTCTAATAAAAAGCCATGCTTCGCCTTGAGCTTTGTTGTAATCAGATTGAAAACGGCTCAATTGAAGATGGAAAGCGCATGACATTTTGTGTCGTGCTACTAAAATACCACCAATCTGAGTCCAGAAAAAGCAACTGTGGGAGATAAAGCAAAGACTGTTGGGAAGTTTACACTTAGAAGAGCAAGTAAAAACTTAGAGAAGAGATTTGGAAAAAATATATCATCAATTCATGATTTCAAGATATATACCTCATTTATTTATATAAATATCCATTTCAATATTATGCTATATATTACAATAAAAGAAAATTATAGTATGTGTGCTGCTGCTGTTACTACTACTACTACAAATAATAATAATCATAATAAATAAAGTGTATTATTATTATTATTATTATTAATGCTTACGTTTTAATTTATTATTATTATTTTTTATCCCTATGAAAGAAGCCTTCCAATGCTTTCTTGGACTTACAATACACAAACTCAATGTGTATATCTTTAATCTGATTGCGCAAACAAAGTTGGAATGGATGCGTTTACCAAATTGACTTGTTTGTCGAGTTCCAAAAAAAACAAAAAAAAAAATCGGATTACTGGTATTTACGCAAACACAACCACTGTTAGATGGAAAACCAGCATGACACAGCAGTTCCAAAAATAGACATAGCCTTGAGATAATTGTCAAAGACAAAGCACTTCTCAGGGCTGGTCCTGGTGTCTGTGAGAATCGGAGGTCAGGTGCTGAGTGTTTCAAGAGGGTCCGAGAGCCCGTCTGAATGGCTCTACAAAGAGCTGATTAAACCCAGACAGTAGGATGGAGACTCCACCTAATGCACAGCAAATTCATAAAACGCAGGACAAGGTAAATAAGCAGTAAAAAGGGCTTAGCTGGGGAAATTAGCCACATTTCCAGCCCATAAACAGCCAATCTAAAGCCTTAAGAGAGCAGAGTTCAGTTCATTACACGCCTCAGTGCTCCACCAAAGGTTAATTGAATGTCACGAATTCTTCAGTAGCTCTGAAACCCTACACAGAATGGTCAAAATCGGCCTTGAGGAGAAGAAAAACGGACGCGAGACTCCAGGCCTCAGAAGTGCGATGGGAAATTCCACGTTTGTGCTGAAGTGCGGAGTCATTCCCTTCCTGACCACTGAGTGGATTAAAGTTCCACCGCGCCGCTAGGTAAATACACACACTTCCACTCAGAAACCCCCTGCAAGTCACACCAACATGGGAAGTTTATTAACCCGGCGCTGTAAAGTTAACATTTCACGTTCCTGTAATTTCTAACCACTAGTTACGCATTTACGGGAAGCAGAAAGGCAGATTTCAGAAAAGTCCAACATAACCCAAACATAAAATTGGAGATGCACGTGATCTCTCCGTCTGTGTGATTGTTCGATTCTTCAGAAGCAAAGAAAAGGCTCTTACCGTCTAAAATAAGCTCTGTGATCCGCATGAGAAGTCGCTGTTGGTTTGTTTCATCGTTTCCTAGCGATTCGCGTCCTTTGTTTACACTATGAAACAGCGTCTTTCTTGAGAACTGTCCTGCAGCTGTTTTTCATTAAGTAATTATTCCTCGTTAACATTGCATCATTTCGTGCTAGAAGCTCATGTAAATAAAAATAAAAGAGATGTTCACAACTATTGTGATAGTGTTGTAGCTAGTTTTGTAGGAAACACGCTTCTAGTCTTGTTGGATTATTCTACACTGTATTTTAGATATGGAATGTAGTTGATCTGCTGGCATTTTACAACTTGATAAATCTACACAAAATTTGAGAGCAAGTGAGTTCAAAAGGAAGCGTCCATTTTTGAAAATGCCCTTTTAGTTTTATTATCGGTTAAACAAATGGGACTCGATTTTGACAATTTAAAATCACATGAGTCCAAGCAAAAACCAGTTAGTCTACAGATTCAGTGCAAAGGTCTAGAGATTTGTATCCATTTCTATCCATTTTCTAAACAGCTTTTCAATTTCAGGGTCACGTGAGCTGGAGCCAATCACAGCCCGTTTGAGTCTGAAGGCGAGACACACTCTGGATTCGTGGCCAACCAATGAGAGAGCAGATCCTACACACAATCTCACTCTCACCAAGGCACAAAAGACTCCAATAATCCTTAAGGTTTTTAACTGGGAGACCTGGAAGAAAAGCACGCAGGCACAGGGAGAATTTACCAAGGCCTCAAACTCCATTCCTTCTCCAGGTGAGGCAACAGCACTAACCATTGCGTCATCCATTTGGCAATAATTATGCTTCCGAATTCAAATATTAACACAAAATAATTAATTTGTTAGATTTTTACGTCATCTTAGCACCACTGACATAATAACTGCAACATGATTTTTGATGTTTACAATTCAAAATGAAATATCGTTATCTAGTTATATCTTTATAACAGCCAATAAATAGTATTAGATTCGCAACATCAAAAAATTAGATAAAATCTTTCATGTTGATCTATGTTTAAAAAAAACAGCAAAACCCTTTGTGGTTAAACATTCTTAACCGAATAAAACTTGTCTAATATCATCTAATTGTTCCCATTCAATTAAAATATGCTTTACAGACACGACATTTACAGACATCACAAAGTGGTTTCTCTTCACCCATCAATATAAAGGAGTAATTCTGGAGTGTCCGATCCAAAAACAACTGGATCTTTTCTGTCATCAAAACAATAGTTAAATCCTTTGTTTCACAAAACACACACACACACACACACACACACACACACACACGTATAGAGAGACAAAGAGACAGATAGAGATTTACATCAGATGTGCAGTAAAGTGACCAGTTTGCCACTTAAGACGCCATCAACAGACTCTTAAGATTACGATCAAACATGAGAAGGCAAAATATATGTTTTACATCTGTCCTACGCCACACGTTTTTGCCAGGACATCAGCGCCTCATGCTTTCTCTCAAGACAATGATTATTTATGAATACTTATGAAAACGAAAATGCCTTATTTTGTCCCACAGCAAAATTGCATCTTATTTTAATTAAATTAAATTGAATTGAAAAAGCCTTTAATTGTTACGTGTATAAAAACCATCTATAAGACGAGTAAATAAGCAAATGACCATGCATGCATTAACATAACAACAAATAACACTGCACACACAATATTTACCTATTTTAAGAAATTTTTTGTTTTAATTTAAAAAAAAATGTTTTTTAAATAAAACAATTTTTTCTGTATAAGTTGAACTGAAACGTGACGTGGTGTCAGGTATTGAAACAATCCACAAAGCACAAGAGCGACATTTTAGACTCTTTGACCCACATTTTCCCAGTAACCGAAGCAACGTAACAACACATAGTGAATAAGCAGCAAACGTTTCAATAATTCCTACGGTCTATTCACAAAAATAGTTTTAGGGAAAAAAACTATTTAAATCATAAAGTCCACAACGCAACAAACCCAAACAATAGAATATTATTATAACGAATTCACAATATTATCCATGTTACAAAAAAAAAAAAAAAAAGAAAAGAAAAAAACTCAGAGATTGGATCAAAAAAGAATCCATCAGATCTCAAAGCAGTAAACATTTACAGCACAGGGGATGGTTGGATGTGGACAGGCCTTTACTTGTCAATTACCTCCAACTGTGCGCTAGCCAGAGCCTTTAGAGTCACCGTGAAGCCAGAAACCGGCGTTACTGGCCCGTTTTGGGCTTAAACGGTCCAATGGCAGGTTTTCTCTCGGAGGATCAGACACAGGAAACTACTATACTAGTTGAATAGCCAATGTCTCAGTCCATTTGAATAATTTACATCCAGCTTGAGGCGGGAACAAACGGTTGTACTGAAACTACTTTGGAAAAAAAAATAATAATAATAAGTCGGAAGATAATTTATACCAACTTCTCTGGATCCGGACCCAGCAGCTGTCCCATATAGAATAGAATAGCCTTTATTGTCACTGTGCACATACAATCTAGGTCCAATACATGTACAATGAAATTATAGCAACTCTCTATCCAGTGCAACACACATTAATAAATCTAGTCCAAAAATATTACAATAATTCAATATAAGACAGACATGGAACTTTACAGCAGTGGTGTGGAGTGAATATGCACAGTGGTTTAACATGGTATTGCGAGATCGAGAGATATTGCTGATATGTACATTGGGAGTCATTTACATTTGAGCGCTGTATATTTTTATATATACATGGTGGTTGTAGATGTATGGTTATATACATTTGTTTGAGCAGGGAGTCATTATATATGCACTTATATCCATATAAGGACCCGGAGCTGCGGATCTAGAGTAAAGGGAGAGTAAATAGAGGGTAAATTATGCGATTAGAGATTAGAGAACTATCGAGGTTGCAAAGCATTTAATAGTGATTGAAGTTACAGGTATTGCATTATAAGTTATAGAAAGCAAAGAGAGACGAGAGATAACAGAGGAGAGAAAGACGATAGAGAGGAGAAAGTTGGGACAGGTGAGACAGAAAAAGGAAGAGATAAATATCTCTTTCTATATCTCTAATAGAGACATGCTTATACTTGCTTGTTTTTAAAAGTAGCCATGCTTTTACTTCTTAAGTTAGATGACATTGTAAATATATATTCTGAGACACACACACACACACACACACACACACACACACACACACGAGACTTGACTTCTTTCACAGAGAAATGCACACAAATGTACACACAATCACATGATCCCAAAATGGTTTGAATTCGAGGTCGTTTGGGGGGTCTTTATGCGTCAAGTTTGCATGTTTTCTCCCTGCTTGTGTGGATTTCCGCTTTTCTCCTACAGTCCAAAATCCTGAGTTTCAGGTGAACTGGAAGAAAGAAGTGTGTGGGTGTGTTTTTATGTTTTGTCAGTTACTCCAAGGCGACCTTGAGGGGCTCGAAAGCCGCCAAATCGTTTAAATTAATTATACTTTTACACTATACTACACTATACTAATTTACACTCGCACAGGCATTTATATACATGTCTACAAACTCACAATATATGACTACAAACACACACACACACACAATAAAGTACAGTATTACCCGAGAAACGGCAATTAAAATCAACTCTCTGATAAACTCTCTAAATAGTGTGAATAAATCACGAATGAGCGCTTAATAAACATCAGGCTCGTTTAACAAAAAAAAAGCAATTACACTAGTGTACTACAAAAGGCCACTTTTTTCTTTTTTAGTGAAGCCAATAAGTGGTGGCCTGCTTGAAGAATGCTTCACCCTGCTCTTCATATTTGCCTTTCCATAGTCTAAACAAAGACAGCCAAAGTCATTTAACCTTGCATCCCTATAATGCCTCTCCCAACAAGACTCCCACAAACCCGGCTACTGGCGTCTGCACATCAAGGTTACTCCAGCGCGATATTAAACCCACAAGACTAATCTAGCACCATGAAGGGAACACGTTGTTTTTTATTCCTTTGGCGTGAAACAAAAGGCTTCTCGTGTTACTGTGCAGACGCCCGTTTATTAGCTACAAAGATGATAAAACACTGTGCAAATTCACGGGAGTTACACATGTTCACAAGCTCTTCGGATTCAAATTGACGCCTAGTGGAAAAGCAACGATCCGTGCGAGTCCTAATGCAAACAACACGTCATGTGCTTGAACATAAACACCACCACCTTGTGGAAGACTATGAATCATATTCCATCCCGTGTGTAGTACTTGAGTAGGCTTTAGGAATTTTTGTACATTTTGTAAATGTACAACGTGTGTACATATGTACAATGCAATTGAATCTAAAAAAAAAAACATTTTAAGTGCATTCAAACGCAAAAAAAAATCTTTAAAAGTTGCTTATACTTTTAATACTCAGTACAAGTACAAAGTAGTCAGAATACTCAAGTAAAAATATCTACCAAAAATCCCTAATGCTTACTCAAGTACTTTACACCTCTGACAAAATCCTCATTTCAGAGGTGTAAAGAGTAAACCTGAAACCAAGTAAACGTATGGATACCTTACTGGAAAAATTACTTCATTACAAGTCACCAATTCCAAGAAGAGTTGAGTAAAAGTGTCAAAGTATTCAATTTTAAAAGAACTTGAGTATTTTACTCGTGTTGAAATTAGGCTTAAAAAAACACTAAAAAATGTGAAAAACAAGATACTCTTTTTAAATTAAATTTAACATCTCAATGTATAAAATGGCATAAACAAAAATAGCTAAAAAAGAACAACAAGTAAGTCTCAGTCAAACTCATATGCGCAAAAAAAAAGCTAATTTACATTTATGTGATTTAGCTCATAAACAGCATCCAGCACCTTCAGCATCCTGCAGATGGCGAGATCATCCGCCCAAGAAATGAACCGTAGTATGGTTATTATCTGCTGTTTTTATTTATATATTCATCTGGTTTATCATATTTTCCAATACAGCACTTTGTATCAATTAACTTTGAGGTAAAAAGCCTAAAATAAAGTAACAGCTACAAAGATGCTGTCGCGCTGAATCACAATGTAATAAGTAACGATCCATTCAAATGTAGTGGAGTAAAAAGTACAGATCCTCAGATCAGAAATGTATTCAAGTAGAGAGTAAAAGTTACTTATACGTTTGATACTCAGTACAAGTATAAAGTAGCCCAAAAATACTTAAATAACAAAGTCCATTTACTCAAGTACTTTACACCACTGCCTCAGACTAATAATAACTATAAGGACCAATCAAACACGGGGGTCTGAAATAATTGACAGGGTTGGTAAACGATTAGCTCGGGATGTAATCACATGTAAATAATAAATGAAGTGTCATCGTGCGCACATTGTCCGGGCGGATTTCTCAGCCGTCCTGGTGAGTCGGCTCATATTGCAGCAGCTCTCAGCTGATGATGCTTCCTGGATACAGAGTTCATAGAAACCGATGGAGACAAATCAATATTGCCCATTACATCTTCTCTCATGCGATGTTCTGAAAGCTCGGCAAAAGAGAATACAAGTTGAGCGATTCCTCTTGCCACGTTGGCTGTAAGACGGAAGACGTAATTTCCCAAAGACGAAAATTTATCCCAAAGACTAATTTCACTTTATTCTGGTCACTGGACACTTTAAACAACTTCACTTTACCTGGATCTCTAGTCACCATTTTCGTATTTTATTCATATTTTGTCTCTTTTTTTTTTTTACTGTATTTTATTGTATTTGTATATTTTGTATTGTATTTCTTTACTCGCTACCACCCCAGGCCCCATGTTTAAATGCTGGAGCGATTCTTTTTGCCACGATGGGCGTCCCAAAGATGGAAATGAATCCCAAAGATTAATTTGACTATTCTGGTCACTGGACACTTCAAACAGTTTCACTTCACACGGATCTCTAGAGTCACCATTTTCGTATTTTATTCACATTTTATCTTTTTTTTTTTTTACTCCATTTAATTAAATTTGTATCTTTTTTTTTTGTATCTTATTCATATACCAAGTATCTTTTTTTTTTACACTATCTTTTGTATTGCATTTCTTTACTCGCTACTCCCACCCCCCCCAACCCCCATGTTTAAATACTGGACGATTGGAAAGATTCACCACTTGTTGTACCACATATAATGTGTATGTGACATAAAATTTGATGTTGATTTGAAAAAAGTTTGCTATATCCCACTACGTCTATAATGCTGGGAGTCAGACTCAGCACGCGGAAGTGCCCAGTTCCTCGAGAGCTTGGCCAGTACAAGCTGTAGCTCGGCATGGAGCATAATTAGCTTCAGACCGAAAGAATTTCCATCCATGGGTGGAGATTAGGCCTGCGGGATGGGGCAGGGGTCTCGGCATCAGCTGATAACCTTTCTGGATGAACCGCGGCGAGTAATCTCACATTCATCATTCCCAAAGCAGCTCCCCGACATCAGCGGCGCAGGAAAAGCCCGGATCATGAGCGCAACGTGCTTCAATTTGCATGTCCCGGAGGACAGCTTTGTCTCCTAAAAAATGTAAACATCTGGCAAACATTTAGAAAGCAGGACAGTTGTTAGGACGCCAATCCACAAAAACATCGCGGAAGACCCAAACGAGTCTGGCTGGACGGAAAATGCGGAATTACGATCCGATGAGTCACCGAAGGCCGGTGCGAGGACGCGTTTCACACGAGAGGTCTAGCGGCCAAAAGGTGGCAGGTTCAAATCCCGAGCTGATAGTCATGACACGGAACCCAAGTGGCGTTGGATAAAACCTGCCTGATCCAATACTTGTCTAATCCAAGACTGGATTACCCCCCCCCCCTCCCCAAGCCTTGGTTAACTTCTGACCCTGGTCACAAGCAGTGTTGGGTAAGTTACTTTGGAAAAAAAGTAACTAATTACTTTACAATTTTGTCATTAAAATTACTTTTCTAATTACTTAACTAATTACTTCTTCAAATTGCCGTACTTAGCTTCTGACCCTGGTGACAAACAGTGTTGGGTAAATTGCTTTGAAAAAAAGTAACTAATTACTTTACAATTTTGTAATTTAAATTTACTTTTCTAATTAACTACTTCTTAAAATTGCAGTGTCAGTGCTTCAGTGGATACTCATAGTCATAATACTAATACCAACAATCACCAAAATGCTTGACACCTAAAATGCAACAATCTTCGTTTTTCTTTTTACATTTTCACACATGCACTTTGAGACAGTTGTAACTGTGAAAAGCGCCTAACAAATGCACAGTGTTTTCTCTGCAGGAAGTATCTCACAAATTACTGTAAAGTTCTCATCTGCTTGTTTCAGAACGGCGAAGTAACTTGAATATTGCCATTTTGTAAAACAGCCACTAGCTGCTACAGCCGAGTCCGACCGAGTCCACTTTAAATACGACTGTGGCAAACTGTTGCAAATCAATTTTGAAGCGGAAAACTAAGCATTGACCATAAGAAGAAAAATGAATAAAATTAAATAATGATATTTGGGGAGTTTAATTATTTCACCAGGTAAGGAAAGTACATTGTAAGTAACTAATTAAATTATGACATTATGTTTTCAGTAAAAACGTATTTTAAATCACAGTAATGCGTTATTTTAACACTTCAACGTTTAAAAATGGCATAAACAAAAACAGCTAAAAAAAAACAACAAGTCAGTCTCTGTCACTTTACAAGTCACTTAAGTCACAAGTGGTATTATTAACCCTCACTATCCTTAACTAGACGTTCCCAAACGAGATCCAGCGAGCAAAATCTACAACTCCACCACATTGAGGACTGGAAAAGGAATTGTTCACGCTGGTGTAAAGCCTCTTCTGTGTCTTGACAGGCATGAGACAAGCGATCCTCACACTGAATAAGTCATTCTGGTCACATGCCCTTAATCATGCTGGAACAACTCAGTCCATAGTTATGAGACACGGGCACAACACAGCGGAGGGTCAAGCCTTCCCGGGGGCTTTTCTCATCCCAGCAGTCATATGAGTTCAGAATGACAACACACGAGTTAAAATTACAAGTTGGGAAAGTGGAGCAAACATATCTCGCGTTTAAGCGAAAGGCTCGTGAGCGCGTTTGAATGGTCCAGAGGCGGAACATCTGGTGAAACCTGTGGAACAAATAATAACGGCGCAGGGGAATAAAAGAAAAACCGTTACCTTTTATTCTAACGCCCCGCGGCTCCTGCTGGAACGACTTTCGGGAGAAGTTGACATTTTCTGTGAGACAATTCCCGAGATGTTTCCGAGTCCGCCTTCCGATCGCGTTTACGTAAACTTCATGGTTTTATCCTTTTTTGGGAACGAGCGGCTCTTCCAGCGGGTCGTACTCCTCTCGGGGCGAGTTTCGTCGCGTAGTTGGGTCTGTTTGCACTGCGTGGGGAATCCAGTGGATCACATTTTCCTTCGAGAGCGACTGCAGCGTCCCGCGAACACGCCGCGAGCGAGCGAAGCGTCAAACTAGAACGCTCCCATTGTAATTAGCGGCGCGATGCCCTGCCAGACTTGGGGCGGGTGACGTCAACGCCGAAGCGTCCAATCAGGACGTCGCAAGCAGGATGGGCCGTTTTTTATGGTTTGATGGGATAATTCGGATTCATTATTTCGCGAAACTTTTGTTTCGTCTTTGTTTCAATGTTTTTTGTTTGATTCACATTTATTCACACTTGACCCTGTAAAACGTGTGCAACCGTGCGAGTGTGAATGAGATTGACTCCCGGTGACACAGAAAACAATCATTAAATTATAAACAGAAACAAATTTGATAGAAGATTCGATCTATTTTGAAGGTTTTATTATTATTGTTGTTATTTTATTATTGTTGTTGTTATTATTATTATTATTATTATTATTATTATTATGAATAATACTTATTTGTATTATCTGTAACATATACAGGTTGTCTTTACGTCGTCCGTATCACCACCATGTGTGTGACTGCTAATATAGTGTATTATGGTCTTACCTTACGTTTGTCAAGACTATCTATTTATACTGTTTTTTGTGTGGTGTTGTTGTTGTTGTTGTTTTTGTTGTTGTTGTTGTTGTTGTTGCTATTATTATTATTATTATTATTATTATTATTATTATTATTATTATTATTATAAGCAAAGATTTGTGAACTCTGAAAACGAAAGAGAATTTTCCCTATAAAGAATTCCTGATATACTGAAAATTTCTTGCACATGTACATTTTTATTTTAGTTTTTTACTATTATATTTCTCTTTTGTGTGAGCAACTGTGACAGTTTCCTCTCTGGGATGAATAAAGTGTTTTTAATGGAGTATTGAATTGAATATTTAGCTGCATTTGAAGTGACAGGTTAAATGATAAAGCCTGTATTTGAAACATCTATTGGCAACTGTTTGCTAGTCACGTGGGGGAAAAAAACATATTGTAGAATAAGAGACTGAACTCAATCCTGCAAAAAAAAATTGAATAAATCACAAAAAAAAATACTGGACTTATTATTGGTGTTTGATTAGATAGATAGATAGATAGATAGATAGATAGATAGATAGATAGATAGATAGATAGATAGATAGATAGATAGATAGATAGATAGATAGATAGATAGATAGATAGATAGATAGATAGATAGATAGATAGATAGATAGATAGATAGATAGATAGATAGATAGATAGATAGATAGATAGATAGATAATCCATACACAATTTACATAAATCATTGTTTGATAAAATGATGTAATATTCTAAAACGTAACTCGGTTTGGGGTCATGACACTATGACGCCCTCTTGAGGCCTGAACTTTGTACACGTACAAATTAAAAACCTCCTATCGCCAACAGGGGGCACTCGTCAACAAAACGTTTTTGTTTACAGTCTGTTTTCATGGTTATTCTGTTAGTTGTGGAAACACAAAGCCAAGTTGCCCGTAAATTGATGTTGTAACCGTCTAAGAATCGGAATTGCTTAACAAATTCAACGTGAGTTATGTGCTTAAAAGATTTGGGTGAAAGAGTCGAAGTCTACTCTTATCTAACATTCTTAGTTTGTACTTGTGTTCAATTTATTATGAATGTATTATTTCAATAGGTCAATCACAAATGCCGTGCCATGACAATATTGCTTGACTGTGTTAAAATTACTTTAAAAAGTAAAACATATTGTAAGTATAAGTACAATAATACTATTATAATATTATACTTATTTTACTTTCAATGTATGTACATCTCGAATTGTTCAACAACTCCAAAAGGAAGAGTAACACGAGTGTGTGTGTGATTGAATTTTAATTACCGAGGTTGAAAACGGAAATCGGATCAAAACTGTATTTATAAAGGCGTTTTTAAAACTGTAATTTTAATGTTAGTAACTTTCTAGTTTTAAAAATGTGTTTGGTCTCTTCTTTCTGAATGTATGATTTGTATGAATTTGAAGAATAAGTGTAACTTCCTTTACTCAACAGCAGGTGGCAGTAAACAGCGAAGGAACCGCATTTTTACCCAGTTTTCGTTATACAAAATAGTTTTCTTTATTTCTGTTGCTTTTGTAAGATGATGTTGTTGTTGTTGTTGTTAAAACGCGGTTTTGCCGCACTATTATGTTTGTTACAATTGTATTGACATTTCGTTCAGGTTTTACCTTGTACTTCTCTTTTTACAGTGCCGAAATTGAAGACAAAAATGACTTCAAAACCAAAAGGTATTGCATGCTGATTTAGTTATTTGTTGTACTATATATTTAAACTGAATTGTTCAGTGAACAAGACCTTCAGGGCGTTCAGTTTGTGTTTTAGAGGACAAATTGGGACCCAAAAGCAAAGAAGATGCTTCTCACGAGCTGGAGAGTCAGTTTGTTCTGCGTGTTCCTCCGGTCAGTATCAGTTTACATTAAAAATATAAGTCAACATTAAAAATGTACTAATTTCTAATTTATTTCATCAATCTGATCTCCTGCTCATCAGATACAACAAAAGGATAGACACAATGGGTTGTTATTGTTGTGTATATCATATTATGTATGTGTGTGTGTATTTACAGTAAATATACAGTATATATAAGAATATATAAATATTCCTCCTGTATGATGTGAAATCTTGTCTTGTAGGAGTACGCCACTGCAGTCCGACGAATCGTTCAAACAAGCAACACAAACCTGAAGGACCGACTTACCATAGAAATGCATGGTAAACAATAGATCAGCTAACTAACTGTCAATGTACAGTACGTTAAACATTTATGTATGATGACATCATGATGTTTGAGTTCTGTGATGACTTCCGCAGCCGATGGCCGTCACGGGATTGTTCGTGTGGACCGCGTCCCTTTAGCCTGTAAACTAGTGGATTTGCCGGGAATTCTGGAATCTCTGAAAACAGTTGACAAAAAAACACTCTACAAAACGGCCGACATCAGCCAGGTGAGATCTCACCATAAAGTCTATATAAAATCTGTATGTGTGCACACTTCCATAGTCCCACAGGATAGGCCTTCTGTGTGCGGCCTAACACATACGAGTAACAAACTGCTAAAAGTCACTTCAAGTGGTGAGAACCTATGAGTTTTTGGTCAGGTTCGTTCTCGCTGCTGTGAATATAATTCTATACATATTTGCATCCATTTAAATTCACATTGCAGTGAAATAACTAGGACATACGGTTTAATTTAAGGAGAAAAAAATACATATTTTGACATATGGAGGAAAGATGTGCTTTAATTCCAAACGAAAATGTACGACAAAATATCTGACTTGCATTTAACTTTTATAAGTTCTGCGGGACGGATTAAAATTTTTAGTTTAATGGGGTGCTTGTGGCCCTGAGGATAACAGGATTTTAATTCTAGCGAATCAAAACTGTGTATATATAAAGTTGTTTTAAAAACTGTAATCTCTTCTTATATTTCGAGTTGAAAACAATTTTAAACCAATTTTAATCGTTTTTGGTCATCTCCACTTTCTGAATGATTCATATGAATTTAAAGAATAAGTGTAAGATCCTTAACTCACCAGCAGGTGGCCGTAAACAGCGAAGGAACCGCATTTTACCCGGTTTTCGCTATACAAAATAGTTGTTATTAAAACGCTGTTTTTGCCACACTGTTAGATTTGTTAGAATTATATTAAAATGTTCAGGTTTGAACACATTTTACGTTTGTATGGTGTCTAAAGGACTTGCCCATGTCTGATGTAGCCATGTGCTTGTTGCCTTGGTTTTCCTGGGAAAGATGCTGGTCTGTACTCGGGATGGAGATCTTTACCCCCCTCTAGAGGAGTCAACAGGCAGCACAGATTCGAAGAGCAAGAAGAAGGACATGGACAATGACAATAAGTTTCTATGGAACCATGGACGTAAGTGTGGGAAAGTGCCGATGGTGTGAATGTGGTGAAGATTTACCAGATGTATCCGTCTTTTAGTTGCGCTTCCTCTGAAGAACATGAGAAAGAGACGCTTCAGAAAGACAGTAAAGAACCAGGTAGCTTATTTTGCATTTAAATATATGACGAATCTTTGTAATTTCTCCATTTGTGTGGCACAATAGCGAAAAATACTTGAGTAAATAGACTTTGGTACTTAAGTATTTTCCGCTACTTTGTACAAGCATCATACATACTACTATTACAATGACTATTATTTTTACTCTCTACTTGACTACATTTTTGACTGACTATCTGTACTCTTTACTCCACTACCATCTTTAGATTGTTCTTTTTCTACCACGGTAAATTTCTTGAATAGACGGTATCCATACTTCTACTCAAGTATTGTTTTCAAGTACTCTTTACACCTCTGCTGTGACTTTTAACGCTTGCCAGTGTAACTTGATGGTAAAGCCAAGATCGGATCAAACCGTTCAACCTGAATGTGCCACTGAACCATTAGAGAAAGCAATTTCTCAGTTGCTCTGACAGTTGAAGAGACAGGGAGCAAGTTCTCTTACTGATGAATCTCTTTTAAGTTGCTGCTGTTTATTGATTCGTATTCCTTTTTAAATGGTTAATGTGTTCCCTGGCTCGCCGCCCGTATTTCCATACGTTTTTGGTTGCGCACACACACTTATTCTCTCGGGTCATTCTAACCTGATTTGTCTGGCAGTACATCGAGTCTCCAGAAGTGGAGAAGGAGGTAAAGAGGCTCCTGCGCACCGATGCTGAAGCCGTCAGTGTCCGTATCTTTAAATCCCGCTTTATCCCCTAAAGAAAAAAATAAAAATACCGTATTTACGCAAATATAGGCATTGGAATTGATTATAATGCTTATAATTGGCGGTTTCAAATATACACGTAAAAATAAATGCAAAAATAAAATTGAATGCGTTATTATTATTATAATATTAATAATAATAATTATCATTATTATTATTATAAATATAAGTTTCAAGTCAGGAGCCGTCACAATTAATCACAACATCTTTATGTATCTTTTTGTTTTTCTTTAAATATTTCCAGAGGCAGACGTGCCTATAAGCTTTTATTGGCTCAATAACAGAAATATGACACTTAACAGGGACGAAATAACACTGGAAGAAGTAAGATTAAACTAAATGGACAGACAATTTTGCATCTGGTAGATTTGCGCTAACGGCTAGCGCCTGAAAACAAGTCCATAAGAACGCAAAAGCTTAGGAGCAGAAAGAAAACAGAAAGGAGAAAAAATTTGAAAAAATACTGAGAAAAAAAATACTGTTCTGATATTTACGTCTAACAAAGACATCTAGCAAAGGCTCATGGAAGCCTATGGCCTCAATGGAGGATTATGGGAGATGGAGTTTTTAAGTAAAAACAACATTGAAGTGATACAAGCCACGAGTTAGGCTTGTTTGTAAAATAAAGAAAATATAGTACCGTATTTACGCAAATATAAGCACCGCCTTTTTTTAGAATGTTCAATGCTTAAAAACTTTGGGAGCGCTTATATAATTGCCGATTTCAAATATGTGCGTAAAAATAAGCGCCCAGTTTTTCGTATTTAAAGTCAGGAGCAATCACAAAAAAACGGAAACACGTTGCACGTGTGTGTCTTTAAATAATGTGTAGGCAGACGTACATACAGTACAGTATAAGCTTTTATTGGCTCAATAACAGAAATAACATGAGAAAAAATATTAGACACGATGCAACACTAAATACAATCATTAATATTACAACAAACCGAAACTACAAACCACAAGCGGTTAGCTTAGCGCTAACAATCGTGTCCAATGTGTCAGAGTCAAAATAGTCAAAAATGAAGAGCACAAACAAGAAGTTAAAAATCCAGGGAACGGACAAAATCAAAACGCTCGGTCTGCTAAACGGGATAACAATCATTCACTTCACTTTGATTCTCTTCAAACTGCGTCGGATAAACAGAGAGCTTGACAAGGGAAGTTGTCGAAATTAAGTTCTGACCACTAGAATCTACTTTTTTTTTTATCTATTATTCAAGCAAAACGATATCAAAATGATATGAGTCACAAGTTTGTTGAATGAAGAAAAAGTTGCTTTCTGAGAGAATATTAACATAATTGAACCAGGAATGTAAAAACGAACAAAAGTGTGTTTTTTTTTTGGAGTTCTTATTTTGTGCCTGGAAAATCAGGGGGGGGGGTGCTTATATTTGAGTAAATATGGTATTTATAAGAGAAAATTAACGTAATTTAACCAAAAATGTGAAATCAAGTTATTTGGCTTTTTTGTAACGTCTGATTTGTGCCTGAAAAATCTCTTTGGTGCTTATATTTGCGTAAATATTGTAGTATGAAAGAGAGGTTGTGCTATGACCTTGACCCTGAGGTCAGGATGTGAGATGATCGCTGATGATGACACAAGAGAACCCAGCAGTATATCCCTGTCTAACCTGGACTTCTCACTAGAAACCCTAGGTAAGGGAAATCTTTTCAGCACAGCGCCTCTTCTCTTTTTACTTTTTTTTTTTTTACTTTTCTCTAATGCAGCCCAACATGAGCTACGTCAGATCTTCAATGACATCAGCAGCAGCAGCAGCGAGGATGATGGCGAGGAGGGGGAGTGGCAAGAGGAAGATCATCTTGACATCATGGACACTGTGGATGACATGGTCAGACAACTTAAAAAAAAACGGAACAAGGCAAAAGGAGGAAGAGAGGAGGAGAGTGGGAGTGGTCAGATGGGTAGGAGGCGGAGCATCTCCAGTCAGATGCTTTTTCCGAGGCAGGAGACTTACACAGATTAGCACTGGAAGGGTTTTACATGATTCCTATTGATTATAATGTTTTGTTTCTGCATAAATGTATTTGATAAGTTTCACTGAGGTTCGGTTACTTTGATTCAGCATTTATGCGAATATAAGGCCCCCCTGATTTTTCAGGCACAACATAAAAATAAAAAAATTGTTTTTTTGTGTGGCTAAATTACGCTAAACGTTTCTGGCTAAATTCGTTATTTAACAAACCTGCGTTATTTAAAGTTTAACAAAATTATAGAAAGTTGCTATAATTTCTTTGTACATGTATTTTACTTACATTGTATATGTGCACAGTGACAATAAAGGCTATTGTATTATATTCCACATGCTTCTCCGACGTCACACTGAAAGTATGGAATAAAAATATTTTGATAATTTTGGTAAAAATGAAAAAATTCAAAATAAAAAAAAAAAGTCGAGAAAAATAATAAAAACAATTTCTGGTGTAAAAGTACAATTAACATGTGCAAAAAAAATTAAGGTGTAATGTTTGTTTATATGTTGAATCGTGGGCATAATAGTGGCTCGCTTCTGTGTAACTTTTTATTTTAGCGTATTACAGTGTGTATAAGATGGGATAAGATAATATTTATTGTCATTGCACAATGGTGCAGCGAAATGAAGGTGCAAAATACAAAGGGATTTAAAAAAGAAAAACACAGGCAAAATACAAGATCACAAGGGACGGCAAAAAACATACTTGTACACACGCAACATTCACTACACAATACTAAAATAGATCAGGGTTAGGGTTATTGCAAAAAGATTAATTTTTATTGCGTGCTTATGTATTATTTGAACATTTCCTGTTGTGTTAAAAAGAACAGCTTCCCATACCGGGAGTCGAACCCGGGCCGCCTGGGTGAAAACCAGGAATCCTAACCGCTAGACCATATGGGACCTGATGCTTTACAGCAGTGCCTAACGGTATATAATATATAGACTTATATTGAAGTTCTAAACTGTAGCCGTTAGGCGTTTTTATCTAACGCGACTATCAAAAATGGGAGTATTCGAAGCAGTTTGTCTAAAGTAAACCATAAATCGCTTTACACAAGAAACGCCCTACACAGAAAATCAGGACAATCAGTGCACATATTTACTTTTCCAAATGAAAATGGTTTAAAAAAAAAAAACAATTTTAAGCGATAAGTTATTTTGATCATCGATACATGAATAAATGTAACGTTTGACTAAACTCGGATAACTGTGCGTTACTGCACATACACGACAGCAGGTGGCAGTAAATGACTCGCCGGGACAAACGTTCTCTGTGCAGCGAAGGAGCTGCATTTTCCCCGGAAGGTGTTTAGCGGAGATTTTGATTTCGCTATAAAATGTAAAGTAGCACATTTTATACGCTACTGTATGTGATATATATACGTACTAGAATTAAACTCTGTTAATTGGTCTGTAGCTAAAGATGAGCTAAAGCTGTGCCGAGTGCGTCGTAGTTTCATTGTTAAGCTTAGCGTGTTATTATATTTTACTTTAACACCGTTTTACCTCATACACCGCGTTTGTTTTAATATTATAACAACAACAGAACTTGCACGTTTGATTCAATGTTACGCTGGTTTGTTTTACAGTGCATTAATCAGGGATAAAAATGACTTCAAAAGCTAAAGGTACTGTGCTATTTTTATTGTTTGCTGTTTGATTTCACTCAACTTACTGTCACAACTACAGTAAAACTGTGTTTAAAAGTGTTGTTGTGTTTTAGTGGGGAAACTGGGATCCAAGAGCAAAGAAGATGCTCCTCACGAGCTGGAGAGTCAGTTTGTTCTCCGTGTTCCTCAGGTCAGATTTTATTTTTGTGAATATTCTGATATGGAATACTTTTATATGTTACAGAATTAAAAAAAAAAAAAGCAAGTAATAAACCCCTGGTAGTTCAATGTTGCAGAAATTCACAGTGCTCTTCATTTAACTTCATTCAAGGTGTGAAACATGTTCACACACACACACACACACACACACACACAAAATCAATATAATGTTGCCATCAATTTTGGCATCGAAGGACTTCTTTTTTTTTTTTTTTTAACGTGTAACGTGGTAATACATAAGTGCTACATCAAATAAAATACAAAGTTTAATTTAGAAAAACATATTTTTAATCAACTTCAATCGATAAATCCCGATGTTTGGAACTCAATGGTTTGGAATCAGTCATAAGTAATAAGGTTCACTTTAACTTGTACATCCTCGCATCTAAAAGCGTTTTTCGATTTCTTTGTTTGAGGCCGTTTCTTTTTTTTTCGGACTGCAGCTCTTCAATCGATGCCCTTTCTGAAGAGTGTCTTTCATCATGGACACACTCTTCAGTCGATACTCTTATATTGCACTCTGTGTCTGAATATTAATGTCTGAGCTCAGTCACAGATGAGGCTGATCAATTGTGATCGCCGTATTATTGTCAACATGGTCTGTTACATTCTAGCTTGTGTCATAAAGGAATTAGTAATGGCAAAGTCAACTTAATTTTCTATAAGTAATAGGCATATAGAATAATATTTTGTTACCTATATACATCATGTCAGTACATAAAATAACACAAGGTTACAAAACACAAGTTCAAAGTAAAGAAATATGTACTAGAAAAACTGTATGTTAAATTAAAAAATGAGTTGCACATTTTTTGAGTTGCTTGAGTTGTGAGTTGCTGCAAAATTTCAATGAGGAAAATTATTGAAGATTGTGTGTATGACTGTAATAAATCTTGTCTTGTAGGAGTACGCCTCAACAGTTCGACGGATCGCTCAGACAAGCAGCATGAACCTGAAAGACCGACTTACCATCGAACTGCATGGTAGGCGTACAGAAAGATATCATTTAAACAAAAATGTTTGTTTTTTCCTAGTATGCATCACATCAGGATGGTCAGATTGCAGCATGCGTCTGTGTTTGAGATCTGTGATAACGTCACACTGTGTCCGCAGCCGATGGCCGTCATGGGATTGTTCGTGTGGACCGCGTCCCTTTAGCCTGTAAACTAGTGGATTTGCCGGGAATTCTGGAATCTCTGAAAACGGTCGACAAAAAAACACTCTACAAAACCGCCGACATCAGCCAGGTGAGATCTCACCATAAAGGTGAGTCTTAAACAATGTTAGTTACTGATAGTAAGATGGGTTTTATATTCACACTAGGTCTTATTTTTGGATAGGGTTTACGTTTTTACGTTTTTGTATTACTAAAAATCCATTCAGCACGTGTTCAATAAAAAAAAGTATGTTTTTAGTAATATGATAATAGAAAACAAAAACATGATAGAATGATAATAGCGGCACCGAAAATGAGATTGTATTTTACTTTTACATTTAAAACATTTTTAATGGATTTCAGATGAATAAATATTGTTTAAACCTGCTGATTGGGGCTTTGACATTTATTTATTACAGATGTTTTTTTTTTAGATTTGTGTTTTTTTTTCAAAATGTATTGGTCTTAATTTGGAACAAGCACAATGTCATAAAAATGTACATTTACAACTGATGGTTAGATGCTTTTTTTGTTTCATTCCCAAGCAAATTGCAATTAAAAAAAAAACTAAGAATTGAGAAATAAGGTCATTGCCTGGAAAAAAAAAAGTGTCCAATTGGATATTAACAACTATGTGACGTGTAAAACAAGTAATATGTGATATGTTATTTAATTTTATTTATATTACATTCTTTCTTAAGTCTTGATTTTTTTTAACTGCAATTATTTACGCAAATATATGTTGGTTTTTCTGGGAAAGATGCTGGTCTGTACTCTGGATGGAGATCTTTACCCCCCTCTAGAGGAGCCAACGGGCACTACAGACCCGAAGAGCAAGAAGAAGGACAAGGACAAAGACAAAAAGTTTATATGGAACCATGGCAGTAAGTCTGGGAAAGTGCTGATGGTGTGAATGTCGGTTTTACAGTCTCTGAGTCCAGATGTATCCGTCTTTTAGTCGCACCTCCTCTGAAGAACATAAGAAAGAGACGCTTCAGAAAGACGGCGAAGAAGAAGGTATTTATTTTGTTTCGTTTTTTTACTATCCTCTATTCGTCACATATTTTTGGTGTGGACAATTTCGATGATACTTTGTTTTTCTTTGTCAACTCGTTGTCACATTTAACGTTAGCCAGAATTTACATATCAATTAACCATTCGATCTCAATTGGACGCCAATTCAAGAAAGCAATTCCGCAGTGGCTCTGATTGAAGTGACAGGGAGCGAGTCAGTGGCTCTTCTCCGACTCTTGAATAAATCTCGTTTAAGTCACAGCTTGCTATTGATCTGCCTTTCTTTTTTTAATCGTTAATGTGTTCCCTGGCTCGCCGCCAGCACTTCCTGTTTGGTATATGTGTGTTTGGTTGCACACACACACACACACTTGATTCTCTCGGGTGATTCTATTTCTAACCTGATTTGTCTTGCAGTACATCGAGTCTCCTGATGTGGAGAAGGAGGTGAAGAGGCTCCTGAGCACCGATGCTGAAGCCGTCAGTGTCCGTATCCTTTACCGCAGCTTATTAACCCTCGTGTGGCGTTGGGATTTTCGTCACTCAGCTAGTGTTCACGTGGCTGCTGGACCTGCTAGGTTTTTGGTTTTTAAAACGACAAAATAAAACTGTTTTAAGTTAAGTAGTCAACAGATGGTCACTTCATCCTAATTACAAGTCATATAAACGGCAAACATAGTTAACATTTGTCCTTTTTTTTTTTTTTTTTTTTTTTAAATGACATTTAAGTAACACTATCTTTCTCAACACATCAACCAACATTGCATTATTTGTCTGTTCACATCAGCTTATACAAAAAAATGAGGGCCAAAGTTTTACTGTGTGTGTGTGTGTGTGTTGCATATTTATTTATTACACTTTCCGCATATAGAGTTTATAAACACTCTCATTAGCCACGAAAAGGAGAAATACTGAGTAGAGGTGCACAGGACCAACTATTTCAAATATAGTGGACCACGAACACACTATGTGATGTAAATGCGGATGGTGGGTGTGCAATACACGGTCAATGAACATGTGTTTAAGATTTATGTTCTTCACAGTAAATGAGTCATTTATTTAAGCAATTTCCCCCTGGGGATGAACAAAGTTTTTTAAATTGAATTGAATTACTAAGGAAATTCAGGTTGAAAACATAATTTGTTTTATTTTTCTCATGGTAAAAACTGAAAACGTGTCCCACAGTTCCGCACGCCTCATTCACAGTCGCATACATGAATCCCAAACATAGATGCTGCAAGCCTGCAAAGTATTTGCTCTGACATCCAGAGAACAACATTTGCACACTGCAAAAAAATCCACGTGAAAAAATAAGACAATATGAGTTAAACAAAATGAGTTAAAAAATGTAATCAAGTGATATTGTCTGCTTAAGAGGTGAGAAAATGTCACTTGGTAAGACAGCTTAAAACAAAACAATAAATCTTGTTACACGATAGATTTGTTTCAACATTTCATGTGAAGTTCATGTTCACATTGGCTTTAATAGAAGTAAAGTAGCCTTTTTTTCATCGAGAACGATTGTGTTCTATTTTTTCATTAACAATAGCAGTTTAATCTCTATTAACTAGACTGTGAATCATACAGGCAATTGTTTTTTTTATTTGTTTTTTATACCCGCCAATGATGAAAGAACTTAAGATTTCAATCCGTTGTTCTTCCTGGCTTTGCCACCAGGTGGCAGTCTTGCTCACAAATCAAGCAAGTGGCTGAAAAGATGTTGGAATAATGAGACCGTTTTAAGTCACTCTGTCGCTCATTAACATATGAACTTGACCTTGAGGTCAGGATGGGAAGTGATCGCAGAGGACGAGTCAAAAGAACCCGAAAACCTGTCGAACCTGGACTCTTCTCCCGGAACCTCTGGACACAAGGGTCACTCAGGTGAGGCGTCCTGATCCCACTCATCAGCCCGGAGCACAGCACCACCCCGTTCTCTCTCTCACTGCAGTCCAGCGCGACGAGCTCCGCGAGATCTTCAACGACATCAGCAGCAGCAGCGAGGACGACGACGAGGACGGTGAGCGTCACGAGGAAGAGGACCTCAACATCATGGACACGGAGGACGACATGGTCCGACAACTCCACGAGAAGCTGAGCGAGGCAGATGGAGGAAGAGATGAGAATAACCGGAACAGTCAGATCGGTAGGATGCGGAACATCGGGTGTCTGGTCAGATGATCGTGGCCTAGATTAGCGTGTGAGTGTTGAACCAGGTCAGATGGGAGAGCTGCTCGAGACACCTGACCGTCTTCTGTCAGACCCCAACAGCCTCCTCTATCTCCACCGGCTCTACGATTCCTTATCGCATATTGTGGCTCATTTAAAGGTTCACCGTGATCATCACTAAGCTCATGTTGTCAGTGTGTTTATCGGGGAAGTCTAAAATTCTTCCTAAGTTTTATTTTAAGAAGACTACCTGGTTGATAATTTAGTTTTCTTGTAAAGCAGCAGTGGACAACCGTTCGGAATGGCGGCCGAACTCAAATTGTCAATCAGAGCTGTGAATTTCATGCGAAAATGAAACATGGGTATTTATTAAATTCGATTCAATTAAGCTTTTTTGTTACTGTGCAAAGTACATTTACTGAGACAATGAAATGCAGTTAGAATATAACCAATGTAAGCTATAGAAATATACAGATGCATGGAAATATACTTTTTTTTTTTTTTTTTTTCTTTTTTTTATTATTATACAATAATGTGATGATGAATATACAATAATAAATAAAAGTTGGGGTGTGACGAGACACATCCCACAAGACGATTTAGATTTAGATATTTTTTTTTTCAAATAAAAATAATCAATGATAAAATATATGGAGAACAATAGTACTTTATTTAATTAAAACGTTCAAAAACTTGCTGGTGCATTCTGTAATCATCCTTTTGAAATTAAACTTATTTTTATGAATTGCATGCCATGCAGTAATAGCCATCATGTGAACACTGCAAAATATGATGTCATAAAATGCGAAGACAAGAAGCAACGCAGACATATTGCGATATGCAACGGATATTGCGAGATCTAGTACCACACGATATTGTCACACCCTTAGTAAGGAGTTGATGAGTTCAGTATACAGATGAATAATAAACGGACGTAATGTTGTAATTCACAATTGAAATTGGTTTCTAATAAATATGGAATCAGATTAGTGACAAAAATATCAAACATATTTATTTAATAAAAAATGAAATTAAAATGAATTAGGAAATTAAAATAGTTTTTTTTTATGCTTTAGGATGCATATTTTTATCATTATTATCATTATTATTTTTATAAATCAATAATTGGCAACTATTTGAGGCTGGGTTTATTAGTACGACAACTATAGTGCCAAAAATATCAAACGTATATTTATGAAACAAAAATGAAAATTCTTCACATTTTAGGAAATTAAAATGTTTTTTTTTTATGCTTTAGGATAGATGCATGTTTTTATAATTATTATAATAATAATTATTATTAATCAACATCTGGCAACTGTTTGAGGCTGGTTTTATTAGTGCGACAACTGTAGCCCCCGCATGTGAAACTCCTGACAAAAGCCAAAACACGGAAAAAAATGGAAATGGACAAAAAAAAGCAAAAAAGCAACGTTTCGAACGAAAATGTGCAGATTGTCTGAAATTAACGTTTGATATTTTTGGCTTCCCGTTCAGCATCAGTGTAGCTGGAAGTCTTGAGCAGATTTTTGTGAAAGATCCTCGGGATTAATAGTGAGCGTGAAGGCTGGGGAGCTGAGGAGCTGAGGCTGTGCGTGTGTCTGCGGCGCCTCCGGTGGCCTGACGCTCTGTTTGACTCGCAGTGATGGAGTACCAGGTGCAAATCAACAACCTGAAGTCCAAGCTGCAGGAAACACGTGCTCGCAAGAAGCAACAGGAGAAGCTGATCATGGAGGTGGAAAACCAGGCCCTGAGGGTGAGTTCCCTTACTCGCACGCACCATCCCGCTTTTTTTCACATTTAAGTGCTTGAAGTCCTTGAAAATCCTTGAATTTTAATTATGAGTTTTCAAGGCCTTAAAAATGCTTGGGTTTTGAAGGAAGTGCTTGAAAATTATACTTATTCGCAACAAACAAATACAGTGGTAACCTGACATGTGAAATGAATCTGTGCCTGTGAATTTTGCAGTTTCGTAAGGCAACATTTTGCTAAATCTGGACGTAATTAACATGTAAATGCCCTGATGAGTTTCAATTCCCCGTAAATTCAGACAGATTTTTTTTATAATGTGATTAACAATGTTGATATCTGTAATTAAAATGCACGTTAAGTAACCGGTTGCACTAAAGTAAAATGATAAAAATCAGTTTATTATCTGTCTTTGTTCTATCTGATTACAGTATTTAAGAAAATGATACACTCAAACCCTACACTCTTGAACCATAAAGTGAACGAATCATTTCAAGTCAGTCGTGCGTTTCTTTCATTGATGTTTCGTTCATTTGTCTAGTCGACTGTCAATACATCTGTACAGTCAATATCAAACTGAGTCGACGGTGTTTATAATAGCACTTCCAATTGCTATTACAAAGCACAACTTGGTTTTTGTTTGTTTTCAAATCAAATCAAATAAAATTTTTTTGGTCACAAACATATACATACACGGTATGACATGATGTGAAATGTTTTTTACAATCACTCCAAAAAAACAAAAAGAATACAATATGCAAAAAAGATCAATAGAATATAGTAGTTACAATATAACAATAGTTATTAAAAATAGTAATAAAATAGCAAAAAGAAAAAGCAGTAAGAATACAAAAATCGAATGTAAATGCAAATATTCGCATAATATGTCCTTAATTATAATTATTAAAATGGCTGAAACAATGGCAACAACAAAGTTTCATTTTGGTTGTACCTAGGCAGACCTTTAAATCAGTGCTGTCAAAGTTAACGTGTTAACGCACGCGATATCTTAAAAAATGAATTGTCTTTTAAAATGATCACATTAACGCGACATTTGTTAGACAATTATTGTTTTATTTATTCAAATTCTTTGAGTTATTTATTTGCGATTAATTTGGTTGGGGAAGTGTGATTAATTAGTTAAAAAAATTATCATTTGACGGTACTACTTTAAATATTAATTTATAATTTTAATATATAGTTACCACAACAGTTTGTGCTGGAAAAGCTTGAACATGGACCGTGAAAGTGCTGGTGTTTGGCTTTTCGGAAACCGCAGGAACCCTGTCCGGGCCACGTTGTTTTTGCGCCTCTTCGGAACGGCCTGGAATAAACCTTAGGACGGCACTTTTAATGCCATTTTAGGCCATAAATATTCTATTCCCGCCCATAGCTGTTTTTACATAACTCGCGGAAAAACTCAAGCGCTCCGTCGGGAGGATTTAAGAGGCTGTGAGACGGGGTGGGACATGTGGTTTAACAGTGTCTGCGGATGTCACAGTCACGGCAGACGGGGAAAGGTCATCCACGTCCGGTTTGAGTTCACAGGGCCACAAATCAAGTGGAGCCGAGCACGAGCAGTTGAGACGTTCCGAAGCGTCTTCTGAATAATCCCACTGTGCTGTTTGCAGGGTCGCTTCCAGTCGCTGCTCAACGACATGAATCACCAAGAGGAGGAGGAGATGGAGCAGGTTAGTAATAATAATAATAATAATAATAATAATGAGTATTTGTAAGGCGCTTTTCACAGTTTTAACTCAAAGCTTTGCGTAGAAGCGTCTCAAAGCGCACAAACAGGTATAGTCGCTCACTATACCTACTGGAACTATTTTGTGCGGAACTTCACCACATTTTTTAACTTTTTTTTTTTACTTTTTATTTTTTCATGCGTTTCTGTGGCATATTTCACATTTTGTAACGCAATGGGAAATAGAAAGACGTGCCTCCTAAAGCATAAATAAAAAAACATGTTAATTTCTTAAAATGTGAAGATTGTTTGTTTGATTATTTTTTTTTTCTTTTTAACACCAGTTTACATATTTCAAACATCAGTCAAATGAATTTTAGTTACATTTCTATACATTAATTCTTGTTGAATTATAATTTATGCTGCACTTTTATACCTTTTTGATGTAAGATTCTGAATATAAGGCGCATTATCAATATTTAATATATTGTTTTTATAATTTTTAATAACTGTTTTTTGGCACTGGATTTTAAGCCGCATGAAGCATGTTTTATAGCATATTTCACATTTTTTAACGCAATAATAATAAGAGAAAAACGTACGTTCTTAAGCATAAAAAGCTCAATTTAATTCCCTGAAATGTGAAGCGTTTTCATTTGTGTTTTATACATTTATTGACACACATATATGACATTTTTGGCACCAATTTGATTCTATTCTTAAATTCCGTTCGTGAACAGACCGTCTACACTAGTCAAATGCATTGTAGTTTTATTTAGT
Source organism: Paedocypris sp. Pulau Singkep (assembly GCA_017309775.1). Taxonomy (NCBI): domain Eukaryota; kingdom Metazoa; phylum Chordata; class Actinopteri; order Cypriniformes; genus Paedocypris; species Paedocypris sp. Pulau Singkep. The sequence continues at coordinate 11,301,662 of MU204250.1, read as the reverse complement.
GAAATACCTTGAGTTTTCTTCAGTTTTTAATTTGTATACAATAATACTTGTAAAATAATAATACTGTATATGCTGCACTTTTATACTTTTCTGCGATAATATTCTGACTATAAGGAGCATTATCATTATGCGTCTATTTATTACTATTTATTTATTATTAATTATCTTTTTTCACGCAAGGCACTGGAATTTTAGCTGCATGAAGCATTACTATTGCAAATGCATTTTCCATGCATATCTCTAGCTTATTTCACATTTTGTAACTCAATAATAATAGTAAAACATGTAAAACGATCTTTTCAAAGTCATATTCCACGAGAAGCAGTAATTCTTTGCCAATTCTACGGCAGGATCTCTGAAAAATAATTTTCTACGTTTTTAAAACAAAATACATAAAGGATTTCAAGTGCTCCTTGTAGTCAGAAAAGTACGGTAAGCAAATGGAGGCGGAGCTCTAAAGAAAATTTGAATATGCTTATTAGTTGGCCAAAAATGTAATTTATGATTTCACAATAAATCCGAAGAAGAAGAAAACCTTTATTTGTCTCAACAAAGACAAATTTACATTTACAAGAAATAGTGTTCTTATAAGATAATGGATCTTAGGAACCTCCTCTGTGATAATGTGATATTTTTCATTTGTTTTCTGTTTTTTTTTCCCGTTAGTTAAACAGCAGTCATGTGGTCATCATTATTCCGCGCGAGTGTGAAGTGTGTGTGACTGTGTATTGACCTTGACATGAATCATAATGTTCTCAGAGTTACATTGGATAAAGTTCATCTCGTTTCGATCCAAACTGGTATTACAGTTTTTTGCTCTGGCGTTTGTCATTGTTTAAACTGACAAATGGCCCAGTGGAAGCAAGTATCAATGTTGAGGGTGTTGTTCAACAGATTTCACTTAGCCTCCAATTATCCCCCTCGCTGCCACCCATCCATCACTTGTGTTCTGCTCCTACAGCTGGTGTCTCTTCAAGAGCAGCTGGACTCACTGATGGAGAAGTGATGCCTGGCACTCTGGACCAACACTTTCATCTCACAAGAACCGTGCGTTCTACTACTCCGCTCACCCAATCATGTGTAGATATACTGTATATATGTTTTAGTGATTCAATAAAGTCACGTTGGTTTTAAAATTTGGTTTTCTATTGGGTGATGCTACCAGGAGAAATGTAAAAAAAGCATCATTTGTTTCCTACAAAATGAACGCGTGCTTCAAATAATATACACGACAATTTCAAACTTCATTCAAAAAAGCACCAGAAACACTTACAGAGTGAAGATGCTTTAAAATGATCAAAATTGATGTGAACACGTGCTACTTTTAAACTTGAGAATCAGCCAAAAGTTTATAAAAAGTAAAATTTACCAAGCTTTACCTTTTTCCAGTATATTTTTCAATTGATTGAATACTCTACTATATTATATATGCATTTATATGTTTTCTCTGCATTTTTTTCAGACCTTGAACTTTGATCGCAATAATATTTTTTCAACACTTCAAATTAAATAATACTATATTGAAATAATATTTGAAAACTTTCAATTAGATCTAACTTTACCTTTGGCCTTTTTTTATTTAATATACTGTATTAGATTATACAGTTCTCACATTTGATGACCACATCATTTATGTTTCAGCATTTGGAGTGAGAATTGAAATCCATAAGATGCAATGTAATGTTAAAGTTCTAGAATGTATTTCTAAAATCTAGTGAAACATAAAATGTGCAACTTATCAGTAAACGGTGTCAAATAAAACCACAACTAGAAAGAAAGTTGAATTTTGTGATATTTGCGGGCTGTAATCTGACAACTCCTTCTAGAGAGTTCCTGACCTTTCTATCGCATCTTCTACGCAAACCTTAAGTGGACTGAGCACTCGCCGCTTCCAGAATGATCTCGACCGTCTTCGCATTCTGAGTTCTGCCTTCCTGGTCACCCATCCCGTCACTTCTTACAGAGGATTATGCTGAGGAATCGCGAGTGGAGGGGGTTGAAGGATTAGCCGAGGCAGATTAAAGTGGCTCTCCTCAACCTGGTAATCCAGCCATCTGTCAGAAAGCAGAGACGCTGGACTTCAGCGGGCTAATTATCACTAGCAACACCAGACTCGATTGGGAAAGTATTGCGTTTGATCAGAATGGAAGAGACATACCTGCTTAACCATCCTGGAGTCACCAAGAAGATTCTTCACGGTGGTCATGGACCTCTTCCGCACTTCCCCAATGGAACTAAGGTGAGAAGCTAAGGTACTTTAACATGAAGCTGGCTAATGTGACAGATCGGGTCTAGATGCTAAGGAAATTGCTTTGAACAAATGACCAAACTTCCTTGATGGCCAGACAGTTAGCTCTTCTAATCGCACAGAAGAACGACAAACTGGCTGTGGCAGAGATGGAGAGAGTCTGTGCCAGGTGACGTGTCGTCCAGCCATATGGGCTTCTGCCTGGGTAGAATGACAAACATTTTCCACGAGGATGCCAACATCCGTCGCTCCATTTGCCAGCTGTGCATTGCCTTGCCTCCGTGCGCTCCCATTCCATCAAGGTGGAAAAGCTCATACATTTAGATGCCTTTTAATGAAGCCAACCAGGGAAAAGTCCAGGGGAAATATTTGATCCAATTGACTTGTCGATTTCCATCGTGACCGCTTGTGATTCCAGATGTGCCTGTTTGAAGCAACATGTCGCATCTGTGTTCATGGCCTTCTCGCTCTTCCAGCTGGTGTTCCACTTCCAGACTCTCCTAGACAACTTTGAGAGAACCGTGATCGACGACAGCCGTAGAAACAAACAGCCGACGGAGATCTTCGTGGGCAAGATGTTCAAGATGGAGGTGTGGGAGGTGCTCCTAACCTCCATGCGGATCGGAGAGGTGGCGGAGTTCTGGTGTGATGCCACAGTGAGTGCCAGAATCCTCCCACCCTTTGCCCCCTTTACGCTGATCTAATCCCACCAGCCTCAATCGATTTGAACGAATCTCCGTTTCTGATTCATCACACACCTGGGGTGGGCTCTACGCCTCCTAATAGCATTAGCATGTTCTTGCTCTGTTCTAATCAGCAAGTCAATGGCTGTGATGGGTTGACTGGCCTAAGATGTCGGGTTTTGTTTCCACCAGCACACAGGCCTTTATGCCATGGTCTCCAAAGGGATGCGATTGGCAGCTCAGGGGAAGGATCCTCTGGAGGGCCAGAGACACACATGTGGCTTGGGAAACATGTTCCACTATCACTCTACAGGCTTCCCGGAGCTTGATGAACTGATGAGGACGCCGCAGCCTTTAATCTTCATCATGGAGCTAATCTCAGTGAGTCCGCTTTATTTGCTCAATGGCTCCACGTCCCACGGATTCCTCTCAGTGGCGTAAACAGAGCGTGACACGCTACTCAATCAACGTAGGGCCAGAAACCATGTTCCCAATTCTCCAACCGCCTTTTCAGTCTTCATCCGAGCGAGGTTTGCATGCTCCAGTTCTTTGTCGTTCTCAGGTGGGTGATGTGTTTTCCTACCAGCGGGAGTCTTGGATGATGGAAAAGGACGAGAAGCTTAAGGCCGTGCCTTCGCTTCACTTTTTGGGCAACGCTCTGGTCAAGCAGGGCAGATATCGGGACGCGGCGGACAAGTACAAGGAGGCTATTCTTCTCCTGCGCACCGTCCAATCCAGGGTAAAGAGACGCGTGAAGTACGCCTCTCTGGAGATTCACCGTGTGCGTCTGTTCTGCTGCAGGAGATGCCAGGAGATGAGGACTACATTCATCTGAGCAGGATGATTATTCCTCTGGTGCTCAACTACTGTCAGTGCATGTTAGAGCTGGAGGAGTATTACGAGGTCATTGAGCACACCACCGAGCTTCTGGACAAACACAAAGGTATGTGTTTCTACTCCGCTGTGAACATTTATTATGCATTTCATGAGCTTCATGCAGTTATATTCTCAAGATATTAAAAATCTTCTGTATGAATGGCTCGCCAAGTAGTCCGCTTAGAGGAAAAACATTTACATCCAACCATTACCTGGGATATCTATCTGTCCATTTATACATCAAATGTACATAATATACATACATAATTGTTCCATCCATCTTCCCACTCAGCCACGTATTGATCCATCTATTTTATAACTTATTCATCTATCTAACCACCTATCAGTTTCTGCATCCATTCACCCAACAAACCACCCATCCATCCACTCAACGAGGTTATCCATGCATCCATTTAGAGCCAATCACAGCCACCCTGTACCTAGTCAACCAACCAATTACAGTAAAAGAAGAGCAGCCTGACCTATAGAACAACCATTGTTGAGTGTAACCCAAAAATTTTTAATGTAACATTAGGCCATCAACCTGTCTGTCTGTACGTCCACACATTCATCCATCCTTTCATCTGTTTTTCCATCCATCTATGTATGCATCAATCCACCCAACTATTTATCCATCCTTCCATTTCTGGATTATTGAGTGAGCCAATCACAGCCACCCTGACCTGTGTTGACCTACCAATCACAATAAACGATGAACCAACACACACACACACACACACACACACACACAGGGAATTTAGACCCCATGTTGGCCTGATGTTATATAAGTGACAACATTTCCTCCAAAGTCCATGACCAGGTCATGAACTTCAGTCCTTCTCTCTGAGCCAACAGCCCCACCTCTCCCCGAAAAAAATCTAAAAATACATTCTGGCTGTTTTGAAATATCGTGCTGTGCATCTATAAAGGGAAGCAAACATGAAATATTTCACAATTTTACACATCAGCTATTCCATAAACTCACCAAACATCACGCTCAAGATCCATCGTGGTGTTTCAGATCAACTTACAGACTAAATAAATTTAGCGAGATTGTGTTCGAATTTTCTTTAAATGAATTTGCCCAGTTGAGATTGAAGTTAACGCTAAGAGCTTATTTGACCATTTCTAATCGAAGCAGTAAAGAGTGTTCTGGCAGTGAAGGGTTTCAGAAGAGTGCGCCCCCTGTAGGAGCCATCTTCATGCGATCCGCTACTTTGTACCACCAATCACATGACTTCATATGCATTACACAAACGGGTAGATTGACAGTTACATTACCAAATTAAGGGGACATTTACGTTCACATGTTCAACTCTCTTCCGACTTTCCAATACAGTGGTACCCCGCTTTAAATTAATTAAATTAATCCGGGCCGAGGTGTGAATTTTGTTAACTGAGCCGCTTTTTTCGTTTAATCTATGCCATGACTTTGTGAATTTGGACAAACGATTTTTTTTTTTTTTACAAATGATGATTATCAAAACATTTTATAATGTAATAAAATTACATTATTACATTTTATTACAATTACATTTTTATCTTTATATCTTGTTTTTATCATATTTATATTCTTTTTTATTATGTTGTATTTTACTTTATTATATTGTATTTCCTCCTTTGCACATTTTGTTGTATCTCCCCCATCCCTATGTTTAAATGCTGGAACGATCAAAAACATATAATTTGTATGTGACAAATAAAATTTGAATTTGAATAAAAATTTAATAAAAAGTCACACATAGCAGTTCATTACTTTTTTTATACAATTGCTTATAAAATTACAGTATCTAAATACAGGGCACAATCTCACACCAATGGATTACCGACATCTTTGAATTAATAATGCAAATCTGCCAAAGAACACATAAAACTTATTTTATGTTTTGGAAGTAATACATGTGAAACTAGAGAGTTTTTTTATTGAGTTGATGTGCCTGAGGATTAAATAACAGTTTTTTACACTTCTGGACCGTCTTATTCATGCATGCTCAAGTTAAGAAAAACATCGTTCGTTTCTTGTATCGAAAATGTTTCGCATCTCGCGACGACATTTTTGTGGCGATGCATTTCGTTACTCAGGTTTTTCTTTAGAAAGAACATTCGTAAGTCGGGGTACCACTGCATTTGCCAGATTTTTGGAATATGCACCAAAACTGATAGCGACTTTGCGTTAATCTGGAACTAAGAAAAGCGCTCTATACGTAAATAAACCTGAACTTGAACCGAGACCCTGCTTCCTGTGAAGAAAAACAACTCCCAAGTCTCACACGGAAGTGGAATCCTACTCTGGATTAATCACAACACGTAAAGACTAAATATTAGGTACAGATCTTTGCACAACACATGGAATCCTACAAGAACTTCTCACAAACACAGGAGCCACACTGAAAGCAAAACCCTAATCAACGAATAAAAAAAGCCAGTTTAGTAAGAAGGTCCAAAAATCTCCTATCTTTAGAACCTCATAAATCATCTAGATGCGTTCACTCACATAATTGTGCGTGGCAGTGTGCCAGCAACCCGTGACCTTGGTGGTTTGGGTTGGTTTAAGCTCGGATGAGTGCGTGAGTGGTGAGGACAGGAGAAGTCCTCTTGAAGCATGTGAAGTGACAGATGTACGCTCTCTCCCGGTGGCTCCAGAGGCGGCGTGGCTCGCTCTATTAATGAGGCTTATATATCTGCACAACCCGCTTTTCCCCGTCCTGTTCAATTCCCAGTGTCCGTCTAGTCCTGCCATGCCTCGTCCCGTTGTCCTTTTCAGTGGGAATCTTCCATGGTTGTTGTTTACTGTCTCTCCGGCTCGATGGCTGGGAGCAGGATCCGTCTGAAGGTGCTCACAGGCCGGGCTGCGTAATAGCCAGAGGCGGATGTGTCTTTAAATGCTAACAGACTGGAAGATTCAGCGAGGAGCGTGAGCGAATGAAAGATTGGGGACGGTTTTTTTATTTGGAGAGATACTTGCACAGTTCAGAGCCGTTGTATTTTCTGAAAGAACTATAGGATAATGGACTGGGAAATAGGAAACTGCTTCCTACGAAATCCTTGAATATCAATTGTGTATTTTCAAGGCCTTAAAGTGCTTGAAAATGTAATTAAACTTATGTATTTCACAACAAACAAATACAGTGGCACCCCGACTTACGAAATTAATTTGTGCCCACAGCAGTTTAAGGCTAAAATTGTATAAATCGGGACGTAATTAACATGTTACTGCCATACTAAGTTCCAAGTCCCTGTAATTTTTTTTATAATATGATAAAATATCGAAATAACATTTTATAACATAACAGTTGTTGGGGAAAATAAACTATTACAAATGCTAAAAAAGTAAAATTATAAAGTTATTATTTTTTTTAATAATTATGGTAATAAAATAATAATCAAAATGCCTTTTAAAATAATGGATGTATAGTATCAGTTAATTATCTGTCCTTGTTCCCTTTTATTGCAGTTAAGAAGAAAAACAAAAAAAATGTTTTACTTGAATCTTTAAATCTTGAAACATAAAGTGAATGAATCATTTTGAATCATTTGTGCATTTCGTTCATTTACATTTCGCTCACTTGTTTTATATTGATTGTACATAAAAAACATATCGACAGACAGCGACAAAATTACAAAATTACAAAACACAACTTAGTTTTATTTTGCTCAATATCTTTTTAAATGTAATTAAAATATCAATTTTTCATTTTGATTGTATTTTGGCAGACGACAAAGTATATCTTTTATTACAACAGTTTGGTGCTGGAAAAGCTTTAACATGGACTGTTAAAGTGCTTGAAAAGTGCTTGAATTTGACTTTTTGGAAACTGTAGGAACCCTGAATATAGTAGTGTAACACTTATGTATAAATTGATACAAAACACATCATCGTACAATTTATGGTTACTAAATTGAATGAACTAGTGATCCTCAAGATAATATGAAAGGTCTTTGTAAACAAACTTTTTAAAAAAGTAATTCCAGAGGAAAAGCAGGATATTATTTTTAACCTCTATCCTGTATCAATATTTATCTGAAATAACATGTGATTTTTATCCTGTTGAAAACCCAGGTCATCCGTCTCCATTCTCTAGCCAATCAGGTCATGAATCAGACCAACCAATCAGAACTAGAACATGCTCCACCCATCAGATTATTTAAACATTTTTATAGTTTAAAATGTTTAAACCACATTAGCTAGCACTGCAAGAAGGAACAATTTAAGATGTTCCAGTCTGGTTTCCTCCAGTTCTCCAGTTTCCCCCTCAGTCCATCAATAAGCATTCAGGAGAATAAGTGTATGAAGGTGTGTCCTGCTCTGTGATTGGTTGGCCACAAATCCAATGTCCCGCCTCCAAACCAAGAGTTGCTGGGATTGGCTGTTATTATGTATGCAATGAGTCTCATATAGGCATTGCTGACTACAGACAATCTGAACAAATCCATAATGTGTCTATAATAACTTCATTACAATAAAAATCAAACCATGCAATGAGAATTTAAGGTAGAAATGACAGTAACTTGCCGTGTTCTCCCAGACTGCGTGAAGGCCTACTACAAGCGAGCCAAAGCCTATGCGGCTGTGTGGAGCGAAAAAGAAGCTCGGAAAGACTTCCAGATGGTGGCCAACTTAGATGTCACGCTGTCCAAGCTGGTGCACCGGGAGCTTGGTCTCCTCTCAGAGAGAATGAAGGAGAAGTACTACGAGGATAAAGAAAGGTACTGGAATATTCTAGAAGCGAAGGAGGAAAAAGAAAGACGGGAAGACGATGCTAGGGATGTGAAGGAGGAGGAGGAACGTTCTCAGAGTCTCCAAGAGTTCAAAGCAGCAGAGGAGGAAAAGAGTCCGTCTCGAGTGGAAGATGGTCCAAGCAGAGAGTCCAGTGAGAGAACATCTTCCACCGAAGACAAGGACTGGCAGCAGATGCTAAGACTGATTATGCTGCTTCAAGATGAAGGCAATTTCTATGTTAAAGAGCATCGCTTCGCAGAGGCCACTGGGAAGTTTACGGAAGCTCTCGAGTATATCGACCGTCTTCAAACCAAGGTGAGTCTAACAGTGGAACAAGTTTTGAGAAAAGCTGTGATTGTAACGTATGGGAGTTGTCGTCACTGTGATCCAGATGCAAACATTGAATGTTTTAATAAAGCCAAATGGGTGAAAATAAAGACAGATACAAACTACCCGAGCAAAAAGTCCATAAGGAGGCGGAAAGACAAATACCGTATTTACGCGAATATAAGCGCATATACATTTTCAGGCACGAAATAAAAATGAAGAAAAACTGTATTTTTTATTTTTGTAATTAACGTTTCCGGTTCAATTATGTTAATATTCTATAAAATGCACATATGTTAATATCTATAAAAATAAATTGTTTACAGAAATCGGCAATTATAAACACTCCCTAAGTTTTTGAGCCTCGAAAATTTTGGAAAAAAAGGTTCATATTTGCGTAAATACGGTAATCCAAAATATCAACAACTTTATATTTACAAATCTCCAAAACATCCGCGCCTTCAATTATTCCAAAATATCCAAACAAAATCAACATCTTCATATCGGAGATGATTCAGCTTGGCTGTCCCAAATTGCACTATGATTGGAAGTCATGTGACCTGCATGTGACCTCATTTGCGCTTCAGTTGAGTTATTTACATCAAATTTACAATTTAAACTGGATCACAAGAACATCCACATACATTAATCTCCCATCAGTGCTTCGTGCTTTATCACTTTGCAGCTCTTATTGATTTTGCAAAACGCTCAGTCAATAAAACACCTTTTGTACGATGATTCAGATATTAAACTGAACAACATTCGACTGCGGAGTAATAAACATCACGCGCTGTTAATTCGTTTATTGCACAGACGGGTAATGCATTTATAACACATTTTTCTAGCAAACATGGCGCCATCAGCTCCTGAAGAGACGACTCCATTTTACACAGACAATAATCGGGTGGCATATATTCTGCAGCTCTGCAAAAGACAAGTCCCTAGTCGATTCCACACGATTTCTTTCTTCAGAAGATGCTATCGAGCGGTCAGCAGTGTCCAGCTGCTCACTAAGCCATTTCCTCCTTCACAGGTGGAGCATAAAGGAGAAGACTGGGATTCCCTGGAGAAGGTTGGCCTGCCTCTCCGTCTGAATCTCAGTCAGTGTAAGCTGGAGCTTGGGGACTTCCGAGAAGTGGTGGATCTCAACGACAAACTGCTGAAGAGTCACAAAGGTGAGTTTCCATAAAGAAGTACGGCCCAAACAAGTCAATCGGCAGGTCAAGTTCTAGTCCTGTCCTGAAGCCTTCTCCGTTTCACTCGTTTTGAGGTGCTGAGTTGGACCTTGAGGTTCAAATTCCCTTATGGCCTTGCCCGAGTTCAAGTTCAAGTTCAATTGATTTGTATAGTGCTTTTCTTAGTCCGAGACCAACGCAAAGACGCTATGTGGAAAAAAAAGTCAAAAAGAGAAATGTCGATTCTTTATATGAGTTAAAAAATATGGGGGCGGGGGAGGGGGGTCAGTTAAAGAGGGAAAAAAATATATATATATCTGTCCTTGGACCCCCAAATGACCGAGTTTGTTCGGAAGGGTTGAAAGCAGAGGCGAACTTCCCCACTCGTATTATTATTTGTGGTCAACTGGGATGGAAAGAGCAGGTCCATAAGCTGTGGGAGATAAATACAGGGGATGAGATAAGATCAGGCGCTTCCATGAGCGATTGAGCGTGTTCGGCAAATTGCATCACTCCGTCTCCTTCCAGCCCCAAATGGGAAAAATCACCATGTTGTTCACTCTTGCATTACCCACTAATGATGAAGCCAATTTGCTGTGGCAAGTCCGTCATCACACCACTTTCCTTCTCTCCCACCAGATCATCTAAAAGCCGTGTACCAGCGCGCCCGTGCTCACGCCGCCTTGTGCAACGAAGACCAAGCCCGTCGGGATTTCAACAAGGTCCTGCAGCTGGATCCCACCTTCAAGCCCATCGTCACGCAGGAGATCCGCAAGCTGGGCGAGAAGCTCAGGCAGAGGAGCGCCAACGACAACCAGAACTACTGGACGAGCACCAAGGAGAAGTGGGAGAAGAAGGCCAAGAGCAAAAGGGCAAAGCAGAGCGACAAGAAGGGAGTGACGTGGGCGGATGAGAGTGAGATATCTGGAGGAAAGGTCGACTCTGGGGAATCATCTCAAGGGAAAAGTGAAGGACAAGAGGGAATATCAGACAGCGGTGGGAGTTCCAGAGTCTCCACAGGTGATGAAGATGAAAAGCAAAGCAGTCTGGATGGAAAGGAGGAGAGCTCTGTGACCCTGAGAGGAGATCATCAAGAGAAAGACGGAATGGAGAGAACAAAGGTGTGGGAGACAGATAGCAAGTCTGAGGGAAATCTACTGAACATCCACAACACAGAGAAGAAACATGACCAGGACACGACTGCTGATCAGATTCAAGCATCTTCTGAAAGCTCAAGCCCTTCATCATCAGGGGAGAAAACACTTCTACGGCCGACAGACGTGCCCGGAGATGAGAAAACAGAGGGAGGCGGCGCAGATGTGGAAGTGGAGATGGGGAAAGAGGAGATTTCAACCAAGTCGGAGAAACGCTCCAAAAAACGCAAGCCAAAGAAGAAATGAGCAATGCTGAAGGTCATCTAAATACTCAACCAGACGAGGCGTATAACAAATAAAACTTTATTTCTTTGTACATCATGAGTAGAAAGCAGCCAGTAAGTCCTTTGTCGTTTCGTTAAATATCACTTCATCTTCCCTACAGGTTTAAAGCAAAACCAGGTGAAGTGAAACAGATTAAATGTCTGAGGTAAAAGTAACGTATTCTGGTCATTTGAGCAGGGAAAAAAATCAAAATCATGCGGCGGTGTGTGTGGTGATGCAACAAGATGAAAAAATAAATAAGTAAATGCCCTTTGTGTAGCTCGGCATTGCAAACAAGCCTGCGAAGTGGGAGACATGCGAGGGTCTCGACACAAAAGTCCGCTACGCACAAACAGAGATAACGAGTTTATTTGTTAATGAGGCGGACGGCTAAATATAGAATCCACACCATCGTTCCCTCACAAAGCCCGCTATCCAAAATCGACTAGACAAGCAACTGATTATGATATGAGCTTAAATGATTAGACTAATGAACACTGGGTAAGCAAGTGTCGGAATGGAAAGCAGCTACTTTGTGTAAGTGTGTGTATGTGTGTGTGTGTGTGTGTAGATCTACTGTTGCATTAAAGGCTCCTGATCTGCTACTGTGTCTCTACATGTGGCGTCATCATTATTTTATCGCATCATTATAAGATCGTTCTGCTTCTTTAAGCTTCTTGATAAATTATCACATGGGCGCAAACTTGACACCGACGTTTTAATGAAACCTTTTTTTTAAATTGATGGCAGTTGAGAATGCCTGAAAATTTAGTGGGAAAGAATGTGTACCGCTTTGTGTGTAATATTTATAATTGTGTGTTCATAAAATATATGGATACTGCTAATTTATTATTGAATTGAATTTAATTGAATTGAAAACTCCTTTATTAGTCCCACAGCGGGGAAATTTCACGGGAATATTATGATTATATTATATTATATTATCTTTATTATATGATCATATTTTAAATTCATATGATTATATATTGTATTTAGAACAATAAATATTTTTAATAACATAATTTCTAGTATTATATATATAATATATACACACACATATACCGGGATATATAGTTTAGGAAGCTGTTATAAACCACAATACATCGATGATCTATTGGAACGGCACATGAACAGACTCCAAACTAATAATTATTCATCTACACACGTAACGAGAAGGACATGACACATATAAAACTACAAGCAGTAACACAAAAAAAACAATTCTTTATTTCGGCAAAGCTGACAGTGACTGAAATCCTGACAGTTCCTAGCTAAATAGCACTATAGAGGCAAATTACACCATGGACAAGTCTTTGAACCGATATTTGGAGCTTTTTGTTTTTATAACTTTAAAAAACTGTCCAGAAGAAACAATCCACCTATACATATAAATATATATATTTATCTATATATATAAAAGATAAAAACTAAATTAAGTAAATTTTCAATAAAATTAAAAAATCAAAATTACGATGTGCTAACATGGATGCAGCTATGAAGCCAACAGGGTTGCTTTAGGGAATTCGTATTCTTAAGAAGCCTACTGATGGAATCCTCCACAAAACGAAGGTAATTTGCCCCTTGTGCAATGCCGAAAGAGTTTAGTGATTAGTACAACTTAAATGCAAGAAAACATCTATCTACTATGATTAGAGATTAATTTAGAGAGTAATCTGGAATAATTCCAAGATTACAATGAAATTAATAACACACACACACACACACACAATAGATTATCGGCGTATTGTGGTTTCGCCCGTCAGTGTAACTGCACACGAAACTGTGTTAGGTGTTGTTTCAATAAAGTGTGAGGAGATTTCATGATAAAAACTATAAAAAAGGCATTTTGGTTTAGAAACGGATGTTTTGTTATTAAAACTACTGTCAGGTAAAGTTAGCGTGCTGATGTTCAGTCACCGGTGAAATGTTCGAATGCTAAACGTGGCCAAAACGGCAGATGTTGATCTTAATGAGGAATCGGAAGCTTTGCCGTCTCTCTCCTCCGTTCCCACATTCCTAATTCCTCCCTTTTCCACGCAACCTTGCTAAAGACTAACCTGCATCGTGTCCTTGGAGACGGTTTCCTAGCGACCGCATCCAAACAAACAGAGACCGCCGCCGCGAAGTGAAATGAGATCAGCAGGCGTGTGAAACCCTCGGACACGGAGGCGAAGGGGATTCGCGGCGAGTGCAACAAGGTCACGTTCATTTTGGTTTCTGGCGGGAAAAAGAATCGGAGGATAAGAACTCGGAGCATTCCATCACAGTGAATATTCGCAGCCCTTCCTTCCTATTCTATTCTTTTCTTATCTAGTTCCTTTTTGTTTTTTTTTTAAACTCTCAACACCCACAACCACTTCTCTCCTCATAAATCTGGCACACACTGTAAATCACTTAACAAAAAGCCTGCGCTTTGCTTCTGTTGACAGCGAATGTGATCCATTTGCCGTCCTCCTCCTCCAGCATAATGTAAAATAATCCTTCCTCCACAGTCACTTCCACGTTCCAAGATTGTGGGAAAGCTGAAGTGCTGCGCGGTAAACAAAACACTTACATCCGGAAGACGACAATAAGACGTGGCTACACTGCTTGGTCCGTGTGAGCGCTTAAGGTTCCTTAAGTCTAAGGCAACAGAGCTCCATTTGTAGTGAAATGCAGCGGAAAAAGGGATGAAAACTGGCTGTGCAGGTCTGTCGCTAGCGAGCTAATGCTAACAACAAACGCCACGGCTGAGAAATTTCGATCGAACGTGCCTTTTTGTTTTCCTAGCCATTGTTTTCTCATTGCTTGCTCACGTTCCAACGGTAGATTCTCTAGAGTCACTGTGTGGGTCTGTAGCTAACCAGCTAATGCTAACGACAAACGCAGCAGCTGAGAAATCTTGATAGAACGTGCCATTTTGTTTTCCTAGCCATTGTTTCCTCATTGCTTGCACACTGTGCATCGGTAGATTCTGCAAGTCACTGTGCGGGTCTGTAGCTAGCCAGCTAATGCTAACAATGAACGCAACAGCTGAGAAATCTTGATAGAACGTGCCATTTTGTTTTTCTAGCCCGTTTCCTCATTGCTTCCTCATGGTGCATCGGTAGATTCTCAGAGTCACTGTGCGGGTCAGTAGCTAGCCAGCTAATGCTAACGACAAATGTCACAGCTGAGAAATCTTGCTAGAACGTACCATTTTGCTTTCCTAGCCATTGTTTCCTCATTGTTTGCTCACGTTCCATCGGTAGATTCTCTGAGTCACTGTGCGGGTCTGTATCTAGCCAGCTAATGCTAACAACAAACGCAACAGCTGAAAAATCTTGATAGATCGTATCATTTTGTTTTCCTAGCCATTGTTTCCTCATTGCTTGCTCACTGCTCATGGTCCAGCTGTAGATTCTACAAGTCACTGTGCGGGTCTGTAGCTAGCCAGCTAACGCTAATGACTAATGTCACAGCTGAGAAATCTTGGTAAAACATACCCTTTTGTTTTCCTAGCCATTGTTTCCTCATTGTTTGCTCACGTTCGTTCCATTGGTGGATTCTTCGAGTCACTGTGCAGGTCTGTAGCTAGCCAGCTAATGCTAACAACAAACATCACGGCTGAGAACTCTCGGTAAAACATACCATTTTGTTTTCCTAGCCATTTTTTTCTCTTTGCTTGCTCACTGCTCACAGTTGATCTGTAAATTCTACTCGCTGGTTTGTTTCGTACCGCTGCTTCGAGACCGAAATGTCGTTTCTTTTGACAAGGTTTAATCCGGACGGTGAATGTGAGGCAGGACAGGAGCAGATTTCTCTGGCACTTTGGCGTCTTAAATAAACGATGGCCTTGTCAGACGAGGTGCCATCTTTACGGCGTACATACGTTAGCCGCGTCTCCCGCTCGAATTTGCCATTTTCCGCTTCGCCGAGTAATATCCCGCGAGTGTGCGCTGTTTACATATGCATGGGCGACTCACAGTAAATAGTAAACAGATTGTGTTGTAAATGGAAAAATAGAAAGTAAATAAAAAAACAGCAGGCGTAGAGATGCCCAATGAGGCGAGCACCTCAGTCTTGTGCTGTACGGCTAACGGCATTAGCCACACGCTTTGCATCTCTTCACACAGGTTAGCACAGTGTCCGGGTCAGTGCAGCACGTAAACATTAGCTTCCGGTGTTAGCGCTGGGTTAGCACAGATGGAGAACACTCGTCTGATCACTTCTGCCGTTCAAGTTGTTCCTCGCTTCATCCAGCGCCAGCACAGCTACGACGAGCGATGAGACATCTGAAAGAAAGTCACGTTCGGGGGAGATTACCGTCAGGCGTCCGATAAACGGCACGTTACTTGTACAGGTCACAAAATTGAACGTTGAAATACAGCCGCAAGCCACAATTACGGGGTTTGAGCCTTTTATCGTTTACTTTGGCTAATAAATCTGAAGCTAACAGGGCGTTTATTACACAGATGTGTGAACATGTTAATAGTACTTAATTCTAATAATCTACTATTGAATAATAATAATAATAATAATAATTCTTAATACTGTTAAGTTCTGAATAATGTACTACTGCACGATAATAAAGCAAAACAATAATTACTGGAAAACTCCACATTCTTAAACATAAAATGCAAAAAAACTACAAAAAAATTAGTAACGTTTCGTAACTGTATTTTATTGATTAATGATGATTTGATTTGACACACATGCAATACTGTATAAATAATATTAATTAATAGGCTAGACTTACTAGAATAGTATTCACACTTCCTATCTAATGGTAACAAATACACACACACACACACACACACTGGCTGATGAATAAATGGCTAATTTGAACCAATTACAGTCGTCCAATCTTAACCGAATTTACCGAACATCAGAGTCAAACACAATTAAATCGCTCTGTCTGCTACACAGAGAAAACGTGACTGTTCTAATATTTACATCTATCAAAGAAGCAAGCGCAGTCAGCGTTACTCTATGCTCTTGGTGCAAGGGCTCATGGGAACAAGTGTGCAGCAAAGCATTATGGGAGTTGTAGTTTTGACTGCTAGAATAGGTTATTGTTTTATTATTTTGAAGTAAAACAACATTGAAGTGATACGAGTCACAAGTTATGTTTGTCAAGTTAAGAAAAAATAGTATTTTAAAGAGAAATTAAATTTAGCCAGAAATTATTAATATTTTTTTTTATTTTGTGCCTGAAAAATCAGGTGGTGCTTATATTTGCGTAAATACGGTAGCTTCGTTTGTATGTCCATGCAACCACCTGCTCAGTTGTTGGCCTTCACAGGGTGATGTACGTTCCTCATGGTCCAGGCTCGGATGGGAAGACGTTCCTCAGCTGTTCAATGACCTGCTGCAGTTGCAGGACAGTGTCTTGCTCAGGTTCCAGATCATCACCTACACGACATTAAACACCTTCAGCATCATCTACACCATTCTGTAATGAGTCAAGCCAGTTAGGTTTCCCTGAAGGCAAGTTGCTTCCAGTTCTACCTGCGGCGTCTTTTTGGGCCGTGTCTCTGCTTGCTGGCTCCCCCTGCTGGCCGTCCCCTGACACTGGAGAAGACAGCGAGGACGGGGCAGAACCATTGGCCTCCGAGTCATCTTTGGGCTGACAAACCGCAAAGGAAATAAAGTTTGGGTAAAGCATGAGTTTATTCCTCTAACACAAAGGTGTCAAACTCTGGCCAAATTTGCCTGTGAACTCTTAAGAATTACTAATATTCATTGTCATAGTCATAGTGATAATCATAGTCATAGTTTTAACACCAACTACTAATAAACAAAAAGCAACAATTTTCTTACATATTCACACGTGCGCTTCGAGACAGCTTTTTAACTGTGAAAAGCACCTTACAAATGCTCAGAACCTGAACTTGAACTAATAGAGCTGGCCTGTAGAAGTAGATTTGAAGATAACATGAGTTATTATGGCCACTAGGGGCCGTGTCAAAATTGTACTGTATTGACCTTTTGTTGCGACCATATGTTAATAAAGTGGTAGCCCGACTTACAAAATTAATTCGTGACGAGAGTCATCTTGTTCGGTAAAAATTTTGCTATCTGAGCCAAATTTTACATGTAATCTACAGTAATTGGTGCCATGACTTTATAAGTTCAGACACATTTTTTTTAGAAACGATAAAATATTGGTAATAAATGAAATAGAAACATGTTACAGAGCAGTTGTTTAGTTTGCCACTTGGAGGATGTTTATAAAGGTACAGTATATAATGATATACGGACAATCTCACATGAACGGTTACCGCCATCTTGAAATGACATCATGCAAATCTTTGAGATTTCCGTAATCTCGCGAGAGCGATGACCAAACGAAATCTCAAGGTTTTGCCCGCATTGCCATTCTGGGACAATAAAAGCTTACTTTATATTTTGGATAATGCAAAGAGGATTAAACAAGTCTGGATTTTCCTCTCCCTGCATGCTAGCGGTAAGAAAAAGCTTTAAGGGAAGGAACATTTTTGCGGCCACACATTTCGTTACTGGGAATTTTCTATTATTAAACTATTATTTTTTTTTTTTATTATTAGTTCTTAATCAAACTGAGCTGTACTTAACACTTCCTTTTGGGCTCTTTTATTAGTGAATTGATTTACTATTTTATTTTATTGTTTGTTGTTTTATTTGTGTATTTATTATGATTCTGTGGATAAAATGTAACTCACTAAAAAAATACTCTATTGATGCATTTATTTGAGATTTGTGATTAGCCTGTGTGCCATAATAAGGGTGAAATTCAAAATTTTGTTTCATACTCTTGAAAACAACCCTTGATATAAGTATATACACATACATATTCATATTTTGTGTACATATATGTACACAAAAACGTCACAGTAGCTGTTGTTCCTTACTGTCACACTCATATTGATGGTTGGATTGGTAAATAAAACGGGTTATTTCAGTTTGGCTTTAAATATTTTAATTGCAGCAGGCAGGGATGATTTTCACCGATATTTTTCACCAATAAATTTCACCGTATTCCCACGACTTTGTTTGACACTGCGATTCTGAAAGCATTTGCGACTCGAAACACACAGTATAACACTTGCTCTAGAAACACTGTCAGGAAACGGGAACAAACAGCATCGCCAATAAAAAGATCATCATCAAATCAGCATCATCTTTGATGATTTCTTCATCAGTAAACAAAGGAAACTACATTCAAAATGCATCAAATTAAACCCCAATATTCAAAATAAATAAACCTCGCTTCACAAATTCCAAGTATTCTTTTTGTGTACATGATTATTTAACTAGAATTTAACATGCTCTTCTTCCTTCTACACATTCCCCATCTCTGTGATGTGATGTGATGCTACCAGAACCTCAAACCTTGAGCAGACTGAGATTTGGCCTCCTTTCATACATTAAAAAGACAAATACATTTTCATGAGCGATGAAACAGCACGAACAACAAAATAATGTTTGCTTAAAAACCCACATGCATTCGGAGTTGGAGTTTTTCAGAACTTTCCAGAGGATTCGTGGATACGTTTGAATGGTGATCACCATCATCTCCACATCCCTGACTCACTGGCTTCTACGGTTAAATCGTCTTTCCTGGTCTTTGTTCCTCTTCTGTCTTTGCGTAATTCCTCGTCCAACCTCATCTCGTTCTTTTTCTCACTCTGCTGTATTTCTGTCATGGGCAAAAAAACGAGAAAAAAAGACTCTCCGTCCACCCACTTCACTTCGTCCATCTCCCGTCTTAATCCCTCCGTACATCATCTTGAGAAATGGCGAGCCTTCCATCTCTTCCCACCGCAGCTGTACGACTCCATCTCCATCAATTGTGTTCCCCTGTACGTAATCGTCCTCAAACTCTCTTGACTCAGCACAGCCATTATCTTCCTCTGCTCCATCTCTTTTCAGCAAAAGTAATAAAGTGGTACCCAAAATCAGAAATCCGATGTTTGAGTGCTTTCGACATTGTTTAGCCACGTTTTTGTTTATCATTTTTACGTATATGTTTTTTTGGATAGGGAGTTTAAGGGAAGAAACTTTGTATTTTGTTCACTTTTGTTCGAAATAATAAGGAAATTTTGAGGGTTTTTCAGAGCTTTGTTTTGTTTGTTATTTTAGGTGGTGAAACATTGCGCTCTTTATTTTGTGGTGAAAGAGGGAAATTAAACAATTCTCTCAAAAATCCACTTTGGTGTTTTGGTCTGTGCGATCACCCTAGAGGTAGTAACACGACTAACTGTCCTAGATATCGAAAATCCTGAGTAACGAAATGTGTTGCCGCCTAAAATTCCGTCCCGAGTCCGACATATTTTTGCTATACGAAAGGAGCGCGTCTTTTTCTTACCACTAGCATGCAGGGAGATGAGAGTCCAGACGTGTATAAAACGGTTGTTTAATCTTCTTTGCACGTCAAATAAACAAAAAAAAAAACGACAAACACTACTTAGTTTCAGAGATCTTGCTTCTAAAATATAAAATAAGCTTTTATTTTACCAGAAAGGCGATGTTTTTTTTTTCTTTTCCGTAGATCCGCCATCCTGGAATTCCTTGAGATTTCCGTAATCTCGAGAGAACGGTGACATCGCTGGGTTACGGAAATTGCAGGGATTTGCATGATGTAATTTCAAGATACGGAATGTGAGATTGTCTGAATATCATCATATATAGCACCTTTATAAACATCATACAACTGTTATGTAACATGTTTCTATTACATTTATTACCAATACTTTATCATTTATAAAACATTTTTTGTCTAAATTTATGAAGTCAAGGCACGGATTAAATGGATGGAAATGCGGCCCAGCAAACGAATTCTCCGCCAACAAAACAGCTCATAAATTAATTTCGTCAACTGTGGTACCACTATGTTCTCTTCTTTAAAAAAAAAACACACACAACTCGTATTTCTTTTGGTTTCCCATGAGACGAGTCTTTTCTGGTCCCCTGTCCAAGCCCAGCCTGAATCCAACACTTCTTCATGTGCCGCATCAAGGAAGCCAACCATCCTCTGAATCGTCGCACTCCTCACAAAGAACTTCAAACACCTCTATCATTTCACATTCCCACGCTTGCGTACATTTGAAAGCGTATCTACATGTCTCCCAAACCTAGAGGAAGTCCCCAGCCAGGATTTACCCGTCCACGCTTCTCCCAATGCTGATGAGATGTGATGCATGTTTGGTACCTGCAGCAATAGTTCTCGTAGTCGGTGAAGCTGGGACTCGAGCTGCTTGTTGTGATCCTCCAGGATCTGCATACGCGTCTCCAGGCGAGTCTTGTGCTGTCGGAGAACCCGAGCCTCGGCTAGGAGCTCCTCGTCCTGCTGACCCACCGGTGACCCAGGACCAGACTCCAGGAGCTGTGGGGCGGCTGCTGCCTCCTCGTGCTTCCACTTCAGCCGCCGATACTCCCCCTGCAGCACCCTGTAGTAATTACTCCATCATTACACGCCGCTTTACTCCATCAAATACATTTCATTGACGTTCTAATTGAATTTAAATCGTACATCAACAATGTGTTATATTTTTCTATTTCTATTTGCAACATTTTTGTTTCAATTTTTTCAAATATTTAAAAAAAAATGTTTTGTGTCTATTCATATTCTATATCTTTATTTAATGTTTTGCCATTAGGGCTGCTGCAAAATGTAAATTTCTCTTTGTTGAGACAAATAAAGGTGGTATTCTTCTTCTTCTTCTTCTTCTTCTTCTTCTTCTTCTTCTTCTTCTTCTTCTTCTTCTTCTTCTTCTTTAGGGGTCCCCACATACACACACTCTTTGAACTGATGCCATCAGGAAGAAGGTTCAGGAGCACACAATCAAGGACTGATAGATTGAGGAAACGCTTTTATCCGACAGCAGTACGTACATGCACTCAACTCCATGGAAATTTAAACCAGCTCATCTCATCACTCTCAGTGTTTCATCACTTCAACTTCATCACCTCATTTGTTAACCTCATAACATCACTGTGCAATATGTATAGCTTTTCCCTTACATGTTGTGAATGTTGCGTGTGTATAAATATGTATATGTTCCCCTGTATTTCTGTATTTGCACTGCCTTTTTGATTAAAACTTTTCTTTACATGTACAGTTTACTGTTATTGTTATTGTATCTACACCTTAAATCTTGTTGCTCTATTGTGCAATGACAATAAAAATGATCTTATTTTCGGTTCACGATCTGCTGATTGAATGACCATGTCGAAGTGATCAACCGGCTATGAAAACTCAGATTATTATGTTGTTGTGTAAATACACTATATTACCAAAATTATTCGGTCACCTGCCCATCCCATTCCTAACCTATAGGGTTCGATATGATGTCGGTCCACCTTTTGCATCTACTATAGCTTCAACTCTTCTGGAAAGAGTTGAAATTCCTGTGTTTATAGGAATTTTTGACCATTGTTCTAAAAGCGAGATCACACGCTGATGTTGGTCAAGAAGGCCTGGCTCTCAGTCTCCGCTCTACTTCATCCTAAAGGTGTTCTATAGGGTGGAGTTGAGGTCAGGCCAGTCAAGTTTTTCCACACCAGACTCTGTCATCCATGTTTTTATAGACTTGGCTTTGCGCACTGGTGCACAGTCATGTTGGAAGAGGAAGGGAACCTGCTCCAAACCTGGAATTGTCCAAAATGTTTTGGTATCCTGAAGCATTCAAAGTTCCTTTCGCTGGAACTAAGGGGTCAAGCCCAACTCCTGAAAAACCTGATCATTTGGCTGGCTGACCAAATACTTTTGGTATTATAGTGTATATACAATGGTGTATAGTAATTATATTCAGTAATAATTTTGTCCTCAACCGTATATGTTTGCTGAGTGTCATCTCCTGAGGAGATTTGTCTTTTGATTTTATTTTTGTAAAGTTTATTTTATGAATAATAAAAAGTCACTGTGTGGCTCCTACAAATTCCCCTTGGTCCACGTTCCCCTGGGCACGTTCTCACACGATTGAAGATACGTTTTGTATATTGTGTATTTTAAGATCAAATTGGGTTTCTTTTTCACACTATACAGATTAAATGAATAAGACTGAGTGAATGAATAATCCCCCTGAATGAGGGAGTCACGTCTTTATAGGGGCCTGGATTTGGGCAGAGTTAAGGTTAGAAATACCCCGCAGACACAAACCATTAATACGGCTTCACTGACCCATTATTCACCTCGCGCGAAAAACAAATGCACATGGAAACGTGACTCAAAGGTCAGGATTTATGGTGAAGACAAAACTCCTAAATGACTCACTGAGGCTTCTGGGTTGGAAATAAATGGCCGGTTTAGTGCTTGTTCACCATTGGTGCGTTTTTGCTAATGTTGGAGTATCGTTTCAGGACTTTAAAACGCAGAACTTAAACATTTCAGAGTTTAAAGACCATTTTCTGCCTCCAGCCATCCTCCAACATTTCAACGTCTCAGCATTAAAGCACAAAAGTGAAGCCAAGTAAGTAAAAACTCTTAATTCTAACATTTTAAGAGAGCATGCACTTAAAGATCTTAATTCATTTAACAAGCAAATGATTATGCTAACACACACACACACACACACACACACACACACACTTTTATTAAAAAACAACAATTTTTCCTACATTTTTTGTTAAATTGTGGGCATAGTTAAATGTTAATTTAGTTTGTGTTTGTTGAAAAACTCTTGACAAATATTGAAATTCCAAGCAATAGTTCCAAGCAATAAAGCTAGAAATTTCAAATCCTATTTTCTTGAAATTAACAAAGTACCGTCTCAATTAATCTCTTAATCCTAACATAGTTAACTTATCTTGTAAGAAAAATAACAAGATTTATTGTCTAAATCAGGGGTGGGCAAACTACGCAAAACTTGTAAAAATTAAATTTTTGTAAATCCGGTTATAATCTGTTATGAAGGGTTATTTCATTTTTTTTATGTAACATTTTAAAAAGCGCATTTTTATACTGTCAGTCTATGGAATCAGACGCCAAAAATATCCAACTTAGATTTCTAAGAAACAAAAAACTTCACGTTTTGGTTTGAAACTTTTTTTCCGTTTCAGATTTTTTTCTCGTCCATTTCGTTTTTTTTCGTCTGGACTTCTGGCACAAGCTTCACGTGGGGGCGGCCTTTACTCTGATTGGCTGTTGAGAATGCTTGACCAGGAAGAAGTCCAGCCCCTTTGTCAAATGTAAGAGCCCAATGTGGCCCGCGAATCAAAAAGTTTGCCCACAGCTGGTCTAAATTCAAGAATATATAGTTGTCAATAATTAATTTTAATTTTAAGTGTAAAAAGATCCTGGCCATGCCCACCTGTTCTCGTTCTCCAGGCGGTGCAGGGTCCGCTGCAGCTCTTCTCGGTCCTGACCGTCCAGGTGGACCAGCATGTGACCGGGGGCGTAGTCCTGCTCGAGGGCGGGGCTTGAGTGACGCAGGAGGTACTGATCTTCATCCCTGAGTCCGCCCACACAGGAGACAGCACACACTCAACACATTAGCCAAAGCGCGGCTAATCTTCACAGCCCATATATTCTGCATAAACCGAGGGAGGCGTATTTAGAGAACACAATACACACCAAAGCCCATAAACAAACAGCGGCGCAGATGCTGCGCGAGCGAGCGAGCACACAAACATGCGCACTGCGTGTAAGCCAAAGCGCCGCAGCCAGTAAACATGCGCGGGATAAACAATAGCGACGCAGAGACGCCGCGAAATAATGGATGCCCTCGCGGGATTAACACGCGGCTCACGGCTTCTCCACAGCGCTGTAATTGTGACTTGGCGCTTTCTGGATGCCCTTTACCGTTTCTGTAATTGGTCGATTGCTCTATTTTTATCATAAAGAAATACAAACAATAATTATGATAGGTGCTTGTGACTTTTCACTTGCGACCTGTTTTGTAGTTTTTTTACTTGCTAAAGTATTGCGTAATGACATTTGTTCTGTTTTTAGACGCTGGTTATACAAAACTCAGCTATTTTTTCAGGAAATGTGGGTGTCGAAATGTCATAATTCAATGCTAATTTTTGTTTGGAATCTTTTTGCTTTTTGAAACAAAACTTCAATACAGATGCAAATTTAATTCGCTAACTCAATTGGCTGAAGGGGCGTCAGTGGGAGGGGCTACTACTCAAAAGCCAACGATTCCCGCTGACGCTGATTGGCTGATTATGTGCCCTGTCTAATTGAGGCTGCAAATCGAATATGACTTGAATTATGTTCATTTCAGAAAATTTTAAAAAATGAATGAAAAATTTTTGAATAAAAAATGAAAAATGAAAAAAATGAACGTGAATGCCAATACAAATACATTACAACTAGTCTTAAACTTGTGTGTGTGTTATGACAAGTACATAACTAGAATGATCTAAGCTTTTGAACATTCCTTAAAAAAGCACAATCGTAGCTTTACATTTACATTACGAACGTTCGAGAATTAAAGGTTTCTGCATTATTTTGTGCGTTTAAAAAATAATATGCAGTTTAAATATATATGTCAGTTTTCTTTTTCATATTTGTTGAGTAAGCACCCCCCCCATACATATATATAAATAACTTAATATCTGAAGCACCACATTGACCTAAACTCCTACACACACACACACACACACACACACACACACACACAGCTACAATAGCGATACATTATTACTCATGAAAGTGCTTTTAGGTCCGTTTTAAAAACCGAGGGCTCCATCAGTCACTCATTCAGTAAAGTGAGCGGCTCTTCTTCCTTCCTCTTCAGTGGAAGAAAACAAACGGCGGGAATTTAAAAGCCAAAAAGACGAGTTCACATTGAGGTGAAATCTCTCCGCATTACATCGCTCAGCAGAAACCGACGCGACCCTGGGCTGTTCTGAACCTACCCGTATTATCACTGATGGTTTATTCTTCCGGGTTTCTATTCTTCCGTCAGTACTTAAGCCTGCTCTGTTTATCTCCATGTTGTGCTTCCTAATCACAGAGAATTGATATGATGGGCTAGAAGACACACGATGCTGAGGGTCATTTTCATTAGCGGCTTTAATTAAAGTGACTGCTACACACAAAGCCTCGCCGCTTTCAGACGCACAAACACGGGGACAGTGATGTCGTCCGTTCAAAATGAACAAAGCGTTTCTATGACTGAACAAGTTCCCTCAGTGAACGATTCGTGAAACGTAGTAGCGAGCACTACTACTCCAGTTTAGGGATGGGAGTATCAATACTTTGAAATTGATACGTCGATACTTTGGAGTCGTTTTTTTTTCGGAAGTATCGATCAATACCAACTCTAATAAAAACGTGAAGTACGTTTTCACTCCTGAGAGTTTGGGATGTGTGAATATCAGCCGAGGCGTATAAATGGTCTTAGCAGCCAATCAGATGAGCACACTGAGTCGTTATTATTCTTCAGAGTGAAGGGGCGGGGCCTCCGTCAGGCGCGGGCAGATGTTCTATCAATTTCTCAAAAACATGTATTTTATCTATAATGTGGATGTTATGCCTTACATTGACCTATTATGTTTGTTATTGCTTACAATTTCCTGACAGAAAATGCTACCCATGTTTTTGCAGTATTATGTCCATTTAATAAGACTTTTTGATAAAGTACGACTATACATTTTTTTTTATCTATGTATGTTTTTGCTACAGGAGGTGTGTGATACAGTTCATGACGTAGTTTTTGAATGAAATTAAATGAAACTTTAATTTCAATTCGAATTTTAACTGATGTCATCTAGGCTAAATTATGTTTTACTGTTAAATATTTGTTTGTTTTTATACGATTGTAGAGCAGATTTTTGAGCACTACAATCTTTCAATTTAAAACATTTTTTTAAATTCCAATTTCGTTTATAATTTAAAATACATATTTTTTTCCTATTTGTATTTATTTTATTAATTGATCTAATTTATTATGATGTTATTATTGGCCATAAAGCCAATATTTCAGTATTTCTGTTCATGAGTATTATTTATGTTGCGGTTCCTATAAATATATTAATAAACTGTACAAAAATTATTATTTTAGGTGCCAAAAGTATCAGTATCGTATCAATTTCAGAATTATGGTATCGTCCATCTCTACTCCGATTCGTTCGGGATTTGTTCGCTTTTCACGTGAGAGCCTAGCAGCAACACTGCTGTACGTCCGTGATTCGTTTAAAATGAATCATTCCTTCTTTGTTTGTGATTCGTTAAAAACAAAACATTTGTGCTTCTATCATTCGTTCGTGTGTCACGTGACCACAATCAAAACGGCTGTCGCGCTGTTAAAATATGTGTGTTTGCTAACTCGCATTATTTGAATTTTTTACATTTTATGTATTAAATGTTGTGTGCTGAAGCAAAACATGTTGCCTTTTGATTATAATGTTTGAGAGCGCGGCCACTTTTACTGCTGTAATGCTGTAAACATATGAACGAATGACGAATCGTTCACTTTACTGTACGAGAGTTAACCCTCCTATTATGTTCGGGTCAAATTGACCCGTTTTCAAAACTTTACACTTAAAAGTATTTTTTCACTTTGAAACTTTTCATGTTTGTCTTATTTGGTGTAATCATCATATATGAAATATAATGATTCAGTTCACATATTTGTAACACCATGCTACATGTTTATGTTACAAAGACACTGTTCAGGTCAAATTGACTCGTTTTAAAAGTTTAAAAATAAAAGAGAATACTTAAAAGTATTTTTTCACTTTGAAACTTCTCCTGCTTGTTCCAGTTAGTTTAATCTACATAAAAACAATAAATGGTTCAGTTGACATATTTGTAACACCCGCTAGATGTTTTTGTTACAAAGATAATGTTCCAGTCAATTTGACCCTTCAGACCAAATAGAAGCTAAAAAAGTGTCAGAAAGTACAAATACTATTTGTTTCTTTGCAACAATGAGACATAATACACCCCTGTCACACACTCACACACTCAAACACAAACTGTTTTGAGGAACTTTTCGGTTTTTGACACTTACATGCACATTAAAGGCCCAGAGTCAAATTGACCCACGAACATTATTGATGTTCCTCTGAAACAAACATAATAGGAGGGTTAAAGATCCGAATCAGTTAAAAGAATTAAACTTCCCATCACTATGACAGACGCGAGTGTGTGTGTGTGTGTGTGTGTGTGTGTGGCGTACTCACAAACTTTCATCCGGAGAGAGGCTGTCGGTGAAAAAGGAGCAGCTCTGGTTCTCCATTTCTGCCAACCTGAGAAGATTGAGAAAGTGACTGCGAGGGAGATTTGGCTCTGCTGCACACAAGTCACACAAAAAAAGACAAGAAGAGACTCGGAACAGAAGAGAAAAGAGAGGGAATGGACACATGGCTGTGGGAAGAAAAAAAAATGATTTAACGTTGGCTGTGACTCATCTCAAAATCTTGGCGTCTTATGAGACGATTTAGAGCAGATCACTGGAAAATAAATCACATTCCGATTCCCTAAGTTCACATTTTTCAAATTAAAATTTGATTTGTCACACACACATTTTATATATGGTACAACATGTAGTGAAATTTAAACATGGGAATTTGGGGAGGGAGCAAATGAGCAAAAAAATACAATAAAAAAAGATAAAAATACAAAAAACAGCAAAAATAAAGATATAATATAAACAAAATACAAAAAAAAAACTATGAAGGTGAAAAAAAAGATACCAGTTTAGTTTCTTTTTTAATAATGTCCTTATTATTGATGTCATTCGTGAACAATTGGTTCAAACTGAACACATTTTTTTTGTGACTCGGAATGAACGAGTATTATGATTTTTATAGCAGTGTTTCGTTTGTTGGTTCACTTGTCATGTGACTGCGATCATGTGACTGTAGTGCTGCGGCAGGGCAGATGCAGGACGTAGATCAAGTTTTCTTGAATAGTTTCGGGGCAATTTTTATGTATTTTATGTATTTATGTAATATATGTTGTACGCTGAAGCAAATCATGTTGTCTTTTGTATACCGGTATATTGTTTTACAGTACTTTTACAAAGCCGCCCACTGTAAATGAACGCAATGTACGAATGACTCGAAATGATTCGTTCATTTTACTGTTCGAGAATTAAAGATCCGAATCAGTTAAAAATATCAAACTTCTCATCACTAGTTATTATGAGATAAAATCTCTTCTGCAGGTATTCCCACGCAGCTACTTCCATTTTTATTCCATGGAATGTTGATGCGGGTAGACGCCGAATTTGAAAGACATCTTTAGCATGCGCCGCGGCTCAAGACACAAGCAACCAACCATAAATCCTGGAGCGTCTGGCCAAACCTTTACTTCCAGTTCAGCAAAATCATATTTAAAGGGCAAATGTTTCATTTAAAAGAAAACGTTTACATAATTTCAACACAGAAATAATAAATATTTAAACAGAAATGGTAAAATTAAGATAAGAAGCTACTTGTGTTGTTTGGATTATTAATAATCCTTGTTCAGAAATTTGTAAAGATTTTAAATAATCTGTATTTTTCAAAATATGCAAAATCAATTTTGCAGTTTATAATCTGACAAACGTATGTTTTTATGTTAAAAACATTTGAAAATTGACGTTTATTAATGATGCACTTTATAATCCAGATAATCTATGAGCCTAATTTGCACTTTTTACAACAGAACTTTGACTCGACTTTGACATTTTTACTGAATTGAATAATCTGACAAATTAAATTAATGATACTTCTGATGTCATGTTTTGATGTCATGCCAGTTAATAATTATTGTGAAAAGTAATTATTAAGAATAAACCAATAACTTGCAAATGCAGTTATTTGCAATAACTTTGCTTTGTTCTACGGAATGGAATGATCTGAGCTTTTGAACAATAAACTATGAAATATCAAAACCAAATCTTCAAAATAAAAAAATCACATTGTTTGAAAGTCATTAATTTAAAATAATGTAATTAATTATTTATTAATATAATTTAAGATAATACATGAACAGAGAAATTTACTCAACTTTCACATTTCTGGTGACTCAAATAATCTGACAAAATGAACAAACGGTTTAAAAAAAATGAAACTAACCAGTCCTGTTATTAAAGAATTAATGCTAACACGTTACCATCAACCTTGCTTTTGTTATTGACTAGAAAGATCCAACTTTGGAACATTAAACATGAAGAAATTTTAGCCAAACCTTTACTGACAGTTCAACAAAGTCACAATTAAAGGTCAAAAACCTCATTTAATACAAAAAACATCACCACAGAAATATGTAAAAACCAAGAAAAAAAGCTGATCACAAAGGCGTGGAAAAGCTTATCAGGGGAAATATAATCACAAGGAGCTGTCTGGCTAATTCTAATTCAGGAAAAAACATGTATTTATTTATTCAAGCATGTACACATAACAAAAAATAACAACATAAAAACCACAACATAATAATATAATAATAATAATAATACAATAATCTTCAGTTCATATAACACATGTTTGAAAGTGAGTAGAAAGAAGTACAACTTATCTAGTCCCGCCCCCTTTTATATTCCACTTAAACACCATAAATTAATCATAAATTAACTTGGACCTTTGATACAAAATAAATCTATGACAAAGTTTGACATAATGTTTTAACTATTCCGCGTTTTTAATGTAGCTCAAACGAATGTCTTTTTTATATGTATGTTTGAAATGTTTTAGGTTAGTACATTGCTTTACCTCTTCCCTTAAATTATTCCACAATTTTACTCTGTTTCTGGTGAAACGGAAACTCTTTTTGGTGGTGCGTGTACATTGTACTTTTAAGTTTGACTTGCCTCTTAAAATTCTTCAAGGACAAATATACACAATAAAAAAAAATTACCTAAATAAAATCTGTGTTTTCACACGTCGGCTAAGGCAATCAATCAATCAAATAAAGTGATTGATTAGTAAAGAGCACTGACTCCAAACTAAAAGTGGTACCACATTTCTCTCGCAAAATGTATAATTCATGAAAAACAGAGAATATTTTCAAAACGACAAACACCTTTTAATCGCCTAGCCAACCCGTTAACACTCAACTGGATGTGGAAATACAATTATTAAGACAAATTGACACAAGAGTTGCTTTCTCGTTAGCCATTAGCAACTTTGCTTTTAGCGAAGCTCGGCACTTTCCCAGCCTCAGACCGCCCCGAGGTGAGAGACCGGGGAGACTGTGGTGGCAGGACGGCCTGTGAGTTAGCAACAATACCACGGTTCCGCGGAGACGCTAATGAGGAGCGCTAAGAGCATCCCGCGCGGTTGCTGGGGAGATCTGGCTCAAGCTCCGAGACCTCGGACACCAGCGGAAAAGTCGATACCAATTTGCCGAGCGGGCGTCTTCCAGCCAATGACGGCGGTCCAGACTGTCCTGGTTGTGGCTGTGACGCTCCCTAATTGAATCCGCTGGAGCATCAATCAGTTGGACTCAATCCAGCGGTGGTGTGTGTTTCAGAAGCATCACGCCGGTTAGACGCTGATGATTGAATCCCTGACCGCAGGGGTCAAACTGAGTTAAGGGCTTTATAGAAAGACATCTTTGTGTCTGTGTAAATGACTTTTCCCTCAGTGTTCGGGGACCAAAGACTGGTGTTAAAAGGAAAAAAAGGTCATATATAGACCAGGGGCTGCATGACAAACAATACTTTGAGAAACCTTTATGAGGATATCTCTGAATTCTTCCTAACAGTCTATCTGTCCTTCAGAGAAGGTCAGAACCTTTTAAGCTGAGAGCCATGAACAACACATATTTAAAAATGAGAGCCCGACCATATGTTTAAAACTAAATACACGTCAATTTATGCATTTTGTGTTAAATCAACCTAAAATGCAGGACATTAAAAATCTAAATCAATTTTAATAACGTTAAGTCATCGCCAAATTCGTCCTTCACTTGCTGGTCAAGAGGCTGCCAATCACATTCTCACAGCCAATCAGAGTAAGTGCTGTCTCCTTGTGAAACTAGTGGCAAAAGTTGTAACACAAAGATCTGATACGCGACAAAATAATCTGTAGAAAAATGAAACTAAATGAACTACTACATTTTGTACTACAATACTACATTTTTTTTGTTACATTTACTCTTGATACAAATTTTGCTTCTAATTTGATACCAAACAGTCAAGTAAGGAATTATTAAAGAATTATGTTATTTTAGCTATCTTCCCCAATATAAGCATTTTTCCAGCGGACTACTTAATTAAAAGAAGGAAAGTTTACTTCCTGACATCACAACAACTTGCATTACACATAATCCAATAAAAACGTTCTGTTGTGCCAAGGACTGCTGTGATTGGCTCCTGCCACCCACAATCATGATGATGAGAGGAAATTAATGGATTGAAATACAAGAGAATGTTTGATATTTGTAAATATTTATATATATATTTTGTTTTATTAAAGCTTTGTCTGCAAGCCACATCTGGCTCGGGAGCCACAGGTTCCCACACTGCAAAAAAAAAAAATTCTTGCCAATAAACCTTGAAATTGCCCAATAAATCTTGTTTGTTTCATACAGGATAAATTAAGTAACTTGGAATTAATAGTGAAAGATTAATTTGCTTGTTTTAAGAAAAAAGGACTTGTTTCAACCATGTAAAATTTTCTCAACTCATTGGCAGATTATTTAACTTTTAAATTTAAGTATTTTTTACTCATTTTGTTTTTATTTTCTGAATTTTTCATTTGCATTTTTTACTCTCCGCCCACAACCTCAAATGCCAGTCGACGTCTTCACCCTCTCTTGCAGTCATTACTCAAGATTAGCCTATCCACATTTTTGCTCTTTACTTAAAATCCCTCTCAGAACAGCGATGGGACTCTCTCCCCCGGAATCCGTTCTGCAAAACACCCGAAAATCATTTTCCATTGGAGTTCAAAGCGAGCCGGGATAATGTGGGAAATAAATAATGTGCTACCTCATTTACAGCTTATTTTCTGAAAGACTGCAACTATCAGATAAAAGTGAATGAAAGGGATTTTCTGTGGGGCTGAGAGATGTGGATTTTTATTCTTCATAGAGGCATCGCTGCAGTTCGAAAGCTTGTCTTTTCCTATTTGGCTGATGCTTAGATCAAGCCATATAGTTTCAGGATGCGCAGAATCACGCATCTGCGAAAGCGTGGACATGAATGGAAAGCTTGAGGGTTTTCGGAGGAACTTGTCAAGATCAAAGAATCAGACATGAACACGAAAAAGAGGAAGAAGAGAATTGACTGGGAAGGAATTGTGCTTCCTGATAACGATGTTGTCTTACACTGGGTTCGACGGACTGGAATTATTTAAATCTTGTTGTTAAAAAATGTAAACACTCGTACAAAAAAACAAGTGTTTGTGAGAGCAGAACCCTTGTGTAGATTATACAGAAATATTCATATTGGAGAAAATTCAAAATAAAAAAACATGTAAGGATTATTTAAATAAATTGCGGATTATTTAAATAACGCCTTATTAATATGGCTGGAAAGAAAAGTCAGATACTGCTCACGCGCACACACAAAATGTATCTAAGCTGTTTATATTAACCAATACGGTTGATTACAAACCATAAAATCAATTAGAATGCTGCAGTCTTTGTTTTTAAACTACATATAATGCTGACGTTTAAAAAAGGGTTAAAGGGCTAATGAGAATATTAACCACTTTGTTGAAACAGAGAAAAAAAGAAGTATAGAAAAATGTTTTAATTTGTTTCTCATTTCACGCAATCAGTGAGAAGCTCAGAGAGAGAGAGAGAGAGAGAGAGAGAAAGAGAGAGAAAGGTTGGATGGATGGAGAGAGGGAAGGAAGAGCAATAGCATGAATGGAAAAAGAGAGAGGAAAGAAATAAGGAAATAGAGAGAAGAGAGAGTGGGGATAGGAAGTAGAGTAGACGGTACAGACAGACAAATAGATTTGGAAAGAGTGAAAGAAAAGGAATGAAAGAGAGAGGGAGAGGGGATGACAGTGAAAGAGAGAGATAAAGTGGAAATAGATAAAAGAGAGAGGGACAGACAGATTGATAGACGGTTCTGTTCTGGTGAAAGAAGGAGAGGAAAGTGAGTGAGAAGGAGAGTGAGTGAAGGAAAGTGAGAAAAGAAGTGTGAACTCAGCGTATTGTGTGTGTGTGTGTGTGTGTGTGTGTGTGTGTGTGTGTGTGTGTGTGTAGAGGAATGAAGTTGGACAGAGAAGGAAGAGAGAAAATGAGAAAGGAGAGTAAAAACAGGAAAAGCAAAAGAGAGAAAATGAGAGGGTGGTTGGCTTCAAACCAGCCATGACATCTGCCTAAACTCCCCCAGCCCGTGTGTCTGATGCTGATGCTGATCCTCACATGTATTACTGGACCAAGGTTTGAGCCGGAGCTGCTCGCTTGTGCACTCTTGCTTGTCACGCGTACAGTCCGGATCAGGAATGATCTGTTCTGACAGTTTCCTCCAGCCCTCCAGACCTAGTGTATGGAGATGCTCTTCTGCTTGTGGAAAGCAGCTGACTCCTGTCTCGCCCCAGGACACCATCTTAAACCCTCATCCTGTCTCCCGTCTCCCCTTCTGCCCGTTTTTTTTTAATTTTATTTATTTATTTTTTTTTATTAGAACTTTTTGTAATTTTTAATGTTGAAATGTTATCTGTTCGTATCTAGGGACTGAGAATAACGAAATTTCAATTTTTCTGTATGTATGTACTGTACATATGACAAATTGACAATAAAGCTGACTTTGACTTTGACTCATTGTCTCCAAGTCTCACTCTCCCACCGTCTTCTTGTCTCCCCGTCTACCTGTCTCACCATCTCAACAATTCCCTGTCTCATCCTCTTCCTGTCTCCCTGTCTCACCGTCAACGTCTCCCCGTGTCCTTGTCTCATCCTTTCCCAGTCTCACCATCTCCTTGTCTCACCTTCTCCTCGTCTCACCATCTCACAGTCTTACCATCATCCCATCTCCCCATCTCACCTACCCGTCTCACCGTCTCTCTCTCTCACCATCTCCCTGTGTTCTCCTCTCATCCTCTCCCCGTCTCACCATCTCTTCATCTCATCATCACACCTGTCTCACCCTCTCTCGTCTCCCTGTCTCACCATGTCAACATCTCCCCGTGTTCTTGTCTCATCCTATCCCCGTCTCACGATTTACCTGTCTCCCCGTCACACCATCATCCCATCCCACCTTTTCCTGGTCTCATCGTCTCCCTGTCTCCCCACATCACCATCTCCCCGTCTCATCCTCTCCCCATCTCCCTGTCTCACCTTCTCCTCGTCTCATCATCATCCCATCTCCCCATCTACTCGCCTCACCCTTTCCCGTCTACCTGTCTCACCATCTCAACATTTCCCGGTGTCCTCGTCTCATCCTCTCCCCATCTCACCATCTCCCTGTCTCACCTTCTCCTCATCTCACCATCTCAACGTCTCACCATTATCCCATCTCACCTTCTCTTTGTCTCCCCATCTCACCGTGTCCTCGTCTCACCCTCTCCCCGTCTCCCCATCTCTCCATCTCCTCTTCTCATCCTCTCCCCATCTCATCATCTACTCGTCTCACCGTACCTCCTTGTCTCACCATCATCCCGTCTCACCATCTCCCAATCTACTTGTCTCACCCTCTCCCCGTCTCCCATCTCCCCATCTCACCTTCTCCTCATCTCACCATCTCCCCGTGTCCCTCTCACCATCTCTCCGTCACCCCATCTCTCCATCACCCCGTCTCTCTGTATCACCATCTCCCCGTATCACCCTGTCCAGTCTCACGATCTCCCCTTCTCCCCATCTCTCACAACAAACCGTTACTCCTTCTCGAAATGTTGTAAAGACACCTTTGTTTGGAACATCGTGCTCATGCAAAAAGAATCAATATGCCAATCGGAGTGAGCGGAGCAGCTGCTGGGGGGAAATCAGGGCGGCAGCGAGGCATGAACGTGTACCTGCTGGCAAAGTGCTCGATCCTGCTGTGAGTGTCCGAGTGAGGCAGCCGGGGAGATGAGCAGGGACTGGAAATCACACACACACGATAAAATAGCTCCTTAAGCACAATCACCAGTTATTAGAGATAATGGCGGCAAGAAAAAGCAGGTCCACCAGCAAATCTGGAAATCCTCATTGTATAAATATTGATCTGCTCTTTCATGAAGCTCAAAGATGCTTAGACCAGACTCACGTCTCCGAGCTCTCCACCTCCAGCACGGACTGGACCGGCAGGTAGCCCCTCTGAGGGTGTTTGCTAAAATACTGCTTGGACCGGAACTTGTTCTTCAGCGTCTTTGCGAAGTCGCGCATTTTCTCTCCTGAGGTCGTCTGGGAAAATCAGAAATTGAGAAGTACTTTAAAACATTTGTTGGTCCTCAACAATTTGCGTTGTTTGAAGTTTAGGACTCTGCTGTGTGAAATGTGTAAAGTTGGGTACTGTAGGTCACCTAGTCTGTTTAAATCTAGTTTTAATCAAGCTAGATATAAAAAATCACCATTGTTTGCAAAACACAGCCAATTTGCTTCATAAAGCGATACCTAAACTAGGTGTGAAAAACCATTTAGGTGGACATTTAGCGTTAAAACGTGATATACCTGCACAGACTTTTATTTTGACCTTTTTTGACCGTGTTTTTATTATTTAATTATGTCATACTTT
This sequence comes from Paedocypris sp. Pulau Singkep, assembly GCA_017309775.1. Lineage (NCBI taxonomy): Eukaryota > Metazoa > Chordata > Actinopteri > Cypriniformes > Paedocypris > Paedocypris sp. Pulau Singkep. The sequence continues at coordinate 11,265,721 of MU204250.1, read as the reverse complement.
GATGTGTCTCATTTATGTCTGTTTAGAAGGAAGTTGGTCGGAAGTTGAATCCGCCACTTCAAGGTTTAAATCCCAGTCTGGTGGGTTTAATAACTGAGGGTCCTTGAGCAAGACACTGACCCCTGACCACGGCTTAAGGCTGCCCACTGCTCCGGGTTTCTGTCTGACACTACACTGGATGGTGAAATGTATTGCACAATTTTGATACGATCCCGAGTGGCCATATTAACAAACACACACACTTTACGTTACAGTGTTTTGTTTATTTGATTATGTATTTGACTATGATGATTCTAAAATTACCAAATTAATCCGAAATTTCACTATTGGCTTGTATTGTCTAACCCTCAATCAATCAATCAATCAATCAATCAATCAATCAATCAATCAATCAATCAATCTATCTATCTATCTATCTATCTATCTATCTATCTATCTATCTATTTATCTATCTATCTATCTATCTGTCTATCAGTCTGTCCTTCTGTCTATCTAGCTATTTATCTATCGGTCCATCTTATTCTTTGCATTCTTACTGGACAGTACTTGTTCACTCCAGCCCAGTGTTTGTAAGTTGTAAGATCTAGTCTAGTTAAATGTTTGCACGTGTTCTTTGTGAAATTTCCCCGCTGTGGGACTAATAAAGGATTTTTCAATTCAATTCAATTTGTCAAATGCTCCATTAATACTTTAATTGATTAAATAAACACTTGAGTTGTAGTTTTTCATTAGGCTTGTAACATATGACTGTTTTTGGCCTGTTTTTGCAGACATTTGGCCAAATTGCAGATATCTGTCGTAATTTAGTTGCATAAATTCTATATGACAATTTTGACACATCCTAATATACCACTGCTAATAATTATCATTTTTAATAAAGCTTGTCTACACGGGCCTCAAACTGCCCTGCAACTATAGACCAATCGAGAAACTTCCACCAGTAAACTCTTCAATATAGCAACAGAAAACCATTAAGCAATTGGCCTTGAGTTGTATTTCACTGGAGAAGATCGATTCAGCTGCATTCATATTTATTTTAGCGCACTGCCGCGAACATGGAGATTGAATTTGAAATCATTGAGCAGGTTTTAAGCTGCCAACAACCAAGGGTAATCTGGCAAAACTGACAATGCAGGTGTACCGGGGTGTAGTACTCCATGATGGGATAATGTAGTTTCTTGCCCTTGGAAGTCCGGCCAGTCAGGAAACAGGTCTGACAGATGTCCACGTTGAACTGCTTCAGACTCCGGTATCTACAGCCGAGGGGAGACAAATACAAAAAGGTGACCTGGAAGTCTACACAAGTAATATTGAAGCAAATACCATATTTACGTAAATATAAGCACCACTCTTTTTCTAATTTTAGTAGTCAGAACGGCAAGAAAGTAAGATGTTTATGTTCGTCTATTAATGGAATTTTTATTTCTTTATTTATTGGAATTCATTTATTGTCTTGTCATAACCGCAGCCACTTACTTAACACCAACAATCCAGACGATAAATTGAATAAAAAGCAACACTTCCCTTACATATTTACATGTGCGCTTTGAGACAGTTAAAACTGTGAAAAGCGCCCTACAAATACTTATTATTATTATTATTATTATTATTATTATTATTATTTTGTGCCTGAAAAATTATTAAAAATGTACTTTGCGAGTGCTTATATTAGCATACTCTACCGTTTAAATGTTTGAATCCAACCATAATATGTGTACATATATTTTCATTCGTATCACCATTATGCACTTTATGTCATATTGCTACTTCTGCACTTCTGATTAGAGCAAACTTTATTTTGCTGTCTCGTACCTGTACTTGCCAATGACAAAGGATTCTGAATCTAATCTAATCTAATCTAATCTTCTAGAAGCATGCTGTGAAATTTCTCCAGATTACCTCAACAAATCAACAGCTAGAATGTCAAAGATCTGCAATGATGTAATTGCTGCAAAAGGAGGATTCTTTGACGAAAGCATAGTTTGAAGGGAAAAAGTTGTTTCAAATACAAATCATGTGTCTTGAGTATATTTTCTATTCATTTTACAACTTGTGATGGTAAATGAGTGTGACTTTTCATGGAAAACACACAATTGTCTAGGTGACCCAAAACTCTGGTGAGCCATTCTACATTTTTTAAGAAGGGAAACCTTTTTTCCTGGAACAATAAAAATCGTGAAAACAAAAGCTTGGGTTTTAAATTGAAAATACAAAATGAGTCAAGAATTGGCCACTGTGTCCTCCAAAAGAACATCTTTTTTTTCTCATGGAATTGAAAAATCTCACATCTTTTTATGTTAAAAATAAGCATTCCATTGAATCCATTTATTGCACATTGCAGTCTAATTTACTCGAGCATTCATCTCCGTCTCAGATCAAAAAGTCCAATTTGACACGTTTGGTAAAAGTGGCTCTTGACAAACAGTGGAGAGGTAGATATTCCAGTCAAAGCTTCAGATAAAGGTGTTCCGGTCATTACGTTCCGAGCTCTCTACATTCAAGAGATTCTCCCCGAGCAAGAAAAATGCCACTTACAGTCGAGTTTCGTCATCATCCAATTCCGAAAGAACTCCCTTCTGACAAAGAACAGCATTATTTGGTTAGGCTGAGCCGTGAGGAAGGCTTTCATGTTCTAGCCGAGGGACAAACGAGTTTAGTAAATCCACAAGAGTGACAAAAGTCTTACAAATAGATCCTTCAATTTTATCGATTTTGTTAAAAGGCCATTTAGTTACGTCCCTTACAAAATAAAGATAGCCGCTTCCTCGCAAAAACCCCTGTGGAATATACCGCTTCATGGCTCTATGCGCATATCTGCCATGTTTACAGGGCAATCTGGCTCTAGAAAATCAGCGAGAACAACCAAATCTTAAAAGTAGTGTAAAAGTAAATCAGTGGCTTTTTATTATTCCATTCAATTAAACTACTATTTTTCGCAATAGATGGATTTAGTTTTTGAACTTTATTTGTCAATTGACAGAACTGTGGAGCGTGAATGGATGGATGGAGGGATAGATAGATAGATAGATAGATAGATAGATAGGTAGATAGGTAGATAGATAGGTAGATAGATAGATAGATAGATAGATGGATGGATGGATGGATGGATGGATGGATGGAGGGAGGGACGAACAGATAGATAGATAGATAGATAGATAGATAGATAGATAGATAGATAGATAGATAGATAGATAGATAGATAGATAGACAGATAGATAGATAGTTCTTACCTGAAGCCCTTGATGGGACACTGCTTACAGACGTAGCATCGCGCCTGGTGCTTGGCGGTCTCGGCCACGGTGACGCGGTGTAGAACAGGAAGCCACACCACTGATTGAGGTTCCAGACTCATCCACTCCAGGAAATGAGAGATTTCGATGGCAGCCTTACCTGGAGCCTAAAGGGAAGCGAAAACAGAAGAGGACAGAATACACGTACTGATAAATAAAACATATAGTCGCTCCTGAATCAGTCTCTCAAGCTTCTCACGACTGATGCACCATTTAAAAAGAGAAAAAGTGAGTGTCAGTAATGGCCACTAGGGGCCGTATCGAAATTGAACACACAAACCCGGAGCAGTGGGAAGCTTTAAGATGTGACCCCGGGGGGCATGTAAGGTGAAAAAAAAATTTTTATTTTACCACAAATAATCCAGCAAAAAAAAAAATTCAGAACAATATCACCGTGTGATATTCAAAAAGAACAGAATCTGGAACAGACACAATCAAAACGGTCAACCGCTGCACAGGATAATAATCCTTCGCTATGGCGTCTGTTAAACGGAGAGCTTCAAACATGCTGGAGCTTGAAGCAATTGCTCTGCGCAAGTGCGAAGTCTGAAAGCAAAGGAACTTGGGAAATGAAGTACTGACCACTAGAATTGACTTTTTGTTATCTATTATTCAAGTGTTTCAAAAATGATGAGTCACAAATTAGGTTTGTTAAAAAAAAAAGAAAAAAATCTATTTTTAAGAGAATATGAACATAATTGAACGAGAAACAATTTAAAAAAATGTTTTTTTTTTTTTGTTTTTTTTTTTTTTTTATTTTGTGGCTGGAAAATCAGGGGGGTGCTTATATTCGTAAATATTTATTTGTGGCTTAAGCAAAAAATGTTGCAGACTTGCACATGATGACATGATGTCTGAGCATTTGCCAGAGAAATGGCGACGCAAATCCATCTATATTGTCGTTAAACAGAACAGCATAGCAAAACCTGTGAATATTGCAGGCGTAGTGGGTGAATTGTTTTATAGCCCGTGTAATAAAGTTCTGGATCGCAATAGAACGTCTTATATTTGACTATCATTCAAGATAAGCAACATCAACCAACAACATCAAACCGAAGAGTGGAACTGAAGAAAAGACGACAGCAGGTGAACATGTCAGAGACGGTTTAATCTTAATTAGTGTCAATCTTAATCTTAAAACTAAATTCACTGCGATCATGAACAGTAATCCAATCAGAGCGAGCCACTCTAAAGGCCAGTGATCTACAGATTATTAATACGTCTCTAGCTATTTCTTTTTTGCAGAGAAACCGGAAAGTTAATTCAACACGCTAAAAGCAATTTTGCAAATTTTTCACACTCAATTAAGCAATAGCACACTAGCTTTTACAATGACGTGTTAAGGAAAGTAAGGAAAACAGAGAATAGTCATGTGAAACTCAAAAATTCAATCTTCAAGCGGAAGCTCTCATTGTGAGGTTGTCACAATGGGAAATGAATGGCAGGAAATAACCCTAATAATAGAAGATGACACGGACATCTGCAACGCGCTAAATTCTCATTAAATACGCATCAAGGGTGCATTAAAAGGTTGATTTCCCAGTGGAGAGGGCAAATCTTTATAATTAACATGAGTATCTCTCGCATGGTCCTTAGCAGTCACTGGAGTGTGGCGTCTCCTGGGAAAACCTGACAGTGAGTGTGTGTGTGTGTGTGTGTAGAAAACTGCATGTAGCCTGGAACGAAGACCGAAGCCTATAGTTTGAAGTTGAGCGAAGCACTGCATAATCTTCTTTAAAACAAAAACAAGATCTGACAAACACACCCCACCACGGGGAAAAGCCAGTCTCCCCAATGCAATGGTCCGTAACTTCAAACATAAAGCATCAATCTCGTTTCATCTTCAGACATGTGAACACACATGAATCCTCGTCAAGCGGCAACGGCCAATTCATCTGACATGTTCAATTCAGCTGGTGGTAAATTGTATAAATGAAACGTGGTGATTGGCACTACAACGCCATTTCTCCCAGTAATGAAACGCTAGGCACGAAATAATAGTGACGTTAATTATGTGTGCCTGAAATTGCACACTCATGCCTTGGAATCATGGATTTAATCAGGAACAAGAACACCTACGAATCAAAGGTTTAAGGGCATTCCACAGGAAGCCGGTGCCCAAAAGCAATGCCTTAATTAGCCATCCGTACAGTGAAATGCCAGCAGGTGACTTTTCACAGGGCAACCCCGCTATCTCACAATCCCAGTCTCAACACACCAAGACCAGCAGAGTTTGAATTTTCTTTCCAAATTTTTCGTCTTTGTTAAATCAATGCACAGGATTTTATACACTGGGCAAGTTAATTTATTAACTCAATTAACTGAGGGTGCTTTCACATATACTTCGATTTAAGAAAGTGTACACATTTCTTTTGCTGTTCACAACCAGAAGTGAACCCAGTTCTTTTTTCAGTCCTCTTCAGCAGTGAAGAAACCCCAGATACTTTCTTGTTCTACACATGAATCTGTTCATTCCGCAACCTCTACTTCGATGTATTTTGCCCCTTTCTTGTACGTTTTTTTATTACTTTATACGTTCCGTCAATACCACTTTTCTTCATTTATTGTGAGATCTAAAAAAAGACTTTAATTTCTTAGTAATAAAAAAAATTGTTTTAACAGAAAGATTTTTATGGGTTGAGAAGAGTTATCGTTTAATGAAACTGTCTCCAAATATTAACAAATATCCGCCTGGGACACGCAACCCCGCCTGTCAGGGTTTTCAGTTGTTGCGTGCTTGAGACTTTTGTTGACAATATTCAGTTAATTTCCTTGTTGTTTTTGCCATGTGTTTGAGTTGAATTGTCAGTCTTTCCAGGTGTCATGTTTTAATTTGAGTTCATTGTTTAATTATCTAGTTCACCTGTGTCTTGTAGGGTCTGATTTGTCTAGTATTTAAGTGTGGGGTTTCCTTTGTGTGGTGTGGGATCGTTTTGTTTAGATGTTGGGATGGTTTGTCTTGTTTCGGATGGAGGTCCAAGCACGGTTCGCTTTTGGGACCGTCTAGGGGTGTCTGAGATCGCATGGTGTGTTCACATATATGCTATGGAGCCATTCCAAGGAGGTACACCTTCAGACATAGACCCTGGGATTGTGGCACAGAGTGAGGCTTTCGTATTCATTCAGGCTAAACAATCAGGCTTCAAACTTCTCGAATGGGTCTTTTCTGTTGCACGGCAACCGCACTACCTACTGTGCAATTGTGCTGCTAAAAGATGAATTATTCTGTCAGCTTTATTAGTCAAATTGATGTAATAGTCTTTCAGTGAATATCCAATGTCAAAGTCAGTGAATTCAAATCAACAAGCAATTATCCAAAACTTTCTAGTTCCTCAATGGTTGACACAACGTAGCAGTGAGTCAGCAAACTACATCAATAAATACTCTAATTAATAATTTTCTTACACCCACAAAGTGTAACAAGCAAAATCAAGGCTTTCAATCCCAGAGTGCTCCAGGACCAAACCCAAGAGTAGCACAGTCCAGTTGGGAGCGAAAGACTGTAGAAACAGAATATAAGACAGGCAATACAGAACGAAAGTGAGAAATTCCGCCTTCGGTGCAAATATTTAATAAGCTTTGCTCATCACAAAAGAGCAAAGGCTATGCTTGGAGGAGATTTGTTTCATCATCTGAACAGAACGTGCGTCAGAGGGAGGAAAAAAACTGAAACAGAGAATGAGAGTAACTGGTTAGATGAGATAGTCTCACCATCCGAAAGCAGCTTCGGACGCTGGGCTCCACGTTGCTCCCGCCAAACGCTGCCACCTCCCCTAGTTGCCGGGGGATTTGAATGGCCTCATGCAGCAAAAGACTGAGATGCTTCTGATCCGCCAGTCCACCAGGGCCACAGACCTGACGGAAAAGATCTGCAATACACGTACAGACGGAAAACCTCAGACTTCAAGAAGTTGACAAATCGAGAATTTTAGAGTCAATTGTAATCTCCAAAAGCCACATCGCATGCTAAAGCCGAACAGCCAGAAGGGAACTGACACGCAACCAAGCCTGGATTATCCCAAGGTGTATTCTTTCCCTCTCTACATGAACGTTTGGAGGCTTTCCAGAGTGGGAACTCTTCCAGATATACTGCTTTCAGACAATGAACAATGTGTTTGCGGATTTACTTCGGTTGACATACATGAATGGGTCATAGCGATGACTCAAAGGTTACTTTACTTACTTTACTGTTACTTGACCAGCATGTTTATCCAAACCCACTTGCAGAATAAACTAATTGGGTTCAGCGTTCAGGTGGACAAGTTCCAAACCCGTGACTTTTGTACACTCGACTCTTCTGGAATTCTTTGGTAAACATCTTAACCTTTTGGCTTACGTCTGAACCTTACAATAATCTGATCCCTCTTGCACTTTTTAAAACCACTCTAGCAAACTTCTGATCCCTCTTGTTTACTTTCAGATCCTTCTAGCAATTTTCTGATCCATCATTCTTTTCTGGACCTTCGTCATAAACGCTTGATCCCTCTTGCTTTACTTCAGACCTCTTGTGAATATCTCATTCATTTTGTTCTCTTCTGGACCACTCTCAAAATGGTTTGAACCTTTTTGCTTTCTTCTGAACATCTCTAGCACACATCTGGTCTATCTCGTTTACTTTCAGACTCTTCTTACAATCTTCTGATCCCTCACTCTCTTCTGGACCTCCATAATAAACGCTTGATCCCTCTTGCTTGTTCACACCTCTCATAAATGTCTAATTCATCTTGCTCTCCTCTGGACGGTCTGATTCTTTTCCTTTTCTTCTGAACCTCTCTAGCAAACTTCAAGTCCATCTTGTTTACTTTCAGACCTCTCTCAATTTTAAAGAGGAATTCTGATCCCTCTCACACTCTTTCACACCGTTATAACAAACTTCCAATGTCTATTGTTTACTTTCAGGCCTCTAGAAATTTTCCAATTCCTCTGGCATTTTTTCAGACTTCTCATAAATATTCTAAACCATTTCTTGCAAACATCTTATCTGGACCTCTGTCGTAAACGTCTGATCCATCTTGCTCTAATTCGGACCTCTCGTAAATGTCTACTTCCTCTTGTTCTCTCCTGGACCTTTGTCATAAAACTTCTGAATTAATCTAGCTCTAATTCGGACCTCTCGTAAATGTCTACTTCCTCTTGCACTCTTCTCAACCTCTCCCGCAAACGTCTGAACCTTTTTGCTTTGTTCGGAACCTCTCTTGCAAATGTCTGATCCCTCTTTCATTCTGTCAGGCCTCTCTAGCAAACTTCTGATCCCTTTGCTCACTTTCAATCTCACTCAATCTCAATCCCACAATCTCACTTTACTCTTCAGACCCCTCTAGCAATTTTCTAATCACTCTCACTTCTCCTTTTGGACCTCTCCTGCAACTGTCTGATCCATCTTACATGCGTCCTCACTCTCTGATCATGCCTTTAAGACTTTAAGACTTGATTTTTGTTCAACTAATGATTCCTGAAACCACACTTTTAGGAAAAGAAATGTGCTTAACCTGGATGCAGGAGACTTCTCTACCTGTTTTTAAGAGTTTTCAATTTGCTCATTTTCAATCTGTGATGGTGGAAGCAGTGGAAGATGTCTGCTCGAGGCAGGCACTATTGTAAATGTGAACAAAATACTAATCTTAGCCAAGAGAACGAGAGAACAGCTCAAGCATCGGTTGTCATAATTCTTGCCACCAATGACCAGAATGATCCTGACAGGAGTGAGAACGTTCTTAGCAGTGCCAGCAAAAATAGCACCAATGCAGCTGGCAAACAGAGACACATTACCACCCACCATCCATCCTCATACCAGCACAAGCATGGTTTATGGACCAGGCCTGCAGAGCCTGTGCCCTGAGGTCTATGGCAGCCAGGTTCCTTTTGGTCTGACACCCAAAAACAAGCAACTGCAAATGTAAAATTGATATGATGGATAAACAACACTTGGATGTGGACCAGCGACTGCTGGCGCACAATGAAATAAAGAAAAAGATATATCTTATATATCTGTTGCTGGCCCCAGAGCTCCTCATTGCAGCCTTGATTTTGTGGTTGTGGTACATTGGATTCTGATTTGAAATGCATTACTGACATGCTGTGTTCGTTCTCGCAACTGCTAAATTATGTCTAGTGGTTTTTTTTCTTTGTATGTTGAAATTGAAACAACATCTGCTCTACGCTGAGTAGAAGCTGTCGACCTTTAGCTCAGGCTTTTTTACTGGTGTATTCTGTAACTAACTCGAAAGCAGCACACTCTTATTTATCTAGTTCTGCTCATAAATTCAGTCAAATTTGTCCATAACCAACTCTATTTACAAAACTAAAAGGACTTTTCAGTCACAGATAACACTAGGGAGCTTGTATTTATTGTAAATACGAAGGTTTCGAATCTAGATTACATATGCTTTTTATTCTTATTTTTTATTCATATAGGTTCGATATATGGATTCTTTAACTGTTGTGAACATTTTTACTCATACCTGCTTAATCAAGAAAGTCCTTTATATTATCTTATTTGCAATAGGCAGTATTTTTAATAACTGTTCTCTCTCGCATAATATGTTCATAGCTTATTATTACAATTTATTTATGATTTTTTAATTTTTAAATCACGTTTAATTTTCAACACCCTGCCAATTTAAAAATACCATAGAATGGATAAAAGCATCTTTAATTCATTAAATGAATTCACACTCAAGCACACATTATTTATTACATGACTTCATACAATTACAGTATGATTGCTACGTTTTTCACAAAACAATATTTTTTTTCTAAATCTGTCATTTCACACTCAAAACTATTAAAAAAATGCACAAATAGTTGGCTGTTTTACTTACTTTGTGTATAATTATCACACAATAAAAAGTTTAAACCCCGCAACTGCTGCATGCATCATTGTTATCATTTGCTTCAGTTTTACTGCAAAAAACACCACAAAGTCACACAATCACATGATTGGCTACTTACATTTGTACTTTTCCTGGATGTCTGCCTTGCATAGAATAACCAGGCCGGTTTTGAAAGAAAGCACCCGCATCTTCCCATTACGGCCACTGTAGAGAAAGAAAAAGCGGTTGTAGGCCGTTAATTCACAATAATGGAAAGAGTTTGGTTTTAATTCTACATTTTCAGGAACTAATGCTTCAACCACCAAGCCTGAAACGCGGAGGAAACGCACAGCTTCCGATCTAATTTGGATTTATTATGCATACGGATGCCTTTCGCAACAGATGCGGATTTCAGGGAAGAATAAAGCAGGTCACATTGCATCTGAACCAACACGTCCCACCCAGATACAGGAAATCCCTCCGTCATCAGCGCTCCTGTCACACATGCCCTACCTTGTTTGCCTTTCTTGTTTGACAGAGAGCTTGTCGTTATCGTCCTCAGACATGCTGCTCATTCGTATTCGCATCCAGGGTTTATAGCCAAACAAAACGGCAATTACTCGCAATTATATGCAGGGTGAGAGCTCTGATCTCCCGTCATTAACACCAGTTAGGTAAAAGCCTCGAAATGTCGGATGGCTAATAAAATAAGTTGTTTGCTTTCACTTACGACAAAATTTTATTTTTTGCCCGCCGAGGGGAATTGACATTATCGGTGTGTCGAGTTTGATTTGTATTTATTGAGTGGTTCATGCCCCACAATCCGCGAGGTTAAGCGAGATAAATAATACATGTGAGGATGGAATGGTTCGGGAGGGTTGGCGTCTTATTGGCTGATTATTTATAGATCCCCAATTTTCTCATAATTCAATACGCTTGAACTTTCCAGCACGGAAAACATCCCTCGACCTTTCCACTGCTTCCGTTTAAAGTCATGATGGGAAAAAGCGGCGAATGGGGAGATCACTGTCTACACTTGGTCACTTACACTGGTTACTGGACACTTTAAATTAGACACTTTATCTGGATCACATTTCCTGGATCACTTGAGTCGCTTTTCTGTTTTTTATTCCCATTTTTTTCAGTCTTTTTTTATCTTCATCTTCATAATGATTAATCACAATTAAATGACAGAAGCTTGTAATTTTGGATATTGAGGGGAAATATGTCAATTGATGTAAACTCAACATTAATTAACCACTTGTGTAATTTTGTTCAATTTGCAATTTATTTTCTTTTTTAACATTCTGAGGTCAAGTCGCACTTTTTCAAGATAAAACGCACAAAAAAAGTCAATTTTGGTCTTACATGTGTTATACAAGTTGATAAGTGTTAAACATCAATTGAAAGTTTGAAGTACCTATTTTTTAGGGTAAACTTTTAATAAAAGCAGAATGCTGTGTTTTTTGATTAAAAAAAAATAAAAAATTACAATAACAAAACTAAAGTGTAAAGTGCGTTTTGCCTTCTTTTTGTCAGCTGAAAATGAATTGTACACTTAATAAATACTTCATAACATAGCTGACGGAGACGAGATTGCACAGATCCAAACCAGATAATCCAAACTGAGAAAAGAAACCACAATGTTTGACAATCAATGAATTGTCTCTAGTGCCTGTCCTTAAACACTTTGCTCCTAAATGGCAGCAGCTGAACGCAATCACTGTGCGCTGCTGATCGTAATGAGCCGCACCTGGTGACACGAGCAAAAATAATGAACGCAAATTAACATTTAAAATTAATCGCATGGGTTAACACGTTAACTTTGACCGCCCAATTTTTTTTTTAAATCTTCATTTCTATTGCATTTATTTGCTCATTTATTTACCCTCTTTCTCAAATGCACCTCCACCCGGCCAAACCCTCATGTTTAAATGCTGGACGATCAGAAAATTCATAAAAACTCTACAGTGTGCACATGACAAATAAAAATTCAATTACAATTTGATCCACGGACGACACAGGGATGGACGCACATCCCGAGAGGGATTCACCTGTCGTAAACGTTCAGCAGCCAGTTGAGACACATGTCGACGCAGAGGGGGATATTGATCAGGACGGATCTCTCCTCCTCGAGTCTCTCGTAGAGAGAGGTCAACGCATGGATGACCTCCCCCACATCCATCACGCGGTCAAGCTGCTGGAGCTCCTGTTCCCGGAACACGTCCACCACGCTGCTCAGCTTCATCACGTCCACTAAACACAAACACGCACAGATTATTGTCCATCCATCATGCGGCTTTTCGCAGGTATGGATTATGTGAGGTAGGTGTTGGCTAACTCAATTGGGCTGCTGTGATGTGCACAAGGGGTTAAAGCTTATGCTGATGTCATCGTAATTGGATAATGCGATGAAATATGGAAGCGCAGTGTTGTCGGGGTGAGGTGGGCAGTCGGAGGCATTAACAAGCCCGTCTAGATGCTCTTTTCTCGCAGCCATTTTTTTGATCACCGCAGCGGGTTTCTATAGCAGCCCGGTTATTAAATCCGATAATGGCATGAGCTAACAAACCAGAAAAGAGAGAAGATCACAGGGCATATAGAGAGAGACTGATAGAATAAAGACAGGAGAGGTGAGGAAGAAAGACTCTAAGTGGGTTCAACATGTGCTTGACTTCGCCGAGTCTTTCATTAAGAAAAAGCCTTTTGTGACTCTCTTTGACACTATGTGTGCATGTTGGCTCAGTGTTTAGACATGTTTTACAGCTTACTTCTATTATTTCCATTATTGTAGGCTTGATAAAAACAATATTCTTAATGTGATACATTTTTCTTCACAAGGCATAATAAATCAGAGCATTAGTTCGATTTAGTTCCACAAAGATTCCATTCCAAGGTTTCCATTACGAACATACACTTTAAATACAAAATTGAATATAATCTTCTAAAAATAGAATAGAAGGTATTTTGAAAAATATAATATAATAAAATAATCAATTTTAAAAACTGTTATTACTTTTACCAATGTTGACATAAAACTATTATTTGTTTATGAACTGCTTATTGTACGTAATCTTATTGATATGTAAATTCTACATTATATATACAGTATACACACAAAAAGTGTGTGTGCGTGTGTGTGTGTATTAATGAGACAAAGAGAGGGACATTTATACTAAATTACATTTTAAAAATACATTTAAAATGGCAAAAATGACATTTTACATTACATAAAATAAATGACGAATAAAAACGACGTGTCTTGCTATATTAAGACTATGAAATAACACGAAGCACCAAGCTTGAAACAAGCCATTACACAACACGAACAGGAGTTTTAGAATCAGAACATCCATTATTGAAAACCTCTGGATTGCGATTGTTCTCGTGGTGTGTGTTTGCAGACACGGTTACACACACAGAAGCGCAAATCCCAGCAGGAACTAAACCTTTACGCAGCGATTCCAGAAAATCTACAAACAGAAGCCTAAGCAAACAAGAGAAGGCTACCGTCTGGACACTGTCAGATAGACGTCCACCCACCATACGTCACGGACCGGTGGTGAAACCTTCATTAGCTCCCCTGAAGAAGTACAATAAAGCCAATTATATGCCTTAATTAAGCTACGGAAAGCCACCGAGCTGTTATTAAGAAAAAAACACACACACACACGACAGATCAATGACGTTAGGCGATGGAAAAGGGCAAAATGGCGCGGACATTTACATACGTCTCAGAGACTTTTGCAGGTGCCTGAGCTTCATGGCGGTCCGGTATGCGGAGAACTTGACGTTGTTCAGGTCCGCTGTCGGAGAAACACAAGTTCAAGTTTATTTATATAGAGCTTCTCTTAGTTCCAGACCAACGCAAAGTCGCTATGCAAATTAGGGGGGGGGGAAGAGTCAGTTAAAAGAGAAAAAAAAAGTCACATATATTTGTCACAAAAAGAAAAATTATTACGATAGAAAATACAGTGAAAATTAACAGAAAAATTTAATGGAAAAAAAAAACTAGCTGGTTGAGTAAATTGAGTCAAGTGAAGTGAGTCAAGTGATCCAGCTAAAGTGTTTACTTCAAAGAGAAAGTGTCTTTGTAATGAGAAATGAAAGTATCATAATATGAACCAACTGTGGAAAATATTACTGTATTCAAGCGAATATAAGCACCCTCCTGATTTTTGAGGCACAATATAAAAATTCATTTTGTTTACTTTTTTAACATTTCTGGTTCAATTGCGTAAATGTTCTCTTGAAATCAAATATTTTCTTTATTTAACTAACTTGTGACTCGTACCACTTCAATATAGTTCTTGTTTGAATAATGCTAGTTTAAAAAAAATCTAGTCATAAAATGTCCAACTCCCAGAGTTCTTAGCTAGGGATGGGAAGTTCAATTCTTTTAACTGACTCGAATCTTTAACTCTCGAGCAGTAAAGTAATTTCAAGTCACTCGTTCATTTCGTTCGTTTTTCATTTTGGCTGTCGTGTGAATAGAGAATGAACAAACAAGTGATCGGAAAACACCAATTTTAACAAACTGCGAATGATTCTTCTAGACACAGAGCATCACTGCTTGGCTGTCACGTTATATAAACTCTTCACTGCATTGAAAAAAATACATTCATGACAAGCCAAAAAAACCCTAAAATTAGACAATAAATCTTCTTTTTTTTCTTACCAGATAAATGAACTAGCTTAGAATGAAGAGTGAAAGATTAATCTGCTTGTTTTGAGATAACTGGACTTGTTTCAAGCGTCTTACCAAGTAAAATGTTCTCACCCTATTTAATTTTTTTTTGCTCATTTTGTTTTTAATTTTCTTTTAATTTTTCATGTGTATTTTTTGCAGTGTGTGGAGACTCGTTCATCCCAGATATATGAACTCGCTAGCCAATTTAGCGGATGGAAAATTGGGTGTCCGTTAAAATATTAATCAATGTATTATATTCCATATAATAGTCACTTCCAGTGTCATTTCGTCCCATTTAAATGTCATGACGTATATAATGTTTATTTCTAATATTGTGCTAATAAAAGCTTATAAGCACGTCTGCCTCAGGAACCATTTTTTTAAGACTCACACGCGCATAAAGACAACATGATTCTGTTTATTTGTGATTGCTCCTGACTTGAAATATGGAAAAATAGGCACTTTTACTTACGTGCATATTTGAAATCTGCAATTATAAGCACACAATTATGAGATCAAAAATGATTATAAACTGCAATCATAAGCTCAAAAATATTCAACGTTTTTGAGCGGTGAAATTTCTGAAAAAAAAAAAGGGGGTGCTTATATTCGCATAAATACGGTACTCATGAGATTTGATGGACAAAACAGTCAGGAGAGAAAATAAGCAGTGGGAAAATAATCCAGGAGACGCTTTAAGGCGCCTAAGCAGTTTACATTCACCACTTTACAGTCGCCAATGTTTGGACAATCTGTGTCACTTCGCGTGGCATTAATACATCACAGCTTTCGCCCTCATAATCATTATTAATTAGAGGCCGGCGAAGCAATCACATGGTTGGCCAAGCCGCCCCTGGGTTAACCAGAGAGACGTGGACCGTATCTCCACGGGATGAAATATTACGTCCACGTAAATGAATCACGCTCAGCGGGGGTGCGTTCTTCCGTTGGTAGACACATTACGCCTTCCTGGTGGGAAGACGACACGGAGAAGATATGGGAGTAGAGTTTAATTGTGTTTAATTGCCTCACCCAGAGCTTGGTATAGTTCCGTCATCTTTGGATGGTCCCAGCAGGTTGTCTGAGCCTGATGGCTACGAAGGCAGGAAGGAGAGAAAGCAAAGCCAAGTAAGAGAAGAGCAGGCGAGTCGGAAATAGAAATACAGTGATGAGGACGAGCAGGGAAAAAAAGGAGGACAAACACGTTTCTCTCACCTATTTTATAATTATCTCTATGGTGCTCTACAAGCATTTTTTGTTGTTCTTATTAATCTCCAGAGCATCCGTATCAAGGAGAAAAATATAAATTATGGAATATGATCTGAAAAAACGTCTCGGTTGCAACTTTCAGACTCTTTTTGTTGTTGTTGTTGTTGCTGTTTGAAAAATATTTTTTACCAGCGTTTTCCAATTCTAATTCCTGGTTTGAACTGTAAGCAAGACATACTGATGAAGAAGAACAAATTGTACTGTTTGTTTCCAGTGGCTTAAAAATTCAATATTTTAAAATAAGATAAGATAAGACACGACATAATACAATAGAATAGGATAGGATAGCATACAATAAGATAAGATAAGATAAAATAAGATAGACTTTATTAATCCCACTAGGGAAAATTTTTGTGTTTTACAGAAGGTAAAACAAAAAGAAAGCCGTTATAACAAGCACATTAAACACCAACAGAAAAAAAAATGACGACAGTGAAAACAATTTTTGCAAAAATGAAAAAAGATGGTGCAAAAATACAACTGTGTAAATACAGGTGCAATTTTGAAAAGCACATTTATTTAAAAGTTAAGTTGGCTTTAAATCTCTAACACAAAGTCGTTTGTTTCTTGAACACTTTTCCTTTTCTGGGTCACAGGGAGTCAATCATAGCAACTCTGGGCCTGAAGGACACACCCTGAATTGGTGGCTGACCAATCACAGAGCGGCACACACATTCCCACACTTGCACTTAGTGACAATTTTCCTCAGATTCTCCAGAATTTACGTTTTAAAAGAACGTAACAAAGGCTGGACACAAAGAAACCAGACACCCCGAGGAGACCCACGCAAGCACGGGAAGAACATACCAACAAGGTTCTATAGTAAAAGCCAATGTGTTAAATGAAGATACCAACTGAATAAACAAGAAGAACAAATGTGAGTAGGTATGAAGTTGGCTAACTGTTGTCATTTGCATAAACATACAAAAACAAATCTCTAAAACCCAATGAACTGGGAAAACTGGTACAGCACTCCAGAAGAAAGTCTTCGTCTGTGATTGTTCTTTTAAAAGGCAATTTTACAGAAAACTGAATCGAAAATTAACTCCCTTCACTTCCAGAGTTTCTATTTGATCTGAGAGAAACTCAATCAGCAGTAAAAAAGACATGAAATGGCTCCAAACTTCAACAAAAAAAACCGTGATGGCCAAATTCAGTTTTCTCTCGGAATAAACAATAAGAACAAATGTGAGTAGACATGAAGTTGGCTAACTGTTGTCATTTGCATAAACAGACAAAAAAAAAAATCTCTAAAACCAAATGAACTGGGAAAACTGGTACAGCATTCCAGCGGAACTCTTTGTCCATGATTATGTTTTTTTA
This sequence comes from Paedocypris sp. Pulau Singkep, assembly GCA_017309775.1. Lineage (NCBI taxonomy): Eukaryota > Metazoa > Chordata > Actinopteri > Cypriniformes > Paedocypris > Paedocypris sp. Pulau Singkep. Next base: position 11,248,337 of record MU204250.1, on the reverse strand, counting down.
AAAGGCAATTTTACAGAAAACTCACCCGGAAATTAACTCCCTTCACTTCCAGAGTTTCTATTTGATCTGAGCAAAACTCAATCAGCAGTAAAAAAAGACATAAAATGGCTCCAAACTTCCACAAAAAAACCGTGATGGCCAAATTCAGTTTTCTCTCTGAAATTGCACGACAATGATCTTGGGCAACAGGGACGGTTAATTGCGTTTTCTCCGTGAGCCAGATAATCTGACACGCTGGTGAAGGAGTTTTACTGGTTCTCTGCGGATGCTGACGCTCACAGATCGCTGCTGCTTTACGGCTGGACTTACTTGATGTAGTAGGGCACTTTGTTGGGGGATATGGCACGTTCCCAAGGAATCTGCACAGAGCCTGGAGTCACGGGGAAAAGAAGTGGAAATATCAATCAGACAGACACGTCGAGCATGAAAAGCAGTTTTGAAAATCTCCAACGGCTCGGTGAGATCCTCAAGCGTCCAGATTCCACACCAAGAGGCTGTTAAACAACGCCACCTCTGAAGTTTTTAGAATACTACAAATCTTTTTCCCTCCTAGACTTTTGCTCGCCTGGATTTGTAACCCGAAGGTCAGATGTGATGTACAAATGCGTAAAAAAAAACCCATACGTAAGTATATAGTAGAGCTGCAAATCGTTTGGGGATTTTTTTGATTCCTTGCTCTGATTGGTCAAATTGAAAATTTAATTAATAAATTAATAAAAAATTAAATTGTTAAAATAAAAAAAAATTCCCGAAATGTTTTCCGAAATGAAAAATTCCCGAAATTCCCGAATAGTGATCTTTATCTGATTTTCTGATTTTTATCTGATTTCTATATGATTTTGATCACAAACAAAATCATGATTCTCATTTTATCCAGAATCGTGAAGCTCTAGTATACAGTGACAGATTTGTTTGCTAAACTCTTTTGTCCACAATGCTTTCAAAGTTAAAATGTAGCCAGAGAGATTACATCTATGCAGTCTCTATGCAGTTTAACACATGCAAAAATGTATTAAAAAAACACAAAAAATGTTATCTTTTTATTACTTATGCCATCTCACGCACTTTATAAACACTCATTCTGATGAACTAGCATAAAGACGTGATTTTTGTGATTGCACCTGACTTGAAATACGGAAAAATGGGCGCTTATATTTACGCAATATTTGAAATCTGCGATTATAAGAACCCCCCAAGTGTTTGAGCCTCAAAAAAAAAAAAAAAAAAACTACGGTAATTGTGCTTAGTTTTTTGTCTGCTAAGCTAAAAGTATTTCATCAAAAAGTATATACAGTTTGTATATGCAACAATTCACAAAAAAATGCAACAAATGTTATTGATTTATAAATTTTGCCGTCTCACATACCTTATGAACACTCATTCTACTTTATATAGTTGATGTAAAGACGACGTGTTTAATTAGACCTGCTGCTTATTCGTAATAAGTTTAAAATTTTTAACATAAGCCTAATAATTTGTTCTTTTTGGGACCAAAATTACACGCAGGACCACAAAACAAGAGAGAGAATAAGAAGTCGCTTGTAGTGTGGATGTGAAGATAGTGTGGTATCGTTTCTGCTGCCGATAAAAAAAAGATGGTAAGTGTGGGAAAAAAAATGTGTATATTCATCACAAACAAGCATCAATATTGACTCAAAAACACATGTGATCGGAAACTCCTTCACTGCAAAAGGCGAATGTTCAAAAGGTGGCTGAGAAATAGAAGAAGTGGCTCATAAATTGAACGTGCGAGGCGTTTGATTTGCATTCATATGCTTAAAAAGAGTCTCGTCCTGATGTGAAACCAAATTGACTAAGACGAATGTGTATCCCAATGAGATTGAAAAGCGAGTGGAAAGCTTCATTACAAATAATTGAGTATTTTTTATTAAAGCAGTCCAACCGAAGCATGAGATCATCCATCAAATTTTAATTGCCCATCAGTCGCTCTAGACGCTCATATATATTGTGTCAAGCACAACAGTTTGTGTTCTCAATCAAGCTTTTCTCGTTTAATGCAAACTGCTCTCCTACGGAACTTACTGGAAAGGAAATGCTGTGACCCGGGGCCAAAATCTCTGTGGGCATCTAGCAGCTGTTTCAGGCGTTCATCGATGGATCCCTGCATGTGGAGAAGACAGAAGAGAATTGGGATTTACGTAACACAAACATTATATCCATAAAATGAATATTTGTGTTAGAGATGCACAATTCATCGTTAAAAGATTGCAATCTCGATTCCGATTCGCCCTTGTGATCTTAATCCATCACACGATTCAACCAAACTTGTCTGATCTTCAGGAAATACGCAGTTATTTGATGATTTGAATCTGTAAAGCTATCGGGTGCGCAATTTGGAAAAAGGATAAAATAGGGAAAATGAGCAAAATTCAAAGGTATGCAACAGCATTCCCTGTATCAATATCATCAAACAAGGACTATAAATAAAGTGTTCCATATACGGAGAAGAAATGCATCCATGACACATCGTTTTAATATATTTAAATATATATTTTAAAAATGCGTATCTAATTTATGCGAGATTTTAAAATATGTTCCTAACATATACATGCAAAAACAATCAATATATGCACAATAATAAACGTTTAAATTATTATCTTTACATTATTACTGTTTGTATTTTTGCACATTTTGTTTTACTTACTGTCTTTGTATTTTTGCACCTCTTGTTTATTTATTCGTATCTAAGATTTTTGCACAAATTCTACTGTTTTTATTTGTTTAATTGTTGCTGCTGTAAACAAAGAAATTTCCCCTAGTGGGATAAATAAAGTCTTCATTCATTCATTCATTCATTCATTCATTCATTACTTTATCATCACATATTTTTTTTGTATTTAATGCAAAGAGTAACAACCTGATGTTCAGGGTTAAATCTTTAAAATTAAAATCCAGAATTGTGAAAGAATCGTGCTGTTTATTCTAAGCAAAAAAATGATTCTCATTGTATCCAAAATCGTGCAGCTATAATTTGTGTTCGCTTTTGGGCTTTGTCACCATCTCTTACCATTTGTGTAGAATCCCACTAATGCTAAAAAGCTCCACTCATCTAAAGATCTAGAGTCTCCGTAGACGTGCCAGATATAGACGTGTTGAATTTCCAGACAGTTTGAAATTGAATGTGAAAACTCAGTCGCATGCCCCGTCTTTCCTGCCTTTTCAGAGTAAATTGCAAGTGTTTTTTAAGATGATGAAAACCTGTCGAGACCCCTTCAGTCTGCCGCGGTCCATCTGGTGGCTTTTAAGCGCAGAAACATATCATCCACGAACACATTTTATTAAAAAAAAACGCCACTGCAGAATGATTAAAGACCGACTCGAGCGTCTACACACACAAACAACCGAGCCAGAGCAGAACTGGTGACAATTTCAGAACTATTCTTCTTGTAAAAACGCGATGGCTGATGCGACGAGTGGATATGACATGTCAAGAATTGCGACCGTTGCTGTTGTTTTCCTATTGGTGGAACACAAGACAGGCTCCGACGCAACAGGCAAGACTTCAGCACGGCAATTTCCCCGGCGTTCGTTATGAAACGCACACCGACGTATCTTCACACACACACACACACAAACACACACACACACACACACACACACACACACACACACACACACTTTTTAGATCTTCTTTTCAATCACATTAAGTCATACACACACTGCTGCCTTTTTTAAAGTGACAATGCTAACATAAAATGTTGCTATTTAATGTTTATTTTAAATTTAAGTTTAGAACTCAAAATTCTTAGTTTAGAACGTGCAATTCTGAGCTCAAAAAGTCGCAATTTTCAGTTTAGAGCTAGAAGTTCTGAGATTAAATGTTGCAATCTGTTTATAACTTGCAATTTCGAGATTTAAAAAGTTGCAATTCTCAGTTTACAACTCAAAGTTCTCCGTTTAAAACGTTCAATTTTAAGATAAGAAGACACAATTCTCAATTTAGAACCATTGCAACTACTCGTTTAGAACAAGCAATTTGCAGTTTAGAACTCGCAATTCTGAGGTAAAAAGATATCAATTCTCAGTTTAGAACTTGCAATCAAAACCTCAATTTAGAACCATTGCAACTGCCCCTTTAGAATGTGCAATTTGCAGTTTAGAACTCGGAATTCTGAGATAAAAAAGTATCAATTCTCAGTTTAGAACTTGCCGTTCACGGTATAAAACTCCCAATTCTTATAAAATGATAAAATGGTGACAATTTCACAACTATTCTTCGTGTAAAAATGCGATGGCTGATGCGACGAGTGAATATGACATGTCAAGAATTGTGACCATTTGAAAGCGAATGCTGTTGTTTTCCTATCGGTTGAACACAAGACAGGCTTCGACGCAACAGGCAAGACTTTGAGTCTCAGCACAGCAGTTTCCCCGGCGTTTGTTCAGAAACACGCAGCGACGTATCTTCACACACACACACCTTTTAGATCTTCTTTTCAATCACATTAAGTCATACACACACTGCTGCATTTTTTAAAGTGGCTGTTTTTGATTACTGGATTCACACGCTCCTACACACCGAGTGTACTTCTCATTCTCTCCGCGTCGCTTTCTGCCTCTTTTGAGCTCATCTCGCACATAAAACAAGCAGATGCATTTGAAGCACCCAATTTCATTTTACATCTTTGCTTTTTTCTTCGCCGGAAAAGCTCTTTGTTTTCCCATGTAGACAAAAGGCACTCCCCGTGACCGATGATAATGGAGCCATCACTGTTCCCAGCCAGCCAGGACCAGCGCGTGAAATTAATGTCCTAAGCTCGGCTTTTCATAGCATATATGAACAACCTGGGTTAGGCCTTGCCAATGGTGGCCAGAGAAGAAAATGGTCTCAGCAGGAGTCGGTTATTTATGGTGTGAAACAAGTGTGAGCTCAGTACCTGCAGAAGCTTCCATCTGTTGTTGAGGTGCTCCAGAGTTCTGGCGTTGTCCATGGACAAGTGGACGTCAGATATGGCCAACTGGTGCGCCAGGTCATTGATGTGCTTCATTCCCTCTTTTACCTGGCTCAGTTCTTCCTTGAACATCTACAACACAGAGCAAGTTATGGATAAGCTATGGATAACTTTTTACACCACTAAAACCTTGATTTGCATCACTAAAACATTGAGATGTTGAATTTTGACGTTTTTTCCCCCCACAAAATTGCGAGGTATAAAGCCATACAGTAATTGCAACTCTTTAGATAATTGTCTCATGTAAATCTTCACAGTTCCTCGAAACAATAGGGACTTTATAACTTGCCATTATGAGTAACAGAGTTGCCAATCTAGGTTTAGAACTGACAATGCTGACATAAAATGTTGCTATTCTCAGTTTGTAAACACAAAATTCTCAGTTTAGAACGTGCAATTCTGAGATTAAAAAGTCACAATTTTCAGTTTAGAGCTAGCAGTTCTGAGATTAAAGCTGCAATTCACACTTCGCAGAATAGAACACACATTTCATAGTTTAGTACTCACAGTTCTGAGATTAAATGTTACAATTCTTAGTTTAAAACTTGCAATTCTGATATGAAATGTTGGAATTCTCTGTTTAGAACGTGCAATTTCAAGATTTAAAAAGTTGCAATTCTCAGTTTTCAACTTAAAGTTCTCCGTTTAAAACGTTCAGTTTTAAGATAAAAAGACACAATTTTCAATTTAGAACCATTACAATACCCTTATAGAACATGCATTTTGCAGTTTAGAACTCGGAATTCTGAAATAAAAAGTATGGATTCTCAGTTTAGAATATGCCGTTTACTGTATAGAACTCCCAATTCTTAGTTTAGGACTTTCAATTCTGAGGTAAAATGGTCACAATTTTATGTTTAGAACTCTCAATTCCTAGTTTAGAACTCTCAAATCCTAGTTTAGAACTGACAATTCCCAGTTTAGAACTCACAATTCTCAGTTAGCAGTTAGCACAGTTAACAATTTATGCTTTTTTTTACTTCAAATCCTGAGATGAAAAGTCCCCAATCTACGTTATTAACAATTCTGACTTCAGTATATTTTTAGTGACAGAAATAGTCTGAATAAAAGAATGCAAAGAAATGTCCCTGGTCAAGTCGACATGTGCTTGTAAATCTGTCAAAACCACGAATGTACTTTCTCAGGCGATGTAGTCATAAACTGAATTATTTCAGCACTGATTACCCACGAGTATTAAATAATAAATCAAGAACATACACTGGAAGCGCAAAAATGGTTGACGTTCATACCATCAACTGTTAGAATAGAACATTTCCGCGTTTTATAAGGATGACGATCCCACTTGACCTGAACAGATTCCCAGGGTTGTACGGAAAAAAAAAATCCCAAACTTTCTCAAACGCCTCAAAAGTACATGGTACTGTATAGGGTTCCTATGCAATGTCACTTTTCCTCCCAACACTCAACCGTGACCCCAGTGCATTATGGGACAGTAGGAGTCTTGATCTCATTTCCTTTCACACTTTTGACATGCAGCCAGGAAAACTAATGAAAAGCTGAAAGTCTGCATGACATGCCATGTGGTTGCCGGTCTGACAGCGGGAGAAACGTTCAGAAAAGCTCCACCTCCTGTCAAAAATACTGTACATAAAAACATGTACAAAATACATCTAAAATCTAGGATGTTATGTAAGAAGAATATATAAAAAAATAACCTGCATAAAATATACTGTTCTTAGAAAAGCAGATATAAGATTTGAGACAGTTTTAAGGCAGACTAAAACTAAAAGGTGTAGAATGTAAAAAATAATTAGATTCTAATTTTAATAATAATCAATTAATCATAATTGTCATTACACAATTAATCACAATAAATCAACTGAATTAAATATTGGTTTATAGCTACGGTAAAGCTGGAACATGTCGTGTTTCTGTTTAAGGGGAAAATAAAACTCAACGGCGCGTCGGCGAGAATGTCGATTAATTAATCAAAAGGCACCGTCACTTCGAGATGCATTTTCACCCAAAGAGAAACAGCAATTCTGATGGCAAATGGGAATCGGCCGCTGGTCCAGCAGATAGGGAAGCATGACTCACTGATACACAAGGTTGGGAGAAGATACCTCGACTGCACATCTATAATAACCCTGATTATCTCCACAGAAACGGCGATGGTTTCATTAATGGAACGACCTCGGGTGGAAGGCTGGATCTATGCATCTTCAATAGTGGATTATTGCAAAATAATGGAAGACACATTTCAAAGTAGATTACAGGGCGAATCGTATTCATATCACTTGGTTTTCAAAGCTATAGGGTTACTGTAATCTCTCGGTTTGAACAAAGCCAAATGACTGTGTACTTTTTAAAAGGCAAATCTAATGGCGAGCTGTTTCACAAAACAATGATGCAAATTGGTTGAAAGCTGCATAAGGACATCGAGAAAGCCTCGGGCATTCCAGATATTAAAGTGCTGCTGCTGGGCATTATTAGCCGTGATAGTACAACACAATGGTTGAAAACAATACATACAAAAAAAAAACAGCATTAATATCAGAAAACAGAAATTGTGAAATATTCCACGCAGAAAGATGCTTTGAAGATACAAAAAAGGACTTATATGGCTTTACTAGTTCAATATCAGGCTAATTGATTATTTGCAATGACAGTTAAATATGTTCAATTAAATTAACTTAAAAGACAATGTATGTTTATGTAATATGTATTATGTAAATATGTAATATATGTCATGGGTTACAAGACCATGACGTCAAATATTCGACTTGTGATTTTAATAAAGTAGTAGATGTAAACTTAAACTATATGATTCACTTTCTGATGAAAAAACGTGGCGATGTTGGGCACGCTAGTCTTAAACCGAACATCCCATCTCAACTCTAGGCATGTTTTGTGAAAGAGAACAAATTTTAACAGTGATAACAGTAGACACAACTAGAAATGAGTTACTAGAAAGCTAATAAAGAAAAATTGATGAAAAATGTTTAATTCTAGCATAAGTATAAATATTGAGAAAATCAAAGATGACTGTAATTCTTCTTCTACTAATTCTGTATTCTCTTCTACATGGTTTGTACAGCCCTTTGTCCAGCCAAAACTGCCAAAAAGGGCTTTATAAATAAAGTTGAGTTGAGTTGAGTTGTAATATGCTACAAGGACGCAGAAATGGGTTGTTTAGTGGAAATTTGACAAAATAATAGAATATTATAGAATAGAATATCATATTTGTTGGATTATAAGGTGCACTAAAAATATATTTAGAAAAAATTGTCATTTACTGTGTGTTTTATTATCTGGGAAAATTTTACCCTTATATGCTACAAATAAAGTGTAGAAAATAATAGATTATTAATGCATATTAATGCGTCTTATAATCCGGTAGAATTTATAGCCCAAAAACGACGGCATTTTATAAACCATTCTGGATTCTGTTTGCATCCAGCATGAAGATCTGCCCTCTTAATCGTATACTGGTTTTCAATTGTCCCACATTTTTCAGAACTTCATTTTCTCCAGAACTTCTACAATCCTAATCAGTTCCATACCTTTGTAGCATCTATATGGTCCTGCAGGGAATCAATGAACAGATCTCCCACAGGTTCCCAGGCATCCCTCACTCCTTCAGCCTGCTCCAGAGCCACAGACAGCTCCTCCATGGCAGCTTGGATCTGCAGAAGTCTTTCCAACGTTCGTTCCATATGCCGGTGCCGGTCCACACAGCGGGCGGTCAGCTTCTCCCACAGGTCGCTGGTCACATTGGCCTGTTTCCACACCGAGCGACTTACATTCAGTATCCTGCGCCGAGGCGAGACCTCTGTGATGGAGAGGAGGAGGAAATACAAAAGTGAACCATGGGAAAAGTAAACATTGGAGTGAATAACAGTGCGGATCTCTTCATTATGAATATCACAGGAATACCTGGCATGACATGTGAAGAGAGGGGCTTAGGGAAGGAAGAAAGGAAGGAAGGAAAGAAAGAAAGAAAGAAAGAAAGGGTAGAAGGAAGAAAGGAAGGAAAGAGAGGGGAAGCGAAAGGACAAAAAGAAGGAAAAAAGAAAGAAAAATAAGCGAAAGAAAGGAAAAGGTGGAAAGGAAGGGGAAAAGGAAGGGAATGAAGGAAGGAGGAAAGGAAGGAACGAAGGAAGAAAGGAAGGAAAAAAGAAAGAAAGGAAGGAACAGAAGGAAGGAAGGAAGAAAGAAAGAAATGGAGGAAGGAAGGGAATGAAATAAAGAGGGAAAGAAGAACAGAAGGAATAAAGAGAAGGGAAGAAAGAAGGAAGAAAGAAAGTAAGGAAGAAAGGAAGGAAGGAAAAAAAGGATGGAAGGAAGGAAGAAAGAAATGGAGGAAGGAAGGGAATGAAGGAAGGAAGAAAGAGAAGAAAAGAAAGAAAGAAGTAAGGAAGAAAGGAGGGAAAGGAGAAATGGACGGACGGAAGGAAGAAAGGAAGGAAAGAAAAAGGAAGAAGGAAAGGAAGGAAGAAAGAACTTTCCCAATAGGCAGAAGTGTAAACTACCTTTTTCCTTGTCTTATTTATACAGTAGTTTTGCTCTTTTTCCAACCAAACAACTTGCACTGAAATCAAATCAAATCCATGACTCTTTCCAACATCTGCGTTTCTGGTTGAGCTAGCAGGGAAAACTCAAGCACGTCCATCTCCATGGTGATGATTTTGTTCCATTGAGCATGTGTTTGTTTTCCAATTAAACCACCGATTTGTTTCCAAATTGTTTCTTGAAGCTCTATGTCGATGTTTCGCATGACGTTAGTTAGCATTTTGGATGAAAACATCCATTGTGTTTGATTGACTAGCGCTAGATGTTTCAAACTGCCGTCTGTACATTAACCTGACTACCAATTATACTGGACACGATTGAAGCAGCTCTATCGTTTCAGATTTTTAGGGAACAAACCTTTGCCATCGGGAAGTGTCTCCTCGGGCTCCTGGAATGGATGCTGGGCCAGGAACGTCTGAGCAGATTCCAACACTGAGTAGATGAATGGTCCTCTCGATTTGACATCCTCCATGAAAGACTACATCGAACAAAAGAATTTAAACATTAGACTTTTACATAGTCTAAGAAAGTGTGAGAATTAATGTGCCTTTGGAAAAAGCATGCCATTCAATTCTGTGGCTCAGAAATGGTGTAAGCAGTAGAAAATTGATGGATGGATGGATGGATGGATAAAACTAAGGGTTTAGTCGTAAATCTAAACCTATCGATTTACTTTATTTATCCTACTAGGGGAAAGTTTTTACAGAAATTAAAAAGTGGGAAAGTGGGATAAACAAAGTCTCAATCATATGCGTATGTATGTAATATCTAAACCTATATATTATTAAGCTAATTGAGTATAGTTGAGAAATGTACCAAATTTTCAATAAACATTATTATGTGCGTTTGTAGTTTTTATGAATATTGATAAAGAGGGAATGAGATCTCCACAGAATAATATAAAACACGTAGGAAGAAAATGTTTTCGTTCTTAAAGTTGGGTTTATACTGTTTTTTCATTCAGTGTAGTTTTATTTTGACCATAAAACTACGGACTTGTTGCATTTTGTATTTTAGGTTTACCTTCCTAACAAATATTTGCCTTAAAGCAACGACATACAATCTAGTACAAATTGTACAGTCAAAATATTAGAAATCGACTGTAAAAGGCAATTTTCAAAGCAGTAACGGAGCAAGACATGCATAAAACACAATATATTAGGCCAATTACAGTTTTTATTTATTTTCTTGTAAATTAGAAATTACTCTTCTGGAGACATATGTTAAACAAGGAGCAGTGTGTTTTTCATATGTTAGAAGGGAACAATTTAATCAATGAAAATACTTCTTCAAGTGAAGGTGCATCACATCGGAAAAAAAAATGCAAAATCTAAATGGAATATCACACTCTGACGTACAGTTTTCATGGTGATGGGATCCTCACGGCCTTCCCTTTAATTTACTGCCACGGAAGATTTCTAATCAAATGGGCGCATGTGTGCACAGCAATGTAAAGTTCTCCCGGACATCAAGCATTTACACGTCTCGGGAAGAATTCTATTAGCGTCGGCTGCTTTTAGATCCACACTCGACGATAATCACAAATTACCAGGCGCAACAGGAGTTTGCGGCAAGTTTGAATTAACCTGATTAGAAAGGGACTGGTTTTTTTTTTGAACCCTGCGGGAGTCCAGCACTTCCATTATGGCGGAAAGGCCTCGCTCCCAGCACCACCTGCGGTATTCCACTAATCCCGAAGAGTTACGAAGCCAACAATCTCGAGGAAATGTTACCCCCTCCTCCGAAAGTCATTTATTTCCATGATCCCACAGTTAAATCCTCTTACAGCGTGAAGAGATTACTATTTATTTTATCTCATATTTATATATATACACGTATAACCCAAAGGACGCGTAGAGTTGTCGTTCACAAAAAAACGCATATCGAATTAGCCGGCGAAAAAAGCCAAGTCAAACACCGTCAAAAGCAAACGCGTAATAACCGGGCGGCTGGAATTGAAAAAGTCTCCCGAGGCGAGATCGGACCCTCGCACATGTCGTGCTGCTTCGCCGAATAACTGAAGCCTGGACGGTTTTCATTTCACTCAGCGTTCGACTTTAATACTGGCGAGAGTTCATTATCGAAGTTCGCTCAGCTCCGAGTGTCTCTCGTTGTCGGGGAGCGAAAATAAAAAAGATAAGGCTGCTCATGATTTAATTACACGCTGGGAGAAAAAAAAAACCACGACTTAAAATGTTGTCGCATTCATGAAACGTCGTGTCTTGTGATGTGTGGTTTAAAAACTAATGGCTGAATTTATTTCATATTCAGTGACGCGGGGGAAATAATAATGGGAATAATTTCAGTCTGGTAGCAGGACTGTTAGCATTAGCTTCACATTAAAAATACATTCCACTGTACAGCTCCACAAGAGAGTCGGAGCAAAACTGTGAGAGAAAAAGTGCTTGAATACTCAAACACAGCAGTAAACCAATCAATGATTCATAAATAAAATGTCTTAAAAGGTTTTTAATTCTCTGCTGAGCATTAGCTTAATCAGAGAGATGTCTTAAAGTGAGGGCGTACGGAAATGCTAATTGTCTGAAATTGCAGGTTAACCTTCACTGTAAAAGGTGATTGTAAAAAGTAAAACATTATTAGAAACAGGATGTTGATATACAATTCTAGTAAAACCAACATATCTTCAGATGTATAATCTAGACAAGTACAACTAGATTTCCTAATTTATTTTTTGACTAATGAGAAGCTTCTAAGATTCTATACAAAAGTATAACTTAGCATAGATGCTAATAGCACTATAGCATCATATATGTATAAGTGATGCTAATTAAATGCAAAACACGTTTAGGAAAAGTAAAAGTAGACACAGCTCTCCCACTATTTACACCAACACAGCACACATATTTCTGTGCTAAATATTTCTGTGCTAATTACATGAGACATTTTAGAATAAAAGTCAAAACAGGAACATAAAGGTTCGGGCCTTCATTTGTAAGAGGATTTTACAGCATGACAGTTCGCTCTCCTGTTCTTCAACCACTCCAAAACACTTTCCTCCAGCTGACAGCACTGAAAATTGGTGCTAAGATGGAAATAGTATCAGGCAGTGGTATCAGGCCCATAACAAGGTGTGTGTTTATCAGGAAGTGAAATTGCATGTTCTTGTTTGTGCACTGGGGATGATGGTTGAATCTCGTCCATGAAGTGGGTTCACTGGAGAGTGTTAAATACTTAAGAAGTAGTGCAGAGAAAATTGAGAAGAATCATTGGTTACGTTTACGACATTCCAAAGACCTGTGATTTGCATTTCTAATAGGTTTACGGATCATTTTTAAAGCTTGAATGATTTTGTGTCCATTACTTGCACATTGAAGATTCAATGGCAAAGGCGCAATAGCAAGACTTCAGCAATAATACAAACGTCTTTTATTTTCAGCAAGTTTGGGTATCTAATCTGAAAAATTAATGGACATGTTAAAATTAAAATCAGATCCACCTCACGGGACCCGGCTCTCCTCAGCCCGAAAAGCAACATGAGACCACCATCGTGTATGTGGTGCATTGTGCTTTGGGTGGCTGTTGTTCCGAGATGCCACGGCGAACCAAGGCTTTGGTAATGAATCTAGCTTTTGGGACGTAATTATGGTCAATGTACCGGTCCTGGTAGAGTAAGGGAATTACCCAGGGTAGAAAAAGATGCCAACTTGTCACGCACAATCATGATGTAACGAGTAACAGTCCATTCAAAAAATCCACGTAGAAAAAAAAAAATAAATAAATAAAAAATTAGTAAAGAAAAATTTAATCAAGTAAAATTATCTGTCAATGGGGTGAGAAAATGTCACTTGGTAAATGTCTACTTTGAAAAATGTATCGATTTAGTGTGAAATATCATCAACCATTAGCATTTATTTCTAAGCGAGAAAACTCAAGTCCTATTTTATTGAACTAAGCAAAGTAATCTCTCCCTCTTAATTCTAACATAGTTTTTATCCAGAAGCGGAAAACAAACAAGATTTATTGTCTAATTTCAAGATTTTTTTTAGCTTGTCAAGAATTTATTTTTTGGCCAAGTTACCCAAGAATTTCCAGTAGGATGTACCCTTTTGTGGGCAGGATAGAAAAAATGATAGAACACCTGTTCAGACGCACCATAATTCCATCAAAAATCACATCATAGTGTAATAAATGATTATTATGTTTTTAATAAACATTGGAAAACATTTTGTGTTGATGGAATTCAGTTCACTTAATTACTGCCACGTGAGTGTGAGTCTACACAAGTGTCACGTATTATTTTGACTTCGTTATATAATTCACCTTTGCCTTGTTGTGTATAATTCGATCTTGTACATAGTATAGGCTGTGTTTTTCTTTGTTTGATGCTGGATTGTCTTGTGAGCGCTGGTTGGTTTGGGGACATTCTCTTGCCTGGTTATTCCTCGAGTCTGACATGTTGCCTGATAGCCAGATTGGTGTTCCTGTCTTGTTCCTGATCTGTCCTGGCCCTATTTGGCTGGAAGGTAATGTTTGATGTTTATTTCCCTGTTTTGCCCCCAAATTGCCGTTTCTGTTTCTGTTCTAGTCTTGTTTGATACTTAGTCCTGTCCCTGCAATGGTGTCTGAGCTCCTGAACCGTGACAACTTTTTGGTTATTCAATCTCAGTCTGTCTTTACTTTACTCCCAACAGGCTTTAGATTCATAATTAGCATGATTCGCACCATCCCCCCCGCATTTTGATAATGGAGTAACTATTTTATCCCACAGGTAGGTTGGCGAGAATCTCAAGTGTCAATTTGTCGGAGCCCCTACCTCCAAATTGCAAAATTAAATACTGAGCTGACTGAGTTATTTCCGCGTGACAAGATTAAACCAACGATAGCAAAGTCAGCAGGCACAAACCCAGCGCTGATGTGTGTGTACGTTGAGCCCACCTGATGAAACTCCCGCTGGTGCTGCACGGCTCCCACATCTCCACCTATAGGCAACTGCTCGGAGAGTTCCTCGTCTTTAGCTGTCAGCCATTCGATGATCTCCTGCAGGGACAGCTGCAGTTTCCCGCTGTTGTCGGAAAAGGCCTCCAGCCGTACCCTGCCAAAAGAGCAAACGGCGGGCGCCACAGGGCAGGGACGGACGGTCAGAACTCTGACAGACGTAAGATCACAGAAGAAAAACGCTCTCGATAGCCAGCTTATGGAGTCCCATTACAGGATATTTTACCTCAAGAGTAGAGGCATTTTCTCAGCATATCCATAAAATGACAGCGGGCAGCTGCATGTCATTGTTGAGCCCGGAGCAGAATTTTATTGTGCCCATCTGTACCATCAGCTCTATTCACTATAAACATGGCTGAATTATTCTACATTAGGGGTTTTCGCCCTGAGGCCTGGACTCCCTATTGTATTGGTACGGTTTATACTTTCGTTCTGGATGGAGTTATGTTTACAAGAAAAAAAAAAGCATTTACTTCTGCAATTTGTCGCTCCAACTCCAAGTCTTTGAAATCAGTTGATTCAACTAAACACATATGCCAATTTCCATTAGCGCCGCACCAACGAATCGATATCATGAATGATAATTGACAATGGAATTCATCAATTAACAATTTGGTTATTGATTTGTCACAAAGACAGGTGACGTAAATCGAGTTATTTTTCTCACTTGGTGAAAGATCCTCTACACTGTAAAAAATTAATCCTGAGGCTTGGAATTTTCAGTAAAATAATTATGTGATAAATGCTAAAAAGAATGTGCTAAAAAGAATGGGCATGAGTCCTTGAAAAATATTTTGTTCTGTGTTTCTCTTAAAATAGAGAACATTTTGGTGAAAAAACATTTAAATGTAAATTTCACCTCTTTATTTAAGCAAATCAGTGCAATTTTTGGGGTCAATTTAAAAAACCATTTCGGCTAAAAGATTGAGAAAACGAGAATTCACATTTATTTTAAGAGAATGTGTTCAATCGGTTTGCGGTTTTAATTGAGTCACGTTCATTTGAATCTCAACACAAGAAGTGATAAAATGCCATTTTGATGAACAAAAAAAATAATTTTTTAAATTAAAAAGCGCAATCCGCTAAGAAAAGTCAAATTAATAATGTCAGGCTGAATATACATAATTTTATCACAAAATTTACATAATTTTATCAGGTATGTTTCACCTAAAAAGTAAGCTCTGAGAAACTAATTAAATATAATTCCTATAGTAAGCTACCAAACATTTTTTTATGGAAATATCATGTTTTTTACAGCGTACCAATTCTTGCAACCAATGATTAAGACAAGGCCATATCATCAATAAAGAAATCAAGGCATTTTTGCAATTAGTGTGATGGTGGGATCCCACTATGATAGAAATTCAAGTGTGTGAGTGTGTGTGTCCCACAGCATTGCTGTTCCATGCCCTTAAAGTTTCACTGACAGCCTTACACGAGCTTCAAATGCCGCTACGTCCTTTTCTGGCAAAGCCTAGAGAAGAATAATGCAATGCAATGCAGGGCCTAAAATACGTCCCTGTGATGTCCATGCATGTAATGGAACAAGAAAGCATGTCTCAACTCATTGCCCCGCATTTACATAGGAAAACTAGCCGGACAAAATCTTATCGGTTTGGAGGAATCACATTTTCACAGGCCAATAAATAAAACATAAAGTGAGTCATTTATCCACCTGCCCACATGGCCGGAAAGTGCTTTCGAGTCAGACGGGTTCTGTCAGGATTCCGGCTGATGCTGCACAGCGAGAAGATAAAGAGAGAAGAACCTTGTGTTTCAATTTCGCCGGGCACTCATGCCGCCATTATTTTCACTGTCACAGGAAGAAAAAACTCCTTTGAATATAAAGGAAAACGACATCTGACTACAAGACCTTGAAATTTAGAAGAGTCAGTGTTTCGTTTGATTCTTTAAAAATAAGGAAGAAAAATGCTGAGCGTTATTTATTTTTACATATTCACACACACACACACACACACACACACACACACACACACACACACACACACACACACATATATATATGAGAGAGATATACATTAAATTAATTTGTGTAAATAAAAAACATTTATTTCCTAAATGTGGGTATATGTATATACCTTTATATTTACCACATATACGCGTGTAAAAGTGTACGTACATATTTTTTGTTTTAAAACACACACACACACACACACACACACATTTTCACACACACACACACACACACACACACACACACACACACTCAAATACAACATCATGTGTGCTTCAATGTCGTGTCCAACAGCTCTAAACAACATAAGTATCACAGAAAGATAGTATAAATCCAGAAGTATTAAAGGAAGTAAAAAAAATATAATGCACATAAAAAGTGACTTGTATGAAGTGCGTATTGTGTAATATACGTATGTATACAAGAACAAGGGTATACAAGTAAAGAGCATGAAAAATATTGTGTCGATTGTTATGCAAAAAATGTTATGTAATATGATGTATGTAAATAATACATACATTATAGTTATGTAACGCAAAGAAAAATACAATGTAAAAAGTTGTTAGACTCAATGTCAGGCGTGCTGTACATTTCACTCGGGAGCCAGTGTCTTCCTGCCTCCAGGTTCCTCCATAAAGATCTAAACGCAAACACGATCATGCAGCTCCAGCGAAGAAAAAAAAACACACAGACGTTCACATTCAACAGAGGAAATAAAAACAATTAAACCGCAGGAAAATGCCTCTCGCAAAGCTCCCACCATGAAAAGGTCACAGCTCAATCTCTAATTCAAAGTGAAGATCAAATGAAGCTGCTGTTCGTGACTAATGCGTTTACGTAGCGCTTTCCTTCTCGCCTGTTGCGAAAGAAATTCTTAAAAGGAGCTTTTGTTGCACAGCTAACCGTTAGCGATAACTAGTGCGTCGCCGTTGACATTATTAGAAGGTTCCGGCATTTTATGCTGCGGTTTATGTGTGCAAATATAATAGAGCTGTTTTGCTACAGCTAAGGATATTACAGAGTTCATTTCATGTGTTTGATCGCAATACTTAAAGGAAACAACAAATAAAAAAAGATATATAGATAGACTGACAGAGAGAAAAGGGGGGGGGGGCAAGAGAGGGTGAGAAAGATGGAGATAAGACGAAGATACAGTATGGAGAGAAAAAAGGTTAAAGAAAGTAAAGAGAGGGAGAGAGATTAGTAAAATAGAGAGAGGCACGGAAACAGAGAGAGAGAAAGAGAGAAAACATACTATATATAGAGAGAAATATAGACAGAAAGAGATAACAAAACGATGGAGACAGAGAGCGAGAAAGAGAAATGAAAAAAATGTGAACAAAAATAGAGAGGCAGAGAGAGAAAAAAAAACAAATGTTAAGGAGAGAGAGAGAGAGAGAGAGAGAGAGAGAGAGAGAGAGAGAGAGAGAGAGAGAGAGAGAGAGAGAGAGATAATATACTATAGAGAGAACGAGAGAACAAAAAGATGGAGGCAGAGAGCGAGATAGAGAAATCAAAAAGAAAGTGAACAAAAATAGAGGCAGAGAGAAATAAAGAGAAATGTTAAGGAAAGAGAGAGAGAGAGAGAGATATAGAGATAGAGAATATATACTATAAATAGAGAAAAAGAGAGAACAAAAAGATGGAGGCAGAGAAAGAGAGAGAGCATATACTATATGTAGAGAGAAAGAGAGAACAAAAAGATGGAGGCAGAAAGCGAGAAAGACAAATGAAAAAGAAAGTGAATAAAAATAGAGAGGCAGAGAGAGAATGAAAGAGAAATGTTAAGG
>MU204250.1:11131691-11224191 GCA_017309775.1 Paedocypris sp. Pulau Singkep | reverse complement strand
TGTCCCACACTGATAAGAACTTCAACCAGTTTATTTGATTTCATCCAAGCAAACACAAGAAGGCCGTGTGGTAATTACTAATTCATGCGCTTCTACACCTCCATTGACTTTTCGGTTCATTAGTGTGTTTGAAATGTGGATTTCTTGGAAAGCCATACAACTTGACAAAGTTCTTTCAAACTGATCCCGAAAATTCCATTTTTGTCGCCGGTTCGTGTCATGATGCAACTGATGCCGCTTCCTTACAATGTTATGAGGAGCAAACAGTGTCTTGTATGGACACAAATATGTGGATTTCAGCAAAGTTTGAAACGACCGGCCGCAACACATCTCAAAACTTCTTTGTAATGAGAACACAATGTCAAAATACACTGGGCTCAAAATAACTCTGCACAACTACTGGTTTAAACTACCTTTCATTCTGAACTTGGGCTGACAAACTTGAAAATAAGGGAATAAAATAAATCAATTGGACTCCGGGTTAAATCGAAATCGAAAAATATGAATGAATATAGCAATTGAAATATATTAATTTGTTTTTTTTTCTTCTTGATATTATTATGGTTTAGGTTCAGAGGGGAAAAAAAAAAAGTAGATTTGTCCCTTCGAATGTAATATACTTCAACATAAAAAATAACATTTCAAGTTCCATTTATTTTGAAAGCACATTTCACACTCTTAAATCTCAAATCGGCAGCACATAATTCATATCAGGAAAATGGCATTTTAGCATTTTAATTTAAAGTAATTAAACACACTGTCGCGGACAAAGCTACTATACAAACAAATGTATAATATTTGAATAAGCAAAATGACTAGCATTTGACTAGCAAAATGATTTGACCAGTGAACAAGCCAATAGTTGCCAAGAAAGAAATGTATGTCAAAGTAGTAAAATATTAATTATGAATATGATATTTACAAAAGGTTATTAATAGAGATTGAAAGAGCTAAAATCCTTATAATATCATTATATTTTCAGAGATTATAATTTATATCAAAATACATTTATTATCTGCTATGGAATGCCTGGTACACATTTATTATTTTCTATTATTTTATTATACACTTTTAAGTCTATTATTTTAACTTAAGTGATCTCGATAACAAGATTACACAGATTCATATGAAACTTGTTTGGTTCTGAAAAGATGAAAAACCACAGACCATTTCAATCTTAGGGTGTGAAAAAAAAAAAACTTTTAAAAAAGAAACATTTTCTCTGTGAGAGTGATACATTTAAATGCCATTGATGAGCAGACCAATTGCCACGGTCTGAAACTCAATTAACTATGATTTAACTACTTTAATTTCCTAATGGTCTGCCACTGACAAACGGAGTCCAGTTCCAAGTCAGCAGTACGTTCCACTTTAATAGTTCCAAAGTTAGTTTAGGGACATGCACCGCTTTACAAATACTCCATCTCTGTGGCCTTTTACAGACAACACTCAGACACACTAAGTAGGTTTTTATTACATGTCAGATTTGACATGACCGTAGAACCATTAGCATGGGTTTTTTTTTCTGCATCCTAATCTTCCAGGCTAAGAACTCAGAGAAAGGATGGCAATTAGCATGCTGTAAAGTGCTCAATCAAGCCTTTTGCTGCCTGCTGTTATAAAGAGCAAGAAGAGGCATTGAGGAGAGCTGAAAGGTCACTATGCTCTGGCATGCCATTTACCACCCAGCATTAAACAGAAAGGAACTGTATTACAATGCCCATCTTATTACTTTTACGTTAGTGAGATCTGCATAATTTACAAAAAATGCAAAGTACCTTTTAGCTGCGCGCATTTTCAATCCGAGTAAAACCCGTTATTGAGTTGTGCCACGATATGGATTTTGCAATATTGGGCATATTGTCACACATTTATGAATTGAATTTTTATACATGCATATAAACAATTTATTGCAGTATAACGTGTTTGTTTCGTTACAACCTTTAAAGACAACACTGAGACACTGCTAATCGAACGTGCACAAAGGAGAGCAAAAACTCTCTCTCTCTCTCTCTCTCTCTCTCTCTCTCTCTCTATTTCTCTCTCTCTCTCTCTCTCTCTCTCTCTCTCTCAGTGTCTAATTTTTCTAAAAAAATACAGGACTAAAAAAAAAAAGATTAAAAAAGGCAGATGCTTATCAAGGTTACCCCCTGCATCTAATTGCTTCAAATAAAGTTACAATACAGATTTTTATACAAATAGTGTAAATAAGGCCTACTAAAACATTATTCCCCCACCCTATACCGTGATATAAACCGATACGGCCTGGACACTAGACGTCTGGAAAATATTGCGATGTGAATGTTCACTCATATCACCCACCTCTACCACCATATGTTCTAATTATTCATAATCATGTACACAAAGAGATGCATTATGTGGAGTTTAGAAATGCAGGTTGAGTCACAGCATCAGCACCCACTCACAGCTGGGTCAACAGAGAGGTACGAAACACCCAATTACAGATTCCCAGCATGCCTCTCTACACCCATGTACCCCCTCAGCCGCATAGTCCTCCGGTCATGGCACATTCAGTGTAGTGCGAGTGGACCCCGATGAAGCCAAACATTTAGATACCCACAACAGAGACAAGCTCTGTTCTGCCCCCTATGCAAGTCTGTTTGATTTCTTTCTGTCACACAGCCCAAGATAGAGAAGAGGGGGGAAAAAAACCTGCTAAAATTCCAAAGTAAATTATTCATGCCGTGTTGCTCTGGAACACAATCTAGTAAATCAAGCAGTGAGTCAACATTAGACATAAGACAAATAATGCCAATTCAGAGCAGTCGACGCCGTGCACAAACAGAACTACAGAGACAAATGAAAACCTTGATCATAATCCATTAACCGTCGCATTCAGCGCATTTTAATCCGGCTAAAACGTGTGCTACTTCGTTTTACAGATGCCAAAGCTGAAAAATCAAGCTGTCTGTCAAAAGAGAGCTGCGCTGAAAAAGTCGTGCCACTGTAATGCTGCAATATAATCCCACAGGGTCTTTTATAGAGGCCGCTTAGTATTCCATCCATTTCCATTACGTGTGATGCTGTACGGCTGTATCCTTCCTTCGGGGCTGGGGGATGTTGGCATACTGACAAGGGCCCTGCTACAGTTGGCTATCCTATGATGATCTTATTACGGGATGCTGCAGGGGAGCTGTCTGAACCAATCACACCACGTTAATTTGTCCCCTAAGAAAAGTTGCGGTTGTGAGTGTAATTACATGGCTAAAGTATCTAAGCAAGGCTCCACGCACTGCGAGACTCTTGCGCATACACAGCCCAAAAGTAATCAACAGGTTTATTAGCATCTCCCAGACCGGGAGACTTACATGAATTGGTACCCGGTTAGAATAAGGTTAACCAACCCCGGAAGACTGGGAATGGCAAGAGGATGAACAGTAGATTTGGTACCTGATGTTGTGGGATTTGCGTTTGATCTCATTCCAACAGAGATTCATGTCGTGATCTGGATCCTTGCTCTTGTGCCCCCTGCACTGCGTGGGCAGCTCCGGCCCCTCAGGATCCACCGTTGACTGGCAGGGTACACAGTGGCATCCCGGCCACGAAGGCCGCCCTGCAGCTGCCGAGAAACAAAGATGGAGATTTGAGGCAAACGGACAATTGAGTAATAAGTGAGGCAGTAAATGGCAAAAATATGGCTATTTTGGATAACAGTATGACAGGGGTGGGCAAATATTTTGATTCGCGGGGCACATTGGGTTCTAACATTTTACAAAGGGGCCGGACTGAGCTGGAGAAAAATACACATTTAGGGATATGGTGGAAATACAGAGGTACCTCGGTTCACAAACGGAAAATTCATAACTAATTTTGAAGCGCAAAAATCAACCCGTTTGAGCGATTGCTGAAAGCGCGAACATGTATGAAATGAATGAAAATGTGCAGAATTTAATGTAAGAGCAAGGTTTTAAAATAAAATAACCATTGAGCTAAAAAAATTAGAGAAGGAAATTATAGAGAAGCATGACCGTGGCATTCGGCTGACTGATCTCAGCGAAAGATTTGCAAACGGATTGGCAAAAAAAACGTATATGCGCAAACTTTTATTGTTTTGTGACTGACAGTGTAAAAATAAATGTTAAAAATATAGGTACTTGTACAAGTATTGCACGTAAAATGTTACCGCTTTTTAAAATGTGTTGAAAGAAAATAAATCTTCATAACAGATTCACCGGATTTCATTAGAAAAAAAATATCTGACTTTCATTAAATTTTTACAAGTTCAGCGAACCGGATTAAAACGTTTGACGGGCCACATGTATTTGCCCTCCGAGTTTTATATCTCCACACTGTATCTCTATTTCCACACTGAGGGATAAAGATTCAATTATTTTATTAATATTTATTGTATCACCGCATCCTTTTTCCAAACGGCTTTTCTATTACTTATGGGAAGCCCAAGTTCTGGGCCTGAATTCAAGAACAACAGCCGGATGACTAAAGTACTTTTGTCTTTGAGACTTCTCTTTTCAGTCTGTCCCTTATATACACTTTCAAACCTAATCAAATCCTTGCTAATGGTCAAACAGTAAACATTTCCAGTTATTATGGTCAACCTGAAGGCTCCAAATCTTGACTGATCAACTTGAAAACTTCAAATTGTTATTACTGGTCAAACAGAAAAGTTCTTATCTTTATTACTGGTCAACTTCTAATCTTTATGGTCAAGCTGAAGCTTCTGGTATTTATTTACTGGTCAACCATTCCAATCTTTACCACCCACAGAACCTAAAGTTTCCTGGTCATCGGCACACTGTCCATTTTTTCATACCTACATTTGAAACGACTATAGGGACCAACACACAAAGGGAAAATGAATTAATTATAGCAAGCTACATATTTATATAAAAATCACTCATACAAAGACCTGGCTGGGCTTCGACCTTGGGTCCCAAAAGGCCCACTTTGCCCGTGTGCCAGCTTACCAATTAACACTATTGGCCAATGGAAACGGAAAAAAGTAATGGGTAAAAATAGTCTCCACTTCAGCACTGCAGCTCAGTGATAAATATAACATCAGTAATACTTGCAATCCTCGTGAGTACAATTTCTCAAAGTGGTAGGGATTCTGCTGTTGCTTAAAGCAATGGAATCCAATGCATGTCGAGAGCAAAGGAATGGGGACGCGGTCATTCCAGGTAAAGTCTGATGATTAAGGATCTTTCCTTAGTCATGAAGCCCCTTGAGCCGTGCTGACATTCTACCTATATAATCCTCTCTTGGCCTTAGATTAGTCCTGAGATGGACTGTGCACGACATGACGAAACGCCCCTTGGGTAGCATTTATATGGAAAAGTTTTAGCTATTCATTTAGATGTGTACTCTGCAATCTTCACGCAAGAAGCTTGACAACACGGCATTTATCATTATTGAAAACAAGCAATTACGTGACGGCATGAAGCTGGGGGTGACGCTTGGTGTCGAGCCAGCACCACTTTGAATTTTCATCCATCGTGATTACCCCCATCATCCCACACATCATCCTCAGAGCTCAGCTCCTCCCATGGACCCTCGCTAACTGACCCTGACAACATATTGTCACTCTGTCACTTCTGCATGAGCTCAACCAACATCCGAGTAAAAATAAACCTATCCAGCCGTCCATGTCCATGTGGCTGCGACCCACAGCCAAAACAAACTAAACCTGCGATTTCAACGAGAAATTCTGTATGTCATGTTCACTAGAGCAAGAAGAGCATTAATGCATCCACATGGCTCTAATGGATCCAGTCCTCAGGCTGTTCTTCTTAATTCAGTGTCAATTTTTAGTCTTTCTTGAGTCCGCAGCCTGTTCGTCTCTGTGTTCCTCATTCTGTATAATTCATTTATACAGTTTTTTTGTGATTTTTGTGTTTTTGTGATTCATTCTTTGTCGTTTGTGATAGACTACTCAACAGAACAAAAAAGTATGACCATATTAGTCCAGTGTTAATGTCACCTGTTAAATTGGGCATTCAGTTTAAAATTCTGATCACTGATAATGCAACGGTTTAGCTCCTCTGTATCTCAGTGAGCTCATCACTTACTACGAGCCTACACGACTGCTGCGCTCACAAAACTTCGGCCAGCTTATAATACCGCAAATCTCCAAAATCTAGAAGGGAGGAAGATCTTTAGCATTTTAAGCACCATAACTATGGAATGCTCTGCCTAGCACAATTCAAGACTCAGATCAGTCAGTCAATTGAAGTCTAGTAGCATATATTGACCTGTGATAATAATATATCGAATAAGTTAATATAATCGTATAGTAAGGCTGCCTAGTCTAGTTGCTTGGAACTGAATTCACACCCGCACCTCATAAGACTCAAAATCTTTAATTATGGCACTCCATGTTCTCCTAATGCTTTGATTTTTAATTACAAATGCACTGAACTTAAACTTGAATTTCCTAGTGGTTTGTAAGATTTGTAAGCCGAATCTGAATTTGTTGTAGAGTACTGGTCAGGAAGAACCTGTGGTGGAGGTCTATGGGCTTTATTCAGCACAGTGCCCATATGCATCCCAGCACACCCTCGAACTGCTTAGTCGTTTGTGTATGAGAGTATTTGTGCTGAATCGGCTCAAAACAAAAACAACGGAAATGAGTCTCTGGCGAGAAAGTGCTTTTCCACCAATCAGTGTTGACTGGATGGAGCACGCTCTGCATTCCATTGCCAAGACCTTGTACAAATTGCCCAGACAGTACAGGGGCTGGCATGCCTTCAAAAGCACCATACCTTCCATGTCAAGGCTATGCTTACTAAAGCAAAGGCAGAACAATTATCTGGAATGCTGTTTTTTATGTTACAAGGATCCAAAAATCCAGCTAGGGCAAGGATACAAAATAATTTACTGTGCAATTTCAAAATCGCCCATCTGTGATTGGTTGGCCACCAATCCAGAATGTATTCTGTCTTCAAGGTCAAAATTGCTGGGATTGGCTCCAGCTCGTGGGTCAACAAGAAATGGAAATGTTGTCTAGAAAATGAACAGAGATATGAGCCATTCCCTAAATCTTACCCACTCAAAGTCAACATCTAACATTTATAATCGAATCATTGGTCAGAATACAGACGCATCCAAAGACCAAAAAATTGTCAGCTCTTTAAATGGTAAAGGCTCTTACCTTACTGTACAGTAGGGTAAACTAAATACAGTCGTCCTCAGACACCACCATTTACCCTACTAAACTGTCGAGGATAACACATACAAACTCCACATCTACAGTGGGTCTGTTTAGCTTTCAGACACAGCTTTATAGGCTGGTGAGCATCTTCTAATACTGCAAATGCCCTTGAATTCAAAAACCCTTTTGTGTTTCACATTCCACATCACACCAACCAGTTTTGTCCACCCACTGGGATGGGAAAAATGAGTGTGTAAGTGACAGTCAACAACAGCTAAAGACTCCTCTCCTCTAGCCGACCTAGAGACATCCTTTACTGTTAAAACAAAGTCAAACTGACCCTTGTCTGCTCATCGTTGATGGCTATTAGTAGCTCTACACATGGCAGGCCAATGCCAAAATAAAGCAAATGGAAAGGCTTCTTAGTACGACGGGAAAGTTCAAAAGAACTTGACTCACACACTTAATCATAAAAACAGTTGGCAGTATTTTCCAGCACTCATTTTAAATGGCATTTTTTGTTAATGGCATTACAGTTCAACGATGGGACAATGATTAACAGTGGGCCACACGTAATAGCTGCGGTTAAATTTATTTTACCAAGAAAAAAGACGAGCAAACAGCTCTGAAATTTCAAACGAATCAGTGGAGGATTTTTCTGCTTTTTTTTTGGTGATAAGACTCTCGTATTCAGCATTCAGACTCTCGTCCATGTAAACTCAATTAAAAAGCCATTCTCGTTTTATTCAATGCACAACCCGATTAACTTGAATGCAGGTCATGGAGACCATCTTCAGAAATCACAGCTTCCAGCTTACAGCTGTTTAGTTAAAAATAATTTTACAAAGCAATTTACATCAAGTATTACAGTATCCTCCAGGGTTACATACACAGGCTGAACCAGAGATGTGTGTGCTTACTTGTGTGGGAGGTGCTTCAGATTGACCACAAACATCAAAGAAATTACAAGCGATACTTTTCAAGCGAATCAAAATCTTCAAATCATCTTGAGTTTCAACAAAATGCTTGTTCCTGGTAAGGGAGACATAGCACTGGAGTACGACGCTAGTAAAAATGGCATCCGAAAGATCCAAACGGGAAGAATATCCAAGCTTCGCTTTTGAAATGCGTCAAAGGAAGTTTCCTGAAGTTCCCCTCAAAGCCAAACGCAAGAAATTCTAAAACCAGCGCAATTCATGACACCATTAACTAATAAAACCTCATTCCAGAATATTATGGGAAATTGTGCGTTTAAATGTCCGTTTAAATGTACTCGTGAAGCCTACTGTAAAGGCAATAAAAATTGTAGCTAATTTTTTTATTATTATTTAATTTAATTTGAATTTGAAATAACTTGACTAAAAAAAGGTTTTCTGGGGAAGAAAAGTTGACAAAAGAGTGTGTTGAGGATTTTACCAGTTGTCTCATCAACGAATTAGAAGCTCAAAGGTTTTCCAAAGATAACGCATGCCTTTTATTGTATGTTGACAAATTAATTGTATTGTCTATAAAAGCCGTTTAATAAATTGCCAAACGTATAATAATCAAAAAATAATCAAACGTACCCAAAAAAAAGACAAAAACCTTTTCAAAAATACCCATCACTCGAAAGGTGAAGACAGCATCCTACAGACAGAATGAACAATCTTCATTACCGGATGACTTTGGTTCTGGTCAAGATGGTACAAAACAGTTTGCCCTTCTCAGATGAGCTATTATCCCCTCAATGACAAACAGTAATTTCCTGTACAAAAACATGCCACATGCACAATTACTTATGGAGGCTGTGCCCTTGTTTTCCATTCTGAAGAGCAGCGGTGAAAATTAGACCTCCATTAGCATTAATAGCTATTATCCATGGCTACAGTTTCCAGCCCATTATTCCGAGACTTCCGAAGTGCCTCGCATACCACACGGCAACACATAAGCAACTGCTAACCAAGTACTTTAGTCACTAATAAGAGAGTAGGTCTTGAGTAGAGCTCAAGTGTTGAATCACTGGCTGTCGCACATGACCAAACTACTAATAAAACTATTCTCTGTGAGTTAAGTTATAGCCAACATGAGGTTCTAACTGCAGGGTAGTGTGAGAAGAGGCTTCTTGTGAAGAGAAGCTTGTTAGGAGACATCAATTCCAAGAACATTGGAATTGACGACTCATGTGGATGCTAAGCTAACATGTTAGCATAATACTGAGAACGAAAATCTAGGAAGAATTTGTCTTCTCTTTTGCAAGTAAATTAAGTCAACTCATTTAGCTGCTTTTTCACACACTAAAATGTTTAATAAATTGGCAAGAGTCTGAATGAAAACTGCAGAGATCTTGTAATTTTCTCACGGTCCCTCAGTCAAATCCCACTTCTGCTTAATGACCGGTGTCAGTCCGAGACCTTCATTAAGGGTAAAGACGGGCGCTAAAAAATGAAATTAACCAGTGGTGTGTCAAGCAGATATTTCAGCCAATAGCAAATATTAAAAAGGCAAATAAACTGCCCTTTTTCTGACAAAGAGCAATTAGAAAGTTAATATGTAAATCTACACAGTTCAGGTGTATTGTTAGATGTAAACATGTGATTAAAAAAAGAACAATCAAGGAGCTGTGTGTGTGTGTGTGTGTGTGTGTGTGTGTATGTCTGTAAATATCCAAATGAACTGTTCCTTTTATGTGTGTGTTCATAGACACATTTTATATGTATATATGCATATATGTGCGCTGTCGGCAATGTGTGAAATCAGGCATCGTATAGAATGGTTGGTTTTGGAGACAAAACCAAATCAGCAATGTATGAAACAATTTGGATTTCACACATTTGCTAAAAAAATGCGTGGAAAATAAAAATGTTTCGCTACATTTGGCAAATGTTAATAAAGCATTACAAAGAAGCGCAGACATGCGAGGTATAAATGACGCCTCGAGAAAAACGCAACACACAATTACGTGTACACACATTACAATTACATCACAGCTACAAATGCAGGGCATAAAGTCAATGTTAATAGAGTAAACATTTTTCCTCCAAAAAATTCAGCATGAATTTATTTTTGTAATGTTATTGTTATTCATATCCAACACGAGAAAGCAGATGTGTTGCAACATTGCGATCACATTTTCTCAGCCTGTCATTCAACAGAAGCCAGTGTCAAATATATTTTATTCAACGCCCCGGAGAAAAATACTGAATGAAACAAACAGTTTGGAGCATCAAAGACCTGAATGAGTGTTTCGTACCTTTTGTGCGCGTGCGTGCGTGTATGTGTGTGTGTGTTCTTTTAAAAGCCACAGAGTGTGATCTGTTAAAGGTAATTAGACATAAAAGTTACCTTTAAACGAAGAAAATAAGAGCGCACATCCCACTAGTTCCTAGGCGACAATGAAGCAACTGTTTGCGTGATTATCTTCTCAACCCACGCTTCCCTCGCTGATCATTTGAGTAAAACAAATATGTGTGTGGCGTTTAAGCCTAATTAACAGGGATTTCTACATGGACGGTAGATGTAGCCTATCTCTGCCCATTTGCGTGGAAATGAGACGAAATCCTGACGGTTGGTGTTGTTCTCCAAAGGCGCTGGTCTGTGAAGCGCTAAAACTACTTGGTCCAACAAATGGCTAATTTCGCAAGGCTTAACTATGATGGCAGCTAATCAAGGGCCTATTGTAGAAGCTCTGGCGTTGGAATATGATGTGTCATGTTTTGCAACAATGTAATGACATCACTTGAGTCGAAGAAGAAGCACCCGACACACACACACACACACACACACGCACACGCACACACACAGTCATGGCTGCCAACTCAGATAATAAGGATGGCTGAGGCAGATCGGACTGTCCTCACCACTACGGCTCATTTAAAACCTGGGAATCTCATTAAAAGTGAGAGAAAAGGCTTTTGACAGCCTTCTGTGTGACATCTCACCCTTTTCTGCGCGTCCACGTGGGCTGCTCTGTCAGCCGTGTCACTTCCTGTTTGCAGAGTGACTCGGTGAAATTCTACGGGACGGGAGTCGGCTTGACAGCTTGGTGTTAAAATAAAAAGCCGGTCATACATTATTAAATCCGCCCATTTTGTTTGGTACACACCTGCCTGGTCATAATAACAGCGGATTTATCGTATGTGGAAAAGCTGCTGGGATTTCGTTGGGCTGTTTGGACGCACGGGAAAAAGTTCTGCGTTGATCATATATGACGACGTTAATTTGCGATTGTCGTTGTACATCCCCGGTCTGTTCGGATTTACGGAGCACCACGAGAAACAAAAACAAAGCGGATGTGATTGAGTCCGGCAAACGACGGCATAAATATGAATTTGATAGGAATGTATTATTCATATCATACCAGCAGACAATGAAAATATCAAGTAGCGTGAGTTCGGCTTCCGTTTATTAATCTGCAAACCAAGCCAACTCAAGCAAAAAATCTGATTAGGATATTTACATAAATCTCAGACAAATAGAGCAGCAGACTAAATACTGCGCGTTTCTGAAGAGAGTGGAGAAAATAGACAGTGACGGAGAGACTGAAAGAGAAAGAGAGGGGGGGAGAGAGAAAGCGAGAGTGACTGAGAAAGAGAGAGAGAAATAAAGACAGGAAGAGAGAAAGTGATAGAGAAAGTGATGGAGAAAGAGAAGTGAGAGAGTGAGCGAGATTGACAGAAATATAGAGACAGAAAAATAGATAGAGAATGAGAAAGAAATAGATAGAGAGAAACAGATAGATAGATAGATAGATAGATAGAGAGAGAGAGAGAGACAGAGAGAAGAAAGAGAAAGAAAGAAAGAGGGACAGAGAGGGCGAAAGAAAGCAAGAGTGACTGAAAAAGATAACAACTGAGAGAACGAGACAGAGTGAGATTCTGAGAAAGAGACAGAAAAATAAAGACAGATAGTGAGAACGAAAAACTGAGAAAGTAGAAAGAGAAAGTGAGAGAATGAGTGAGATTGACAGCGAAAGATAGATACAGAAAAACAGATAGAGAACGAGAAAAATATAGAGAGAGAGAGACAGAGAAACAGAGAGAAAATAGATAGAAACAGGAAGAGAGAAATAGTGACAGACAGAAAGAAAGAGAGAGAGAGAGAGAGAGAGAGAGAGAGGAAGAGAGAGGTAGATAGAAACGTAGAGAAAGAGAGATAGAGAGAAAATAAAGAGAAAGACAGAGAAACATAAAGAGAAACTGAAATATACAGAAAGAAACAGAGACAAACAGAGAAAGAGAGAGATAAACATAGAGAGAGAGACGGGGAAATAGAGAGAAACAGAGATATACAGAAAGAAACAGGAACGCTGAGACAGACAGAGAGAGAGAGTGAGACAGAGAAAGAGAGAGAGATAAAGAAAGATCGCCAACCTTCTCACCTCTGTCGCAAAAGCGTTTTAAAGTGTCAATCACGTCAGTCACACGGCCACTAGGCCACAGAGCGACGCGTCCTTGCTCACGCTCAGCAGGAGCTTGATGTATTACACCATTTCTGCTTCCGTTCCCAAACCTGAACAATCACTTACCAGCAGCTGGATTCAAATCCTCAGCCTTTACTTAAGAGCTCACAAAGCTATATAAGGCCCGCACTCCACCAGTCATTATCCTGAGCTCAAGCGCTCCGGAGGGGGTCCGACAGCGCCAAACGCCTCGGAAAACGCTCATTTACCAATTATTACTGACTTTCCAACGCAGTAATACATATACAAGCGGGAAGCGAAATGCTGCGAGAACTATAATGCACATCTCAGCGATGGCCACATTCTGCCAAAGTAACCGTGATGTCACTAATGTGTGTGTGGCTTATTGGTTTCAGAAAAATATTTCTAGCAAAATTAAGTTTTTCGAGCGGTTCAAAAGTGGCGGTAATTACCGTATTTAAGCAAATATACGCTATCTGCGATTATAAGCACCCTCCTGATTTTTCAGATGCAAAAAGTTGTATTTATTTGTTTTTAATTTCTGGCTAAATTAAGTTACATTTCTCTTTCAACACTTGTTTTTCTTTATTTACAATTACAATACTAATTTGTGACTCATATCGCTTTGATGTCGTTTTACTTGAATGATTGTCTATTCTAGAAATCGGAACTACACCTCCCAGAATTCATAGTGGATCCAGAGCCGCCATTATCAGCAGTCTTTATAACACACATATTACAGTGTGAAGATGAGTGTAACAAAATATCGTGTTTTCTTGTGCAGCGGACAAAACGTTTTGATTGTGTCTGTTCCTTGGATTTTTTACTTCGTGCTCGTGTTCTTCATTTTCGAATTTTCTTTTTCTGCTCTGACACTTTGGACGTTTGTAGCCGTTAGTGCTAAGCTACACGCATGTGGTTTATAGTTTCTGTTTGTTGTAATACAAATGACTGTGGTTTAGTTTAAACTCACTTCTTCCAGTGTTATTTTGTCCCTGTTAATAGTCACAACATGACTAATGTTTATTTATTTCGTTAATAAAGTTAATAAACTAAATAATAAGTGAGTTAGTAAAGCTTATATACATGTCTGTAAATGTTGGCGAATATAAGCGCTCTTCAAGATTTTGAGCTACTAAAATTGGAAAAAGGGTGCTTATATTTGCGTAAAAACGGCAGTTAGTGGAATGTAAAATGTTTTATAGAGAAAAAAATCTATTGAGGAAGAGGGAAAAAACGAGCGCAACCGATGGAAATAAAACTAAAGTTGACATGTTCTCGTAAACCGTAACGTCTTTGTTAACTTCCAGCGGCTTATGAAGCGCATGCTAAGGAATGCTTGCCTTTTGGATTCTCTGTGTGGGAAGAAACAAATGAGAAAGTGTGGCACATGTGACATTCTGACATCTGAATAATTCACAATCTAAAGATTTAATAAAACAGTTTTTATTACTTTACACGCTTGTCAAGTGGGTGAAAATGTCTTTCTGGATAGATGAGCGGCAATGGAGAGCTGAATGAAGTCATAAAATGTTGGATCAAACAATGTGGGATGACTGAAATTAAAAGACTGGCAAAACAGTAAGAAGAAAGTAATATGCTTTTTTATTAAGAAAAAAAAAAGAAAGAATTTCTAAGAATAATTTATAAGAAATGTATTAAAAACTTGTACTTGTTCATAGTGATAAGAGTTGACAATGTTCTTTACTGTACCATTTTTTACACCTTCGTGTTTTAGTTGTTTATTTGTAATTATTTATAAAGATATTTTTTTAATGAAATGAAGAATCTGCCAAGAATTTTAATTTTGGTCAGACGCCACCCATGCCCATATCCTCTTCTTTCATTACCAAAAAATGAAAAAAGGATTTACAGAATTTACGAAAATCTAAATATAGAAATTGTGACTGTATAACAGTGTTTAAAAACTCAAAATGTATATACTTTTTTTCCTTAAAAATAATTAAACATACTTTCAGTCTTTTTATTTCTAATTGCTCAATTGCTAATGATCAAAAACGTTAGATTATATTTACATTTCTTCTATTATTATTAACAGCTTTTAAGACGAGAAAAAAAAAAGGACCGCACATGCTTACAATACAAAATGCAAATGTAGTTTGCACATCCGTTTGGTTCTCCATTCATCTGTCTCCTTCTCCACCGCAACAGTCGGATTTAATGAGACTGACCATATTTTGGTTAGACACACACTGGTGAATTTCAAGTGCTCAGTACACACTCATTTCAAATTCATGCATCTTCTGGAAGAAGGGGGGGGACAGCGTGGCGCATTGCAGAATACTTCAAACGTAACTTGACATCTTCCCTTCAGCGCATTTAACACTAGATGACATGTCTGAATTACAAACCGATAGGTTTATATGCCACGCGTGCAATATGGGTGCACACGCGGGAACTGCTTTGGAGAAAAACACAACTAAGATTTGGGGAAAAAAAACCAACCAGTTGAAATTGGTCTCAAGGCTCGAATTTCCATGACATGAAAACACGATTCCGAATTACACGAGCACCAAAGGAAACAAGGTAAGAAAACTTTCGTGGCCCGAGGCATGATAAACAAAAGAGCTGAAAAAACAGCCGTTCTACCATCATGTTTTTCATTGAAGGAGAACTAAGAGCCAATGGAGCTCTAAAAAAAAACGACAGCGAAATTGTGGGATGGCACAAGAGGAAATTGTACCTAGAGGAAGCCATTTCTGAAGAAATTATGCGAGAAAGTTGGTCTATCAAAGTTAAGTGAAGCGAGTTATGAACGGAGTGTCAATATGGCCACTAGGGACCTTATAAAAAAAGAAACGTATCAAAACTTTTTTTTTTATTTTAAAAATTTCACCCTGAAAATCAGTTTGTCAAACAGAAATACAATAACACATATTACTTATTGCATTATATTTATGCAACGGATATCGCGAGATCTCGTATCTCGTCAGACCCCTAATAATTAATATGAAAATATGACTTCAATGGTTAAGGATGAAAGTATCTAGGCCCATTTAAAGTTGAATCTATCTTTTAACAATGAACAACGAGGAGACGAGAAGCTATTGAAAGGAAGATGGCCAAAAAGGGCTGAACAATGAATCTCATTCAAAGTCAATGGGGAAACGACTATGAGTTAAAAGTGGAGGAAAAGTATAAAAGTTGCTTTATATGACACTTTGAAGATGTGAAGATGATTAGCGGATGCACATTTGAGGAAGTGGAACCGCATTTCTAAACCGAACGTTGACAAAATGAGGACGTTTGAAAGATTCTGAGTTAATGGGGGGAAGAGGATGAAAAAGTTGATCATGAGTTGAATCCATGTAAAAGTTGAGAAGATCAAACATGAGTTTGGAAGAAGATACGAGAACCCAAGTTTCAGGAACTACAACAAGTAGTTGGAAAGTAGTTAGTTAACCTTCAGCATTGTAACAAGAACACTTATTTGTAAAAAAAAAAAAAAAAGAGAGAGACATTTGATTTTTTCATGTAAAACAAATATTAATAAAGACACTATCCCCTGTAATCTTCAATGTGATATGGCCAATCCAGTTTTGAATAAAATAACAGTCTGGTTTCTTGTTGAAGAACACGAACAAAAGAAAATTATTTGAATATGGCTTTGGAGAGGGCTAGAATTGAAGTGATGGAAGCACAGCTTTTTCCGCCATGAGGCAGGTTGTATATTGTGCTTTGTGAGAAGGGGCATGACTGAGAGACTTTGAAGATCACAGTGCCGCCTGAACATTCTGAGTAAGTGCCAGGCTGAATGCCATACACAAGACGAGAACTTTCTATTATTTGTACTTTGTTTTTATACCACTACCACCATGTGCAGTCACTTCATCGTGGGTCTCTCACACTCGAAGGGCAGAAATACAAGCTCAAGACTTTCTTGAACCCATTTGTCCTCTTATCATGGCCCAACATAGAGCACCATCATTCTGTTTGACACTTCAGCAAAGGCGAACCCCAGCGAGACCACAACTCTCCACCAAAACCGAAGCTTCTAGCGTAATTCATGCTGGCCCTTTGGTTCCATGAACTCCAAGAGACTAAATCTGGAGAAAAAAATAAACCAAGCCACGATGTTATGAGTACAGCTCCAACAACAAGATGAGAACAAATGCACAAGGAATACATCTGTATTTTTGTAATTCCGATGCAATCTAGAGTTAAATGGTGTTCTCGAGAAACGCAACGACATTGACTCACTTTTTTAGCCCTTGGAAAATGAAAGCATAAATATATAAAGAGTATCCGATTCGCAAAACTCGGAAAATCCCCTGTGCGTGTAAAGATTGGGTTGCGCTTTTTATAGAGCGCTCTGTTCCAATATTTACCCAAATTTAGTCCTGCCAAAGGTCTGCGAGATACTTGCACAGAACTCACATGCTCGTGTTTGTCAAGGGATTGAACGTTCCCATCTCCAATTCCCTTATGAGTCTCACCCAGATGTGATTCAACACACCAAGCTTACAGTATCGATGTCAAGGTTCCAGAAACATTCCTTTTGCTCAATCACTGGACCTAAGGCAATGCTGTCTAAGACTGTTCACATGGATCTTCTCGGATGAGTCCAATCCCTACTTGATCTGAGCAGTAGTGCTATACCTCAGGTCTTCAGTGTTTGTGGGTCTAAGATGGGCACGGTTGACAGTGACCAGTCACGGCATTCTGCCTGGCACCATTATGGAACCCATCAGACAGCTGCATGACAGGAATTATTTATGGCCCAAAGGACAGAGGCAAAAACTGGAGCTCGGCCTCTGGGTGTACAGTGACAGGCTGCTAAATCAACCTCCTACCACAAGCATTAGCACTAGCTTTATGCCGAGCTACGCCGAGTGACTTACCACCCCCTTGAGAAAATCCCATGATGAATATATTCATTAGGGAACTGTATTCCTGATAAACCCTGGAGGCCAGACGTGAACCCCTCACAAATAACAAGCAATGGCCCACATTTCAGTCGGGCCTGTCAAGGCTTTCAGACTGCTGGCTGAAAAATCCCAAAAAGACTATTACGCCGGTCAATTTCCAAGAGCCAGGTAGGAACTAGCTCTATCTCCAATTGGACGCTTCTGAGGTGATCAGTTTGGAGTCGGACCAAATGAATGTCGGACACTGACATTTATTGCCAAGCCATATTTTTGCTGCCTTTCACACACTGGTTGAGAGATTTACCAAATATTACTGCATTAAAAGTATATTACTTGGTGGAAACACCCTGGGAGATATTTATCACCCATTCCTCTGCCATTCAGTAGCACCTCGAGAGAAGCTGCCAGCACATGGTGGGCTCTTATTTACGAGAACTGAAGCTGATAATGTGCATAAGGTATGTCAAATTAGACCACTATCCACTAGAGAACCATTCACTAAGTGATTTATGTCTCTTTTTGCACATGCTATTTTTTTACAGCCCAACAATGCTTGGGAGTCAGAAATTAACTCTGGTTGATGAATTACTCCGATTGTCCAGCTTGTAATTTGTAGTTACTTTCACCTCAGCATCAGACCATCCTCGTAATATTCCACTGCCCCCGAAACAAACCAGCGATAAACAATTTAAGGGTTCAGTCAGGCGAGTGGTAACACAGATTGATTCGCATGAGTGTCTGCTGACATTTCAGGCTTGCAAATGAAACACAAAGACGTTTAGGAATCGGGAGAATGAAGAGGAAAAGAACCGGGGAAGTCAACATCAACTGCAGTGTTCTGGGCCACGGTAGGTTTCCACACAGTCTGAGCCATTGTGAAGACGATCGATTTTATTGTAATTAAGGGCGAATTAGTTT
Organism: Paedocypris sp. Pulau Singkep; assembly: GCA_017309775.1. Taxonomy (NCBI): domain Eukaryota; kingdom Metazoa; phylum Chordata; class Actinopteri; order Cypriniformes; genus Paedocypris; species Paedocypris sp. Pulau Singkep. The sequence goes on along the minus strand of MU204250.1, from coordinate 11,205,857 downwards.
TAGCTTTCTCTTCCAGCAGTTGATTCAGTGTTTCCACTTTCTGAGAATGAATTAGCCCGAGGCTTGGAAGCTTAGTCTACAGAGAGAAGCTACAAGCTTTAGCCATGACCTACAGAAAAGTCAAAATTTTAACAAGCGAAAACATGTATCCGCATAACCAGAGGAACAAAACAAACATTTGTTCGACATACATTTGTTTTTCTAATAATTTGTCCAAGCGGCGTTTTTAGAACAACATAATAATGGTCACTGGGCAAGCACGATTTAATAAGGTGTGTTAAACATTATTCATATTAAAAAACATATATTGACTGAGGAAGTTGTAGTCCAGTGGTAGGACCTTGTGTTCAAGAGGTTGAAGGTTCGAATCCCAGTCCAGCGAAGTGTCCTGGGGCTAGAAACTGACCCCCACAAGCCCCTTGAGCCTGCCCACTGCTCCGGGTTTGTGCGTGTTCACTGTTCGGATGGGTCAAATGCAAAGACCAATTTCCTGAAGGATAAATTAAATTATTATTATTATGTATTAATTATTAGTATTACTATAGCTATTATTATCAAAAATAAATAAAAATGCATAATTGTGCATGTCATTGTATAAATTATATAAATGGCATCAAATGGCTTGTAAAAAAAATGGCAATTTAAAAAAACCGAATTGCAATTAAGCAGCAATTATCTTTTTCAAAATAAATAAATAATTTATGTATTTTAGATTTTATATATTTTAGATTCATGTTTATTTCCTTCAGAAGGCACTTTTGAGACCATCAACGTTCCTGAGAAAACAATTATAAGCAGATGTATATACACAAAAATTGCTGTGTGAACTTTAAGTTGTTTTCCTTGGTATAACTCAATGCCAGTGATGTTTTTTCCGCACAGTGCTTTAGATATTCTGCTGCCCAGAGGTTGAACTGTAGATTCGACCAATCCAAAGACACACAGCAGTTAATAATGTGACAATAAAAAGAAACAAGAGTTAATTTCCTTTCTGTAAACATCTCGGTTGTTTCACGACGCCCAATGAAGTCGCTTGTTTGGCAGATTTGTAAAATCTGTTTCCTCGCTAAAACACCTTTTTGACTTGTTGGTAGAAGGTCAAAGATGCTCGTCGGAGGCTAAATGAGGTTTGCATCAGCTGTAAAATCATCTGGATTGCCAGAGTGGAAAATTGAGTAAAGAGACCCAGTTATAGATGCATGAAATTACGGCGAAACACTCAAGCGCTTGACAGACACGATCGCAGAGTCTCCTTGTCATTACGTCTATAATTAGCCTGCATCCTGAATGAATCCTTATCATGAATCATAATATCCCTCTTATCAAAACACGTTTGACTGGTAGAGATGAACTCTTAATTATTGACGCTCGTCTCGTGTAAACGTCGAATTTGGAATGTCGGGAGAGCGAAATGCAGATGAAGAATATGTAAATACGCCATTAAAAAAGCGGGAAACGCTCAAGAAGGAATAAAGCGAGCATCTGTCACCATCAAGCAAATGTCACGTCCTGTTCATTTAATCCGGGCGACTGCTCCGTGACGTAGACGCGACTTTTGCTCGGTTTCACCCAGACATGCACCACAACACTGAACTCTCGCAAATTGCTTTGTGGCTTATCCTCCTAAGATACCTCAAGATCACACAGCAAACACACTGCCAATAAACTCGTTTGACCCAGGAAAAATAAAACGTGTCTACAATTCATCCGCGACCCGACACGCCAGCAAAAAGCAGATAAAAGCTGATCGCTGTCAGACTGAACAAATTATTCCCAACCCCACGCTTGCACTGAAGGTAGGAACATATTCTGGCATCTCCAGGTCTGCAGGCTACCACCTTCTGTCTCTCTACGTCACACACACACAAGCAAAGCCTCACGCTGTGTGTGAAGGGTACGCGAGAGGCTCTGACGCCAAAGCAGCTAATCTGCAGGCTTCTCCTGAAGATCCATCGTCACCAGACCGGCACAGACGAGGATGTGGGAAGCCAACGAGTGGGAAAGAACTGTCATAGAGGGGAGGATGTTTTAGTTAGACAACCGATGAAGATAAAAGTGACGAAGAGCTCAATGCTCATCATCTCAATCATGCAAAACGTTCCTGTGGGTTCGATTCCCAGGGTAGATGTCTGCTTGTTTGGAATACACACACACACACAGACACACACACACACACACACACACACACGAGTGGTACCTCTCTTTACGAAATTCATTTAAAATGGAAATTGCGTAAAATAGGGCGCATTGTTCTTTTAGATTACATTAGATTCAACTTTTTCAACTATTGTCATTACACAAGTACAAGGCAACAAAATGCAGTACAAGTCAACAATATGCAGTAAAATTCTGCATTTAAATCCGATAATCGCTCCAGATAAAAAAATGTTTTAAAATATGATAAAACATCGTAATAACTGTAATAAAAATATGATACGTTTGCCATCTTGAATCTCACAATAATTTTGCGAAAATTGTGATGTAGCCGGATCAGCGCGAACCCTGACCATCATTAGGATGTTAGCCGAGCGTCTCACTCGGGTTGTACTTTTGTGTTTATTATTAATAATAATAATAATAATAATAATAATAATAATGCATTAAAAAAAAAGAAAAAAACCTGCTTAACATTCTTGTCGACACTTGGCGTATCAAATAGTGAAATAATTGTGTGCAAAGAGACAACATTTTCTCGACAACGGCCTTCGTAAAAGGAAATTTTCGTTAACAGTAATTCGCAAGTTGAGGTAGTTATGCCATAACCAAAAAGACAAATTACTTTTGGTAACTTTTGGTCAGTTGTCTCGTGATCTCTTCATGACAAACTGTTTAAACTGTTTGGTTGATCACAGTCACGCTGAAAATGCTAAATGTGTGACACTGAAGATGTGCGCGCACGTGTGTGTGTGTGTGTTCATGTGTGAAAAAAAAAACCGAACTGGCCTAAATTATAAACAACCTATATCCCAAAAAAACGAATCCAAACATCATTACTTAAAATATAACAGTTGTGATGAAATATCAGCATCTTCTAAAATCCCTGCGGAGAAACACACACAAAGTCAAGATGAAGCTCATTAAGAATTAACTGTGCCCACTGATAGACTATTTATCTGCATGAGCTGGTGTGTTGTTTTAGCACTTGCTTATCTACAAGAATTATGCAAATCAGCTCACACTCAAGACGCACTTTTCCTACTTACGCGTCACGACAGCATCAGTCCGTGTTCAGATCAACCGTCTGAATCCTGATGTTTAACCTGCAGTCGCGTTGTGTAATTATCATTTGATGAGTAATTGTGCCGCAATCAAATCAAAAAACTGCAAAACAAATATTAATTTCTGCTGAATATAACGGCACGAGGTTAAGCAACATCTAATGAGCCGTGTTTCAAATTAAAAAAATAATAATTATAATAGTTCATGAAAAATGTGACAAATTGAGGAATCCAATTATTATTCTCTATGGTAAAAATCCCAAATTTGTGTTTTGTCATTTCAACTAAATATTTTCGATTATCTGTTTCATCAGTAACAATGTTTTTTGGGCTATTTTTTTAACAATTGTCATATTGTAACTTCTGCTTTTGTACTGTTATTCTATCAATTGCCCCACAGAGGCAGATAAAAAGTATTACATTTGATTGATTAGATTTGTCAATTAAAACGAATAAAGGAGTCAATGTTTGCTCTGATTTGGTCTTTTCTAGTGTTCTACGTCATTGCCTCAGCATTTTTATAATGAAGTGTTTTTTGAGTAATTGTAAAGTATGTGTTGTAAAGCATTGTAAAGAAGAGGAAAAGTACCTGTAATACTCTAGTAAAGTAGACTAGTAGAGTACTCGAAAAAATATTCCATTACAAGTTTCAAGCCACCAATTCCGAGAAGACTTGAACCGTAGTACATAACTATAAAATAACTTAAATAGTGAAGTTTTTTTTCCCTAATTTATGCGCTTTTATTTCCTAATATAGAAAAGAAACTTAACGCCTCAATGTTTCAAAATTGCAGAACGAAATAGATAAGAATAAAAAGTCAGTCACAGGTCAAACTCAAATGTGCAAAAAAGTGCAAACGCTAATTCAAGTTCACGTAGCATAAATAGTATCTAGTACCTTCAACATTTGTCGCCTCATCCGCCCACAAAATTAACTGAGGTAAAAAAAGATGCCGACTTGTCACGCAGAATTACAATGTAACGAGTAATGGTAAGTGTCCATTCAAATGTAGCGGAGTAAAGAGTACATGTACTCAATCACAAATGCAGTCAAGCAGAGAGTAAAAGTTTTACACAAGTACATCAGTACAAGTACAAAGTAGCCAAAAATACTTAAGTAAAGTTACAAAGTACATTTACTCAAGTACTTTACACCTCTTACCAAATGTGCTACATTGGCTCCCTAATGCTACCGAACATGAGACACGTGCAAGCACAAGCAAGCCAGCCCTTCACCTGAGTCCGTCTGCGTTATTGTGCAGTGCAAGTGTGTGTGAGCTCCCTCACTTTAAGCCCAAGATAAGAGAGGATTTACTGGCAGATAGTGAGTGATTGATGCAGCCCGAGCAAGGTCAGTTCACCTAAATGAGGGCTTAGAGAGAAAACTTGCCTTCTGTCTATTGAAAAAAAGGGCTGTGTTAATGTGTGTTTGTGTGTGCGTCTCTGCAATCACAGCCAGCTATTAGCGAGAAAAGCTACATCAGGGAGATGCTGACATACAGGAAGCCATTCCTTCCTTTCTAATGCAACTTTTGGTGCCTTTTTGGGTCAGGAAATGCTGGAGATGTACAATGGGCAATTTATATCCAGATGTTCTACTGAACCTTTGAACTGTGTATGAAACTGGAGACCTGGAAGAAACCCACGCAGACATGGTGAGAACCTCCAGAAAGAAAGACCAAGAGTGGGCCTTGAACTTGGGATAAGTTCCTCTTGTGGTCAGTCATACCCACCAAGTCACTGTGCCACCACAAGATAGAAAGACTTGTCTTGAAGGTTCAGATCTTGGTCTAGGATTGCCATGGCTTAAGGCTGCCCACTGCTCCGGGTTTGTGCAACTTCACTGAATGGTTAAATATTAGTTACTATCTTGACAAATTCACCTCGCTTCTTTCATTCAAAACACAGACAAACAACAAACTCTCCCTCCCTGGAGATCTCAAATAGAGCCAAACTGACAATCTGGTCCGGTGAAACACATCTCAGAGGACCAATGAGGCGACGCTTGAATCGAATTACCCAGCTGTGAGGACGTGATGGACGTGATGGCAAGTTCCCGCAGTCAGAAGCAGTGCCGAGAAGAGATGCTCCCAAAAGCCAAGCACTGCCAGGCGAGAAGAATGAAGAGGACGAGAGCACCCACACCTCCGGCTTCCCTGGGACCTAGAACAAACAGAAGATCATATCATCACCGCTGCCAGAGGATGTGAGAAGAGACAACAAACATCTCATTTCCACCTCCAAGGAACGCCCAACAAGAGCCTACAAACGAAACAGGCACTCCGAGCCGCCCGGGAATGCCAATGGCTCTGGTCCTCTGGGGTTGATGTGATAGGACAGGCTCTTGCCTCCGAGTCAGGCTCTCTTGGCTACTCATAAGATGCTCTCTTATCAGGGGACAACAAGCTTTTTCTGCCCCATCCCAACGCCTGGCGGGCCACACACATGGCCAGTGGCGGGAAAAAGGGGCAAACGAAGAGTGAATGCTAATGACGAGATGGTATTATGGTCTGGACTTGCTCTCGGGCCACAAACAGCTCTGGGCTTGGCCTGGGGTCCACCACCTGTGTGGCTACTAATGCCGAGTCCCCCTTTAATCCCGCTTAAGTCTCTTCGCAGCCTGACCTTTCGGGGCGTCCATGGGCACAAATCCCATTTTGATGCCGGATAAGACAACAAGGCGATGTACGGATGCATTATTCATCCACGAATACGTCTGACCACCGGACTAGGATAGCGGTGTCGAAACATTCAGATATTCAAAACAGGGTCATGAAAGTTTCATGCCCAGCTGGCAGGTAGTTTACCAGCCAAGTCATTGAGAAGAGCTGTCGCAGGCATTTATAATTTACGTTGGGGCTTCAGCTGAGCGTAAAAATCTCTCTTTGTTCCCCGATGTCCCGGACCTGTGTGACATTCACAAAGCTGCTGTCTCACTTAGCCGTGTCAGAGTGAGCTGAGATGTGCAGAAGAACGAGGAGCGCGGGCCAAGCCGAGGAGTCCTGGGGGCTTTCTGCATGCACTCGCCTGAGTGACAAGCAACAAGAAGCCATTAATTTTAACAACAGGGCTTGATAATAATAAATCTATTTCGAGGGGTTTTATGTTTCGGTTTCATTCATAATGCAGCTTTTTTTTTTGCCTACGGTGTGATTTCCATCCATCTGATTTCTGAACAACATTTCCATTTCCTGGTTGCGGGGAGCTGGAGTAAGTCCCGGCAACTTTGGGACTGAAGTTAGTAGGGTTAGGGACACGCGTCCTGGATTGGTGGATGGCCAATCACAGTGCGGGACACACACATTCACACTCACACTTGGGGACAATTGGCCAGACTACATTTCTTCTCCACCACACACACTGTCAAGTCAAAAACATAATTTCTGGTAAATTAACAAATGGAAATAGGTCTGACATAATGTAACGTCTTTTTTTCTGTTCTTAAAAAATAGGAAATATTATTAAATATTAAAATATCGGACTATTTCAAACATGTATATAATATATGTGTGTGTGTGTGTGTGTGTGTTATATTAGAAATATGACATTTCATATTTAAAAATATGAATGAAATTATGAATGAACCGAAACATAAAACCCCTCAAAATAGATTTATTATCAAGCACTGTTGTTAAAATTAAAGGATTCTTGTTGCTTATATATATATATATATATATATATATATATATATATATAATGTATTTTTAGTATTATATAAATACATATTTTATGTATTTATTATTTATTTCTTTACATACATACTTTTTTTCCTAGTATCTTATTTCATATTCCCTGCAGTTGGATTTAAGAACAAGCTTTGTTTCTTACACAAAATTACTAAGAAAATGGATCTTTTAAACATTTTATTAATTCTGAAAAAAAAAAAAAAAACAATATTCAACACAAATATTTTTAATACCTTTGTATTAAACTTGCCTTTATTTGAATTGCACTTACTATTTATTATTTATGCATCTTTCTTATTTATTCATTTATTTGCTTAGTGTTTTGCTGTTGTAGAAAAATTGGGAAGGGAAGTTGTTGACACGTCACTCCTGTGTATGATCGTGTGTGGCCATTAAAATGCAATTTGATTTGATCTATAGAGAATCCAGATCTATTCAATCAGCACTTAAAAAAACTAAAACATGCACACATCTTCCAGCTAGTCCGTCTGAAAAAGACAAAGAACGCGTGATTACAGGTTAATTACAGGTAGGCCTCCAAGAGACCGAGAGACTCACTACTGCATTTGAGAGTGGAGATGAGACAAACACGGGAAAAAAAGAAAGAGAGACGGGTTGGTGAAAAGTCACACGGCTTGAGAAGAACCTCCTGCCATTCTCGCACAAAGCTGCGTCAGTGTCCCCAAGGTTACCATCTGCCTCTCAGCATCCACACGCAATCACCAAACACCCATTTCCTGTCGTTGTCACTAAACCCTGCATCTAACTGAGGGCAATTCTTAGTGCTGATATCCACAATGGTGGTCCAGCTCATCACACACCCGAGTCTACAACATCCTCAACTAATGAATGGCAACATGGCAGAAATCAAAAAATAGATTGTGAGATGTGAGGGGGAAAAAAAAGTGGATGCTTTGATTTTGGGAGGATGAAGGGGTTGATGACGAAATTAAACTATAATTTGCAAATGCATTTTCTCTACAGGTTTTGCATAAAAGCACTTGTGAAATCAGTCTTTTTTGGTTGCTCGGCTTCCAGAAATCCCTGCTCGTTTTGGAGAGTACGAGTTACGTCTTTGTTATCGGCTTCCAGAGGAAAATAAAATATGTGCATATTTACCGCCGCCACGAGACCTCTGCGTTCCAGCCGCTTCCGCAACCCACATTATTGCGCGCTTACACCAGTAGTCCGATAGTGTGATTAAAAAAAAAAAAAATGCAAACAAAGTAAATATATTCTGTGTAGGGTTACAAACACCCACCGTGTTGCGTGAATCCGCTCAGGGCGAGGATGATGCAAAAAAGTGTAAAACGTGCAAACTTAACAATGAGCAAACAAATGGGCATTAATGCATTTCTACATCCGCATCTGCAATCAAATTCAGGCCACGTATAAAAAGGAAATAAAAATTATGTGGTGGCATGACCAGAAGAAAATTGTATATATAATGTTTGTTTTATTCATATATGTTGTTTATACGTTTATATGTATATACATTATACTGTATGAATTAATTGCATTATACACATTACTTACATTATGTAAAAATACAATGTTACACTATATACTACAATAATAGTTATATTGTATCAAAAAAAAAAAAACGATATATGTAGTGTATATTGTGTTATGTTGTTTGTTACATTGTATACATTATATATATTACTTGGATTATATAAAAATACACATCGTCACGCTATGTACATTAAAAGTTATATTGTATCAAAAACCATAAACATAATGTACATTGTTATGATAAACATAGTGTATAACGTTATGTTAATTGTTACATTGTATACATTATACTGTATATGATACTTGTATTATACACATCGTTATATTATATAAAATACACTGTCACATTATATGCATTAATCAAAAAGTAAGTATCATTAAGTATCAAAAAACTGACACACAGTGTATAACATTGTGTTATGTTAATTGTTACATTAAATACATCATACACATTACTTATAGTTATATGTATCAAAAAACAATAAACAGTGTATTATGTTAATAGTTACATTATATACATTATACTATATATATATATATCAATTGCAAGACATTTATAAAAATTATATAAAAATAAAACACACATTGTCACATTACACACATTAGTTACATGTCAAAAATGTCAAAAAAAACATTGTTCTGATGTTTGATCATGTTTCGTACAGGTGCTTTAGTGATAAATTGTTTATTTTAGGTGACTAAACTGTATATATACACTTAATATCATTGGTGGTCAAAAATGTTGCGAAAGGTTTAAAATGCAACAAAAATTGTCGCTGTTCTGCACCGTATTTTATACATGATAGATGGAGAAGAAACAAACACTCGAAGAAGACACGTGAATATCTGAAGAACTGCTCAATGGAGAAGAGCGAGGTGTGATGATATCAAAAGCCAGTGCGTCTAATTAAATTTCATTTCCTTATCTTTTCCGATCTTTAATGGTTTGATGATTATCACCTAGTAATGCACCATAATGAGTTTCTACAACATGGCGCCAATAGATACCGTAACTATTGATGAATGAAAACGCCACTTATATCAATCTTTTGAATTCTTTTTTTATTAGCTTTCAAAAAAAGAAAGAAAAAACTGTTACTTCTCTCTCTTCTTACTTTCTTCTATTACTGTGTCTCCTTTCCATCTCTCTCTCTCTCTCTCTCTCTCTCTCTCTCTCTCTCTCTCTCTCTTCTTTCCATCTTTTTCTCTTATTACTCACTCTCTCTTTCTCTTATTTAACTCCCTCTCTGTCTTTTCAATCTTTATTCTTACTCATTCTCTTTCTCTTCTTTCGCTCTCTCTCTTCATTCTCTCCCTCTCTCTTCTTTCCATCTCTATCTCTTATTACTCACTCTCTCTTTCTCTTCTTTCATCTTTCTCTCTTCTTACTCACCCTCTCTTTCTCTTCTTTCACTCTCTCTCTTTTCCATCTTTCTCTTATTCTCACACTCTTTTTCTCTTCTTTCGCTCTCTCTTCATTCTCTCTCCCACTATTTCTCTCTTCTTACTCACTCTTTCTTTCTGTTCTATTGCTCTCTCTCTCTCTCTCTCTCTCTCCTTAGTCTCTCTTTTCCATCTATCTCTTTCCTTTCTCTCTTTTCCATCTTTCTTACTCACTCTCTCCTCTTCTTTCGCTCTCTCTTCATTCGCTCTCTCTTCATTCTCTCTCTCTCTCTCTCTCTCTCTTTTCCATCTCTCTCTCTCTCTCTCCCTCTCTCTCTCTCTCTCGCCTGAAGTTTTAAAATTCATCTATTATTTTCATTCCCCCTCTCCACTATGTGCTACCTTGTGTTGGTCTGGTAGATAAAATCCCAATAAACACATGTTTTGTACGGTTGTGGTTGTAAAAAGTCCAAAGGGTGTGAAAACGTTTCGTGCTACATAGAGGCCCAAAGCCGATGACATTTAACCCCGTCTGCTCAACAATCCGGCCCGTCACTACCACCAACCACAACATCAGTGTGTGATGAATGTTTTATACTCAGACAGAGATGCTCACCAGACGGGGTTAAGTAAGGATACGAGCACAAAGAGAACAACATGAGATGCTTAGTGAGGCTGAGTAATGAGAGATTAGATGTGAGATTAGAGCTTTACGTTTATCACTTCATATTCCTTTACAAGCTCCGATGTCTTCATCTCTGAGTCAGCGTATAATATCCATCATCTGACGGAGGCACGGACACAAAAATAATTCGGAAAACCTCTGAAACTCGATTTTGAAATTGATGAGATTTAAAGAATAATTCGGCTGCCACTGTTTCTTATTAAAACTTCTACAGTCGAATCATTGGTGTTTTTTGCCGTTTGAACTCAATTACTGCGCGTCTTGATTGTTTTTCATTACTGTCATTGGTTTACGCCCGGTAGTCAGTTTGCTAGCACACATGGCGTTTATGAGAGCAAAAATGCGCAAAATTGTGTAACAAGGTTGTTGAAAAAAAGATTTTCACTAAAATTCTGTTGCATGCATATTTAATGCTTTGCAAGTATTTCTGTTTTGTTTGTTTATTTTTTAGTTTTTCTATAAACAGGGCCTTTTTATAATTTTTTTTTTACATTTATTTTGATGGCTCCGGGCAGCCACATGGGCGGCGCCATTTTTGTGCAAATTTTTGAGGGTTTTTTTTTTCAGAGCTTCCAGTTTTTTACAAGAAATATGTTCCTAGTTTGAAGCATGTTGTTTTAGTTTATGTTAAGAATAAGAATGGTTATTTGCCTCAATTTATGGACTTTTTATATTCATACATATGTTGTTGACATGTATGACATGTATATGTTATAATAGTTGCGAAATTGTGTCGTGTTCAATGACCCTGTTGTCTTATTATACATTTACCTTTGTTTAGTTGGTATTGTTCTTTAAAATGTGTCATAAATAAATGGCATTACTTACAGCGTTACCTTTTCAGCAACGAGTAATCTAACTCATTACTTTTTCCGATTTGTTTTTCCGAAGTGAATTTCCGACTAACATTTTCTCTCTGAAAATGTCTAGAAAGTGAATTTCTGAAGGAAACTTTCATCTATAGGACTTTAAAGAGACGCTTTTCATCATCTATGGGTATGGTGTGTTTCGGCCAAGCGGAGCACTTCAGTGTCCACACAGGCCCCATTATCGGCCCTGTAATCACACTTACTTTTCTCCTAATGGAGTTTTGGCTGAGTCTGAGAGATTGTTCTTTCGCCCGGGTCGATGGGAATACATCATGCTCATATTCTGGGTTGATATCGATCCGCGACTGGTCAATAATGCCCTTTGAAAGAAAAACAAACTATAGAAACACATTCAGGAAGCTGGTACGGGAGACTAGTATAATGTCAATGACCGGCCTTTCATGAATAATTAAAGCCTGATGCAAACTTCAGTGCATGGAAAAAAAAAATCGAAATCTTGAAAGAAAAATGCACGCGTCGGTCTCACGTTAAAGCCCTCAAATCATCAGAAAAGCTCTGCTATGAATCCCGACACTCTATCATGAAAATCGCTGTTTAATACACAATTTAATCCTGAAGCAGAACCGTGCAGTCGCTACGAAATCAGTCCCAAATCGTGCAGAAATCAAATCTTGGAGTCAGCACGACATTTAGCCGCTTTACAATATCAATAAATCATTGATGGTTTTCTGTTCCGGGGATGGACAGTAAAGGATAAGGTTGCTCTGGTCTCATCCATCTGGAATCTTCAGGCCGCATGACATCACGCATGGCCGGTCCGCCATCGACCCATCTCTTAGCGAGAAACTGCCTAAATTCAGCCAAACCTTCCCAATACAGAGCAAATAATTCAATTATTCGTTTTAAAGCGAGCAACAGAGAGAATTGCAGATATCTAAATGAGCTTATTATGCAGCACTCGGCAGCATCACGTGTTCCCTTCTTGTCTAATTAAACCTACTGCAAAACCCTCAAGACTTAATCATCAAGATTTTTCCAATATTCTCATCCGAAATTCGAACGTTAAAATGCCACAAAGTTCCAATTCGATCCATGTAAGAGTACACAACCCAAGATGGCAGGATCAACCAACTCCACCACTATAATAAACCATGTGCGCTATCATTTTATAATATATTTATATTAGTTACTTACTTTTCATTATAGCATTGATAATGACTGAAATCAAATGTCAATATTACTAATGTGGCATTTGTGGTCCAGCGGTAGGGAGTTAGACTTATTACTTACTCTGTTACAAAATAAAAAAAAAAGAAAGAAAGAAAGATGGAAGGCAGAAAGGAAGGACTCAAAGAACGAAAGACAAAAAAAGGAAGGAAGAAAGCAAAAAAGAAGAAAGGAAACGTGTAAAGAAAGAAGAAAGGACACAAAAAAGTAAGTAAAAGAAAGAAGAAAGAAAAAGAAACAAGGAGAGAAAGAAAGAAGGAAGGAAGGAAGGAAGGAAGGAAGGAAGGAAGGAAGGAAAAAAGAAAGTCAAAAAAAAAGAAAAAAGAAAGAAAGCTAAGAAAGAAAAAAAAAAGAAGAAAAAAGTAAAAAAAAAGGGGAAAAAAGAAACAAAGAAACAAAGAAAGAATGACGAAGGAAAAAATAAGGAAAGAAGTAAAGAAAGAAATTTCTCATTTTTCTAAAAGCTCTGATAACTGAGTAAAGTCATCCGTGTAAAAAATCTTGTCTAAGCGCTCATGAATAAACAGTTCAATCTTGACAAAATTCATGATAGAAACGTGTAAGTAAATATAAATACGCACCCTAAAAAGCGCTCTAGAAAAACTACAAGTACTGACGTAAAGTGTAAGTTACTTACTTCAGTCTGGTTGTCAGAAGTGCAGGTTCAATTTCCAAGAAATAAAGCGGGTTTAATGCACGTATGTCACGTTTCATAAACGTGACACGTGACAAACGTAGAATTCTAAAGTACAGTGATTAAAGATATATATTCAGCTGCTGAACTTCCAAGAATTCTTGGAAACCCACTGTAGCCGATTCACATCAGTGAGGAAACCCTAGATATGACAGCCATTAGCCAAGAGTCACATCTCAATCCTCCACCACGGCATCGATCAACCTATAAGATACTGACTGACAGAAGCACAGAGGTGTAGAGAGTACCTGAAAACCATACCCGAGTAAAAGTATGGAATCCTTACTGTAAAAATGACTCCAGTCACCAATTCCAAGAAGACTTGAGTAAAAGTAGGAAAGTGTCCAATTTAAAAGGAACTTAAGTATTTTAGAATTAAAAATAAAAATACAAGGAAAGTGAAAAACAAGAAACTATTTATGAGGTTTTATTTTCTAATTTAAACACCTCAATGTTTCAAAAGAGCAGAATAAAATATATTCAAGCCAGTCTTAGTCAAACTCAAATGTGCAAAAAAGTGCAACCACTAATTCACGTGATTTAGCTGATAGAAAGCATCCTGCAGATGGCGATATCGTGATGGCGTTTAACATTAAATAGTATTTATTTGTAACTTCAAGTCAACTTCAAGGAGATCCGGGTGACCTTGCACGCGCAACTGAAGATGAAATGCTTCTGATTTCGAAAATGTGAAGATTGCAAACGAACATAATAATAAAAAACAATATAAAAACGTGAGTCATTTACGTTTGTTTTGTTTTTAATAAATTTACCAACGTTTGATATTTTTTGGCAATAATCTGATTCCATACTTGGAATCATTGGAACCATTTCCTCCCCGGTCAGTGGACTGGTCAGCTTCAAGCCGCAACTCACCTGAGCTAAAGAGAACAACGTTCCTCCCTGAAATCTGCCCCAAAATCTGGTCAGGTCTTGGTAAATCCAGCTGGCTAAGTGAAGACACCATCACCTGTAGAATGACAGAAGTCAAAACCATTTATCAACAATGTGAAAATGGACATATACGTTAGACTTGACTAAATATAGAAATGCCAACAAGTGCAAACTCTGTCGATTCCACGGCAAGAACATCAGAACAAACAAATGAGCACAAACCATCTCAACTTCTAAAAATATTCTGAAACCTTCGGCAGCTTCCATGGTGAGTAATTATCTGCTTCACGACTACACGGATAAAAAGAGCCACGCAAAACTGCCTTCGAAAAATCGCCAGCATTTACACTTCCGCACGACAATTCTCATTCACGTAAACCCAGAGTGGACCGGACAAATTCGCCGTTCTGCTCTCCGAGGAACCTTTTAATGCGTCCTTCAGCTTCCCTCTTGAAATTGTGTTTCCTAGAGGTGCAATCAAGGCTTATTTCCCTTCTCAAGGTTTTGCAAATACACACAGTTTATACAGTAGGTGAAAAACCTCTGCACGACTGAAAATCCATGTGACTATCAATAATGGCCACTAGGGACCGTTTCAAAATGGTGCTCTGTATTTAACCATCCAGCACACACACGCACACACACACACACACACACACAGCAAAATGATACACGCTCTAGAGCTGCACAATTGTTGAAAAATCGCGATCTCTATTCTATCCACCCCCCTCGCGATCTTAATCCAGCATTTATACGATTCAGCCAAACTAGTCTGATCACAAGATAACAAGCACGTCAGCGTTTCTATCGGATCGAATCAGTGCCATAAGAGTTTGCATGCATTCGCAAACGTATCACTTCTAACCATTTTGGGACTTTTTTGACTCTTTACTCTGATTGGTCAAAGCGAACCCATCACAGAGCAGATCCCTGACGTCACCGCCCACCACAACAGGCTCTAAGACTAAAATCAGTAGAAAGATTTTGCAGATATAAAAAGGGCTATAAAAGATTTTAAAGTTTTTTTTTCTTTACACCATTACTTTTACATTACATTGCATTATTTTTCCCCGTATTTGTTTACATTTAAAGCACAGAGTAACAAGTGTTATTCTACTGCTGTTTGACAACCTGATGGCCTAAATCATAAAAAATTAAAAATAAAAAAAATAATTCCAGAATTGGGAAAGAATCGTGATGTAAATTGTAAGCAAAAAAAAAAAAAATCACAATTTTATCCAGAATTGTGCAGCTCTTACACACACAGACACACACACACACACACACACACACACACACACACACACACACAAACACGTGCCAAGTTAAGCCATGATATCAGGGGGCATCGTGTTTTCGAGATTCGAACCTGCAACCGTCAGAATGCAAGGACTCGTTTTAACTAGTTTCTCTAGTTACTTTCTCTTTTTTCAACTGACTCTTTCCTAATTTTTGAACACAGATAAACAATGGACATTTTTCATCTTTATAGACAATGTTTTCCCTAATTCGCAATGGCAACTTAGCTTACTCAGAAAAGTAAACTAAGAAAAGTGTTATATAAATAAACTTGAATTTGACACTTGAACACACATCTCGCCTTGGCCATCATGGCGGCCGGTGTCAGAGGCGTCATGATGTTCTGTAAAATAAAAACAAGTCTTAAATGAGCCGGCGAGCACAGTCATGATGGGCGAGAAAGGCCACCATTATGTGTGACATTTGAAGCGAGCGGCTAATCTAAAGAAAGACCAGGCCATCATTTATTTCAATTACTACACAAAATCACTGCTCTTTTGTGAGAAGTGGCAGCAAAGACAAAGGGAGTATGAAAACTCCATAAAAGAAATCTATAACATTTCAGTGTCCGGTTTGTAGACTTCTGAAGTCAGTTAGTGTTACACATTGTGCAGGGGAAAAGCCTTTCAACATCTGCAGAAGATTTGACACTGATGGATAGACAGATCAGACAGACGGACAGAGAGATGGATGGATGGATGGATGGATGGGTGAGTTGGGTGAATGTGTAGGAAGGTAGGTAGATGAGTAGGTAGGTAGGTAGGTAGATAGATAGAATTGACAGACAGACAGACAGACAGGCAGACAGATAGATAGATAGAGTGAAATGGATGGATGGATGGATGGATGGATGGATGATGGATGAGAGTAATAGATAGACAGACAGACATATAGATGGAGAAATAAATGGATAGATAGATAGATAGATAGATAGATAGATAGATAGATAGATAGATAGATAGATAGATAGATAGATAGATAGATAGATAGATAGATAGATAGATAGATAGATAGATAGATAGATAGATAGATAGACGGGGGAAAAATTCACTTTGAGTTGGAAGCTAAAAAAGACACAATTTTACAAAAAAAAAGCATCTATAAGTAACTATAAGGTTGTGTCACAGAATATATTCTGGATTGGTGGCCCGCTCTGTTGACCAATCACAGAGCGGGACACAGACACACACACACACACACACACACACACACACACACACACTCGCATATTCACTTAGATTTATTCAAACTACAGTGGTACTCTGACTTTGTTCGGCATAAATTTTGTTCAAGATGAAACAATTGTTTTATATACTTCTGGACTCTCATCTCCATGCTTGACAGTGGTAAGAAAATGACAAAAATATTTCAGAACTTGTGTCAACATTTTCATTACTCTGGATTTTTGTTATCTAGGACATTTGTAGGTCAGCTGCCACTGTAATTCTGAGTTTTTGGACAGCTGGAAACCGGAGACTCGGAGGAAACCCATGCAAGCATTAGGAGGACATACAAACTCCATAAAGATAAAGCCAGACTGGGCCTCGAACCGAGAATGTTTTTTTGTAGCAGTGAGGCGAGAGCTCTACACACTTCCGCCTGATTGCATCAGGAGTAATGGATCTGAAGCGCGTGATCAGAAAACGAGCGCACTTGATGGATTTTCCCTTTCCTCCCAAGTTCTAGCGACCGGCCACTTTTCCTCTTTCTGGAGAGCTCAATCATCTCTCTGGATGAGCGCAGACTTGACAGGTTCCCTGCTTGTCACCTAGTGAGAGCTGGACGTGATGTCCTCTCCACACACTCCTGTCTGAAGGCTTCCACAGTCTGTCTTTAAAATACCAGATCAGACCAGCTCAAGACTGACACGCATGAAATTAAAATTGACAGATTCAAAACCGCCTTGTATTTTAGACCATGTTTGTGTGAATTATTGATAAAGAGAAAAGAGAGAGAGAGTGAGAGAGATGGAGAGAGAGAAAGATAAAGAGACAAAAGAGAAAAAGTGAGAGTGAAAGAGAGAGAGACAAAATGAGACAGTGAGTGAAAACGAGAAACTGTGAGAGAGAAAAAGAGAGAGGGAGAGAGAAAGAGACAGAGAGACCAAGATATGGAGAGAGAGAGAGAGAGAGAGAGAGAGAGAGAGAGAGAGAGAAACAAGGAATAAGAGACAGTGGGAGAAAAAGAGAAAGTGACTGAAAAAAGGAGAGATTTAGACAGAGAGAGAGAGAGAGAGAGAGAGGGAGAGAGGCGGGGTGGGAAAATATATAAAAAGAGCACGAGAGAGAAATTCCGAGTGATACAGAGAGAAAAAGCGAGTGAGACAGAATGGAAATAAAGGAAAACAGTGAGAGATAGTGAGAGAATAATAGAAACAGTGAGAGACGAGAAGAGAGAGAGAGAGAGGAACAGGTAGAGAGAGAGAGAGAGAGAGAGAGAGAGAGAGAGAGAGAGAGAGAGAGAGAGAGAGAGCGCAAAACTATTCACATTTTTCAACAACAAACTTTTTCATAAACCTTGGTCACGCCACTTTCATCAGTTATTTCATGACTCTAATTAAAGATATAAAAAATAAAAACAAATCAAACACAAGTGTGTAGATACTGTAGATGCTATATTGCACTGAATTCTCCAGTGAGGAAATGGCAAACACGATCTTTTCTTCTCAGAATGAAAGTGTAAGCGTTGGGAAACTTCGGAGGGCGAGTGTTTCTCTGAACACTGAGACTTTTACAGCCGCAATCTCACAGTCGGCAGCAGATTTCACACTCACACTCGCCTTGTGCCGAGAAAACACTTTCAAATCCCAAATCACAAACAAAGCCTAGAGAAAAGAAAGAATGCCACATGCCTTCCAGTCTCTCTCTCTTTCTCTCTCTCTCTCTCTGTCACACACACAGACACACACTCTCCCTCTCTCTCTCTCTCTCTCTCTCTCTCTATCTCTCCCACTCTCTCACACACACACACACGCTCTCTCACTCTCTCACAAACACTCTCTCATTCTGGCTCTGTCTCTCACTTGCTTTTTCTCTCTCTTGCTGTCACTACATCTTTCACTCTTTAGCTCTCTCTGCACCTCTTGTTTTTTTTGTTTTCTCTCTTTCTTAGTTCTTTCTTTTATTTATTCATTCTCACTCACTTTTGTTCTTTTTCTCTTTCTCCCTCTCTAGGTCTCTTTTTCACTCGCTTTCTCTCTCTCTTTCTTTCGCTCTCTCTCTCTCTCTCTCTCTCTCTCTCTCTCTCTCTCTCTCTCTCTCTCTCTCTCTCTCTCTCTCTCTCTCTCTCTCTCTCTCTCTCTCTCTTCGGTCTCTCTCTCTCTCTATTACTCTTTCTCACTTTTGTTCTTTCTCTATATCTTCATGTCAATCTCACTTACAGTCAGGAGTGACTCTAAAGTAGTCAGTAGTTTTGAAAATCACAAAATTTCTCAATATCTTTTAATTTAATTTGCATCCACACAGGCTCCTCAGATCCCCAGCATCTCCTGGTGAGAAAAAAACCAAGGAATCAGTCAAAACTTTGCTTTTACCTTTTCTATCCCACAGATATTTTGAACCCTCTTCCAGAATGTTCTCCAACAGATCCACGTTCAAAACCAGAACCGGAACTTTCCGTCGATTCGTACATTTGCAGACTAACGTGTAGCATAAGCTCACTCGATATCACGCCTTTTTCTTGTTTCTAATTTGCATTTTTAGTCGCTTTAATTTTCGGTAAAAATCATAATCTTTTACAATCTTCCCAATTAACTTTATCTGCTTTGTAGCAATTTTGTTTCATTTGATTCATCCCACCATTTATTGTGACACAATCTAAGGCAAGTTCCCACAAATAGAACTACATGAATTCATTGTGTGTGAAAAGCTAATAAAAAAACGAATATAAAAAAAATAAATAAATAGATGAATCATCTTCTCAACCCGAGTTAACCCGATGAGTCAGCGCTGGTGAAGACCACCACAAACCTCACCAGACAACCTCTCTATGGACCGACAAAGCGACACTGAGGCGTTTTCGGCCTTGAGAATTAAAAGGATTATGAGGTCGAGTTTGTAAAAACCTTCTTTCACGCTCATGAGATCTTTCTCTCAAATCCAGTGTGTGCTCGGGATAATGGCCAAAATAAACGTGAGGGGAGGAGAAAAGCAAACTCTGTAATCTCACACGGACAGACCTGCAAAACCTCGCAGTCCGTCTCAGAAAGCGTTCAATTACGACGCCAATCTACCTGTAGGGCAGACGGCAAATCCGCAAGTGCTCAGCATCTTTGCTCCCGGTGGCTTCTGAAGAGACACGGGAACAGATTGGCAGGAGAAACACTGCTTCTGCAGAAAAGAAAAAAAAAAACACCCGGCCATTTGTTTACCTAATCCGATTATCTCAGTCATGCTTTATATAATGTTATTGAATTACTAATTCGGTGATATCGACTCTGCGCAGGAAACGGAGAGGACCACTTTTTATTCACTCAATTTCACTTAAAAAAAACAATTGTGTAGGAATGAAATAACACTGCGTCGCTTAGAGATGCAACTTTTCATCTGAGAAAAAAAACCCACTTTCGAGTCATTAATAATTGTGTCAAAAGGGATTTAAAGGCTTTCTGAGCAAACGTCTCTAGTAGCGACACTGTCGGATTAAACACTTTATTTAAAAAATTACAGAAAAAAAAAATTACTCCTCTAGTGTGAACATAAAAGTGAGTCATTCGTATGTTTTCGGCCACTCCATTTCAACCAATCACAGAGCAGGACAAACACACATTCACACTCTCACTCACTTTTTCCAATGCGCCAAAACTGAATGAATGTTTCTGGAAACCGAAGACTTGGAGGAAACCCACGCAAGCACAGGGTGAACAAGCAAACTCTGCAATGAAAGACCGGGCCTCAAACTCACACCTTCTTTACACTGTACATCTTACTGTATATAACGAGTCCTTTTTACTGTATATATAATATTATTATTATTATTAACAATGTGTGTTGGGGTCCTTACTGTTTATACAGTATATAAATATATATATATATAATTATTTATGAGTGTCTTCTTATTTTATATGGTATCTTACTGTGTGTAATGGTTCTTTCTTACTGTATATATATTTATTATTATTGTTATTATTATTATTCATGTGTGTGTGGGTTCTTCTTACTGTATATATACTTACTGTATATATATATATATATATATATATATATATATATATATATATTTTTTTTTTTTTTTTGTAAATCCTTACGTATGTGTGGTGGGTCTGTGTGAGGATTATATACTATGAATCTAAAATAGATTTCCAAGGGATTTATTATATATTATAAAACATTTATAAACTCAATTAATTCTACTATCAAAAATATTTGGAGTTAACTAGGTTGCAAAGTCTATTAATTTTTATACAGTACAGTTCATAAAAAGTCAATTCGTGTGAAATCCGTTGGCCAAACGAATAAATTCAAATGTAACATGTGCTTAACGCATAGTGGTCAGCGCTGCTTTTGACCACTAAGACCACACTAATAGAAAGTACATGACCTGCCCAGGCTGGGATTCATTTACAACAAAATCTACAAAACAGGGGAGACAGAGTCTAGAGTAAATGATTTCTGTGTCTCTTTGTCTTAACAATTCAAGCTTGTTCTGTGTAAAAATGTACATAATTTATCTGCACTCCACAGGGAGAAGGCCAGTGGTCATTACAGCCTTGTGTTGGAAGCATCGGCCCAGCTCATCGCCCGTCTCCCCCTCACAGACTCAGCTGTCTCATTCAGCCCAAGAAATCGGACATTCAGAAACACTTCTCATTGGCCTTCAAGGTCGTCCAGTCGCGTCCTATTTTGTGCGATCACAGAGGAATTCAAGTTAAAATCTACCCAACATCCTTACAGAAAAGCCACCGTCAGCGATCAGAAACTTTACAATATTTTCTGGACTATGTGGTGCAAAAAAAAACTGTACACATGCGCTTGTTTGTACATATTTATTCCTTCTTTATTTATTAGCATAGAATAATCAATGTCAATCTTTTTTTTCTAATACCAAATGATGCAGACCTAAGGCGCACCAGATTATTTCACGTCTATTTCCCAAACTTTCTTCGTTTATATGGAACACATTTTTTTTTTCGAATTATAAGGCGCACACTCAATTTTTAAACATTTTTTGGGATTTTAGGTGCACCTTACAGTCTGAAAAATACTGTATTTTTAAGATTATTTTTCATATTTTTTGGCGATGCTGAGTCAAATGGCCAATAGAATAAAAGATGATTTATTGGGTAAAATGAGATTCGGGCATGAACGACTGAATAGAAATGGTGAACCATTATATTTTGTCTCAAATAATCTCAAATCTGTCATGTTATATTTAATATGGGTTACGGCCCCTCAGGGTTACCGTGAATATACTAGATTACGATCGCCTAGTTTTGATGAGTGATGAGCGCGGCTGAACCTGAAAAAAAAATGAAAAAATACAAATTAAAATCAAAGGTGGTTTTAATTAAAATGAGTCAGATTTTAAGACATTTGATTCCCTCTCAACCAGTAAACTTGGATCGGACATCCAAAAAAAAAAAAAATTCACTAAGCACAAAAACACAGAATTAAGGCACATCGGATTATTTCACGTCTATTTCCTAATCTTTCTTCACATATGGAACACTTTTTTTTTTCTAATTATAAGGCACACACTCAATTTTGTTGGGATTTTAAGTGCACCTCACATTCTCAAAAAATAAAACTGTATTTTTTAAATATTTTTCATAGTTTTTGGTGATACTGAGTCAAATGACCAATAAAATAAAAGATGATTTATTTTGTAGAACGTAGTAATTACACTGAGTCAGATTTGAGGACACAGAGTCATTCTAACACAGTAAACTTAGATCAGACATCCAAAAAAACCTAAAAAAATCACTAGGCGCAAATACACAGAATTACAGTAATGCGCCTCACAATCCAGAAAGTGGATAATATATAATGATTTATTGATGGTGCGCCTTAGTGTCCACAAAATACGGTATATTGGACATTAAGTCGCTCTGGTCAAATCCCCTTGAATACTGTGTTTCTAAATGGCAAGCACTACCGACAGCGATTTCAGTTAAGACATGATTCTTTTTTTTCAACAGATGAGTGACTTAGTGTAGCTAGTGACAATGATGACAGGCCATTAGATGCTGGAGTGTTGCCCTAATAGTTTTTGATGGAGTGGACAAGGCTCATGAATTTTCTGATTGAGTCGAGGGTTTGCGGGTCAAGTGTGATAGTCGTCTATCAGCGGCGCGAGACTCCGAGCTGGAGGTATAGGGCACATGGTACAGGCTTTCACATCGGGAGGATGCCGAGCGCACTGCGTGAAGAGTGAAAGACATCAAGGCGAGAAGATTGTGTTGGTGAACATGGAAAGCCTGAATAATTAAAGAGCAGCTTGTCCTCTAAAGAACGGTCATAAGATATTTAAAGAACCCAGAATGAGGGAGAACGTATTTCCTTCGTGCTGAGCAATTTAACATGTGAGGTACAAACCGAAGGCAATTAGAGTAACAAACTACTTCTTGAAAACACAAATATCCCGTTTACGAATCACTTTGCCGCTTCTGGGTCAACTCTGGGCCTGATGTAGGGACACGCCCTGGATTTGCGGCCAATCACAGAGCAGGACAAACAGACATTGTACTGTGGAAGGAGAGCGGAGACCTACAGTAGAGGAAACCTGTAGAGTACCTGAAAACCATACTTGAGTACATTTGTGAATACCTTGTTTTGAAAATTACTCCTATACAAGTACCAAGTCCAAGAAGTCATGAGTAAAAGTTGTAGCTTTTTTAAAATTTTAACTTTTAACTTCTTCCACACAGTTACAATGTAACAAGTAAAGATAGATAGATAGATGGATGGATGGATGGATGGATGGATGGATGGATGGATGGATGGATGGATGGATGGATGGATGGATGGATGGATGGATGGATGGATGGATGGATGGATGGATGGATGGATGGATGGATAGATAGATAGATAGATAGATAGATAGATAGATAGATAGATAGATAGATAGATAGATAGATAAGCCTTTTTAAATCCCACTATGGGAAATTATTGTGTACAGCAGCAGCAAAAAGTTTTTAACAGAAACGAAAAAAAGGGACAATTTAAAAGACAACAGCGAAGGCAAAAATGCAAACAGCAAAGAGAAAAAGAAAGATTTCAAAAGAAAGAAACAACAATAAATAGGTTGCGCAAAAAGGTACGTGTCCATTGCAATGTAGTGGAGTAAAGAGTACAGATGCTCCATGAAAAATGTAGTCAAGTAGAGAGTAAAATTTGCTTTAATTTTTGATACTTGTCACAAGTAAAAAGTAGTCAAAATACTTAAGTAAAGTAACAACGGCTATTTACTCAAGTACTTTACCACACTGAAGCAAGCTCACCAAAGCATGTCCAATCCAGGCCCAGACTGAACAAATAACCATAAAATGTTGAAAAAATTAAATGGTATGAAAAGTCCAATGTTCATCAGTTCAGGGACCAAGTTCAAGTACCAATCTTGGCTTCTATCTGCTTAGTTTCTCTTATCGTCTAGACATGATGTATGAATGCATGTGTTTGTGCTGAAATAGTCCAGATTACATGTGGCTAAGGAACGTTTCCCAACTTTCCCAACCAGATGCTTCCAGAAATCGAGTCGCCGAAATGTATTTATTCAGGTTACGCTAAAACCCTCGTCTTGTGTTCATAGCAATGGCCCCTAACGACCCAAACAACCATAACAATCAGCTTATAAAGTGTTTGCTGGAACTTCAAAACCCGCGACTTAAACTTTTAAATGCTTTTAGGAGCGCAGCTATTATGCCTTTCCCCGTATGTGAAGCTGGAGACTAAGCCCCGCAAAGTCTATTACGGAACAATTCTGGCAGCTGGAGGTCTAATCTTTCATCAGACTTTACGAATTACCAAGTAATTAATTAATCCTCGCAATCATCCTTTTCCAATCAGGCGGAGAAAAAAAAATACTTCAGCATTAATGCCACTTTCTGTAGACAGATGGTGATTACGTTGACATTTTCCATCACAAATCTAATTTGAGACGATGCGAAACCGCCCATATCTCAAATCAAAGACCAGTAAAGGCTTTTTCCATCTTCTACTGTAGATCACAAGAAGCAAATTAAAGGAGGAACCCAAAAGCCAGTAGCTTTAGCTCAGATCCGTCAGCGGCCCATCATTCTGGTTATGTTTGATAACAACGCTGCAAACTCTAACCCGAGCGCGAAAAAAATGGATTAAAAATATTCCTGTCAACCCTGAGCAAAGGAGGGGAAAAAAAAATACTCCCAACACTTCCAGGCGACGCAGCTAGAGTAATCTTGAAAGCGTCTGTCACCGCACTATCTGGGCCGAGGTGGAACCTGCTGTCCGTCTTATTAAACTCCGGCAACATTTTTCTCCCTGCATTAATTTCATTGCACTATTAGAAAAACGTTTCAGGGCTGGAAAAATTGTGGCCGAGCGCGAGTAATTGCTTTCCAGTTATGGCGCGCACTCCCCCTCGGAAAGGGAAGAAGTGGAAAGGGACTTCACTTCTAATTAAACTGATTCCGCATATTTAAAGTGACAAGATGTAATTAAAATCATTTAGTCATATTAAAATGTTCTATTTTTGTCGACGCGTGCCAAAAAAATATGAAAACTGGCTTTCACATAAAGGCTAGCGAGAGAAATGAAGGATGTTAGATTTTGAAAAATCTGTTTTTTTTTCTCTTCATATTTTTCCTCTATATTTTATTGTATTTTGTATATATTTTTTTTTCATCTTTTTATGATGATCTTATTATTTTAATTGTAGGTATTTCTCTAACTACATCCCCTCGGCACTAACACATGTTTAAATGCTGGATGATCTGAAAAAACATTTCACTACATGTCGTACCATGTAAAATGTGTATTTTTTTTATTTGAATAAGAGCAACTCAATGGCGGAGCGGTTTCTTCTGGGTCTCCGGTTTTCTCCAACAGTCTGAAAACATGCTTTTGGAAAATTGCCAATAAATATGAGTGTGTGATTGTCTGTGTCCCGCACTGTGATTGGTTGGTCATCACTTCAGGGTGTGTCCTGCTTTCAGGCCCAGGGTTGCTGTGATTGGCTTCAGCTTCCAATGACCCAGAAATAGAAGAGGTTCAGAAAATAGATTGAAATGAAATTGATTATTGGTTCTATTTTTAATCATCCATAATTCCACTCAACATCCTAAAAATTGACACTTACGGAACTCAAGACAGAAAAAACTGACGAGAACAAATAATCATAAAACTTTATAACTTAAGTGTTCAATGTTCACCAGCTCAGGGACCAAGTACAAGTCCCGGTCTTGGCATTTATCTGCTTTGATTCTCTTATTGAAAAAAAAAAACATGCACTGGGAAAATTGCCAATAGGTATGAGCACTGTGATTGGTTGGCCACCAATTCAAGGTGTGTCTCGCCTTCAGGCCCAGTTGCTGGGATTGGCTGCAGCTTCCCGTGACCCAAAAATAGAAAAAGAGTTTAGAAAATGGATGGAAATAAAATGGATTATTGTTTCCATATTTAATCTTGCACAATTTGTTTTGCACATTGCAAAAATTAACACAGAACTTAGATAGAAATAACCAACCCAGAACATAAAAACCCAGACAGTCTTCCAGTCCTTTCAGATTCTCTTTGGGTCTCATGTCTTGGCCCGAGCACTTATTAAGCACATGCCGTGAGAACAACAGTCACCCATTTATTAGGTTTTTTTTACAGACACCAACTAGACAGAGACTCACAGCAAACCCTTCCAGACCAGCAGAAGCCATTACGGCACACCACACTCCTTCAGCTAATACAGGAACCAACACGCTCCTCTATTTTTGTGATTGTTGTCTTTCATCTGTGCTGAAGCCACGTCTTAGTTTGTCTCTGAGCCTCGTGATAGTGACTGGAGCTTGTTATCCCCCGTTTCTTCAGACATAATGAAATCCGTCCTACCTTATTTCTGCCGACTGTAGAGGAAAAGCAAGTGCCGACGGAGTGTAAACATGCTTCAGTTTCTTCCGTGGCTCACAGGATTGTTTGAACTGCACTGGCGAAGGCTCTATTGAGGTCAGGGATGGATAAACTTTCCATTGTAGAAGTGTTCTATTAGTGAACTTTTCCATTAAACTCCTGAAGAGACCACCAGGAAAATAATAACAGCCTTTAAAAAGCCGTTTAGAATTCTGGATCGGTCTGTGTTAGGTGTGTGTTTGCCTGAACTTGATGTGAAAGAGCTGGAAATCAAAGTGCTGCTACACATAAGTTTGGTCTGTTCTGACGCGACTGTAGTCAACTTACAACCATTCGCCCGTTTTCTGAACGACTTTTCCATTTCTGGGTCACGGAGAGCTGGAGCCAATTCTAGTGAGGTTATGGTATAAGTATGGTTTTCATGTATTCTTTACAAGTACACACACACACAGCAGTGTAAAGTACTTGAGTAAATGGGCCTTTGTTGCTTTAATTAAGTATTTACTGCTTTGTAATTGTACTGAGAATAAAAAATATAAGCAACTTTTACTCTACTTGACTACATTTGTGACTGAGTATCTGTACTCATTACTCAACTACATTTGAATGGACACTTATCGTTACTCGTTACATTGGGACTGTGAGCAATGAGTCGGCATATTTGTTTTACCGATGTTAAGTTCTTGGTTGGACGAGGTGATATCGCCATCTGCAGGAAGCTGAAGGTACTGGATGCTATTCGTGAGCCAAATCACCTGAACGAGAATTAGCGGCTTTTTTCTGCACACTTGAGTTTGACTGAGACTGACTTTTTGTTATTTTTTTAATCTGTTTTGGTCTGTCATTTTCAACCATTGAAGTGTTAAATTTAGGTTCTATATTAGGAAATAAAACCTCATGACAAGAGTTTCTTGTTTTTCCACATTTCTTGGTGTTTTTTGAGCCTAAATTCAGTACGAGTAAAATACTTGGCTTCTTTTATAATTGAAGACTTTTCCTCAAGTCTTCTTCAAATTGGTGACTTGTAATATAGTATTTTTTACAGTAAAGATTCCATACTCAAGTATGGGTTTCAGATACTCTTCACACACAAACACACGCACACACACACACACACACACACACACACACACACACACAGATAATTTACTCACTCACTCATATGCATCTAAATGTCTAATCCAAACTTTTAATAGGAAAGTTACTGTTGGTTTTTTAAACAAATGCGAGTAAATTACAATACAAACAAATCTCAACGTGAATTCCATTCCATTTTCTTCTTTATATGACTTGAAAAATGACTTTTTCACGAAATGTCATAATGGAAAGTGCTTCATAATGGACTGGTAATTGCTGGCGAGCACAAAGCACCTTAATAAACTCATTTGTCTATGAACACGTGAGGAGCCTTTTCTTAAATCAATGCTTTCCATCGACCGTGAATGCGAGTGCTGTTACAAGAACGCTCTTGTTTCCATTGAAGTGGCTAAATATAAATTCAAAGAGTTTTTTGCAAAGTATTAAAAAGCAAACTTTAGGCACGTTTTAATAGATTAAGTGAACATAGCTAATACTAATCAACAGGATTTTTTTGGTCCTGAAATGAAGAACTTAATATTATGCTTGGGTCAAATTGACTTTACTTTGACACATAACTTCTCCTGCTTGTTTTAGTGTAATCTACATATAAACAAAAAATGGCCCAGTTCACATAAGTGTAACGCAACATGTTTTTGTTACAAAGTTAATGATCGGGTGAATTTGACCCTTCAGACAAAACAGAGCTAAAAAAGCTAAAAAGAGTCAAAAATTCAAAGATTAAAAATGTGTTTCCTTGCAACAATGAAACATAATACACTACTGTCTCACACTCACACACTCTCTCTCTCACACACACATCACACACACACAGTATCTTTGTAATATAAACATGTAGCGTGGTGTTACATATACGTCAACTGAATTGGTCTTATTTGATTACATCAAATAAGACACACAGGAGAAGTTTCAAAGTACTTCTAAGTATTTTTTTAAGACAGGTCAGTTTGACCCGAACATAATAGAAGGGTTAAGAAAGAGAGACCGTTTTTTTGAAGATGTTCACTTCTTAAATTTATATGAATGAGAGAACAACAATTACTTGTAATCTTGTTATCTATATCTGGCAAACTACCTCATCATCTTCAATGATTTACCAGAACAAAAGACACACACGCACACACTCCTTGTTAATCAACAATCCCCCGCATATGCCGAGTAATGTACTGCGCATGCATTTTTTAACAGGCTCCTAATGTAAAATGTGTGTATGTTGACATGAGTATAAAAATAAACGTTCCTCTCCGACCCTGTGCAGATGACTTGCTGACAGCAATTCTTTTAAAATCAGTCATCCTCTTCCCTTCCCGCCCGTCAAAGCAATCCCAGATAGAAATTCTAATTCTCAAAGTCACGCTTCAGTGAGACAACTAAAGCAATTCAGGTAGATCTGACGCGCAAAGACCTTCTGGAGACGAGAAGCAAAGCAGCCTGTGATCAGGAGCTGATCTCGCTCAATAATGCAACCAGATCTACAGCCTCAAGCCTCATGAAGGAACAAAGAATGACAACACGCTTTGATGAAAACACAGCCAGATTCCTTCAACAGAAAAGCTTCTGTCTCTCCCAACCAAACGCATCTTTACCCGGAGGAGTGATGAAGCCTCGGGTCGTCTGGAGCCACACACGAGGGACGGTGCAATCACCTCAACTCAAAGCAGAGCACGTACGTCTACAAATCTGTCGTGCCAGGCCAAAGGAAGGAGAAGACACCAAAAAAAACCACGGGAATCTATTTAATGAACACAACTATGACTTGCATTGTTGTACGAGAACTTTTTGAGAAAGCTTGGTGTCTTTGCTTTAGAGATTGTATGAAGCCAAGCATTAAAAAATGGGCATTCAGGCTCTCACTCACACACAGTAGAGTACCTGAAATACTTGAGTAAAGTACGGATACCTTACTGTGAAAATTACTCCATTACAAGCTTCAAGTCACCAATTCCAAGAAGACTTCAGTAAGAGTCATAATGTAAAAGTCAACATTTACTCATACTGAATTTAGGCTCAGAAAAGCACCAAGAAATGTGAAAAATAAGAAACTCTTTATTTATGAGGTTTTATTTCCTGATAAAGAAGTGAAATTGAACACCTCACTGTTTCAAAACGGCAGAACAAAGTAGATTAAAAAAATAACAAAACGTCAGTCTCAAACTCAAATGTGCAAAAAAGTGCAACCGTTGATTTACATGATTTAGCTGACAAATAGCATCCAGTAACTTCAGCATCCTGCAGATGGTGCTGTCGACTCGTCCGCCCAAGAAATTTACCGTGGTAGAAAAAGAAGCCGACTCGTCGAGCACAATCGAATTGTAGAAAAAGCAGAGGAAAATTTTTAATTGACCCATTAAAGCAGCCATCACAAATAGCAAGTAAAGGACACACAATGGTAAACATTAAATAAAGATAAAGAATTACGAATGAAAAAAAATTGCACATATTGTTGGTATATGAATTAGATTATGAATGAAAAAAAAATTGCACATGAAACTTGTGAACCAGTGTGATTGAAAACCCTGGTTAACAAGTAATAGTAAATTAAAGAGTACAGATACACAATCACAAATGTAGAAAAATTCTTAAGTGAAGTAACGAAATCCATTCATTCAAGTACTTTACAGTCCTTTCACACCTGTGGTCAATTATCCAATCACAATTTGCATGGAAGAGATGTCATTTAACTGTGGAACAAAACCGGAGAACTAGAGGAAACCAACATAAGCATGTGGAGAATTGGGAAATTTCATACTCGCACCTCGACTCTCAAAAAGCTCCACCGTGTCGCTGTCATTGCTCAGATAAAAAAAAAACGTTCCTTCTGGAACATCATCATCAAGTGCAGCATTTGTTACCATCCCAAGAGCAATTACGTGATTTTATGTGAGATGTGGCCAGCCAGGTCACGATGGCCAGCAGGAAGAGAGCAAATTATAGTCCGATGTCAGGTTTAATTAGCCAACAAGGCCTCAGGACCCAGCGAGCAGGAGATTCCTGGAGAGCGAGCTTTATTACACATCATCATCTCCACACATCACCACCACCACCACCAAGGCCAAGCCAGACCACCAGCACCTCATCTAAATAACACACCAAACATACACACTTAACAAGAGCAGTTGGGTCCAATTATAGGTTGCGTGAGAGCGAGTCAAACGCTTGGAATCGTCCGTCTAATGCAGGGGTGGGCAAACTACGGCCCGGGGGCCACATGCGGCCCGTTAAATGGTTTAATCCGGCCCGACGAACTTGTAAAAAATTTAATGAAAGGGGGATTTTTTTACGTAAATCGGCGTAAATCTTTTTCACGTAAATCTGTTATGAAGGGTTATTTATTTTTTTTATGTAACACATTTTAAAAAGCGGAACCACAAACACAAAATGTACATACAAAATGTACTAGTATATTTTTAACATTCACTTTCATACTGTCAGTCTATGGAATCAAATTGCAAAAATTGCAACAAACAAAAATTTTCAAGTTTTGGTTTGATACTTTTTTTCCGCATCAGATTTTTTCGTCCTTTTTTTTTTTTCGCATGGACTTCTGGCACAAGCTTCACGTAGGGGCGGCCCTTACTCTGATTGGCTGGAGAGAATGTGATTGACGGCTGCTTGACCAGCAAGACGGGTCCGGCCCCTTTGTCAAATGTAAGAACCCAATGTGTCCCGCGAATCTAAAAGTTTGCCCACCCCTGGTCTAATAGGACGAAAAACGAAAGACACTGCGCTTCAATTGCCCCTTTTCATTCCATCATCGTCACATATTCCAAAGTCCCTTATTAGTCAGAAATCGAAGCAACCGTGGTGCATTTGCTCGACAGCGTTCAATCAATAACTCTCGCCTTGATATCGGCCATCACTGACGTGGCAATTACAGAGCCACTTGGTTTCTCCAGAGTCGCCTTTTTGACATGAATCAGTCAGGATTTCGCCAGATCACATCGATTAACACAACAAAATCCATCGGCCACGAAACCCAGCGCAGTTTCTGATCATTTCATTTCTAATAATACTTTTAATGACTCTGACACAGACCACAGTGATCCGTTCATCAGCCAGTGACTGACAAAGCCATTCGCCGGCGAAACAATCATTTCCATCAAAGCTGCCGTTTCGTAACATCCGTTTATTCAGCTCTGCTGGATTTTACTCTAAACCAAATGGGTTTTGGGCTGCGGTCTGGCGAGGATGTGGCGGAGTCTTGATGATCTGAATGGTGTATTATTGCTTCGCTTCGGGCCGAACACAAAGCCTTTGTTTGCTTAATTATTACAGCGCACCTGTTTATCCTTCTCAATTACTTTGCTATTAATCAGCATCACAACGATGATAAAGACTGGCCATGCATTCTAATTGGACGACAGAATGATACTTTTAATAAACCTGCGACAAGATCGTCAGCATCATCAAAGCTGAATAAATGAATAGAAAACGGGCATTTGAGGTTAATCACGGCTCTTATTCCCTCGCTAAGTTCGGGGCGATTCTACAATTGCTGATTTCAATGCGAAATTGATAAATATACAAATGTTTGCCATCCATTAACCTAAATGATCTCAGAGAGAATCTCTCAATCAAGCCATGTTGATTTCATTCGTCAATTATTCGTTTTGCCGTCGCCAAATAGAGCAGTTGTTGAATTTAACCACTGGTTAAAAGTCTCGGATCATACTATACTAGTCTGTCTCTTTTTCTGCTAGTTTGCCAAAGGCAACAAGAAAATATAAAAAAAAAAAAAAAAGCCAGGCTTTCTTTATCTGGAGTTAAAAATGAACATTGCTAATTCAATTTAAAACAATAATTTTCGAGATGAAGTGACACAATTGCGCCGAAGGCTGCGACATCGTGCCAGCTTTAAAAAGATTACAGTTAGTGGATTATGCAACGACGCCGCATTCTTCAACCTGACATCAAGTGCTAAAGAGTTTCGTAATTCTGTGAACGCTGAATACAGTGCAAAAATCAATCAAATGCAGTGTTTTTGACATCCTGCAAAATTGGTCATTCAAGCGCAAATACATTGCAGAAAAATCCATGTACATGTAGAACCTGAAGTTAAAATGATCTCTAATTCCAATATTTGCAATGGAAGAGAAATGGCATCCCACTTGCCATCAAACTGTACTGTAAGAAAAAGCAAAGCAAAACACAAAAATATTGCCCTTGTGTGGGTGAAATGTTTTGTCGCCCATCTAATACAGTCACAGCAAGAAAAAGTCTAGAATCGACTATTGTAAATATCTCCGTCAAACCAAAAAGTGGAACTGAAGGAACGACCGCAGCAGGTGAACATGTCAGAGACGCTTAATCTCAATCTTAAAATCACGCTGGTCATGTTTTGTGACTTACACGGTTGTGTGTGATCTGCTCATTACTGGTATTCCACAATTATTATTACAATTTTTATCATTTGAACAGATCTGAGAGGTTTTGTTTTCCTAGCCATTGTCTACATCCAGCTTGCTCTTCTGGTCATAGCCCATAGTCTGAACACAGATAAACGATGGACATTTTTAACTAACTCTCTTTTTTTCCTACTTTTGAACACAGATGAACAATGGACATTTTTCTTTTTTTAAAGACTCTTTTTTCCTAATTCTGCATAGCGGCTTTGCGTTGGTCTGGGACTAAGAAAAGCGCTATATAAATAAACCAGAACTTGAATAGAAAATTAGTCTAAGCATAAACAATATTTAGGCATGTAAAGATGTTTAATATTGTTAGTTCTTGGGTTTTTGACCCTCATAATCTGCTGTTGTGAGTAAAGCAGGAGCTTTTAGCGAATAAAAGTTCATAAAAACTGGCAAAGTCCTAGAAAAAGCACGATATTTTGTGTTTTGAGTGAGTCCACGGCGGGACTAATTATCCATTTCCAAACCATTTTTTTGCTCAACCCACTTGTAAAATTAACAAAATCGACTTTGATGAAACTTTAACCAGACTTCCATCTATTCCAGAAAGTTCTCTAAACCGAAACCACAAACACCTGTCAAAGTCTGTCTTCGGGGTCGATCTCGAGACCCTCCATTATTAATACGGTTCAGAGCCTCCTAAAAGCTCGCTCTTTGGAGGATGCTCCAAAACTCTTTCAACTCTTCGGATGCTGCTGGCACAGAACGCCTCTAGCGCACACCTGTCCAGTCATAAAGACACGCTGCGGATTTGCTCTCATGCGCTAAATCAACCATATGTGACTTCACGGTCCCGGCAATCGCACGTGCCGACACGCACAAGTGAAGCTTTCTTGGTTTATTTAAATACAAATGTGCAATAGAGTGTTAAAGAGAAACAAGCTCAGCTGAGCTTCTAAAATAGGGCAATGCCTTCAACCCAGCCTGTCTTTCAGAGATAGCCACGTCAAGACCACGTGTAGAAGCGAGGGAGGACTTGTTGGACAAAAAAACATGAAAACAGCATCAGGCGTGAACGAACAACGGACGTTATTGGGTATTTTCACATTCGTTCTCCATTAATAAAAGTAAAATAATCCTGATCTGTTCGCCAGTCAACTTTAACGCAGAAGTGTAATTCATAAAAGTGATTTGCATTTAAATTCAGATCAAGAGCGGAGAAGAGCGTAAAACTTAATGGAACTTCGATAAATTGGGGAAAATGTTACAGAACAGCAGATGACGATAAAGATCAACTCAGGCCGCCGCCGTAATCACCGACTGGAAATGCGACGGTTATTGAACTCACGGCTATAATCTAGATTGGAACATTATCTCAGAGAGAATCTCTCGATCAGGCCGCGTTGATTTAATTCCACAGAACTGGAAAATATCAGCTGGTTTGCATTCGCCAAATACAACGGTTGTGGTATTTAAACACTGGTTAAAGAAATCGCACTAAACAGGATATTGTGATTTTTTTGTAGAAATATTGCTCTCTTGATACATGTGATTTGAGAGATATTATCAAATCATAAAAGCTCTTGCTTGTTTTAGATTTTTAAAAATTTGAAAATTTGAAAAACAGAATTTGAAACCGTTTTATTCGTCAAAAGTCTTTGTCAAATCACTTCGACTGATAATCCAAAACTAGTGAACTATAAAGAGATTAAAGGATGTTAAACTTGCTGGTATTACAGCTGTAGAAAAGCATCATTACAAAATATTGTTCAACTTTTCACTCTTCAAAAATTCACTTACCCTTCTTTTCAAGACTAAAATTAACACTTTCCCTTCCTCAAAAAACTATCCGACATGTTCACCTGCTGTTCCACTCAGATGTGGCTTCTGCTTGAATGATAGTCGATTCTAGACTTCCAACTGGGATCCAGAACTTTACTAGATGTGCTACAAAACAATTCATCCACTCGCCTACAATATTACTACAAATATTTGCTTTGCTGTTCCTTACAATTGTGTTAAACTGGCAAATGAGATGAACATCACCTCAACTCATCTTCAGCCTCCACCACATAAAAAAAATACTTTTGAAAATGTAAATATCAGACTTGCAGACAGAATTTGATTAGATAATTATAATTCTCTACTTTACATGTCATGTGTTGCCATTTAGGTTAAACGAAGCATTTAGCCGGATCGTAAAAAGCGCAACATTTTATTACATTTGTATTAAATTCATTACATTCAGTGACTGAATAAACTAGTCGATCTCTTTTTATGCTATTTTGCCAATGGCAGAAAGCAAACACTAAGCTGTTTTTTAACGGCGTGCCGGGCTTTCTTTATCTTGAGTTAAAAGTGAACATAGTTAATTCGCTGCAAAACAATAATTTTCGAGATGAAGTGACACAATTGCGCCGAAGGCTGAGACATCGTGCCAGCTTTAACAAGATTACAGTTAGTGGATTATGCAACGACGCCGCATTCTTCAACCTGACACTTCTGTCACAGATGCGCAGCTCAAGCGGTGATCATCTTCATAAAAACGGCATTTAATGTCAGAGCCGTATATATTAAACAAGCTATAAAAAGAAGCAGAATGGGACTCAACGTTGGAGAACACGGAATGGGTTCAGACACTTTTCCCCCCGCAGCGACTTGAACGAAAGACCTGGCTGACATGATACTGTTTAACTGAATCAAGTAAAGACCAACATTCCGAAACTTCCCGTCTCCCTGGGAATAAAGACCGTTTCCCCCTCAACTAGAGGGAGACGCTAGAGCTGCACGATTCTGGATAAAATGAGAATCGCGATTTTTGTGCTTAGAATAAAGATCACAATTCTTTTCATGATTCTTTTTGGATAATTTATTATTTTCAATATTCAACCCTGAAAATCAGGTTGTCAAGCAGCAATATAATAACACATATCCCTCTTTGCTTCAAATGTAAATAGATGGAATGAAACATATAATGTAATGTAAAAGTAATGTTGTAAAGAAAAAAAAAACACCATTAAATGTAATAAAAATTAACATTCCAACGTACAGTATTATGTACAGTTGAGGACAAAAGTATTAGCTCAGTTTAAAAGCAACAGAAATACTTCACAAAAAATGATTATTTTGTAGGCGGAGCTAATCATTTTGTCCTCAACTGTAGATGTTTGCTGTATGTGGTTTGAATAAAATTCTTTTTCAGGTAGTAAAATGTCGGAGTTGATACTCTACTGTATTTAATCATTCATTCTCCCTGTTATTTTTTGTTTTGTTTTTTAAACTCGACTGCTGCTGGACTCACATACACTAGTGCAGGTATTTAACGCGCGTGCGATCGATCAGAGAGTTATAATATGCAGAATCGTATAATTCTGGATTCAGATTGTGAAGAGGCAGAATCGAGATCGCGATCTTTTAACGATTAATCGTGCAGCTCTAGTAGACGGAAGCCATTGTTTGTCCTTGAGGAGCGAGCGCATCTCAAAGCCAGGTTCATTTCCCTTCCCGTGACTCATTACACTCCTCATAAAAAACAGATGAGGAACGGGAGAAGAGATAGAGCACTCGGAGGAGATCTGCTCTAAAAATAAAGAGGATAAGGCATGATTAGCATACACTTTCTGCCCTCTTGCTTATGCCAGCGTCTCGGCGGACGGGAGGCGGCAGATTGTACCGCATCTCCATCCTCAGTGGAGGGCAAACACGGCGCTCTGACCTCCACATGGTGCTGCCGCAGGTATCGTAGTGATGGGTCTTTCACCAACAATAAGAGCCGATGCCCGACGGAGGAGAGCCGATGCTTCAGTGGCTCTTGGTCAGTTCTGCTTGGTCAGTTTGTGCATAGAAGAGCATTTTTAAATCATAAAAGCTCTTGCTTGTTTTAGATTTTTACAAATTTGAAAATTTGAAAGACAGAATTTGAAACAGTTTTATTTGCCAAAAGTCTTTGCCAAATAATTTCTACGGATAACCAAAAACATATGAACTATAAAGAGATTAAAGGATGTTAAACTTGCTGGTATTTCAGCTGTAGAAAAGCTTTGTTACAAAATATTGTTCAACTTTTCGCTCTTCACAAATTCACTCACTTTCTCTTCTTTTAGAGACTAATATTTACACTTTCATTTCCTCAAAAAACTGTCAGACATGTTCACCTGCTGTTCCACTCAGATGTGGCTTCTGTTTGAATGATAGTCGATTCTAGATCCAGAACTTTACTAGATGCGCTACAAAACAATTCATCCACTCGCCTACAATATTTTTGGGGGTTTTTGCTTTCCTCTTCCTTACAATTCATCACAGAAGAGCGAGACTATTTTTATGGACGCACGATTCGGCCAATCATGTCCAATAACAGACTAGACTCATACCAAGAGACTAGACTTATCCCGCCGATAAATCTGTCCTACCGCAGTTAGAAAGTGTTGCTTTAACTTAACAATAGTAAGATATGTTTGGTTACAGTGTAAATATCTACTTGTGCACTGATGCAGGGGCATAGTTTGTGATAAAATGATGGAACATTAAAACGTCAGTCTGATAACGCATAAAAAAGATGGGTACATATATTTTTCACTTATTCAGCATCACTAAGCGCATGCATCAGAGATAGAGCAACATTTACACTAACAAAATATGTCTGGTTAATATTAAGAGTAAGTTAAGTCAACAACGTGGAACTATTTGTGTGGGGAATAGGAAAAAAAATATAGAACACCTGTTCAGATGCTCCTTAATTCCATAAAACTGATAAAACTAATCAGACATTCTTGGAGGTAAAGATAACTTACAGATAAAGATAACATGATAAATCACATCAGTGGAATAAATTTAAAAAGAGTGTTTGAAAGTTTGAAAGCTTTGGGAACGTCAATAATATAAGCGATAATAGCGAAAATAAAATAAGAGTTGCTTATGAGCCGCTTGGGAGTCGGATTCTATTAAGAGATCCGAGCCAAAAGAGCCGATGCTTTAAAAAGAGCCGGACTGCTCATCATTAAGGTATCGGGTGGGAATCCACCGAGTCAAAGCTCCATCACGTGTCACCGAGGTGGCGGGTTCGGCGGTTTGTAGCCGCTTAAAAAGGTCAAAGTCAGTCCGACAAACAAAGGTCAGGCTTTGACATAATCACACAGCCCACAGCTCGGATGGGCTCTGTGGAGCGGCGCGCAGGATTTCCAGAGTTGAAAAGTTTTCGGAGAAGGTCAGAACGCGGGAAGACGCGGCGGTTTAACCTGAGCGCTATCTGGAGAGATTCTCTTAGTCAGAGACGGCTGAATAATGCACCGGAACATTTGCCAGCGCACTGTTTCCATAGGAACATACATTTAACATCCATCGATGCTCCCACACTCGCAAAGCAAAGCTAAGGACGTTAATAATTACCGGGGATGATAAGAAGGGATGGCGAGATATCTGGAGGATTGCGAAAGAATTGATTTTGTTCATGTCGAATGTGAAAATAAGCTGAACGTGTCTAAAAAAACCTATAGGGATCTGATGAGATGAGTTCTTAACACAATATAGGGAGACAGAAAGACATGGATGGAGGGATGGATGGATGGATAGATAGACGAACAGATGGAAGGATGGAAGAACAGACAGATGAAGGGATGGATGGGTAGATGGATAGGCGAACGAACGGTCAGATGGACATATGGATGGATGGACAAAAAAAAATCAAAGTCAGATGGATGAATGGAAGGATAGACGGATGAACAAACAAACTATCAAACATGGATGGATGGATGGATGGATGGATGGATGGATGGATAGATAGATAGATAAATGGATGGTTGGATAGATAGATAGATAGATAGATAGATAGATAGATAGATAGATAGATAGATAGATAGATAGATAGATAGATAGATAGATAGATAGATAGATAGATAGATAGATAGATAGATAGATAGATAGATAGAAAGACAGACAGACAGACAGACAGACAGACAGACAGACAGACAGACAGATAGATAGATAGATAGATAGATAGAAAGAAAGATAGATAAATTGGAATGAATATTGAATAATATATATTTTTTAAATATTACAGTATAATTATGTTTTATTTTTATCTATTATAATTGTTGAAAAAATTGTATATGATCTTCCCTGAAAATACCATCTCATATTCAAGGAAATGCATTGTTAATTGGCTCTTTGGCAAAAAGAGAAGAGGAGAGGAGAATCACCGCCATAATGAGCAATCGGAGGGTCAGAATGCAAAAAAACTGCATTAATAATATTGCTCTATTAATATTATTTAGTCGCGGCATCGGCACAACGTGTTATTAAAAATCTCTGCGACAATCTGCCTGACCTTCTGCTACGCTAACGTCCTCTAATACACGTTTAACCGTTAATCTCGCCGACACATTAAGACCAAGCGAGAAGCCGATTCCTCTCGATCCCTGCAGAGACGTATAATACACATAATCTTCCACAAGAACCCCAACAATGATGAAATAATACACAAAACTGAGAAGCGAGCAGCATTTTAAGCGTCCTCTCTGAAGAGAAGGCCAGCAAATGGACTGCATTAAGTCAAAACTAATACACACAGCGTATGCTAAACGCCCTCCGTAATGGCCCTGGTCTATTGTAATGCTAAGTAGAAGTTCAAAAGCTGCCCGGAGACACAAACTGCATCGAAAATGTAAAACTTAATTAAAACATCCATTCTCAAAGCAATATCTGGCTTCACACGAAACCAGGCAGGTTCCTGACACGCGACTCGCTGTGAACAACAGGTTGACGTGCTGATTACAGAAAGAAGGAAGGAAATGCGTCCTTGGAAATGATCATGACCAGAGGTGACTAGTAACTAAGTTAAGTACTAAGTTAAATAGTACTTTGTTACTTTACTTAAGTAGAATGTTGTCTTATTTATACTTTATTTATACACCTACTTTTTACTTCCACTCCATACAATTCGTGTCATGACTTTGTAAATCTCACATGAATGGTTATTTTGAAATGCACATCCTTGAGATTTCCGTAATCATGCGAGATTATGGAAATCTCAGAAATTTGCACAACATCATTTTTTAATATGGTGGCTCTAAGGGAGAGGAAAAAAAACATTGCCATTCTGGGAGAAAACAAGCTAATTTAATATTTTTTATATGCAAGATTTCTGAAACTAACTATTGTTTTTTGCTTATTTGTCGTGCAAAGTTTTATACTGGTCATTTTAAAAACTTTAATTTGTAATTGTAAATTGTAAACATTACAAGTCACATTTTACACAAAGACTTGAGTAAAAGCTGTAAAGTATCCAAATTTAAAAGACTTTTAGTATTTTACTCATACTGAAGAAAACAAGAAACTCTTTATTTATGAGGTTTATTTCCTAATTTAGAATTACAATTTAACACCGCAATTTTTCAAAACAGCAGAACAAAATAGATTTAAAACAACAAAAAGTCAGTCTCAATCAAACCCAAATCTGCAAAAAAGTGCAACTGCTAATTCAGGTTCACGTAATTTAGCTCATAAATAGCATCCAGTACCTTCAGCATCCTGCAGATGGCAATATCACCTGGTCCAACCAGTATATTGAGTACATATACTCCATCAAAAGTGTAGTCAAGTAAAGAGTAAAAGTTGGTAATATTTTTGATTCTCATTGCAAGCAAAAAAATACGCAAGTAAAGTAATGGAATTAATTCACCAAAGTACTGTACATTACACCACTGCAAAGGTAGAGAAAGTGCAGTGTGATCTTCAAATTCAAAGTTTGTGTCTTCTGGCGTGTTCAAAGTGCTTCAGCAAAGTCTCACGTTAGTAGTGAAGAGAGTTTAAAGACGTGTAAAGACCTTTTCCTTTAAATAATTAAAACCAGCACATGCCGTCCAACCCTGGGCATATAAAGCACATCACAGGATTTGTTGTTAAGCGCTTACAAACCGCTCCGGCGTAGATGATATTTAAAAATTCCCAAATGCCATTTTTTTTTGCATTTGGGTTTCTCTCTGAAGTGGAAAAACTTTCAACATCTTCCGCTTTTCCTCATCCTTATCAGCCGAGAAGCTTGTGAATGGATTTGTGATTGAAACGCAGCAATCACGAGGAGATTCCATCCCGTACGGAATTACCACGTGCAGTTAAGAACATTACCAGGTCGGGACTGCTTCTTCTTCGCTTTCCAGACAGAAGTCGGCCTTCTAATATCCGCCCAGTTCTCTTCTCGGGTCAATAAGGCACCGCAACCAGGAAAGAGATTGTTTATCAAAGTCTGGCATTCCCAGTCTACGGGCCCGACTCGGCTCCGTCTCGCTTTATGATTTATCAGGCAGAAAAGGTCCGTCTACCTCACTGTAATTAATCCGACTCGGGTTTGTTTGTGGAATGCTTTGGAAAACCTGCTTATTAGTGGTATTGCTTTGTTTCATTTCCCGGCTGAAATGGCGAGGGAGAAGTGATGTTCATTAAAGGGAAACCAGTCCCGATCAGTGCTGTCAAAAGTACTCACATCCATTACTCATGTAGTAGTAGAGACCCTAGCGTTAAAAACTGATTTCTGTGGAAGTACAACCTTTTTACTCAAGTAAAAGTACTGGTTTGAAAACTACTTGGTATAAAAGAAAAAAAACATGCAAGGAAAAATGCCATTAAAATGACATTTTTAATGGAATATGACTATATTGGTACATTAAATTGTGGCTGTATATAATTACATTGAAAATGTATGCATTTTTTACAATGCACTTTAAAGAAACATATATGTGCGCTATTAAGCATTAAAACTTATTACACAGTGTAAAATATGAAAAACGTTTTCTCGTACTCTTTACAGTTCTGGTATTTTGTTTGTCTTACATGTAGTTCGAGGTCTGACCCAGAGGGGGCGCAACCCCGATTATATTCGTGCTGGTCCTTTTGAGACCATTTAGATACGATAATTTTCAGATTCAACTTTATTGTCATCGTGCAAGGTACGTGAGACAAGGTACGGAGACAATTAAATTACAGTCTAGACAAGAAAGAAAAAAAATATC
Source organism: Paedocypris sp. Pulau Singkep (assembly GCA_017309775.1). NCBI lineage: Eukaryota > Metazoa > Chordata > Actinopteri > Cypriniformes > Paedocypris > Paedocypris sp. Pulau Singkep. The sequence continues at coordinate 11,163,942 of MU204250.1, read as the reverse complement.
CAAAATAAAGCTTGAACTCTGTATTGTACAGTCATATTTTATATAAGCAAAATTGTCAATTCAAGGTTTTTAAGACATTTTAAAAGTAATTTCATCTGAATTTTCTGTTATATATAAATATAGTCTATAGCATATCAAGTATTTTGATATCAATTGATGTAAAATTTGTATCAATAATCATTAAAACATTTCATATTATAGTAAATATGTGTATGATAAATATACAGTGTATATATACATATATATGTATTTTTTTTATCCAATGGTACAATATATGTATTTGTTAATTTTTCAACACAAACCAAGGTTGAATTCACCCAGTCGTCACTATAATTATTTCACATTAGCTAACACGAAACGAACACTAGCCTTTCCCATTCTGCGTTCCCACTCATTTAGGCAAAGCGGAAAAGAGCTGCGAATCCCATGCTGTGTTTAAAATGATTGAAGTAGTGGCCTCTGTGCTTCTGGGAAAATATGTTTTGCACAGATTGTCAAACATATAAATTTGCTAAATGCATGGGGCAATTAAGACAAATGAAAGAGAATGCACTGCAGCGGGCAGCCCTAATGCACTAATTTTATTGATTGCGACTCATGAAAGGAGTTTTTAGTCGGAGTCCATGACAATATCAAGTACCAGGGTGGGAGGCGAGATGGCAGCGATCGCTGATAAACTGCCTCTGAAAGCCCGTCCAATATCACACTAATGCCGTTTCCAAATCCACTGATGTGGATCTTTGTGGCGATTCAAGACAGAGCAACAACGTTGGTAAACTCGTCCAAACAAACTTTGATTGGTTTTTGATGAGACAGTTAAAACTGTGAAAAGCGCCTTACAAATGCTCTAATCTTGAACTTTTATTGCGAGTCTGGTTGACTTCCTGTTCTCCTAAACCAGTGATGCCCAGCCAGCAGCCCGTGGTCCATGTGTGGCTCGCACTTTAATTTCTAAATTTGCACACTTATTTTGTGATTTCAGTTCCTGTGAAAGAATTCTGAGAACAATTTGTGTTTTTTATTCTAAAAATGTCACACATTTTGGACTCTCCAACTTTCACATTTGGCGGTAATTCCAAGTTTGCACAAAGAAAGACTGTCAAACTTTAACCGTGATGAAGAGCATAACCGTGGACATCATTTTGCGCTGAGAATCATGACAAATTTCGGTCCAAACACTCTCAAACTGGCTTCTGAAAAACAACAGCAGACTCCACTAATAAAATAATTAACCCTAACTTACAAAGGTCCTAGATATCGAAAATCCAGAGTGACAAAATGCGTCGCTGCAAAAATGTTGTCCCAAGTTTCGAAAAATTTTTGCTATACGGAAGGAGCGCGTCTTTTTCTTACCGCTAGCATGTAGGGAGACGAGAGTCCAGACATGTATAAAACCGTTGTTTAATCTTCTTTGCACATCAAATAGAGAAAAAACAACAAAAACACTAGTTCGTTTCAGAGATCTTGATTCCAAAACATAAAATAAACTTGAATTCTCCCAGAATGGCGTTGTTCTTTTCTCTCCGCCGTAGAGCTGACGTCATGCAAATCAATGAGAATTCCGTAACATCGTGAGAGCCGTTACCAAGCGACGTCATTATGAAAATCTCAGGGATTTGCATGACGTCATTTAAAGATGGCGACAACAGTTTATGTGGGATTGTCCGTAAATCAATATATACTGTAACTGTACCTTTATAAACTAAACAACTGCTATCTAACATGTTTTTTTTTACCAACATTTTATTGTTTAAAAACAAAAAAAAATGTTATGAATCTATAAAGTTATGGCCCAGACTAGATGGGTTACATGTAAATTGCGGCTCGACAAAATGTTCTCTCTGCACGGAATGAGGTACCACCATATATGTCAATATAATAAAATTAGACGACAACTTCTTTTTTTGCGTTTCACCATCCAGCCTAATTTTTAAACATCAAGTTTTAAATATCAATATTTAATCTTCGTATACATTGTGAGTCACGCAATTCACTGCAAAGTCAAGATTGGCCCATATTATGAAAGGCTGAGCGTCACCGTAGTGACACCACAGTTGACATTTTCAGCCTGTATTCATAGCTGTTATTTTCAGTTTGAAATTCCATCGGTTCTGTGTCAGCGCAAACCAAACGAGAAACTCTATTTATTCAAGGCGAACACAGTTTTCTCCGCTAATCTCCCACCGCGTGCCCAGTGTCTGACAAAACAGGCGAGCAAAGGTGCATTTATCAACAAGGACGACAAGGATGAAATACCGCCGCTTTTCTCCCATTTCGCCACAGAAACGTCAGCCTGATGGACCTTCCTGGAGATCTCGTCTGTAATGCCGAGACACTGCGCTCTCACTCCACAAACCGTTGGGCAGATAAAAGAAAAAGACTGACCGGCAACTCGAGTGCGGTCACACTGTGGTGCATTTGCTCACCATTTATTCCTCTTTGCCAAAGCCTCTGCTTTAATAAAAACTCACACTTGCTCAGAAAGGAAAGCATTAGGAGGCAATTTCGGTTAATTGGTTCGGTTAAAATGATGTTAACTGGGACACAATTGGATTTTATCCCAATTAACCAGCCAGTGTTTTTTGTTCTGATTAAATTAACGTATGACAAACGTACATCTGTTTTATTCCTGTAATATATTACAAGAATATAATAGGGTTTGTGCAGTGATTAATAGAGTTGAACACTACACTGAGTAGAACAGAGTTGGACACTACACAGAATGAGACACTACACAGAGTTGAACACCACACAGAGTTGGACACCAAACAGAGTTGGACACTGGACAGAGTGAGACACTACACAAAGTTGAACGCCACACAGACTTGATCACTGGACAGAGTTGAACGATACACAGAACGAGACACTACACAGATTTGAACACCACACAAAGTCTAAACTACAGAGTTGAACACTACACAGAGTTGAGCACCGTACAGAGTTGAACGCCACAAAGAGTTGAACACAACACAGAGATAAACACTACACAGAATTAGACACTACACGGAATAGAACACTACACAGAATTAGACCCTACACAAAGTTGAACATTACACAGAGTTAAACCCCGGACAGACTTGAACATCACACAGAGTTGAACACTGCACAAAGTTGAACACTACACAGAGTTACACAACGTACAAAGTTAAACACTGGACAGAGTCGAACACAACACAGAGTTGAACACTACACCAGAAAAGAAGAAAACGAAGGACAGGCACAACGTCATACTTTTAAAAAAAACGAAGATATAAACCGAGCTTTCACACTGAGAAACTGACAGAACGGCACAAACCTGCACTACATTATTTAAGAAACACATCTCAAATCTCAACAAAAGCTTTTCTAAGCAACTAAAATGACAAACACGGAAAAAGCTTGAAAATCTAGCAGGACACCGGCGATCAAGTACACAGCACCGTACGCTCTCTTCCCTCTCTCTCTCGCCGTTCTTCTTACTCCCAACACACAGAAACACAGCCACTTAAAATAATGGAGACGAGGCTCCTGGCATCCCTTCCGCAATTTAGCATCCGGCAACTGGTGGAGACAAGCACAGTCGCCCCTTATCAATCCATATTAAGGTCGCCTTCAGAGTTCTGTTTCGGAAACACTGGATATGAAGCCCCGCAGCACCAGGCTGTAAATAAAGCGCATAAATGTGCCACGGCAGACAACCGACTCTTTCCATGTTAATAGGAGAGCGTTGGTCACCCGGAGCTTAAATAATGGCCTCCTGCCCCTATCTCTGGGGTCAGGCACCTAGGTGGCTGGATTTATAGAGTTAGCAAATTGCTTTTCTATCCTCATTCTTCGGCCCTGTTTCTGTCTGCTGGAGCTTTCTTTCCGTGCGAGGCGAGGATGATGGAGGGGAAGCGGGGGTGATTGGTCTGTTTCTGGCTAACTGTGAGCAGGACACGTCTCAAGGCCGGAGGAAAGTACAAAAAGGCTCCCATCAAAAGCAACAAGTCCCATTACAAAGACAGTTCTCGACAACACTGGCATGCGTCATCCCGGCTCATAGGGCCGCGGATATGCTGCAGTCAGACAGAGTGATTCCGGTGAATGTGAGACTCGGGATTGCCTTCCAAGGGCAGACGGAAACAAAGGTCGTCCGTGTGAGACAAGCTTTGTAAATGAAAGACGAGACGCGTCAGTTGATGTTAACAATTATTGCCGTTTGGTTGCTAGTTACGGGGCTGTAAATCTGATTTCAACAATCGTTGAGAGTTTGAAGACACTGTGATTTATAGAGAAGAAGAACAAAGGAAGTGAGTGTGTTGGTTAATTTGGCCACTAGGGGCTGTATCATTTAATCATACAGTGAAGTGACACACACACACACACACACACAAACCCGGAGCAGTGGGCAGTTTTAAGCGTGGCTTCGGGTGGTATTGGTAGAACGGAGAGAGGGAATGGGAAAGCGATCTCTTTGACACAGGTCCAATTCCCAATTTCGCCTTGACGTAAAAAGCGTTTACAGAATATTTACAGAACACATCATCTGATTAGTGTTTACATGCAGAGTAAAATTTAATTTTTATCATACAGTAAAGTCTCTTATTTTAAAGCTGCAAGGCAACTTTTTGGCGACTTTTTTTCCCTTTGTGTTTAATTATTGAAACCATTTTGCCTTGGGTCTGTTGGTCTAAAATAAAGTGGCTCACTTTTCTCTCCTTATGCATTTTTTTAAAATAGTCAAAAGTAAAAAAAAAAACATTGAATAACTTCTAATCCCAAATTATGTGAAATGTGTTTTAATTAGTAGACAGAATAAAGTAAAATGTGTTTTTACTTTTGTTAACTTTTTACTGTTGAAACAAATAGCAAAGGTTCGGCTGGAATAAAATGGAGTGAATAAATCATTTTTTTTCCCTTTAGAAATGAATCGGTAAAATAAAAAAAAAATAAAAAAATTAAACCCATTTTTGTAATGGTATATTAAAATAAGATAGATCTGAAATACTCACTTGATAGCAAATGATGAGATTTTATATAGAGATCATTTTTTAACTAAATAAATAAACAAAAGTATTTTCCACAATAAATCTTTCTTTCAATTCAACAAAATAAAGATGTCCCAGGCAAAAAAAAAAAAACAGCTATTACCCTCGGAAAATGCAATATTAGGTTATCTTAACGTATCAACATCTAGCACAGCAAGACCACCATAAATCCGTACATATTGAAACATTATTCAAAGTGTTATAAAACGTGCAGAAAAATAATAGAAGGAAATGAACCATACTCCACTGTACAAGGAAAAAAAATCAGCAAAAGACATGCAGATGATGTGCAGAGGGAAAACAAATCACCGAGAAAATGAGAACAATTTCGAGCTACGCTAACACACTGTACCAATAAATGTTCCCGTCAAAACACATTTCCAAACGCACCCAAATCTGTCATTGGGAAGAACTGGATGTGCACAACAGATCCACAATGACAACTGTAAGTGAAGGAACGATCAGGGGAAAACACAAGCCGAGAAAGACTCGTCACATGACTGAGTGTTACAAACTTAATGTTGTGCTGAACGACTGCAGAGTTTCTCTTAGTTACAGTGTTTCAATCATTTTACACTTGACAGTGTTTGATGTTGATAGAAATAGAGAGAAACTACCTTTACTCGCTACAATTACATACAGTATACACTTACATACACTATATAGAGAGTATCTCGCTACAAATAAGCAAAAAATAAAATAAATGAAAATCCAATTACATTTACGTAAATGTTAAAACATGTAACTAAATGTAAAAAATGTGTGTTTTTTAAAAAGAAATGTATACATTTAAATATATATTATTCTACTGATTTATTAGAATAACATATTATCATTATTACATGTTAATATACATTTATAAAAATAAAACAAAAACAAAGGGTCCAAATGCCAAACTTTAAAATGATAGTGAACTATTCTTAACATTAAACCAGTAGGAAGACAATTTTTGTCCATTTATCAAGAGGAATTGATTCATTTTAGATATAGTAAAAAAAAACATACATAGTGCTGCTGACATCTGAACTAGTAGAAGAAGTAAGAAGAAGAAAAAGAAGAAGAAGAAGAAGAAGAAGAAGAAGATGAAAACCTTTATTTGTCCCAACAATGAGAAATGTACATTTTGCAATATGTAAACAATAAATAAAGAAAATTAATGCATACAATTTTGCATTTGATTTCAAACTTTGCCGGCTACTTAACAGACTGTGCTCATAATATAAAAAGTCTTAGTTTTGTAATAAAAACGATTATTAAAGACGATTGAAACCAATCAGCAAGTTTAAGTTTCTATTTAATGCTTATCCTAGCCATTGTCACCTCTATTCTGTATATCGGTATTTTTTCCTCACTTTTGTTGCTTTATGTTTCTGCTAACTTTACAAAATAACAAATCAATGATAATCGTTTTGCTCAAATACATGTGACTCCAGGGCTTTTAAAGTTGATGTTTGAAGAACTCAGCAGCAAAAACTGTATTTCAAAAGGAAAACATTTCCAGTCTGCATAAGAAAAAGAAAAATAAAGTGGCGAATCTCATACAGGCTGTCAATTGTGAATCAGCGAAGTGTGTGTGAGCTGGAGCGTTCCTGCGATCAATAAAATGACCCTGAACATTTGGTCAAGTCAAGCGTCATCCTGCTCCCATGTTAATCTTTGAGTGCTTCAATTTGCCTTTGAATTCAAAAGAGCGGTTTCAGAGATCCGTTATACTTTCTACAAAAACGATAGGAATGTGAAGACTGTCTTCGAAGGAACTGAAAGAAATACAGATTTACCGGAGTGCTTGACCACTAAAGGGACCAAATTGTTAATTTATGGTCCAATTACGTGTATTTAGACAAAAAAAAAGTTGGGCTGAGTAGCTTTTATGGTGGGTTCTTTTATATAGTAAACCAATTCAGAATTAAGAAGAGGTGCGCCTTAACTAATGTGTCAACAGTTGTTTTGTTTGTGTGAGCTGTTTTTACAAAATTTGTTTATGAATTTTAAATGATACGTATCTCGGTGGACAATTGTGGTCACCTACAACAGTTGAATGTCCAGGAGAAACGTGAAGTCTTAATATATTATTGTAAATTTACCTCACAAGGTTATTCTCATGAGCAAATGGAACAGCATGAACATGCATATTTCAGAAAGAGGCGGAAAACTGAGGGTGTGGAGGGGGAAAAAAAAGTGACTCAATGGCAAAAACCTTGAATGGATTCATTCCACTGAAGTGAGATGGGCATGAGCGTTCAGGATGATGACTCGTGATCATTTCAGTACGATCCGTATCTTCCACAGCCACGAGCATCACTCAGAGAGTCTGACACTTCTTATCCCTTTCCCTCTTTCTCTTCTTCTGAGGGTTCAGCGTGAACTGCAGCACCGGTTCCAAATGATCTCAGCATCTCAAAGGACATCAAAGCACCAGTCACAATAGCTTTTAAAGAAGCTCCAGATTACACCACTGTAACAATGAACATTCACGGATGTCAACCTGAGACAAATGTCAAAGCCACACCGTCTCAAAGTCAAAGTCTGGCTTTGAGGTAGAGGATGAAGATTAATTAAACCCAAGCCATTACAATAGACACCAAACGATTTCTCAGTGTTTGATGGACGTAGATTAAAGCAAAGACAAATTCTGACAAAAATGGCGCACATACGTGCCTCTAGTAAACCTAATAACGACACAAACAAACACCTCAAAAGCAACAATCCCTCGCAAGAGGACCAACATTATGTTTGGCGACTTTCAGCACCATGGACGGTTCCCGAAACGCGCAAACAAAGAAGTTCTTCAATGAGTTTCGGTGCGTTTTAGTTGGTAACGTGTTCACAAATAGTACGATTAATAGTACGACTTACTCACCGAAACATACGCCAAAACATTCTTACAACGTGGTAAAAACCAACACACTAAGGCATTCACTTGTTACCGAATATTCTGATTCATTTAACCGTCTTCGCGAATCGTCGGTTGACATCGCGAGATAAGTTTCCGCTAATCAAACCGGGTCTTGAACGCTCTCGCGCGCCTTTTACGTCCAAACACGCGACGGATTTTACCGCCCTCGAACGTTAAACTTCCAAAGTGCACCGCAAATCTTACCTTACGTGTAACGTGCGAGCAAACGGTACAATCGCCTCAGAATTCCCTTTTTCGCAGGCGGCGAGAAGTGACAAACGGGCAAGCGGAAATGCCTCACGGACGCAGTCGAGGACACCACGCGTAGTTTTCGGAGCTCGTGAAATCGCCTCAAGTTCGGCTGTAATCCCGCGTTCGTCCGTCGTTGACTCCGGGGCAAGTTTGCTGGCTGAGGGGCTGATGGTGAGGACCGAGCGGGAGCGCGTCATACACGCGAGGATGTGTCACGCGCAACTGAAGCCGCGTGTGTGCTTTGCTCACATGATTCCCCACGCCGGAATTTCCACAGAGTAAGTGGGACTGGGCTACCTAGGGGATGCTGCGAGTATTACTGTGTGATGTCTTTATTTAGCTTTCAGATAGAACTCGAGGACTTAACGAGAATAAAAAGAAAGAAAAAAATCGTCCGTTTGAGGTCGGAATCATTACTGAACATAAAAGCCTGTTGATTTCTTGTGTACAGTTTAAATCTGCTGTGTCAGTTATTTGAGTAGCCAGGATTACTAGAATCTTCACTCGGGTCTTCCGAGATGGACAGATTTTCTCTCTTTCTGCCAAACGCATTAAAACAAACGATACAAAGCAACTTCTCAGGTACTCAGTGACAAATCAATCCAGTTTAAATCAAATTTATGCAGCTTGATCCCAACGGTGGATGTGAAAACAAAAAGACTAGTTTAAAATGAGGGCACTCAGGGGTGAATTACCACAGTGCTGTGGGGTAAAACACCATCAACCTTTAAAACGACTCCAATGCTGCAGTTCATTCACACCTCTTTCTTTGACAATGGGGACGCACATATTTCGATTGAGAAGAAATAAAGGAACAGTAAAAAGTCACATGACCAAATGGTCCTGAAATATTATACAGGCCGTATTTACATTTACAAGCGGTGAGTGGTAAAATATTTCTAAAATATGTACATGTCTAATATACATCCTGAGCCGCGGTCAAGGCTGACTGGCTCGGTCCTCTTGACTCCTCACAGAAGAGGAACGGTGTCCGATGTTGGTCTGGAAGAAGTTGTTGAGACCATCAAATCCTTGATTGAAGAGAAACTCTTTGTACCAGGCCCAGTACTTCCCGCTCTAAGGCACAAAAAACGAGCGGTTTCACATTATAATAGCATGTTTTCAGCCATGAAAGGTGCCAGACATGGCATCATAAAAACATAAAATGGCATATTAGTACCTTTATGGAACCGAGATCCACACTCTTTCTCTCTGGCCAACACTGTCAACACACACAAAAAGAAAGAAACGGCACATAATCATTGCTTGTCCTTTCCTTTCAGTCTTGGGAGAATTCTGCCGTCGAACCGAAAAAAGACACTTGTATTATTAAAGATAATGAAAACTCCAGTCTCACACAGTTCCCATGAATAATAAAAGGTGATTCAGTATTAATAGATCCGCTATAAAAGATACATTAATACCACAATTACCACCTTGTCCAATCCCAACGTTATCAGTGAAAAGTGGAGGCTTGGCTCTGCGCAGTGGCGACACTGGGCACAATAGTCCATTTGCTTTAGTTTATGCCATTGTAAACGTTTATTTATTGTTCTAAAAGAAGCCAGCGGATCTCACTCACCCTTTGATGAAAGTCTACAGCGTAGCTGAAAAGCGCCGGATGGTGGTTGAGATCAAATCTGTTCCAGGATTCTGGTACTTCACTTCGAGCAATTAGATCCTCGTCGATCTCCAGTCCTGAACCCGGTGAGGACCAGCAAGAGTTCCACAAGGAGTTGACCATGGCGTGAAGCTTCGAATTAAACTCATTGTAGGTGGCTCTGCTTATGTGAAATGTTGGCTGTAAGGCAAAAGAAACGCATTTTTAATGTAAAATATATACAACGCGGAGCAGTGGGCAGCCTTAACAGTGCATGATCCAAGGAGCAAATTGGGTTCAATGTCTTGATCAAGAACTTGAGCTGTGGACTTTGCTGATCGCGGATTCAAACCTGCAACCTTTCGCTGCGAGTCCATCTTCAACCACTAGGCCACATGAGCTGCATGGCCAAAACGAACAGGAAAAGACTTGATTTATTTTTTTTTAATTATTATTATTCCTGACACGCATACAGTCCTTCTTTGGCTAAATGCAGCACTATTATCCATTATAAAAGTAGCGTAACTTTTAAACTATAGGTGCAATGTAAATCTTTTAATTTAGCCAAAACCTTAGAATCTTGTGCGTCATATCTGTAAACAAGTTGTGCACATACTGGCTCATTCTTGTTATATAAGATGAATCCGGTCATCTGGAGGTCGAAATAGTTTCGCACTGAGAATCGCATCTCTAAAGGTAACAGATATATGAACATATGGAAGATAAATGAACTGAAAACATGCGCATAATGTCTTGTTTGTTTTCATGTCAAGTTTTTTTTTATATGTAATGAAGTGTTAAGAGTTTGGTACATGAGTTTAGTTTTTGAATGATGTTTGTGGAAGACTAGAAAATAAACATTTGTTTTTTGATGCAACGAAAGAAAAAAAAGGAAAAAAAAAAACGGCAAATAAGATCTCCACCCACATCTTTAGAATTTTCAAAAGGAAACATATGTAATCACACAGAATCCCTGCAGGAAGAAATGAAAAGCGGTTCATTGAAATGCCAGAGTGGCACCCATGTTCGCCGGCCTCTTTGTCTCAGAGGGCCTTCTGTCTAGTAAACGCAGTTCTCCTTTCATCATCGGCAGGAAAAGTACGGATCACAGTGACAGCCTCCAGGACCTTCATTGTGCATTCTTACAAGCACCGCTCCAAGGTCTTTCTAATTCACCCATTATGAGTAAATTACTCGTCTTGATAAAAACGTCTTGCACGCACATTCATATGCACAATCGACATTTAAAGACTCCGTATTTACCTCTCTCTGCTGCTCTTGGTTCTTAGCCAAGGTCAGATTCTTCCTGTATCTAAAAAAGAACCAGAAAAAGGCACATATGAAGATAAATACTATATGTAAAACATATATTGACCAACACTGCAGCAAAAATGTTCTCTAAATATTATTATTATTATTATTTTGATTATTGCAATTTCTGCTTCACGAGCCATTTCTTGGCAGGTGCAAAATTTTAAATAAACCTACAGGTATATAGAAAATATACAATATTGTGTAATGTCAAATTCAGAACATTTCCAGGAAAACATATTTATACATATAAGGATCATCATCTAAATTTAAATATTTTTAAGACAAAATTTTTCCCCAAAAGCAAAATAATCTAAAACAGATCTCGAAAATCTCGTTTTGTTGAAAAAACGAAATGTAAAGGCCAAAAAAGGTTCTAGGTGTGCTACCTGTGCATGATGTAGCACAGTCGGTCTACACTGATGGAGTCTGTGGCAAACAGAGAGGGGAAGAAAACCCCTGCTGGAGGCATTATGATCAGAGGCAAGTTGAACTTCAGGAACATGTCACACACCTTAAAAAAAAAAAAAACAAACGTGTTAATAATCACAACACGTCTCAAACATGCTCCTAAATGTCATGGAGCAAAGGTAAGAGGAAATGTGCACTTCATTGGCCCAGCGGGGGGATATACAGTGGTACCACTTTTTTTACTAAATTAATTCGTGCCAACAGCAGTTTCGTAAAATGGAAATTTTGTATGTAAATACGATCACGTGTCCCGATAAAAACAGTTTTTATAATATGATAAAACATCGTAATAACTGTATGATAACTGGTGTAGCTGGATCAACGCAGACCCTGACATCAGCGGGATGTTAGCCGAGCTTCTCACTTGGGTTGTACTATTGTGCGTAAACAAACAGGCACAGACACTGTTCTGAACGTCTTTTCTCTGTAATGTTGTGGTTGAAAAATAACACGGGAGTTGGTGGCACTTGAATACTTTATTTCTTTGTGTCTCGCATAACACCTCCACCTGCCACTGGGTGTCGCAGTTTCACAACAAAACAGCGCATTTTAGTCAACAAAAGTGTCCTCAGCTAGTCCTGTGTGACGTGTCAGCGGTTCCGGAAGTAAGATACTGTAACCGTGTTACTTCTGCAAAAGTGTTTTTTTTTTTGTTTACTGGAGCACTTGAAGAATAAAAAAAACTTTTTTTATGTCTGGACTGTTGCATTTTTTGCTTAAAATATTTCAGTGAAAAAAAACTTGCTTAACATTCTTGTCGTTTAACACTTGGCCTATCGTATAGCGCAAAAAAAGTTTTTTTCTCGACGGCACTCTTCGTAAAATAGTGTCGTTTCGCTGGTCTAGAACAGAAGAATGTACCGTCTCATAGAAGGCCAGTGTGTTGTTGAGGAGAAGAATGTGATAGTTCTCCAGACAAAGTCCTTCGGATGCCAGCAGACCCACAAAGTGAACCAGCTCCATCACCGCGTCTCTGAAGCCAGATAAGCTCATGGTCCTACAAGAGAGATGCATTGAAATGTGAAGCGTACGTAGAGCTAGCAATACTGCATAAGAGTGAAAAAAAATAAATCACTGTTCAATTACACTTGCGACACAACAGATGTGGTTTTGTGTTATTCCTGGCACCCACAATGTTCTTGGAAGAGAGAGTCAAAGCATTAAAAGGAAATGGATGCATTGCGATGATGCATGGCCCACCACTACAGTCAAATAAGGTTTCGTCCTTGATCATAATTTCTCCTTCAGCCGTGCACTTCAGTAATGCAATAAAAAAAATAACCAAATCAACAGAGAGTGATAGGCGGTAGACAAAAAACATTACACAACATTACACCATTCAGCAAAGCTAAATATAAAACAAAGATATTTTAATAGTAAACACAGATGAAGTCTGAAATGAAATAAAAGCTCAGAAATCACACTTTGAAACAAGATCAAGAAATTTAAAAGCAATAAAAGCTGGCTGCACATTAATCTCAAGGTAAAGTGTGGTCTTTTCTTATTATTTCTCATCTATCAATAGACACACGAAAGCGTCATTAAAGAGTAAAAAAAAAAAAAGATTCTCAAGCACTTTATTTTGAATTGCACACATTCAAAGTCCACTACTAATCACAAAATCTAACTAATATATATATATATATATATATATATATATATATATATAGTATTCATGTATACGTGTATATCCATGTATGTATGTGCAGTATTACTGTATATACTCTATATATTCAGTATATATAAAGTTACTCCCATCTCTATAAACGCTAATGTTTATTTAAACCGCATATTTTTGTGATTTAATTTTGTTAAGCACATTTTTAATCATACTGATTTGTTCACACTGCAAAGGATTTCATATAAAATGACAATTTTCATAAAAAGTTTTCCATTTTGCTATCTGATTTGCAGATTTTGGTCTGTTTATGTGTTTGAATTGATGATTTTAGGCTCTTTAGCATCTCTGAAATAAAATATCAGAAAGCAAACATATTCTGACCATTAAAACGGTACACACAAACCACCCTTTGGCATCATTTTACATTTAGAGCAACACACAGTATTGTTACTACAACACTTCCGAAGAATTAGAGACACCAATCACCTTAATAACACAATTGTCTTTCTCACTAAACAGTTAATTTGCTTATTACAACTGAAATAATTTGTCATTTGTAATGCAAATTAGTTCGTTTGTTGGTTTGTTTGTATTCAAACCATTTTGTCTTGAAAATTAAAGCAAAGGTGGAGCAAAATGAGCAGGATGGGAGTAGAGACATCATCTCTAGATTCTCATGAACTCACATGTTGCTGCTGCTGTTGAGACTGATGTCCAAGCCTCCTGGATCTGCCCGGACCGAATGCCACGTCAGCCACTTCAGCAGCATGCTGTTCAAACACTCGATGACACTACACTGTGAGACGAGAGGTGTGAAAGAGAACATTCAGATTAGGGCTGAAAAAAAAAAGAAAAAGAAAAAAAACACCAAAGCCCACTTTCAGCTGCTCTGAGCTTCATCACATTCCCACTGAACCGACACTGGTGGTCCGCTAACTCACCTCTGTCTGAATTATGCACTTGTGGACATCATTTATTTCTGCGTGTGAGTGAGAAGTGCAGAAATCAAGATGAATGATGATAATAGACAAAAACCAACAAACCTTGAAAAACACGGTGGAGGTGAAATAAAGCTGCTTCAGGGGCTCAAAGAGAAGTTTTTTCAAGTCTAGGAAGATAGGAGAAAGGCAGCTGGGTTAAAATGTGTGAAAGCTGAAAGTGCTGAATAATAATAGAATCAGAGAACCGACAGCACTGCAGTATTTTGTAATGCTACCTCCTGCTGGCCAAAACCTTCAACTAGTGCCACATAATAAAAACACATCGGATAGAAGTCCATCATGAACAGTGTTTATTATTAACAACAACAATTTCAGCACAAAAACAACAGTAAAACAAATATATTTTACATAAATATAGAAAAATATGGATATGCACCAATTAAATTGATCACTCAATGTAACAAACGATTTCTAAGCCAAGGAGAATTAAGGAAAATGAAAAAGAGAACTTCAATCGTTTCTCTTTTTCTAAATGTATACGCAAAATCCAAATGTAATAAGTCTTAAAACAACCATATATACTCATTTGGGTATCCGGAGGAAAAATAAAAGGTGTAATTAAATTTATAAGCTGCTAATTCTAGCATTGCTGTTTGTGAAATTTCTATTACAATTATTCAAATAAAAATATTGCCATTTTCATTTGTTCAGTTTTCATTGACTATTCAGTTTGCAATTTAGCAAATGATTAACGAAAAAATAGTCAACATCATCAAATCAAAGAATTCCAACTCAGAAAATTTAGGAAAAAAATGGACTGAGTGTGGACCAGTTCTTCTATTCAAGTTACTCGGCAACAGAAACAGAGGATTGTGGGAGACTCACAGCAGCTGGGCATCAAGGGGATGTCAGTGAGAAGCTCCAAGATCTGCGGCCGGAGCAGACTTCCATCCCACACATTCAGAAACTTATAAAGGAAGCTTTCCGTGCTGGAGAAACCCTCCTGAGAACATTGCACAGACAAAGATTCTGTCAGCGTGAGACTGGAGAAAAACAGTGATATTCCAGGAACAAAGTGTGTGAATTTAGCCGTCCACACATAGAGGACAGATTCAAGTGCCGGGGTTCGTAAAGACAAAAAAAAAAAAAAAAAAACAGCACCCGCTGCTTATTTCTCACGGCTAGCTTTGCTCATTCCCTATTGGGCAATCTTTTTGTTCTGTTGATGGGCTGTACCTGCAGGAACTGTTGTGATAATAGGATGGTGCTCAGGAATCGGCAGGCCTCCGAAGTGTTGTCAGAACTTCCATCGGCAGGACACAATAAAAACTCTGGAACAGAACAGGGAAAAGAAGCTGAATCATATCATCGATGACTTAAACTGTGCTGAATTGGTTCGCATCACTTTAATAATCAATAATTTTTCTGCGATTTGGGGGAATTCCTTTCATCAATTGACTATGGTGTTCCCCAGGGTCCTATTTTTGGCCCTTACACTTTTTTTTTTACTGCCACTATGTTATTTTTTTACAGAAACATAATGTAACATTTTTATGCAGTGACTAATTTCTAATGCTCTTCATAGCCATCTTGAAAACTCATGTCACAGTCAAAAATTAAAAAAAAACACAGTTGATAGCAGGGAACAAACACAATCAAAACGCTCTGTTTGCTGTGCAAAATAATCCTTCGCCACGATCCTCTTCACATGGCGTCGGATAAAGAAACAACTGGAAACAGCTCTGCGCCTGTGCGGACTGGAGTGCAAAGGCTCTTGGGATCGGCTGAGAATTCTGGGAGATTGAGGTCGGATCATTATCATGATCATGAATGAATAAATAAATAAATAGAATAAATTGTCATTTCCAAACGTGAATGATCTGTTCAACATAGGTTTTGTTATAAAGGTGTGAAAGGTTTTTTACCCTCTTGCAGGGAGTGTCCCAACCAGAAGTTGAGTCTCAAGAAGGCCGACTCGTCTTGTACACAGTCCAGATAATGAAGGGAGAGAGTTGATCTCAGCAGTGAACCCATCTGGGCAGGCAGCTGGAAAAGAAATCACGGCCACAGCATTAAGCAGCAAAACGCCATGCAACGTTTCTCTGTGCGACACCGAGGCACTGGATCATATGCAAAAGCTGTCAAAACAGCTGCGGGCTAATAACACAATTCAGCCAAGCTCTTGGCTCCTGCGCTAAAAATGACAGCTTACAAACAATCGAGATGAAGCACACTTTCAACTATTCTGCATTGTCTAATGATCAGATTACGCTCAGAATAGCAGCTTCTGTCACTCTCAAAACAGCTGCCTCTCAATACGGGAATTTCGCAATTAGGATTGACGACAGACAACGAGTCGTGTAATTAATGACCAAAAGTTCCATTTGTTTGAGAAAGGCTGGTTCTAATTAGTTCTAATGCAGGAGAAGAGAGGAATTACTCATCCTTCTCCATGGACACCACTGATGGGTTTTATCCAGCTGACTGACTCCACTGGTTCCACTTGCTGTTACAGACCACAACATCAACTTAACTGCTGGGATCATAAATTCAGGAAATTGCTGCGTTTTAGCATAATTTATTCAACTTTAGTGGGACTGAATTCCTTGACCGTGCCAACAGCGCTATTGTTAATTTTCATTTGGCATGATAAAATATTCCAAATTAAGCTAATTCATCTAGATAACCGATTTACAAATGCTGTGATAATTGCAGGTAAAACCAAAAGACCATGAAGTAAAAAAAAAAAAAAAAAAAAAAGAAAAAGAGCGGAAACCACCACTAAATAAGATTTCTGAAAGAGGCTTGGCGCCACCAAGAGGTCATGTAGAGACATTGACCCTTCAGGCCAGTAACTTTTGAAGTTCACTGGCCCGACTATCAAAACCACTGGCCCAGGTCGACGCCCATTAATCGCAAAAAAAAAAAAAAAACTAAAAACTGTTTGCTTGAACAACATGAATATCATTGTATATTGTTTCATGTAGGTTTAGAGTACAGCAAATTTGAGCAAAAACAGAACAAGTGCAATTCTCTGCCTTTTCTTTTCGTGTTCTCTTTTGCTTTCCCTCAATTCCTCGTGATTTTTTTTTTTCTTCCTTGAAAACATGTCACCTAGCTCAGTGGTGCCCATTTTTAAACATTTTTGTGTCTTGGGCCCAATACCGCACCTATTTTTCCAGGACTACTTCCACAGTGTCTCTATAAATAAGTATCCAATGCATTACCAAAGTTGAAAGATACAGAACACCATTCTTAGGGTCAATCATTAAAACTACAACACTGACTTTCTCTCTGGAGCGAGCTGAGAAAATCGATAATAAAAACATGATAATTTTTTTAGATTTAGATTTAGTTTTCCTGAACACCAGTGATTTTTACTCAATGAACTCAGGAAAAAACGACTATTGCAATGTGGAATATAGATTCAGGCAAGTTATAGTAACATATATAGCACAAATATATAGCTATACTATATCTAGTTCATCTTATAAGTAGCCCACAAGCCTAAAAAGTCAAGAGTTTGAGATGCCCCTGATCAACAGCATGCCAAATGTTAATGTGTCTTAGCCAATGAAAAAAAAAAAAGTTAAATATAAGTCATGCTACTTGTCTGAAGCGTAACAAATAGATACCGTTTTTGGATTTGTAATAATGCAAAAAGGTGATTAAGACATGCCTAGTTTAAACAGTCAGACTTACCTCTATATTGTGAAGGTTTTCAATCAAGTCTTTAAAAGAACGAAGCTCTTGCAGCCGGACGCTCTTCTTTCTGCCGGTGATCTCAAAAGTCGAGGACAAGGGAGGAATCTCCAGGTGATTGCGTTTCTATTTCCACAAAAGTGAGAATCACAACAACTTAGATTTAACATTAAATACGGAGACTTCAGAGTCTCATAATCATCCTCACCCTCTTTCTGGACGGCTTTTCTGCCGCATCAACACTCAAGGCCTGGTCCGCCAACACAGCACTACTGACTTTCTTCTGTACAGCACTTAGAGCTGCTTTCCAGGTGGAGTTGTGATTTTTAAATCCGGTCTGATTAGAAGAGTAAAGTGAGTGAGAGGAATCCAAAAATAAAGTACAACTAAGACAAAATCCAAACCTTCACTTTTGCGGGAATAGATAGAGTCACTAAATCTGGCCGAAACACTCTGTAGAGCGCCAGGAGTTGTGTGAGGAATGGCTGTTTACCCTAGTTAACAATATGAGAAGAAAACAGAGCCAACATGGAATTTAAACTCAGTTCACAACAAATACAAGCAGCATGCATTCATTTACCATCTTATTCTGCATGATGAGCAGATTCCTGACTCTATCTGGGCGAACTGTAAGAAAGAAGTAGTTATGGCTTTGTATAATGGCACATACACAAATCCAAAGCTGTAATAAACGTACCGTGCTCCCTCATAGTCAAAAGATAGAGTAAATGACAGATAAAAGGACACTGGAAAAAAAATCACAGATGATTTGAGTAAGATCAAGCAACACATTTACAGGGAAACAGAGCGGTACCCCAACTTACAAAATGAATTCACGCAGAGAGCTATTTTGCTCTGCGAACATTTAATGTGCCTAAATGATTAAATATCGGAAATAAATGTAATAAAAGACATGAAATAAAGCAGTTGTTTAGTTTGCCCTTTGAATTACGTCAAGCAAATCCCTGAGACCGACACATTGTTCGACACATTTTCATGTTTCAGTCATATGTTTTTTTCTTAACAACAAAGGCACTTACATAGTTTCTGTTTTTCCCCGTGGTATCGAGTATCGATACTTTAAGTATTGTATCAAAGTTGAATTTTCTAGTATTGTGACAACCCTACTACGCTAGCGATAAGAAAAAGACATGCTCGTTTTGTAGAGCAAACATTTTTCGGAACTCAGGTCGAAGTTTTGGCAATGACGCATTTCGTAAGTTGGGGTACCATTGTATGTGAAAAATCACTCACCAGATGTTCTTCGGTCACAAAGCTGAAGATGAAGCCATAAATGGACCTCAGGTCATCTTTGCAATCAATCAGGTCAAAAACTGTGAGGACCCAGCGGACGAAGAGAACCTTAAAAGAAAACGCAAAAGCATTATTTTCCTGACAAAAGCTGTCAAATGCTTATGAATATACTCCTCTCACCTGGGCATTCATTGGCATTTTGCCCACACACAGCCATGATATTCCTCTCACAATGGCTTCCTGTGGCACCGTCGAGTTGGGGACGAGAAACTTCAACACTCGGGTGCAATTCACCACTCCTGAGGATTGCGTTTAATGTGTAAGAAACAACCAACACGAAGCGTTCTGTGAATTATTTTACCTGCATTAAGGCTTAAAGCCAAATCCAGCAGCGTCACAATGGCCCCCGGAGGAAGACCCTTATTGAGAGCTATCGTCTCCACCACCGTTATGTTCCTCTGCAGATCATCATTCCCTCTCACGACTGTTCCAGCTTTCACTATTTATATAAAAAGACAAACAAACATTACATCTCAACAGAAAGTCTGAGGTCAAATGGCAAACCTGGGCACAGTTTGAGTACGAGTCAAAGCAGTAAAACTCAACTAATGGCTAAACTTTGCATTAGTCTGATAAACGAGGTTAGATGGGAAATGCAAAACGTTTTTATTATTATTTACCTAATGTATAGACTAAAACTGCATTCATTTTATATTGGAGATTACTTTTATTTAGTATTCAGTTAGCCTTTGGTCCATACACACATCAGTGAAACCGTATGCTTTTCGCAAAATGTACTAAATAATTTGTATTTATTCAATTTACAATTTAAGTCATGTGGTTTTTTTTTTTGCCTTTACGATACATTTTCCTCGTAGAGCCCACCAGAAAACCGCCCACCCATAACATACAGTCGAAGAATAAAAAACGGTAGTTAATTAAGAAGTCTTGAGTGTTTAAACTGCAAAACAACCGTAAAAAGGCGAGTGGTGAATGTTTGTAAGTTAAAATAAGCCCAGCTGTTTCTCTTACCCTGAGACAAATACTTCACCGAGTTCCCGAACGGATCCTTCTCGCCCCTTTTCTTCTCTTTTTCGGCTAAGCGCAAACTCTTGTTGCTTGCAAAAGAGCTGGAGGAGTCATTTCCTCCAGGCGGATCAGAGTCTGAGCCCGTCAGGTTCGGCAAATCGCCCATTTTGTTCACTACATAGTATTTTTGTTGTTTCGTTCGTGACTTCCTCAGTCGCCTCAGTTTCTCATTCAAACCAGACGCCAAATCTTCCACGACCGTTTGAACATGCGCAGTGAGTGCTCGAGTGTACGTCACTTCCGCCGTTTGAGACGGTTCCGTTACCCGAAGCGTAAGCATCAAAACAAAAGATTTGTTTTTAAATACAACAATGGGTATATATTAAACATCCGCATTATTTAATACAAATTTTCAAAGCGTATTATGCATTGTATCTAAACTAAGTATAACAAACGTCATGGGGAAAAGTACACATCGTAGTTTTTTTGTTTGATTAAGACAAAACATTTATTTGCTTTAAATTATATTGATTTTTTTCAATACGTTTTAATCATTTTAATCTTCACTTAACTAGTTTAGTATGTGTATGAAATAGTAAGAACTAAATTTCGTGAATAAAAGTCCCCGATCAAAACATTTTTTAACGACGCCGAACGTTCAGTAAAACGAAGAGCTCAACCTTAACGCTATGGAGGAAATTATGTTTTTTGTTTGTTATTTTGTTGAATTATTGTCAAAACAGTACTATTTTAGTACTAAAAACAGTAAATACAATTCGCATTTAAATTTCAAACGAACACGAATACATTGCGCCATCTGTCGGACGGGCGACTGACCACTAGCGTACATATAAAAACAAACACCATTCTTTTTTGCGTCTTAAATATAACCTTTTTTGCTTATATTTGTTGCGTACTCAATATATACGAATTGTAAAATTGTTTTGCAATGCATAAAAAATGGGCATTTCAAAATCGAAAGAAAAAGATTTTCAAAACAGAGTAAAAAGAGATTTGCTCATCATATCAATTGAAACAAAATGCTAATTAGTTAATGTTTACTATCATACAACTCAATAGCAAACAGACCAACGAATTAATTGCATATTGCATTGTTATTATTATTGCATAAAGTTTAAGGCAGAATTCACAAGTCTGCAGTGTAATTCCATCAAATATTCAACATACTTCAGAGCAACATACTACAGAATTTTGATCATAATAAATGTGCAGTTATTGTATTTTCAAACATCCAAATATTAAAACATTTAATGTAGCTATTAATGACAATACGGTACTTGATTTTCTCCAGCCCCAGAGAAATTCTATGAAACTATAGATTTGCATTTTATTTTAAGTAAGACATGTTGTCTAAAAGCTGAATAACAATAAAATATGTAGAATATTTTACACCAATTAGATTCCAGAATGACTTTATTGGAGTTTTTCACGAGGAGAAATCTGCTGGAAATTATTGTAGATTGGATTTTATTTTCATGCAAACAAACACAACAATCAAACATGTTCTAAACCAAGTCCAAGTAACAAAAAGCTGATTCTTAAACGTCCGAGGGTTCTTAAAAAAAACTTTGGTTGCTACATCAGATTCTTTCGATCTATTATGTGCCGTTCATCAGTTATGTATTTGCATTTCACAATCCAACACTAACGTCGGATACAGTAACGGCAATACAGCATTTGAGTTCAAATCGTAAACAACATTTATGGGCCTAAAAACAATAACAATAATAAGTCGTAAAAAAAAAAAAAACGTTCGTACAATATCACAGCTTGATTTTCATTGGCATGAAGAATATTGTTTAAACACGGCAGAGAACAACTGCCATTAAACCGGTTGCCATGGTGAAAATCTTTTTTTTTTTTCAAGAAGAGGTTTTCCAAGTAAATCAGAAAAAAAAAAAAAAAACGTTGGGCTTTCGATTCGTCACACCGGGACAGATATTCACCGTCTTGGGCCACTGTCCGTTATTTCCTCGAAGCAAAACCTCTGTGCAGGAGCGTTGGAGCTAAGAGACTTTTATTTTGTTTTTTTCCTGGGCGTTGATCTGCTCGTCCCGTCTCTCATCCCTCTCGGGTCGCTCTTCGGTTTGACGGGCGATCAGCAGTCGACACGTCAGCAGGATTCCAAACACCAGGGCGTGTGCGTAGCGTTTCAGCGGGTCGCCCACCAGCTGGTGGAAGAACAGCACCGCCAGCATCACCAGAAGAAGAACGAAGTTGGCCACGTCCTTGGGCCGGCCCGGGACCAGGGTGAGGACCACTCCGCATCCCACCTCCAGCGAGCCAATGATCTTCCTCAGCAGCACCGAAGACACGCCCAGCTTTTTCAGCGCCGGAAGGGCTTTGGCGTAGCTCTTGTACGCTCTTTTCTGGAATAGCGGATGACACACAATCACAATCTGAAGACTCAGCAGCTTTGATTCGAATCTTTTCCTGTCTTGTGACAAGTGTACACACATTTACTAGTAATTAGTGTATGAAGAATGTTCAGGATGATGATAGTGATGACAATAAATTGACTTTTGCTATGTCTTTGTATTTCTAATGAGCAACAGCACAAAGAGCTTTCTATCTATCTATCTATCTATCTATCTATCTATCTATCTATCTATCTTTCTATCTATCTATCTATCTATCTATCTATCTATCAATATCTGTCTGTCTATCTATAATTAGTCTCTTTTTTTCTCGCTCAGTTTGTCTATCTCTCCACCCATCTATCCATATACCCATCTATCTTTCTGTTCATTTCTCTCTCTTTCTATATGTTGCTTGCCTGCCTGTCTTTCAATCTATTTATCTATCTACTGCACCTTTAGGTAGGAAGGACTTTGGCGTAGCTTTTGTACACTCTTTTCTGGAAGACACACAATCACAATCTGAAGACTCTGCAGATTTGATCTAATTCTTTTGTTTTTTTGTCTTTAGTCTATTGTTTTCCTGTCTTGTGACAAGTGTACACACACACACACACATATACTATAATAATTGGTGCTTTTATCTCACTATGTCTATCCATCCATCCACCTACCTATCTATCAGTCTGTCTGTTTATTTCTCTCTCTTTCTATATGTTGCTTGTCTGCCTGCCTGTCTTTCTATCTATCTATCTATCTATCTATCTATCTATCTATCTATCTATCTATCTATCTATCTATCTATCTATCTATCTATCTATCTATCTATATCTATCTTTGTCTCTATCTCTGTCTTTCTGCCCCTCCTCTCATTCTGTCTTTCTGATTGTCTGTCCTACCGTCTCTCTCTCTGTCTCTCTCATTCTGTCTTTTTTTGTATCCTTTTATCTATCTATCTATCTATCTATCTATCTGTCTATCTATCTATCTATCTATCTATCTATCTATCTATCTATCTATCTATCTATCTATCTATCTATCTATCAGTCTCTCTCTGTCCGTCTGTCTGTCTCTTTCTGTATGTCTATCTGTCCTTTCGTCTGTCTGTCTCTCTGTCCTCCTGGCTGTCTGTCTGTCTCTCTTTCACTTTATTCATCCCTCTCTCTCTCTCTCTCTCTCTCTCTCTCTCTCTCTGTCTTTCAGTCTCTGTATCACTTTATTCCTCTCTCTCTCCCTCTCCCTCTCTCATCTAATCGTGCAGCATTATGGGCTCACGCGTAGACAGTATTATGTTCCGGCGTCATCTACACCTGCAGATCAAGCAGAAGGTGCTGGAACGCGTCGTCATGGCGTCCCGGAGCGTCTCCGTACAGTAGCGGCAAATCCTCCGCTCGCAAAGCCGCATCATTGTGGTGCCACGGCTGACCTATATATGCACCCGCGCTAAATTAAAAGCGATTTTTAAAAGCACTGGCCGAGAGCTGACCTATTTGGAGAACGAAGCGTGTTTGACGTAAATCCGTCCCGTTTAAATGTAAACGCCAACACAAAGCAAGCGGCTTTCGCCTCCATCCACTCACCATCTCGTTGTAGGCATCTTTGCTCAGTCTCGGCGTGAGTTTGATCGTGCCCATGAACACGAAAAACAGTCCCAGGGCGAAGGACAGAGCGACGATAGTGACTGTTCTCGGCGAGGCCATCTTCCCTAAAGTCTTCTTCGTCCGAATGGCATCCGCTGTCCCGGTCCGGCTTTCTTCTTCTTCTTCTTCCTCACTGTCCTGCAGAAGATGCTGTAGGGGGAAGGGCTTGAGCTCAGTCCATCAAACCAGGTCGGATGTGAAACACGATTGCGTGTTTTCCGGTTGCGATACCGTGTTCCACCGCTAGGGGCGGCGTCGTTTACATCATGGCCGTGGTTAGCGGTTAACCCAGCAAACACCAAGTCACATACACAAACATAATGATGATGAGGTAAATAAACATTTCCTCTGGTCTGGTTGCTGTTTGTTTGTGGTGTTTTTCTTGACATTTGTTCCGCAAGTGTCTGTGAATGCTGAATCGATTGCTTTCTTGCAGCCCTCGTTTTTAGAAATGTTAAGAGATAAACAAAAGTCACAAAACAAGTGCCTGTTTTGCAATTATCACTGATGCTGTAATCTATATGCTCCCTTTTTAACCCATGACCTTTGGCCTTTTTAGTAAGAGGTTGCTGTCTCAAATGGATATCTCACATATCTCCTGGGTTTGCACATTAAATAACCCCTATTTAAATTACTCAAATAAGTTTTAGCGTTGTATAAATCAACAAAAAAGCAAACATTTCTGGTAATGCAAAAACAAGCTATAACAAGAATTTAATACTCTAGAATAATATATGTATCTAAATTACATCTATGATACAACTAACTTCTAATTCTAACTCTTAATCTAACTCTAACTTTAACTCTAACTCCAACTTCTATCTCTAATCCATAACTTTGGATTCTAACCCTCCTAACCCTAGTTCAACTTATTAGTATTAAATAATTTATCTAATTAGTAATTGTAAATATAAATCATTGTGATATCATATATTTATACACTTAACATGGTCAACTTAACATTTTAACACAAAATTATGTATTCATTATTTTGCGATAGTGATCCCATCATTCATTAGGTCTACACAGTACACAACACAAACATCTCTACACAGTAAATAAACGTCTTATTAAAACACTTTACTTATTGTGGCTACAGTCTCCAACTGTAAAAATACGATTCCTATTTTCTTTTTCTACTTTTACAACAAAAAAAAAACGTTTTTATATTTACAGCACAATATTGAATAAGTCTCCATAATGTAAAAATGTAAAAACAGCAACTAGCTGTTAACACAATAAAACAGTATTTTGCAGAAAATTAACAGGGATTAAATAAAACGTATATTATAAATAGAAATTAACTATTAAAAAACAGTATGTACAAAGTAACAAAACATCAGTTTTCAGAGATCTGTCCGAACACAACACTTAATACTGTGTTCTGGAAAGCATTTGCTTCGGATTCATATTCCCAACTGATACTAACTCGTTTTTACATGGGCATAATAAATCTTAAAGAATGATAAGATTTGATAATGATAGATTTTCAGGCATTTGACAAGTCACAAAACATTTACAAAATTTCCATTAGAATGTCACAAAATGACTGTACAACACATTTCTAACCAATGTTCAATGACAATCTGACGTCTGTGTCCATCTTCTTAGTTTCCGGAAACCAGTTCCTGCTCATGTCGCGCTTTAAGAGCCAAAATTGCTTTTCTGTAAAGATCTATCAGGAAATAAGCAATAAAAAAATGTCATTTTCAACATTTATACCAGTCAGAACCGTCTTCATTTTAAATATATTTGTCTGGGTTTTTTTTTTAAATCTAATTTTCAAAAGACAATAAAAAAAATAAAAAAAAAAGCTGCTTACCGAATGTCGTGGAGAGATCGACAGGCTGTGAATGAACGGCAGGAACTTCCTCTGTGTTGATCCGGTTCTTTCGCTTCACTTTAATCGTCCTCTTCTTTCTCTTCCGCTCACCTTTTCCTGTAATGGACGTGAGCTGGTGAGAGCTGATAGGAGGTGTTGAAAAGGGAGAAATCAAGTACCTTTATTGGGTTTTGGGGTCTCACTGTTCGGAGACCCCGGTGGATCGGACGTCTCCTCTTTCACCTTGACTTTGCGCTTTAACTTCCCTCGTTTCCTGGGCAACAGAGCGTTGCTGGCTTTATCCTTCTGCTCCGCATCATTTGCTTCCGCCTCCTCCAGTTCTTCAGCGCTCGGATCCTCGCTCTTTATTTTGACCTTCACACTCTTCTTTCTGCGCAACTTCTTTTTCTCCTGCGACATTCGGTCAGTGAGAACACGCTAAGCAACTGCGATTGTCACTTGATTAAGTTATGATAAATAATGAGTTGTGTGAGACACCAGGCCATTACAGGACCAGGGGCAGTGATGGCAGATGCTGCAGGATGTCCAGGTGTCTCCACAGTTG
This sequence comes from Paedocypris sp. Pulau Singkep, assembly GCA_017309775.1. NCBI lineage: Eukaryota > Metazoa > Chordata > Actinopteri > Cypriniformes > Paedocypris > Paedocypris sp. Pulau Singkep. The sequence goes on along the minus strand of MU204250.1, from coordinate 11,137,451 downwards.
TTTAACATTAAAGAGTAGTTGCATTTATTTTCATTACACTTGATTACAGGTAGTTTCATTTATAAGTTCCATCCGGCCCTGTGAGCACAGTCATGCTGATATGGCTCTCGGTGAAAATGAGTTTGATACGCCTGGTTTACAGGGACTTAAAAAAAAATGTAAGGAATCACCAGGTTGCAGCAATTAGTCGTTACGTTTTTTGAACATTTTTTTTTGTAAAATTTATACTAATAATAGTATATATTAACTAAAAGAGTTGCTTGATTGTAGCGTGGTATATCTTTGTGATTGAAATGTTAACCCTTACACACAATGCACTTTGTATGTCTGGAGCTACATTTAAAATAATTCAATTTTTTTTCTCGTTTTTTTTTTATTTTTATTAGAACTATCATGTAAAATCGAAAAAAAAAAAAAAAAAAAAAAAAAAAACCATTTTAAGTTTTCCGTCAGGTTGCTAGACAAACCTTATTCAGAATATTTCTGATGGGCTGTAAAGTCCCGTTTTTGGTGGCCGTATCTTGTTCCTGGTGGATGTCGGTTCTGATTGTTCGGGTTCTGCAGAACATCATAATCAACCGGTCAACAAGACGGCGATCTACTACAGCAGACAAGGTCGACCTCACTTCTCAGTAATAGTCTTGTTTCGGCTCTTCTCCGTCTTTCCTCTTCCTTCTTTCTCCTCTGGTCCTAGGGGTCTCCGTCCTTCTCTCATCACGCGGGCACAGAGTTCTGGGTAATCCAGGCACACGGCTCGCAATAGCCACCTGAGCCCTCGCAGAGTCTTTCTGTCTGACCAGCGACGCAGGTCCATGGTGGCAGAACATGGCTCCTAATTGAAGCTTTAGATGTTACATCAGACACCTTAAGTGCATTGAGTTTGGGACGGGCAGCAGAACTCACAATGTGGCACAGTGACCGGCTCTGGTTCACCAGCTTCTCCAGAGAAAGAACCTCAATGAGTTCGCTCCCCAGCAGCGCGTTCATCTTGTCCTGTTTATTCGCCAGCCTGTTAGAGAGATAAACGGGACAAAATTAACAAAAGTGAGACAATTTTTACATTTGTTTGCAGGTAAATAGGCAATTGTCTTCTTCGTTGTTTTTGTTTGTTTATTTTGTCTGTTGGCTGTCAAAATGTGCAACTGCGCTTTAATATTTATCTAAGTGTACTTTAAAAAAAAATGTTAAATTATAATGCTTTAAATGTTATTAAATTGTATTTGTTCCCATATTGAAATAGTTTCTTTGATTAAAGTTAACACAGCAAATATCATTCTGCATACTAATGCATGTTAAAATCTCAGAGGATTAATCATTTTAGATGATCAAAGCCACAAATTGAATATAAACATTTTATTATTAGTGAATCATTCAATTTATGTGTGAAAATCGAACACTGCTTTGAAAAGACTTAATATTTTTTCCCGTCTTCTTTGAATATCAATAGGTCAAAAAAATGCAGTATTTAATATGTAGAAACATTTAAATAATTCTGCCTGAATGTCAAAAATTCCCCATAGTCGGACAATTAAAGTTTTTCTCTTCTTGTTCTTTCAAAATGTTCATACGTACTAATTGTTTGTTACATTTTTTAATTATATTATATAGTTTGGTACGTTCTTGTGTTAAAATTTTGGCACATCGTTTTAATTTAATAGTAGTGTTTTTTTACATTGTTTAAATGTTATTGACATCTATTTTTTTGTTTATATTATTTGCTAAAATTTTGAAATATAATTTTTACTCAAATGTTTGTGGATTTGTTTGTTTAGAGGTTATTACCGCATACAGTTTTGTTCAAATGTTTATAATGCATTTGTTTAAATGTTGTTATTGTTTGTTTAAATGTTTATATTGTTTTCATTGTTAAACTGTTTATATTTATGATATTGTTCAAATGTTTCTATAGTTTGTTAGATTGTTTGTTTAAATGTTAATACAGCATGTTGCATTGTTCAAATGTTTATATTGTTTGTTTAGATTTGGATATATTGTTTTTGTTCAAATGTTGATACTGTTTTTGTTTAAATGTTTATGATTTGTTACATTGTTTATTCAATATTGTTGGAACAGAAAATTTTCAAAAATTTATTCAGTTGTACACATTCATTCATTAAAATAAGAGTTTCCTACACAAGTAGAGGTTTTCCAGCAACTCTCGGATGCTTCAGCAACTCCACCAGTGTGTCCTTCACTTCTTTCATCCGCTGTCGGTTGCAGGAGTCCAGCACAAAGATGAGGCCGTGAGCTTCGCCGTAATGCTCCCTCCAGGACCCTCGGACCTCCACTGCTCCGCCAACGTCCAGAAAGTTCACCAAGTAGTTCTCCAGCCTCAGTTCAGTGCGGACACAACCATGCGTGGGTCCAGATTCTCCAGGGGGAACTGACCACAAAGAAAATGACCTTCAGAATGAGTCTCTTCCTGGAGGAGTATTTCTAAATGGGCTTTTGAGGACGACAACTGTGATTTACTGTGATTTTTAGATTACAATGAGCACCAAAAGTCTTAAAAAATTTTCGAAATTGACTGTGGGCCTTACAATTCGAAAACAAATGTGTCTGATACTGTATGTGAAAAAAAAACGACAGTAGATGTTAATAATTTTGCACCTTATAATCTAGTTCCCCTTATAATAATAAAATGCGGAAAAATGAAATGAAAATACATTAAATGCCGAAAAAGCTCTAATAGAACACACCCTTGATGAAACAGTTGAAAAACAGATCTCCACCCATATACATTCATTTATTCACGGATGATAAACTTCGTACACATTCTGTGTCTTTAGGGGATTTATATACTGACACAGAAGTATGAATTAAAAGAGAAGTAATAATGTCTTATGTGCATCTAATACCAAGTCATAAAATCTAAATCGAAAGTTTTAATGATACAAAAAATGTATATAACCTAATACAAAATTGAATAACAGAAAATTGAGAAAAACAAGACATTTAATTTGCAGACTTAATATAATGAACAAAAAACACTGACACCAGTCAGATTCCCAAAAAGTCTTCCAAAAACCACAAGCCAAAATCCCACCAGTTTCACACAAAGAGGAAATCCACAAGAGCCCAAGGCCACAGTAAGAAAACATCAAACACTGAGCAAAGAACACAGGCCAAAGATCTACTTATATAGTCCACAAGAAACAAGATACAGCTTAAAAAAAATCAACGACGTGCAGCAACAAAAATTGGGAAATTTTTGGGAAATTGGGAAAAGGCTTGGTCACTGAACATTAATGAACTGTGTCTGAATCAATGAAGTCTTTATGCAAATCAAAGGGTTTCTGAAAGAAGCGCTTTTTCCAAAGAAACATATTTGACAATGTTGTTGCTGCGGATCATCATTGTATGACATTGTGAACAACACGTTGAAAACTAAACCGTCACCGTGGTTCTCAAACTTTTTTGGTTGCGCCCCCCTTTAAACCTATGGAAAAATCTCGCGCAACTTGTTCAAATGGACAGCGACGCACTCAGTAAAAAAATGACTCCAAAATAATCGTTCGCTTTACTGTTCGAGAGTTAGATAAAAAAAAAATAGAAATTCCCATCCCTAATCCCTGAAAAAAAATTCACTCCCAATCCTCGCCCGACTATTTGAGAAGCACTGCTCTAGTACAACCTCTAATAGAGCGCCACCTTGACTGAAGAGTTGAAAATCAAGCCGCCATGGCGTTCTATTAGAGGTTATACAGTAAATGAAATGAAAAAAAACCACAGTACCTCTCAGCATCCCTCTGATGCACGTTGTTTTCCCAGCTTTGTCTAAGCCCACCACGAGCAGCGTGATCTTCCTACAAACAGACACTTCATCAAACCGGTTCCGGATGGGTATTAGGTGAGCCGTTACCTCAGGGGTTGCTGGATTTTTGAAACCCAACTGCAGCAGTTGCTGATGAGGTTGAACATGTTTAGCTGAGGCGGTGAGCACCAGGGAGAACACCATCGTCGCCGGAACTCGTACCTGACAACAGACGGCAGATCATGGCCTCCACGCGCAGGTAAACACATCTGCTGTGTCTCGCCCGCAGCATTAATCCAGCGAATTAAGGCCTCGTTAGTGACTGGAGTTTTGCCACGGATTTTTTCTGCTTGCAATAACTGTCCTAAAAGTGCTCGGAAAAGTACTCTACTGATGATTAATACTAGGATATTGTCACTATAATACCGAGAGTGGATGGATTCTGTTGTGTATTTAGGAGAGATTTGTGATCACAACGTCAGAAATTAATTTGTAGGAGATTGAGACAACAGCTAAGTGCTATCACATTCAACCGGCTAAATATTTACGCAGCAAAATACTTTTTACAAATACTGTAGAGATGGAATACATGTACAGGAGAGGTGGAAAAACTGCTGGGTTCATCTCTGGGCATCTGTTCATCCTTGTAAGCCTTTAAAGTCTCAGTCAACTACTGTTCTCCACTACTGACTCCTTATGGTGCGAAAAACAGCAGGTGTGTGTGTGTGTGTGTGTGTGCGTGTGCGTGTGTGTGTGTTTATTCACAATGTAAAAATCATAGAATGTTGTACATGTTCTATGCTAAATGTGTCATGCTATGTAATTCATAAAGATAAAAAAAATATGTTATCTTTATGATCTTTTAAAACGAAATTAATGATTATATAAACAACATAAAATCACTGTTAACTCGTCAGAAGTTCCACTGGAAATAATTGCTTGGAATCTATCACAATCAGCAAAAATTCGTCATAAAGTACCGTACAGGTCAAGCAGACATAATTTTAGTAATTAAAGTAATTAATTTTGAAGTAATTAAAAACAGCATTTTGACTTACAATAGTAGGTCAGTGTCCATGCGGTTTTGTTTGTTTCTCACTAGGCATTTTGCTCCGGGAGCTGAACCCTAAGCAGGCTTTTCTTATTCCTCTAATCCCGTCACCTCATGTGGGAGGGGCTTGAAAGGTAAACGTCACAGCGCAGCGGCCAATGTCTTCGACTGAGCCAAATCTGGAAGATTCGCGTCTTCACTGTGTTATGAGTTGTGTATGTGAGTCTTTTGTTATAAAGTTGGTTTTTAGTAACACTTAATGAAGTTGCCCAAGTGTGTCGATGGTATTTATGGATTTATATGTCTTTTATTGCAAGTCTAATGTAAAAAATATTGGTTAATTCAATGTTGTTGAGTCGGACAAAATCTAAAATTGTATAAACAAACCAATAATGTTTTCATATATAGTGTGTTAAAAACAAATTGCTAAGTATTAACAATCATTAATGCTATTACAGCTAAGATATGCACTATTTATATGTGTATATATATTTATATCTGTGAGATTGAATGAGATTGAAAAGAGAAGGGAATGGAAAGGAATGGGAAAGAGAACAATTTACTGTTTAATTTTTTTTTCATTTTTTCCAACTGCTTTTTCAGTTCTTAGAAATGGATGTCAACATGAGTGTCTTGTGTGTGTGTGTGTGTGTGTGTGTGTGTGTGTGTAGACAGAAACAAAAAGTACAAGACAAAAAGAGTTGAGGAAGAGAGAGGTGGCAGAGGTGAGAAAGAGGGAGGGGAAGGGAGCACAGGGGGCAGGAAGGGAGAGAGAGGGGGAGGGGTGAGAGTAAATGAGGGGAGAGGTAAAAAAAGAAAGAGGGAGTGGTGAGAAAAATCAGTGGGGGGTGGGGGGCGAGAGACAAAAAAGGGAGAGAGAGAGAGAGAGAGAGAGAGAGAGAGTGTGTGTGTGTGTGTGTGTGTGTGTGTGTGTGTGTGTGTGTGTGTGTGTGTG
>MU204250.1:11104216-11130399 GCA_017309775.1 Paedocypris sp. Pulau Singkep | reverse complement strand
TCTCCGTCTTATCTTTCTCTCTTTCTTCCATCCTCAGTCACTCTTCCTTCTTATCTCCTCTCTCACTCTCTTGTTCTCTTTCAATCTCTGATTTCCTCTCTCATTTTCTTACAACTCCCTCTCTAAGTCTCGCTCTCACCCCTTGCTCTAACTCTATTTCTCCCCCTCACATCTCTCTCTCTCTCTCTCTCTCTCTCTCTCTCTCTCTTTTAATTTCTTGCTCTCCCTTAACTCTTCTTATTTCTTTTTCCCCATTCTCCTTTCCTTTCTAAGTTTCTTTTTCTCCCTCTCTATTACTCTTACTGTGTCTCTTAATCTCTCTCTCTCTCTCTCTCTTATTCTGTCTCTGAGTCTCCCACTTTATCTCTCTCTCTCTTTCCCATCATCAGTCTTTTTTTTCTCCCTCTCACTCCATCTCATGATGTCTCTCTCCCCCTCTCAGTCTCCCTCCATAACTTGCTCTCTTTCTTCCATCCTCAGTCATTATTTGTTCCTTTCTCTCTTCCTCTTTCTCTCTCTCTCTCTCTCTTGTTCTCTCTCTCAATCTCTCATAACTCCCACTCTAAGTCTCTCTCATTCTTAGCCCCCTCTCATACTCAATTTCTCTCACTATATTTCTACCCTTCACATCTCCCTCTCTATTCCTTCTCTCTCTCTCTTTTAATTTCATGCTCTCCCTCCACTAAACTTTTTTCTTTCTTTTTTGTCTCTCCAGTATCCCTTCCTTTCTATGTCATTCTTTCTCCCCTCTGTCCGTCTCTCTTACTCTTACTCCATCTCTTACTCTCCCTCTTTATGTCTCTTCATCGCTCTTGCTGTCTCCCATCTTCAGTTGTTCTTAACTCTCCTCTCTCTTGTTCACTCTCACGTTCTTTCTCTCAGTCGATCAATCTCTCCCCGTCTTTCTCTGGCTCTGGTGTGTTTGGATCAGCGTTTGTTTACTGGCAGTGACGTGGCACGTGGGTCATGGCGTCTGTGCGGGTGGAACTGCAGCAGAGCAACAACAGAAGCGCTTGTGTATTGTGAGTCTGCACAAGGACGGATTCAGAGCCACGAGAGCCTGCAGGAGACCAGCGTTTACCAGGCCTTCTCACCTGTTCAGCAGAAGGCGCAACACAGGAAACCTGCCCTGCAAACGCAAGAACCTGCAGCATTTGACGCACAGTCTGAGATGCAAAACCGGTGCACAACAACAACTGAGCACAACAAAACTGCAATGTAATGCTTCCTGTGATAGAGCGAGAGTGTGGGAGAGAGTTTGTAAGAGATGGAGGGGTAGATAGAAATAGAAAGTGTGTGTAATGAAGAGAGAGATAAAAAAAAGAGTCAGAGAAAAAGAAAAGCGAGTCTGTGCGCGTGTGTGTGTGTGTGTATGTGTGGGGGTGAAAGTGTGTGTGTAAGAGAGATAAAGAGAGAGAAATAGAGTGAAATAAAGAAAAATAAATAAATAGAAATAGAAAGTGTGTGTGGGAGAGATAAAGAGAGAGAAAAAATGCTGTAGAGTGAGAGAAAGAGAGGCTGAAAGATAGAGATAAAGAGAGAAAGTGTGTGTGTGGCAGATTAGAAAAAGGGGAGATAGTCAGTTTGTCTTCTTTGATTGATCCAGTTTTAATTCCTTGTTTTGTTTTATGTTTTAAATGTGGCTGATTTTTACATGTAACATAGTTTGAATAACCCTTGTGTATGAAATGGGCTAAACAAATAAACCCAACGTGTTTTTCTAAAGTGGTGTGTTGGGGTGTGTGTGTGTGTGTGTGTGTGTGTAAGAAGACTTAAGTAAAGTTTAGGTTAACCCTCAGATGCCAAACACACCGATATTGTCACTAGATTCCACGAGTTACTTCAAATGAATTAATCTTGCACAGATCGGTAGTAATTCTTGAGTGTTTAACACACAGAGCAGTAAAATCACCCCATTTCTCACATCCCAGTGAGAAAAACATGCATTTCAGGTTTATCTGGCCGTGTGAATTTGTGAGCATGTGTGGTGTATATGTCCGAGTGAAGTGGACGCTGGCGCAGATTGGCTGCCGCTATTTCACCGGGCAATTGAAATTGAATTGAAAATTGAAATTGAAAAATCCTTTATTAGTCCCACAGCGGGGAAATTTCACGTCACAACAGCAACAACAAATCCAAACAAATAAATAAACAAACATCACCATAACGCACTGCACTCATCATAATAAACAAACAAACAAACACAGACCATAAATGAACAAGTAGCACTGCCCGTCATAAGCATAGATAGTCACCAGTGAATGTTGTTGTGTTTCTGTAAGGCGACCTTGAGTGTCTTGAAAGGCGCCAATAAATAAAAAAAAATCGAATGCATTATTATTATCATTTCACGCATTTCTCCTAGAACGCGTGACGTGGCGACATTCGATTAGACGCTTGAGGGCGGGCGCTAGGACCCGGGGGAACGCCGCGAAAAGCAGGCGAGAGCTCGCGCTCGTGTCAGGACGGTGGACACACCTGGCTTCACAGTTCCACGCGAATTCTTCCCGTCTCGTGGAAACGCGATGACGCTTTAATCCGGCGCCCGTCCGCTGGGCCTAATGTTTACTCAGGCACGTAACCCGCGCGGACAATCACCAAACGCGTGAACTGTGTCGGCGTCACTGCGTATGAGGCGCGCGAGGAACCGCCGAGAACATCACCATGGAACCGTGGAGAAGTCGATGATCGAGCGGACTAATCGATCGGCGTGAGCGCGCACGAGGAGCGCGGGAGATGGACGACGACGACAAGCCTTTCGGCCGTGACGTCACAGAGGTGAACGGCGGCATGGTGGTGATCAACCACAGCAAAGCCCACCCGCCCTTCAGCGTGGTGTGGACCACCGTCCTGTTCTGCGCAGAGTTCGTCAGCGCCTCCCTGCTCAGCAGCTTGTACCACCGGAGCGAGGACACCGTGTGGATGGGCCTGACCATCACGTTCCTGCTGGTGCCGTCGGTGCTGACCCAGCTGACCCTGACCTTCGTGCACCGGGACCTGGGCAGGGACCGGCCGCTCGTGCTCTTCATGCATCTGCTGCAGATGGGGCCTATTATTAGGTAGGGACGTCACGAGCCTCGACGGTCACGTGACCATAATATTGACAAGCGGAGTCGTTGGACGACGTGCACGCGCCGCGAATCAATCGGCGCGCAGCTGTTCGGAACATTTCATCGTTTAAAGTGAAAATAGGGCAAACGATTGCATTTTTTAACTAGTTAATCGCACTTCCACAACCAAATTAATCGCGATTCATCACAGATAATAATAATAATAATAATAATAATAATTTATTAATAATTCTTTAGTATTCACAATTTTTAATAACACGGACAAGTATAGAATCTTGTAATATTGAAGTGTAAAATGTAAATTAATGTAAATTGAACACAAAATAAACACTTGTTTAAATGCTGTAATATACCGTTTTGACTAAAGAAAACAATGGGTAAGCCTGTCATAATAATTAAAAAGGAAATAAGTAATTTTTTTTGCGGAAAAGAGACAACGGATATGTATTTGTAAATTTGGGTGGCAAAAGTTTGGCACTGATAATAAATCTAGAGAAGACTGAAAAGGCTGATCACACATTTTTAACTAAAGGAAGAAAAGTCCAACATATGGTCTGCGTGCAGTGTGCATGTGCACGCAGTCGTCTGAGAGACTGTGAATAATTCAATTGCACTCTTTTCTTTCTAAAAGTGCGCAGTGATTTCAGCTTTGCAAAACAACTGTACACATAATACTGAATGGTTTTGAAGTGAAACTCAAAAAAACGGAAATACCGGAAAACCGGAAGTGCCGTAAAATCCGGAAGTGCGATTAATGGCGTTAATAAAATTTGACGTGATTGAACACATTTAATTAATCGCATGAGGTAACGTGTTTTTGACAGCCCTAATATAAAATAAATAAGCAATAACAATTAACAATAACATGTTATCAGTCAGTCTATTCATCTATCTATCTTTTGTCTTACACTCTCTAAATGTCTATCAATATACAGTACAGTGGTACCTCGACTTTTTACATGTCAAATACACCCACAAAAAAAACACTAGTTAGTTTCAGAGATCTTGCTTCCAAAATATGAAATAAACTTGTATTCTCCCAGAATGTCACTGTTTTTGTATTTTCTCTACCGTAGAGCCGCCATCTTGAAATTACGTCTTGCAAATCCCTGAGATTTCAGTTTACGGACAATCTCACATGATTTGCAAATCAAATTACATTGAAATCATCATCTACTGTACCTTTCTAAACATCTGTGGCAAGTGGCAAACTGAACAACTGCTATGTGACATGTTTATATTACATTTATTATCCATATTTTATGATTTATAAAAAAACAATTGTCCGTGTTTATGATGTCATGGCACGGATTAGATGGATTATATGTAAAATGCAGCTCAGCTAACGGAATATTCGCCTGCACGGATTAATTCCGTAAGTGCCTGCCTGTTCATCCATTCATCTATCCATCTCTTTCTCTCTCTTTCTGTCCGTCCATCAATCCATCCAACATTTCTTGTTTGTGTGTGATTTGTTGAGGGGAGTGTCTGGTGGTTATATTTGTATATTGGCTTCTGTCTGGAGAACACTATCTTGGGTTGAGCGTGTCATTTTACTACAGTGATTTATAGTGACACTCAGTTAATAAGGAAAGTAAAGAAAACAATCAGTCTCCGCCAAACAAACCCGGTGTCACCAAACAGGAACTGAAGTTCTGCGCATCACGTCTGCTTTTGCTTTCAGTCTGCATTCATATGTTACTGTAAATACCGTAATCTGAGACTGTGTGAGAGGTCACACGAGAACGGATGTGATCTTGTGTAACGCCAATAACGAATTCCCAGCAGTGAAGGCTTTATCTACAGATTTAGCCGTGCACTTGGCTTCCCTTAAAATGTGTATCTACGGTTGAGGACAAAACAATTAGATCCCCTACACAATAGTCATTGTTTCAAAAGTATTACAAAAGTGCTTTTTTAAATATACTAAAAAAAATTCTGGTTAGATGTCTAAAAAAAAAAGCTGTGTAAAATGTTTTTTTTTTGCTTGTACTCGTACTTCAAAATACATGTGTTTTACTTCTTACTTGTACTTCACACTTGGACTTTACACTTCAATCGAGTTGCCTACTTACAAATGACTCTTCACTTAAACTTGACAGTTTGTGTCCTCGATCTACTGAAACGTTTCAGAGACTGGCAGAATTTTTTTTAGACGTAGACGACACTGAGCCACACACACATGATACGTGTGCAGAACTGTCCAGTTTCACTGACCTCCTGCTCCGGTTTGGCCTACAGTCCTGCTGCGACTTAAAAGCAGCCAGAACTTGGAACTTATTTAGCACGAAGAATGTCAACTTTATCATTCGGTAGAAATGCAGAACCGGTTCTGTTCTGAAGACACCTGTAGGGTTCCGCCCACTATTCCATGGAAACAGCCAATGACACACTAGAAGGTTTCTACCGTGATTGGCTGTGCTGTAATGCTTGTTGAATAGTCATGAGATTCTTTAGAGAAACTCACTTAATGGAATGGTTCTGAAAAGCTACATAGGGAAGAAGAGTGGTAAACGGGGGCAATAATAAATACTAACGATAAGTAATAATAAAGTATAAATGAAAGAGTTTTTTTTTTTTTTTTTGGAAACCTTATTCTCCAACCCACACTCCAAAAAGATGGATGCAAACTGCCATAAAAAAAAAACAAAAGAAAAAGAAGAAGAGATGTGTCTAGATAAGCTTGTGCGTTTTTCAAATGTTGAGATGATCGGATCCTGGAGGTTTTGAAGAGGAAACGCTCTTCTATCAATCTCAGCCATCTTCAATCGGCACTCTTATTGGATCAATAAGATCAATCTGCCATCTTATTGTCTTTCCATTCCTGTAATCTCCAGCTTTTCCAGAATCGAGTTCAACCTAATTGCAACGGTTAATCGACATAATTGATAAAGAAATTCAGCGATTATGATTTTCGTCATCCATTTGTTGTGATGTTCACGTGCAGTAATTAGTTTATTTGTGCAATTAAATGTTTTTCAAAAAGAGGAATGGTATTTTTTAACATAACTGGGCTTTGAAACTTCTAAAAAAAACAAAAAAACCTTGAATTCTAAACATAATTTGAGAAAATTTTTAGCAAAAATACAAAATTGAGAGCAGAAAGTACTCATCTACAATTACTGACTGTGAACGACAAAAAAAGAACACTTGAGTGTTGAAGAACTTGTTTAAAAGTGTTTTTTTTGTCATTGGTCGTTTGTCTAATAGATGATTTCCTTTTTCTAGTAAAAGAAAAAAATTACTTTTTTATCAGTCCCAGATTCATCAAACAAATACTTTTGTTTCTCAGACTAATTATCAGGCGATTAATCGATTATCAGGACTATCCTTAGTTGAGAAGCCCTTCAGCATCAGTAGATTTTCCAAGTTAAATCCAGCACATTTCTTTAGAATAAACATTTCACATCTGACTCGCGCGCGCGCGTGTGTGTGTGTGTGTGGCTTTTATTTAACAGCTTCTCGCGTTACAGACCTTTTAATTGTCCAACGTTTGACGCAATAACCAGACGTGCTTTGTTTGGGGGAAGTTGGTTAGATGTACACATGACAGAGAGGTTGGGTCATGTGATCTAGGCACATACAGGTTGGGCTCGAATCACGGGTCGGTTTTTATGTCCCACTATTCATTGTCTTTTCTGTCTTTGGCCCTTTAAATGTGAGCAGTCACCGCCGAGCTGTGATATTTTTAGCTTGAACACGTCATGCTGGATTCAGATTGATGTGCAGAATGCTAAATATGATAAAGTGGTTCTTGGTCCTGGAATACACATAAACAGACTAGAGATGTTTTATGACCATAAGAGGTTATTTCTCTTAGAAGGTAACGTAAGTGTTTATTAGTACATTAATTATGTGGATGCTGAACATATTGAAGCTGTTCTTTGATTTTTTTTTTTTTTATATATATTTTTTTAATGAACCGCTTGGTTTTTACCTTTGGCGCCGCCTAGTGGACAAGAACGTTATATGAATGCCCTTATCACAAGTTTGGCTATCTGATATAGTATTACTTTATTAGATATATATTATTAAATTGTTTATATATTTACTATAAATTGTCATATTTCATGTCCATGATCATGTTATCATATTATCGTATTTACCAGCAAATATCTGGCCTTTAAATGAATGTGTAAATAAGTAATAATATATCAGATAGCCAAACTTGCTGCGCAGAAGAACAAAAAAATATATGAATAACTGATATTTTATTACTTTTTCTACCGCGTGTTAATACATATGAGGATGTAGAATAGAAATGTTTTATGACCATAAGAGGTGATTTCTTTTTTTAGCGTAACTCTTCGTAACACTTATTAGTACATGAATTATGTGGATGCTGAACATATTTGCTCATGAAGAACAATCTTTTCATGATTTTCTCAATTGTTGCTTCAGTAAATGCAGTCAAGCTGCTAGATATTCCTTTTTTTTTATTCCACTTGATTTTTGTACTTTAAAAGAAAACTTTTATTTACCTTTGGCGCCACCTAGTGAACAAGAACGGTGTGTGATTGCCCTCATTTTGCGTACTTTACGTTCTTTTTTGGCCATCTGATATATTATTACTTTTTCCATTAGATCATACATTTCATAAATCCCATATAATAAATAGAAAAAAAGAGAAAGGGATGTCAATAATTGAACAAATAACTGTCCAAATTAATCGACTGTCAGCATAATTGTAGGTTACAGAAATGGTAAATCTATAAATCTAATAATGGTGGTTCTGGATCTTAGAATGTAATACACATAAATATTTTTTGACCATAACGTAAGTACGAATAAATATTAGTTAATGAATTAAATAAGTGCCAAACAAATTTTGCATGATTAAATAGAATCTTCGCTTTTTTATGTAATTGTAGTCAAGTGCAGTTTGTTCTTTAGTTCTTTTTTAGTGCCACTTGGTTTTCGTACTTTAAAATAAACATTTTAATTACCTTTATTTATATTTGCATATTATTATTTTATTTTATTTACCTTTGTCGCCACCTAGTGAGCAAGAACAGTATATGGATGCCTTCAATTAGCGAAATCTATTCATCTTTGGGTAGGGAAAACATAAAAAAAAATCCAAGTTGATTAATGTTCTGTCCAAAGAAACATTAAAAAAAACCAAGTTGATTAATGTTCTGTCAATCAAACAATAAACTTCACGTTGTTCATTCGACTCAAAACCAGCAGCCTTGGTATTATTCACCAGATCTACTAGTAGACTCATCGTTTGTCTTCACTGTCTATCGTTCCATTCGTTTATACATTTTTCTGTCTGTCTGTATTTGTTTGTCTATTTTCTACACATATAAACTGTACATGTCGACGTTGAAACAGTAAATATCGTACTCACTTTGACGTCTTGACCTTCCAGGTGCGTGGAAGCGTTGATCGTCTACTGTCAGGCGGGAAGGAACGAGGAGCCGTATGTTACAATCTCTAGGAAGATCAAGCTGAAGCACGGGAAAGGTTCCGGCCCGGCCCGTGAGTGTGAGATCGGACACTCGGAGCGCACCCTCGCCGTCCACCGCAACGCCTTCAAGCGCACGGCCGTCATCCAGGCCTTCCTGGGCTCCACGCCTCAGCTCACCCTGCAGCTCTACGCCACCATCCAGGAGAAGTACATCCTGCCCGCCCGACGTGAGTCTGCAGAGCGCTTTATTTACATGTGTATATAGAATTATATAATAGTAATATATATATTACACTTTACTCTTATAAACTGTAATATATATATATATATATATATATATATATATATATATATATATATATATATATACAGATGTTAATTTCATGTTTTTCTATTGTGCATTTTTAATATTTTTTTTCTATTTTACATTACATGTGAAAAAACATTTTGTCTTTTTACCATGAATTTCTTACATTGTATTAATCTTAAATGTCTTTTGATATATTTTTTTTCTTCTTTTGTTCATCTTCGTTCTTTCTAAAACAATGTGTGTAAAGATACATTTTATACATTACGGTCTTGAAAATTCACAAAATAACATTTTTCTTTGTTTATTGAAAACTGGCATGTCATATTTTGGGATTTGCGTCAAAATTTGCTCGTAAAAATGCTCATATTATACAATTAAATGTAATACATTTCAATTAAATAAATTTGTTTTCGTCCCAGTCAGATATTAGAATGAATAATAGACACGTATTATGTGCCTCATTCTGGGTTGTTAAAAGAATTCGCTCATGAAGTACAGCCACTTTAAGGTCTTAATTATAAATTATGTAAGCGTTTGTAGTGGCAATAAAGCTTTCATGACAGTCCGGTTTTTTTTGGGGGGGGGGGGGGTTAAGTGCGCCACATAATCTAAAAAATAATGGTAATAATGTACACTCATTTTTGGAATTTGGCGCCACCTTGTGGACGAGAACTGTATATGTGTTGCTCCTTCTAACCAAAGACTCATGTGCTGTGTTTCCAGTTGCCCTGATGATCATTTCCTTGATATCAATCACATACGGGGCTTTAATCTGCAGTGTTCTGGCCATACAGATCAAGTTTGACGACTACAAAGTGCGGATGAAACCCGCCGCGTACTTGTGCATGATCCTGTGGCGGGGACTTGAGATCGCCACGCGCATCACCACCCTCGTGCTTTTCAGCACGGTGTTCAGGATCTGGGTGGTGCTGGTGGGACTGGCCAACCTGGTCATCTTTTTCTTCCAGCCGTGG
The DNA here is from genome assembly GCA_017309775.1 of Paedocypris sp. Pulau Singkep. Lineage (NCBI taxonomy): Eukaryota > Metazoa > Chordata > Actinopteri > Cypriniformes > Paedocypris > Paedocypris sp. Pulau Singkep. The sequence continues at coordinate 11,120,631 of MU204250.1, read as the reverse complement.
GTGGAGTTCTGGGCCAGGAGGGCGTCTCTGCCCGAGAACGTGGAGAAGAACTTCAGCAAGCTGGGCACCACCGTGGTTCTCTGCCTGGTGACTTTCCTCTACGCCTGCATTAACGTCTTCTGCTGGTCTGCCGTGCAGCTGGACCTGGCCGATCACGACCTGGTGGAGAAACAGCCACGCTGGAGGAGCCTGGCCACGTACTACACCCTGCGCTTCGTGGAGAACGTGTCCCTCACCGTCTTGTGGTACTTCTACAAGTCTGACTTCTACGAGTACATATGCACGCCGCTGCTGGTGGTCCAGCTCATCGTGTGCTACAGCCTGGCTGTGATCTTCATGCTGCTCTTCCATCAGTTCTGCCATCCGTGCCGCAGACTCTTCCATTACAACGTGGAGGACTGCCTGCGCTGCGCTTGCTGCTGGGAACAAAACCGACTGCAGGCGCCACCAGAAGATGCTTCTCAAGACCACGCCCCTTGTGACCTCAACAGCAACCTAGATGATCGAGAGACGGAGATCTTGGAGGCTGCATGACCTGGGCGGGGCTAATCGGAGCCAAGGATGCACATTTGCACACACGCCGACTCAGGAGTATTACGGACTCGGGGAGATCATGAGATCATGAGATGATGGACTATGCTACGTTTACAGTGCCTAGATGAATAATGAGTTGTTTTTTAAAGTTTCAGGAATTTTCTTTTTTGCGGTCGTTTCTTATTGCAGAGTGCCGACTTTGGCCACAGATGAGCCGAGCTCTCACAAAGCCGACTTTCAGCCTGAAGACCAGGTGTGTGGGAAATGTGCCAGTTGTCTCAAGCTTGCAGGAAACTGGTGGATTTCACCTGTCGAGATGATCCCTGACAAGCCAAAGAGCCGGGGAAATTCTCCTCGACGCTCGAGTTTGAGCCTTCTTTAACTTTGCTGATTACACTTTACCATGCATTTGCCTTAATGTCGTGTTGTCGTTTTGGTGCCTGCTTTGGGGTTATTTTTTTACTAAAAAAAGATATTTCTGTTTATTTTATGGGAATAATTTGCCTGTTTGTTGCCTGATTTATGTGCCTCTTACTGATTTGGAATGTATGAATAAAGATGCAATAAATATCTGCTGTGTCTGGTTTTGTTTAGTTTGATGAGGTTGATGGAGTCAATTATAGATTATGTACTGGCATGCGGTTAGATTGTTGTTAAAATGTTGTTACACTTTTATTTTGACAATTAAAAAATTAGATTTTAGTCCAAAATGTCTTATTAAAAATATATAGCATATTAATGAAAAGCACAAAAACACACTTCATTAGGCCGAAAGTGTGCTTTCTGTAAAGCTAAAGCAAAAATCGATTGACTACGTAATGAAATTTTAAATAAAATTATCCTTTGTATAAATTCCTATACGTAAACATCGTTTGTTTATATCCAATCTAAAATTCATTTTCAAATGCTCGTTTCAATGAAGTCAAACTTTTACCTTGTAATTACTCGTTTAAATCGAATAACGTTCACTATCGTTTAACATGTACATTTTACCTCATAATTGCACGTGTACTGCGAACATTTACCTCATAATTGTTCGTTTAAGAAAAACGCGTGAATGTTTTAGCGATGGAAAAGGTGACCATCGTTTCATCAATTCTGGTTTTCTGAAACGATTGTGATGCAAAGATGAACAAACCCCATTGTTCGTTGAAGTTCCCCTACAACTACGCCGAGAGACGATACGACACGACGCGACACCGCGGGTATTTCCCTCAGACTCGCGCGGATTCCTGTCACACCTGCTCGCGCTTCCTTGTGGCGCTCCGAGGGGCGGAGCCTCGCGCGTAAATCAGCGCTCCTCCACCCGCAGCCTCACTCCTTCACTCCTGCACTCCGGCTCCAGGGAGCAAAGATGGGCAACTGGATAATCAACAACGGCCTGAGCGCCTTCATTGTGGTGAGAGATGGTTCCATAGGCGCTGAAACAGCCTCTATAACGGTGCCAGTCGTGAATATATAATAATGTGGGTGGTTGTAGGTGGTGTGGATGGGCATCAACATCTTTCTCTTCGTCCACTTCTACCTGCTGTACAACACGGAGGAGAAGTTTGAGTACACACGTGTGCTGCTAGGGGTGAGTTGTGCTTACTCCGCGTTTACAAGTGCTGTCAACTGAACTTCTGTGAGTTTAGAATGGGATCAGATTTGTGAAAGAGACTGTCTGATTAGAGACTAAGAACAACTGTTTAAAACTAAAAGACATTGTAAATATTAAAATACTTGAGATCATATACACAAAGTAAAAAACCACCGTCTTATCTTAATTCCAAAAAGTATACTGAGTTTTTTTCCAAGTTAAGGGTTGATAGATATACTAAGAGGGTTGTACCTTTTTGAACAAGTTAGAGTGAGAACAAGTGTGAAAATGAGGTGTTTCAGTTGTTGGTGTAAAGTTGTGGAATGAACTTAAGTGATGAATTTAAAAATTTGAGTGATGAGTTTAAAAAAACGTCTAAAAAATGCATTGATCATTATACGTAATAATAATAATTAAAAAAAAAAAAGTATTGTACATCTCTGTTATGTCTTGTTGTTTCTGTTGTTGGTTGTAAAGCTGATTCCGAATTTAAATGTATTCCTTTTTTTTTGGGTCAGTTTTATGTGAAATTGTTTGGTGGACGGAATGTCTATTGATGGATTTTGGACCAAACAATAAAATTGAATTGAAATTAAATTGATCTTCAGGCTGCTTTGCCATGGGCCAGAGCTCCAGCCGCTGTGCTGAACTTTAACTGCATGCTGATTCTGCTGCCGGTCTGCCGTAACCTGCTGTCTCTGCTCCGTGGGTCTATTATGGTGCGTAGACTTGCACTTTGCTCTGGCGTGCAGGATTGCGTTTAAGCTTTTGCTTCTGTGCTGCAGTGCTGTGGACGGTCGGTGAGGAAACAGCTGGACAAGAACCTGACCTTCCACAAGCTGGTTGCGTACATGATCGCCCTGATGACTGGTGAGGACCTTCATGTTTTGGGATGTATGTTAATGTTCACGCACTTGAGCATGGACATGACGGATAGAATTGTTGACTTTGTTCGGTTCTGTCTGTGTGTGTTGTGGTTGTAAATCATAGTTGTAAAAATGCTATAAAATGTTTGAACAGTTGGATGTGATGCAAGATATAAACTAATTTTGCCTCCTCTTAAATGTCACTTGAAGTACGCAAATGTAAGCTGGAAGGTTTGTGCATACTTAACACTGACCAGTCCCGAACATGAAAGAAACCTCAAGTGACTTTACGAGACTAAACTAATTAACCAAATTCTGTCATGCGATGATAAAATGATTGTCGATCTATTGTCAAACTTGGGTTGGGAGCTGGTCTACACCGTGCAAGATCTGACGATTTTAATGTTGATATTTTAGCCAACATACAAGTTCTCGTACCTGTCGTGCATGGCATTTCATAATGAGAGAAGAAACATTAGCAAGACGCTGTTTTTATTAAAAGGACATAAATCTAGCGTGACCTCGAGCTGATGAAACGTTTTAAAACAACAACGTAACAGATAAACACTGTTCAAAACTATCAAGCAAATACAGTACAGTTAATTTTTTAAAGTCTTCCGATGGAAAAAAAAAAAAAAAGACCAGAGTTATTTGCTCCTTGTTGAATGTATCACTTAAATGCAATGCATCTCATCATTACAGTGAGATTAATCTAGATTAAGTCCAGTCTAAACGCTAAAAAAATCATCTTGGAGAAAAACAAAATGTCAGTTTTAGGAACAGAGGTGAAGATGTCAAAGATTGTTCAGTCTCATTTACTGCGATTCAACAATTTCAGAGTAAGATTCATGCATCTCCCTCGAAGCCAGACACAAAAAAACCTTTGAAACGTGTGATTCATGACACGTTTAAAATTTAATCCCGAACCCAGAATATTAGGAGTAAACTTGCGTACTAAACTTGGACTTCAAACTCATTTGTTAGGCTTTCTGGAAGGTTTTAGCAGTACTGAATGAGATCAAATGTCCCAGATTATGATAATATTCTTTGTGCAATTTCTGGGCAGCGGTTCACACAATCGCTCATTTGCTGAATGTGGAGTGGTACGGCAACAGCCTGGCGGGTAAATACGGACCTCTGGCTGGAAACCTGTCTGCGCTCAGCGACACCAAGAACACCACCTACCTCAACCCCGTTCGCTCCACCAGCATAGTAAGTCGCATTTATGAGTTCACGTTGAATAATCGAAGCGCTACCTGCTTAAAGGCTGGGATTTTCGTTCCGCAGACGCCTACGATATTCGTCTTCACCTCGATCGCCGGTCTCACGGGAGTCGTCATCACTCTTGCGCTCATCCTCATCATCACTTCATCAATGGAGGTCATTCGCCGAAGCTATTTTGAGGTCTTTTGGTACACACATCACCTCTTCATCATTTTCTTCGCCGGACTGGTTTTCCACGGAGCAGGGTGAGTCTAGCTCAGAGTGTGAAAGTTGTCCGTCAATTTCCCGAAACTCACATTCCAAAATACCCATTCAGGCGAATTGTGCGTGGTCAGACCGTGACCGTTCCACCACACAACACTTCCTTCTGTGAAGATCAACCAGAAAACTGGGGGAAGATTCCAGAATGTCCGATTCCCCAGTTTGCTGGAGGGTTTCCTCAGGTAAGATCCGAGACGTCTACACGTGAAGTCTTGGTACATTGTCTTTAATGTGTTCTACTATTTTATCCATAGACCTGGATGTACGTGATTGGCCCGATGATAATTTACCTTTGTGAAAGACTGCTACGTTTCATTCGCTACATGCAGCCCGTCAGCTACAAAAAGGTTCGTCAACGTGAATGATCACATCTTCGTCAATACTTTCTTAATTCCAAACCTGTGATTTCTACAGATTGTCATTCGCCCCTCCAAAGTTCTGGAACTTCAGCTGGTCAAACCAGGCTTCAAGATGGATGTCGGCCAATATGTCTTCCTCAACTGCCCAGCCATCTCGCAACTGGAGTGGCATCCGTTCACCATGACATCAGCGCCGGAGGAGGATTTCTTCAGCGTGCACATCCGTTCGGTTGGAGACTGGACAGAAGCGCTTATCAAAAAAGTGGAGAACCTTTCAGAAGGAGACCAAGGACCTAAGTATGTGCTTGTTTTTCCACTGGGCTTGTCCCAGCACACGTCATACTAGTCCAGGTCCTACCATCCCGTGACTCACTTAACGTAAGCTTGGAAGATCTAGAAGACATACATCTACTTCTACAGAGATTTTGTTTAGGAGTTCACACTAAATCCAGTACGTAAATGTTTTGAATACAGTCGATTCCGCTAATTGGGCAGCCGGTTGAAGGAGGCAGCCACTTTATTGGGGCATTGGTGTCCATTTGTGTCCCAATTAACAGGAGTCGACTGTATTTTGATCGTGCCATGAAAATTTTGTACCAATTTGCCAAAGAGCAATGTGAGGACTTTACTGAGGCTTTACAAATCCAAGCGCTGGTTGTATTCCCTAGGTTGTCAAGAAATCATTGCTAAATATTTGCAAACCACTTCTGCTCAAAGCATCGAAAATTGCCAGTCTTCTTTTGATGTATCACAATTGTACTAAAAAAAAGTTCCGCGGATGTATTTGACCATTGTTTTTGTCTACTTGTGTATTTCCCCCCTTCAACAGACACTTTCTAGGCAAGCTCAAGTTGCAGCGTGAAATTTAAAGAATGCAAGAAGATTCCCCGACCCTGGCGAACTGGTTATGCGCTGCCGTAATTGAAAGTGTTTTTTTCCACTCGACAGGATTAGCGTGGACGGCCCGTTTGGAACAGCCAGTGAAGATGTCTTCCACTACGAGGTCAGCATGCTGGTGGGTGCTGGGATTGGAGTGACACCATTTGCATCCATCCTCAAGTCCATCTGGTACAAGTTTAAAGACTCGGACCCTAAACTCCGAACCAGGAGGGTATGGCATGGTTTAAGCACAGTGCTGCTTCGGCTCCGTCCTTGGTCTTACGTCCACATTTCCTACAGATTTACTTCTACTGGCTGTGCCGGGAGACACATGCCTTCGAATGGTTTGCAGACCTGCTGCAGGTCCTCGAGAGAGAAATGGAAGAACGAGGCATGAGAGACTTCCTTACCTACAAGCTGTACCTGACCGGATGGGACCAGAGTTACGTAAGTGCCATAAACCTGCTGACTGAACTAGATCCACAGGGTGAAGGGAAAAGGCCCACAGTACAGAACTTTCCTCTTTTGTAGGCTGAACATGCAATGGTGCATTTCGACAAAGAGACTGATATCATCACCGGCCTGAAGCAGAAGACTCACTATGGCAGGCCAAACTGGGACAAGGAGTTTGAGCAAGTTCGACAAGAAAACCCCTCGTAAGTTTGAAAAACAGTCATCTGCTGTAAACTTTCAAGACCCATGTTCCAGTCATGAACTGTGCGTACAGGTCAGTGGTTGGAACCTTCCTATGCGGCCCACAAGCTTTGGCCAAGGACTTGGAGAAGAAATGTGTCAAGTATTCTGAAGTGGATCTGAGGAGGACAAAGTTTTACTTCAACAAGGAAAACTTCTAAGGAGCCTCGTTCTGAGGAAAGACTCGATTGTGATCTTCCGAGGCATCATTCTACCTTTATCTACTGATTTTCCATCCAGGAAATGAATGAACAGACAGGACTGAGCCTTCGTGAGTCAAAGGTCCACTCACTGAACTTCTTTATCAAGATTTGCCTCAAGTTCCTGGTTAGAAATGACTCAGTCCAGCATCCAGTAAATTCTGTTACCAGGAAGTCTAGGGCAAACAACCGTTGTGGTGACAAAAGGACGGGTGAAACCTTATGACAGGTGCCATTATTTTACGTAACTTTTTAAGAAATTAGCTTCCTTCCTAAACATGGGCTACGATGCTACTTTGTATTTATATTCTTCATATTTCGTTTTTTTCCCACTTTGTTTCATTTTTCTGAAAAAGAAAAAGTTCTACATTCAGAAATACTCAATGCCAAGGTTGACCAACTCTACTTTTAATGTACAACTGTTTTACCACTTTAAAAACAAAAAAAACAAATGTATCAGAAAAAAAAATTCCCCGCAGAGCAAAACAAAACCAGTCATGGATTGTTGTCAAGTTGGGCGCGTCTTCCTGCAACCGACAGGTAGAAGGTTTCAGTTACACGTGTGGCCTCCGTGTCAGTTGACACGGCAACATCTTAGTTTCAGAACCAGCAATTACCATATTCCAAACTCAGGTTGTGTGTTCACGGGGCGCCGGCCGTCTTCTGAATCTGCTCCTTCAGTATGAGAATGCTTTGTCTCTGTTCATGAGGCAGCATGGCGATCTGTTCTGGGGTCAGCTGCAGCACTTGCATAATCAAGGCGGCCTGGGAATGTGGAAACGCGACATGCAGATTAGCGTCAAAAAGCCACAGGCCGAGCCTTCAATTAAAAGACAATCCTCCCGACACGTCATGGAGTGTAGTGAGGTCACGACGGAACTTTTTAGGAAATTTTTAACTGTTCCTTGAAGGCTTCAGCCATCTCAGATTGTTCCGGATAGTCAACAAAGTACGTGTAAAAAAAGAAAAACAGCGTGGGCACGCACACACACACACTCACACACCTTTTCGTGATCTTGTGTAGACACTTCTCCGCCAGGACCCTGTTACAACACAGAAATGAACGATTTGTTATGGGCAAATATACATACTCTATAATACCACTTAAAAATAAAAAAGCCACTTACACATTTATATATAATATATAATTTGTGATATTAATACATAAATGATAATTATTGAGATTTCCGAAATTATGGTAGTGTACTTTTTCCACTGTTTTCAAAATATTTCTCTTTGCAAAAGTGGTGGACTGACAGAAATTGTTGTATGATGTGTAATTTCAAAGTTGAGGGACGGACAATTCCGTACATTTTGATTTGAATAATGAGAGGCGGTTTGGTGGGTCACAGTGAAACTAAAGACATGGAGATGTTCAGGAGGAAAAAAAACTTTCTTTGTAAATGAATTGACAGAGTTCTGCATTGTTGCACGTGTATTAATAAACATGAGAAGAAAGGAGATGTTTCTAAAGTAGAGATCTTTCTTCCTTTCAGAAACTTTGTGTGTGTGTGTGTGTGTGTGTGTGTGTGTGTGTGTGTGTGTGTGTGTGTGTGTGTGTGTGTGTGACAGAAAGGGAAAAAGACCAACTATGAGTGTGATGTGAAATTCTGGTTAGGAATCTATACTGGACCGGGGTGATTATCTTCAGTGGTGATGTCACAATCACATTTTTAATAGTTTCTGCTTCACTGCTTTTGACGTGATAAACACAATCAGCTTTTTGTTTTGACTGAGAAGTGAAGATTCTTGAAACCATGTGTTCATTTTGCCAAACCGGAATCAAAAGGTAAAACATCAGCTCACACCAGTATGCAGAGATCAGATAATCCCAGATGATTCTCTCAGACGGAATAAAGATGTAAAAAGCTCAAATTTTGTTGACTGAAGCACAAAGTCGCTAATTGAACAGACCAATCACAAACTAAACTGCCGTGTGACGCCACAGAACCCGACCGCACAAACTGGTGGAGTGGTTTCTTACTGGTCTTCCTACAGGAGGACCCTGTCCCATGCCGTGTGGTGGTCCCTGCATTCCACCCGGCACAGGGACCCTCTGAGCAGAAATGGGACCCCGAGCATCAACAGCGCGTGGATCTCGACCTTGAGAAAACAAAGTTGGAGAATGAGGAAAACCGACGGAATGCGACTTCAGCAAGAAGTAAAACGAGCAGAACCACAATCCAGCGCGAGTCAAGCAGACAGACAGTACTAACCTCGCGTCTCCATGGGCGGCCCTCGCTGATCCATCATGGGACCCCTGGGTTCTCCCATCATGACTCCGCCTCTCATGTCGTGAGGACCACGCATGTCCGGGGGAACCATGTGCATGGGCGGCCCCTGGTGTTGCGGGGGGCCTCCGATATAAGGACGACTGCGAATGAACGATTACAATTTAGTATTTGACACCGAGTCCTGATGGCCTTGTCTGTGTACTGACCGACACGGAATCTTCCCACCTGCTGTGTTAACCCCTGATCTTCTAAAAACCCATTGACCATGTTGTCGTGGTCTTAGACTACCATAGCATTTTGCAGTTATAGCGAAATAAGAATAGTGGAACTGTCGGCTGCAGTGTGAGACGCAAGTCTTTGCAAAGAAATGACTTAAACATTATTTACAGACAATTATAAGCGCGCTGTTTAGGCAATACGTGTCACTTTTGTTAGGAAACGAAAGATTTATGAAAAAAAGTCAATATTTAGTAGTAACATAATATCTCCAACACTAAATCATGCAATAAAAAAACCTGACGTTTCATTTTTAGACTTTTTGCGCTCCTAAAAGCCCAACTAGCAAAACAAATTTTAAAAAATAATAATTTCATAGCTCAGCTCTCAAGAGGTTAAGGGAGAGATTTTTTTTTTTCGATCATGATGGCGCCACAGACCTCTGTGTTTTGGTGCGCTCTTCTTTGTTTTGTGTGTTAACTCGGTCTTTATGTCATAGTTCTGTCTGTGCAATTGAATAGAACCTGGCAATAAAGTTTTTTCTGATTCTGATAAAAGATGCTGAGACGCTTTACCCTCCTTGCTCCACCCCTTCGCCACTGACACCGACCAATGATCCGCCCCGTGGGTCATTGGGACCATCACCGAGAAGACCTCTGGGGGGGATGCCTGGTGGTCCTTGAGGAGGGCCCCGCATTGGGGCGCGTGGATCTACGATTGGCCCTGTGAAAAGAAAACAGCGTTTTGTTTGAACCAAATTGGAGAATTTGTAGTCACTGCTTTAAAAAAAAAACCCATGTCAGGCTTATTTGAGCAGACAACACATCGAGGCTCATGAGGACGACTTGTAATACTCGTGTTTGACACAAAAAGGGGCTTTGTTTAACTTGACACGAAAAGGCGGTGAGAATTTCAGCACAAAGCATTAGTGAATTGGCCATTATCGACCAGATTCCATTTGGTGTCATCATTGTTTGAGGTTGGAAATGTCACAATGCGGCTTTCAAACCGAAATAAAGCCACTTGAAAACAAAAGGACTTGGTAATTAGGTTAAATGGAGCCTGACGGCACACACCTCGGTTTCATCACGTTTACCGTGTTTTTACTTGAACGTGTTGACAACAGAGTCGAGGGTCACTGGGGTTTACAGGGTCATTTCCTTTACGAAATCTGTGCGACATTTTGCTCTCAATTGTCACGTTCCACTGGAAAAACCTCATGCCATATATAAAAACAGGCTCTTTTCCTCGATATAACAACAAAAAATGTTTCTGTATACGCGCACTACAGATGTGTGTACAGTACAAACACAAAGGATCTCTTATTATTTGGCACATTTACATTCAATTGTATTGTGGTGATTGTACAAATACATTAAAAACACAAACTAAAATTTTGTATAATTCATTTATGTTTTGCTCGGTTAAAATTATTTAGTTGAAAAAAATAAGAACTATTAAGTTTGTTTATTTTCAGTCATTTAACAGTTCGAGAAATTATTTGCTAAACAGCAATTGGTAAAAGAGTAAATTATAATAATAATAATTAAAAAAATATATAAAACACAAAAGTACACAGTAATCATCAACATAGAACAGTTTCAAAATAGACGAAAATCTAAAAATAAACACTCAATGATATTTCACAAAAAATGTGTCGTTAATATTACTTTACAGTCATTTGGTTTAAGGTTATTAATTTATTTGTTATATTACCACATTTTTTTTTAATTACAAGATAAATCAAATATTACAAAAGGTTTTTTTAACGATAAACGTACCAAATATTCAAAATTTAAATCACTGTTTAAATTTAACTCACTGGTCACTTGGTAGGTTTTACTAAATTATTAACTATATTTTTCCAAAAAAAAGTAAAAAATAAAAAAATAAAACTAAAACAAAACAAAAAAAGAGAAAAAGGAGCAAATATTCAAAATTTAAAGGTGAACATGTCACTGCTTGATGGAACTACTGTGTAGTTACTGTGTAACTACTGTGTACATGAGGCAGGTTACAACTGTACCATCACGACAGACCTGGTGATGCTTTTAAACCACATGACTGGTCATTCTCAGCTACTGTGGGCTTAAGTGAGGCCTAACAGGGGTCTTGTGTTGAGGGACGTGGGGTAGATATGATGCTTCTGAGGAACACGCAGACATTGAGCCCCGGGAACAGGGGTGATACCTTGAGGCCGCTCGAGAGCCGCCGGCCCACCGCCTCCCACAGGAGAGTCCTGAAGACATCCTGCCTCAGCAGCATTAAGTGAAGAACACAGGAGAAAACACTGAGACACAGCGCAGCAGCAGCAGCACTTACTGAAATTACCCACGGATGAAAGTGCTGACGTGATGGACGCGTGTTCCACGTGGGCTTTAACGGACTGGTACAGGTAATAATTAAATGAACTAACAAGTGCATGTGTGATGTAAAGGGGCTTATGGAGGTCTTGCAATTCAATTAAACCAGACTCCATCAAGCTGAAGAGGAAGGAAAAAATAATACGGATGACGGGATGGAAATAGTTTTTCACTCACACATCAATCATAAAGTTTCTGTGATTCTTACTATATGGTTTCATCCAAAGCAGCTTTAGGATGACGAATAATACAAGCTGAATAATTTTTTACTATTATAATAATTTTTTTCTGATATAAAAATTATATCGTTATGGATGTAAAATGTATGGGCTGAAATATCTCCACAAAGTTGTTAACGCATAAGACATGCTCTATTTAAAATAGATTTTATGACTCACTTGAGAGAAAAAAAAGCTCTCTAAAGCTCAATCATTGTAACAAAAGATGGAAACTAAATCAATTTAGAAAAGTGATGAGCTATTTGGCAAACTGTAATTGTGTAACCTTGATGTAAACATATGCAGAAAAGTAAGAAAAAAGTACAAAACAAAAAAACAACAATTGTCACAATGTATGTGTAATTACTAGTACACAACTTTTAACTAGCCAGAAAAAAAAAGTACCTTACGAATTACATGTAAAAAAAAAAAAAACACACATATATATATATATATATATATATATATATATATATATATATACATATATATATATACACCCAAAGATAAAAAATAAAAACTATACAAAATAAAACTTTACACAAAAACTATTCTTCCAAGAACAAGAAATAAATAATAGTAAAAATAGACTTTAAACAGAGAAAATGTATGTACAGTATATGTTATGTAAGACTAGTCTGGAAGTTAAGTAGACCTGGTTGCTTATACTGCTCACTAGTGGATAGGTTTGGTCATTGAAAGAAGATACAATTGACGCATATATCGTAAGTGACACTGAATCACAGTCAAAAGTTGAACCCACTTATGCTTTCTAAATCAAACCCACAACCAGATATAGTTCTCACCACACACACTCTGAGCTCAACAAACCAGAGAAGCCATTGACGCCACTAGAAATGAAGCATGAGTGATGATTTGAAAAAAAAAAAAAAAAAAAAAAAAAAAAAACTACATTCGATATTCCAATGAAACGAGTACCTGGTCCCCTATCCATCGGCCCAGGACCTCCTTGGGGGATTCCAATCGGAGGCTGCATCCCACCTGTAAACAGCAGCAGCATGAGCCAGTGACGGGCACAGAGAGAGCAAAGGACAACCGGGCTCACCAGCCGGTCCCATGGGTCCTGGTCCTGGCCCACTTGCTCCCATCTGTGGGGGCTGCATCATCTGAGGGGCTCCGTTCACGTGCATTCCTGGCTGAAAGTCACATGACCGACAGAAGATGACACTCAACAAGGCTCAGATTCCTGAGACTTATTTTATTAAGTACTTATTATAATCAATAACGAACATAGACAGAATTAAATAACTAACAAATAATGCAATTATATAATGTGCTTTTATTGACTGTGTATAGTATTGTTTATTAGTAAAGTACTGTTTAAAAAGGGCTCTATGAAGTGAGTTGAGTTGATGACAAATACAAACGGTATATTTTTTTTTACATTTTTATAATTATTAATGAAAAATGAGCTGGTGTTAAACCACCAACAAATAATAAAATGTTGATGACTAATAATACAAACTGTAAATCATTTTACATACTAGATGTGCAACGAAATCGGATTTATGCAAATATATTCCTCTAATTTTTCAGGCCAAAATGAAAATTCCCAAAAAAATAAAAATTTCTTTTTTTTACATTTTCGGCTGAATTACGTAAATTTTCTCTCAAAAATACTATTTTTCCTTTTTTTAAACAAACCTAACGTTGACTTGTGTTTTGACTTTAGTGTTTTTTAGGGTTTTTTTTTGCTCCAAAGCTTTTGAATGCTGGTATGTTCAAATATTAATGGTTGTGCTAAATGTGTTAAATGTCGTGCCGTGACTAATGCTTTTTTTTTTTCTGTTTCTATTCAAATAAATTAAAAAAAGGGGAGGACAGCGCACACGCCTATCGCTGCATAAAAACAACATGTTTACATTTGACTTTGAATGCTCATGACTTGAAATATGGAAAAAGGGGGGCTTATATTTACGTGTATACTTAAAATCACTGATTATAAGCACCCCCCAAGTTTTTGAGTGTCTAAAATTCTAAAAAAAGGAGCTTCTGCGTATTTGTGTAAATACGGTTTATGCTGAAATATCGCAAAGACACTCTGTGTGCATGAGCATCATATCATATCGTGTGAAAAGGAGCTGTATTGTAATAATCACCATCGGTTGGGACTGGGGCACTGGAGCGTTGGGCTGGGAAAGGGGTTGGTTGGTCACTGGTCCACCCCCCGGTTGAGAATTCGGGTTTAGTGGTTGAACCACAGCTGGCCGGTGGAGCATTTTCTAAGAGAAAGATAAAAGATGTTTTTGACGTGTCTGTGGAAACAAAGTGCCAAGATGCTTTTCCTGATGGTACCAGAGCGATCTCAGGGTCCACGATCCTCATGACAACCTGGGCCTGCAGCAAGGCGTAAGCGAGCTGAGGGTTCTGCAGGAGCATGTTTCTGGCTTCCTGAGGACTGTTCTGGACACAAAGCTGGAGAGGAAAAATAAATCACAGTTAGCCAGATTCAAAAACTATAATATCTAATAACCATTAATGTTGATAATAAACTACTGTGGATGGAACTAATAAAATGGAACTAATAAAACATATCTTGCAAATAACAACTAGTTCTGAACTGTTAGATTTGTTCGTTGGATTCATTTACAGTTTTGGTGTTTATTTATGCAATTAATTGTTTGATTGAAATATTGGACAAAAGAATAGTTGTGTAACAAACAATAATGCAATGTTCAAGCTTCAAAATAAAGTCATTAAAATAATAAATTAAGAGGCCATCAGGAGTGGAAACAGACTTTAAAAATATTCAGAAAAAATGTGTTTGCAATTACTCAGTGACTTGATGAAACCCCTTAAAAAAATTGTAAATTTAAAATATCAATTTAAAAAACAAATTGTATTGATGGGAAAAAATCTTTTAACATGTCATTGTTGCTTATTCTTCAACACTATTGATAAAGATTGAACTGCAGATGTGCTTATACTTTTTTAGTTTTTATATATTTATATAATCAGATTTATAGGAAGAACATAATAATTAAAAATATAAATTGTGAGATATAAACCACATAAATAATTGGCTGATTAATAATTTACCAATATAACCGATATCTGCAGCCCTAATTCCTTCAGAATTATTAACATTTCAAAAAAATTGGTACAAAAACTGCACGTGCAAAAACAGAAGCGCAAACTTGCTGCAGAATCTTTTGAAGCACCAGAACAGGCTTGTGATGCTCATTAAAGTGCGAGTCTTTGCATCGACGGACCTTCATCTGTTTCATCAGCTCGAACATCTGCTCGGGGGGCAGACTGGCCACAGCCCTGCTGATGGACTCGGGGGCTTCTTCTGGAGCGCAGAAATCTCCATAAGGAGACTCGATGATAGGAGCTCCAGTTCCCAAGCCTGGAAAAGCAACCGTGCAGTCACAAGACACACCGGGCCAACTCGGAAAGCAAAGGGCGAGCGGTACTTTTCAGCTCCTCTTTGTTCTTCTCGCTGGCGGCGTTGTCCACACGCAGAGCTCTGCCACTGAACTCGCGGCCGTTGAGGTTACGCATGGCGCTGAGGGCCGTCTCCTGATCCTGGTACTCGCAGAAGCCATAGCCCTTGGGTTTGCCCGTCTCCCTGTCATACACCAGCCTGCAAGACACCGTTTACATCACTCATGGGTCCATCAGAGGCACGTGACCTGGCAACCCTACCTGAAACTGACCACAAGTCCGACCTCAGTGAAGATGTCTTTCAGCTGCTCCTCTGTGGCCTCGTATGGGATGTTTCCCACTGATTTCAAAGACAACGTTAATTCATGCATTACAAATACATCACGACAAACGTTACATCAGCATGCGCGGGTAATGTTTACTTAATAAAAGTCCGTGGGAATAAACTGGCATCACGATGAGAGAGCGTTGTTAGCGTAGCTGCTAATGCAACACAACTGACGCAGAACAGAGCGGTGAAATGTCCTCACGCTTACCGAAAACTGAGCGCAGCGAGCGGTCCACGGCGGGGTCCCGGGCTGCTGCTGCTGCTGCCGCCGCTGCGGCCAAATTCGACATATTTCACTGAAAACTGAACAGCCAACACGCCAGAACCGCCAGAAACGAAGCAAAGTGAAGCCGGACAACAGCGGAGTGTGATGACGTTTCTTGGACTTACAAAATAAGAGTCCCGCAACACCGATCCATTACGGAACGTATGAACGGACCGAAGAGAAATAACAGCGGAAAAGGTATAAACATTTTATTATTATATTATTTTTTATAAAAAATATAAATTATTATGCACATAATTATCCAGCTACCAGTTTTGCTCTGGTGCAGGGAGACATTATTAGGTCTTGAATTCTGGTAAGTCTAGACATGACTATATTTTCGCCTAAGTTTTTGTGTGCAACGTGAATAAATAAGTCGCTTAAATTATACATACTGCATTAAGTACATTTAGCTGTGAGTTTGTGCTTTTCATTTAATGTATACGTAGTTTAAGTGCACTGCATCTCTTTGTATAATTGTAATGCAGAGAAACCACAAAATGTGTTTTACAAATGTTTTTATATAATATATAATTTTCTGTTTCTGTATTAGAAAACAATAGTTTTTCACATTTCTTTTTTTGGGGCCTATATTGAGTATGAATAAAGTACTTCTTAATACTTAAGTTCTTTTAAAATTGGATACTTTGCTACTTTGACTCAAGTCTTTTTGAAAATGGTGACTTGTTACTTGTAATGAAGTAATTTTGACAGTAAGTATCTGTACTTTTACTCAAGTATGGCTGTCCGGTATATATATATATATACCATATATATATATATATATA
>MU204250.1:11064656-11104116 GCA_017309775.1 Paedocypris sp. Pulau Singkep | reverse complement strand
GTGTGTGTGTGTGTGTGTGTGTGTGTGTGTGTGTGTGTGTGTGTGTGTGTGTGTGTGTGTGTGTGTGTGTGTGGAAATTAAACTTGGAGTGAGCTAAATTGAATTTTTCTCAAGAATTCGTGGGATTGCAATTCCGACAGTAGGGGGCGAACAAACACAACTCTTGACGGTTAAGTACCGAATTTACGACGACGTCATGTCAGGCAATATTATCAGTAACCAAAAGCATTTTTACAAGAAGCCATCAGGGAGTCATGTACACAATTATTCGACAACTGATTTTAATGATCCCGCATTAGCAACGGTTTTGCTGCTTGACCTTCAACTCTGCTCGTTTCTGGTGGATGCGGCGTCTTTGCAATACTACTTGTTGGTGGTATATGGGTGAATCTGCAAGCCATTTTATTGTAATAAATCAATAAATGCGCAACTATTCCCAGAACAGAAATTGAAGAAAAAATAAAAACCATGGTTCCACTGGGGCTCGAACCCAGGACCTTCTGCGTGTAAAGCAGACGTGATAACCACTACACTATGGAACCACATGGACACTGCATGTTGTATGATTCTATGTAAAGGTACTGAACACTGAGCTTTAAACATTTAATTTGAATCTGAATAAAAACGACTGCTTTCGTTAGACGCATGTATGTCCTGGTATCACGATTACTCTAAATAATCTGAACCTGGTCACGTTTGATGTATTCCGGTTTTACTCAAATTATACTTTCACCTCATTTTTAAACACATCTATCTTCTTATACACACATGCGCTCACGCGTATTTGACAAATGCTGACCATTAGTGATTGTGTGTACTTCTCCAAAAGTCTTTCAATTTTATTATAATTAAGGTCAAGTTTATTTACATTTATAAAAAAATAAATAAACGTCGTGCGTGCGCGCCCATCTCAGAGTTTAAACATACAGCACAAAACTCTATTTTTAAGACAATTCTTTATTTGCCCCAATTTGTCTTTGAAGAAAGTGCACAGTCACAGCGGCATAAAAACAAAGTCTGAAAATTAAGCGATAAAATAATTTTACGCAAGTTGTGAGGATTTATCAGATTTTGAACCAAAACCGTAATACATGTCCAATAGACTTTAATTGTGAAAATCCCTGTCGCCAACAATAATACAGGGCCTGCAGAAAAATATAACACATAAAACACAACAAGATCAGTCACATGTCAGAAACAACCAAATGCAAAAATAAATACATTGGTACACTTCAGGTAGGGCGGAGTAGCAAATCTGTGTGATGAGACGCAATACTTTCAATCACACTTTGCCAAGAATGTTTGTCTGATCATTCTACTTGAGGTCCCCTATTGTGGTAGAGAACGGACCTGTAAAGTGACTCAGGCAAGGCAGAACCAAGTGAGCAAGGACCCATAACATGTCTGTCTCATCTGGTCCTGGAATTTCTTTCTTTCTGGACTTGCTACTCAGATGTTGCAGGTTCGAATCCCTGTCCAGTGGGATTTACAACTGAGGGTCCTTGAGCTAGACCAGGGGTGGGCAAACTTTTTGATTTGCGGTCCACAATTGTTCTAACATTTGATCGGGGGCAAATTGATGGAGTACCTTACCTCACGGAAGAAAAACAACACACATATTGGTATATGGAGGACATACGGTATATGTGCTTTAATTCCAAATGAAGATGAAAAAAATTCTGGCTTCAACAAAATATCTGACTTTGGAAAAAATATCTGCCTTTCATTAAATTAAGCTTGGCGGGCCGGAATAAAACGCTGAGCGGGCCGCATGTGGCCCACGGGCCTTAGTTTGCTCTTGTCTGAGCTAGACACTGACCTGCACAAGCACCCGAGTGCTACTGCTACGGATTTGTGTGCGTTCACTTCACTGTGTATGATGTGTTCACTTCACAATTGAAATATGGTAACTCGTGGACATATGGCCACTCACTTCCTTTACTTTTACTGTTCAGAAGGCCTGTATATTTGGCCATAAACCACCCTGGCCTTCTGCGGTCCTGGTCCTGGAGCAGATATTTACCTTTCTAGCCTCCTGTAGGCTCCAGACGAGCTTGTGTGTTGCTGTCGTGGTCACAAGCCTTTTCACCAGAGCAAATCACGTGACAGCGAGTCAAGCCTTGTCTTACAGAGGCATGTGCACGGCCCTTAAGGACATACAACGTATTCAGCGTGTATAGCTGACTGATTGTTTATGTATCTGTTTTCCCTTTTTGTGGCTCCTGCTGCTTTTGGACATTTCTGCCCATCATGGATCATTTCCTGCTGATATTTGTCTTGTCCTGCGAAAAACACTAAACTTTGCCTAGACTGGAGTCAAACTTTGCATTTTGTCTCAAATAATTTAGGTTTCTTTTTATTATAGTCTATATAAACTAGTCATTTTGACATTATATATTGCACTATTGTATTTTGGAATTGCACATTATATTTTTATCTAGTCACAACTGCACCACTGTTTTACACAGTGGGATTTTTGCACAACCTTTTATATATCTATGCTTTAGTTAACAGCAAAAGAACAGAAATATATAAAGAGAGAGCAGAAAGGGTTCTAAAAAATTGACATTTTAAATTTGCAAATATAAATAGTTTTAGAATAAACGACGCAATAATAGAATTTGTTTCTATTTGGGTCGATTTTACACAGTCTATCCGCCCGGTTCTGTCATATAATTTGTTCTTTCATGCTAAAAGCCAATAAATAAACTAATAAACCCGTAACAAGACACAAATAACGTGGCACATTTAGACAGTCTGATGGTCTAGTGACCTGGCAATGCTTTTAAACGAGCGAGTGTGACTCCGGTTCCTCCGCCGGGAGTCACCTGTGCGAACGAGGCCGGCTTTAGGACCCTGGGTGCGCGATTTTCTTCTCCAGCTGCTGCGGCGATGAGGGAAGATCGCGGGGAGAAACCCAAAATTCACAGTGTTAAATTCTTCACCCAGACCTTCCGTCGGACGGCTGCGATAACCGGCAGCACGGACACTTCCCCGGCCGCGGTCGGACGGAGCCATCAAGTCCCCGAGCGCGAGGGAGCAGTCCGGCGGCGTTAAAGGTAAGGCGGCGCGGCTCCATGCGATTAATAACAAAGGCGCTCCACTCGAGGGGGCATTAAAGGGGGCATCGCACAGCGCCATGGAGGGCGACAGTCAACTCTCTAAACTTTGCACTTGTCCGCGAGTGCACGGAAGTCTCGCCATCACGTCCCGGCCGTTGTGTGGAGCTCGCGAGGCGGCCGGCGGGTCATCGATGCGGTCCGGGCACAACATGCGGCGGCGTTAAACACACGGGCGATGTTGTCATGAACTGACCGCACGCGAGCGGAACAGCCAATGTCATGACGCGCGCGAAGGCCCCGAGACGCGATTCGCGCGATGCTGCAAGTTTGGCGTTGTTTTGCCTCCGCGCAACCTGCTCACGTGCTCTCCTACCCCGCGCGGCGGCGGCGGCGGCGGCACCGGGGACCACGCGCCGGTCCGCTCGCACTGTTGCGCGGCCTTTCGATCGCACTCGGTGGACGGCGGATGACGTTTGCTCGCACTCAGCCCGGGCCTGGTCGGAGCAGCTAATGGTGTCAAACTTTTCCCGAGTCTCTAGGCCCCGTTAAACACGCGCGTTTCGGTCCCCGTGGTGGATAAACACAACGAGACCGACATGTGTTGCACGTGCATCCCGCGCGCGATATTGGGATGATTACGCGTCTAGCTTGGCTATAGCACGCGGTCTTTTCGAAGCTTTTATATCGTTTAAATTATGTGCGGGAATTAAACACTTGACGTCCGGAGCGCTTTGCATCATCGGAGCCCTTCGGTCCAAAATAGGTCATCTGCGGAAGAAAGGTTAAATTTCACGTGCTTGCATTAACGGTTCTCGTGAGAACGTGTCAAATGTGTGAAGTCCGACGATCCTCGGCTGTAATTATTTCACTGGTGACGAAAAGCTCGTTTCCCGCTTTGAGCTAATAATTAAAGTGCGCGAGTCTCGTAATCGAACGGAAAGACGGGGCTGAATTTTAATCCGACAGTGATTGAAACCATCATATGTCATGGTCGGGCGAATTCGCAGCCGAATGCGTTTAAATGGCATTTTGCGGTGACTTCATCAGTCAGTGTGTAATGCTGCTCGGCGAGATCTAAAATGGCAGTGAAGAAAGCGTTTATTCCTCGCGTGCTGTGCTGCTTATATGATGCTGGCGTGTGATTATATGATTTTACATCGTCTGCTCATAAAACTTTTGTTTAGTTTGGTCCGCAAAAAAGTGTTTCTGATTGGCTGCGGAACATTTGTTTCGCAACAATATTGAACATGTAATTAGTTTGTAGTAATAATAATGGACAATGCCAGCATCTTTAAAAAGCGTCTTTAACTAATGATCATGTAGATTGCACAAGGCAGCATAAATAGGAAATGCAGTTGAAATATATTTTACAAATTTGACAAAAGCATTACAGCGGAAGTAGATGCAACTGTTATTAATAGGCATAACACATTTATTCTAAGTTTCTAGATGAATTAACTATACAAAATTACATTTTCACTCAGAACCTGTCCCACTGTCTCTGTAATCTATGTTTTGTTTGTTCGTCATGTGTGTGTGATGACTAACATGTGGCTAACATCTGAACATCATAAATATATAAATAAATGTAAACACACACACACACACACACACACACACACACACACACACACACACACAAACACACATGGACTTGCCGCAAACATACCTTTAATCTTATAGCAGGATCACACTGTGTAAAAAAATGTATCATGATGGGCGAAAACAGAGTGCGAAAAACGATGTATGCAGTTTGAATCACATTGAGTTGTCCACATGTCTGTGGCTGAAAAGTGCAGCTTGTTAAGTCCAAGATCAAAGAAGTCAACAAAGAGCCGTGGACCACTGATGGACCTGATTTAGTTATCATCTCCATTGTCCTGTCCTGACACAAGCAAGATAATCTCTGATTGATTCTGTATTTATTGTTTCTGTATCTATTTTTTTTTTTTTTTTACAATTTAAATAATTTTCAGATATGACATTGTTTACCTGTCAACCATAATAACCCTGTTATTTAAATCCATTTTTCACCTGAACATCTTCATATTGAGAGGTGAAACGTGTGTTTTTTTCTGTTGGATTTTCCAACCCGGTCAAAGTTCTTGTCCTGAAAAATGTGTTCAACCACATCAGAATTCCACTATTAAACGATGTCTGTTTTCAGAAGAAATCAACAATTTTGACACTGTTTCTTGTTGTCACATTCTCAAGTGGGCTTCAGTGCTGGTTTGGAAGTTTTAATGGAGACGCAAACAAAACATAGCTGCTGCTTTATAGTGACCAAATGAAGCTCAATCGACTCATCCTTCTGTTTTCTTTCTTAGCTGTGTTTCTATGGAGTGTAAACAGCCATGAATCCAGCACATCTGCCCGTGTGTGTGTGTGTGTGTGTGTGTGTGTGTGTGTGTGTGTGTGTGTGTGTGTTACAAATCTACACATGTTTTGATCATGTGATAAAATGGGTCTAAAGACCCCGACTGTATGGTAAAGGCCAACGGGAGGGTCTTTATTATGCCACTGTAGTGTTGTTCTAACTCTTCGTGCCTCCCCACGTGGGATTAGTTCAAACCACGCGAATTCCCGCCTGTTGCCTCCGCGATCCACCGCTCCACTGAAAAGCGCCCGTATTTCCACTTTGTTACTCGGGCTGGGTTGGCAGTTTAGCGCACCGTTGCGATCCCCTTTCCCCTTGAGCGGCTGGATTGTCGCGGTGCATGCTGGATGTTGCAGTCCTCGCTCCTCCCTTCTCGGGGCTAGCGCGGTCAGGGCGTGGATGTCGGAACACTACAACTCCCACTCCGTCTGCCCCCTCTCTCTCTCGCTCGCTCTCCCACCAGACTAAAGAGAGAGAGAGAGACAGAGAGGGAGAGATACGGCACGAACCCCCTGGACTTTCGGCACCGAGGATCGTCGAGATTTGTCAACTGCGACCGGCAGGGACGGCAGAGCGGATTAAAGCCGTTATCTCGATGCGCAAACATCCCCCAAATGTCGGTCACACGGGTTGGTGCACGCTTCCACAATCTGACATCGTTATTTGGCTCGCTAATTGCCTTCGGAATTATTCAGGCTCGTGCGGAGGAAGGAGTCGATTCCGCCCGGGCTGTGGCGTGTCGGAACAGTTGTGTCGCCGGAGCTTTGGTCCGCTTTGGCGAACATTCTCCGTGTCGAGTAGTTCGACTTCGCGGCGCAGCGGTGTGGAAATCGGTCAGTTTTCGTACACCTTGCTCCGTACGAAACAGCGTTCGCTCGCGCGCGCGCGCACACACACGCACACACACTCTCCTCGTGTCACGCAGCACAAGTAATGATGACAATAATGGAGCGAACCGGGAAACTCGGCGAGCGTGTTAGTTTGAAGCGAGGTGTCTTTCGACCCAAACGTCCGCGTGACATTTCCCTCCGTGTGTGTATTTTGTCTCGAGCTATAGCGCAGACGTCACGGCTCGGCTCGCGCTTAGCGACACAACAGACGGTCACTTTATACTTTGACGGACCGTGTTCGGCCAGGGCGAGAGCGACGGTTAGTTTGGCGACCGTGTGGACCGCGCAGCCTTTCGCTCGTTTGTTTGTTTGTTTGTTTGTTTGTTTGCGTGTGTGTGACGACGGAAAGCGTCCGTTTGGGCTAATCCCCGCTCAGAGGAGCCACATTTCTTGTCGTGTTCAAACAACGACTGTATTTTCGCCCGACTCTCATTTCCGCGCACGGGGCGTTTCGTGTCACCTGAGGGTCGGTTGTCTCGCGCGAGATGGTTCGGAGTGATCGAGACACGGAGCTCCTCAGAGAAACAAACATGTCCTGCTCGGCTTCAACTGCTTTTCCGCATCACCCCGTGTGCACGTCCGGCAGGCTGACCGGGAGACTGCGAGCCCGAGCAGGGTTCCTCTTTTTTCCGCCTGTCATCGCTCCGGTAACGGCGTCCCGCTCCCTCGTATCTCGTGTTTTCAATGAACGCAACTTCTCCGAGTAGCAGCGCATATCTGACGCCAAACACAAACTTTACAACCGCCCGGACTTTCTCCTCAGGCCTCCGGGTGGTGTTGTTCGAATAGAATAACGCCGGAATCAGCCTTCGTCGGATAAAACGAGATGTGTCGTATTTTAGGAGCGATGTCACCTGCGCTTTAATGGGACGTGCAGACGAGAGTAAACAGTGTTTATGCGGGATGTTGGCTTTAAGCGTCGCGGATGTGGCTTTAGATTACTTGTCGTGTTTAAGCATTTGCTCATCGTCTGTGTTGGTTGGGGTTTTGTAGACTTTCTGTGGAAGCTTTGATTTTGTTTTCACGCGAGGTGTTTGGGATTTGAAATTCGGATCTCATGGAAAACCGGGTCTGCTTTTTACATTATTTTAAAACAATGTTTTTACCATAAAGTTTGTTACCATATATTAATATATGCACAATTCTGCACAAAAATAATCATGATGGAGCTTTGTAAAATGTATTTGATGTAAGTGTGTTTAAGTTATGTATTCATTATAAAAGATTCGGTCTGGTTATGAAAGAATGGTCTGGTTATCTGACACTGTGGAACGCTGGTTAAAGCAATTTAAAAAAAAAAGGCCTTAAACACTAAGGTAAATTTGAAGCATATTGAAACTTTACTGCAAACCACAGCTTGCCTACACCATCATCAGAAAGCTTTAAGGTGTGCTCCGTTTCCTTTACGAATCATGGCACGAATGTTTTGTTTGGGAAAAGGTGGACAAATTCGAATGACATTTAAGTGACAGCTCTTTTTCTTAAAAAATAGATTTCAAATAGTTTCACTTTTTTGTTTTGTGTATAGCTGAAGGACTTATTTTGCACTGCTTATAAATTAACAATTTAACATGAGGATAGGAGAGGATTTTACTTGCAGGGGGATTTTACTTGAAGACAGGGAACCTACAAGCAACGTTTATTTGCTTTTGTAAAGATGAAGTTTTTTTTCTTTTCTTTGTATCCGGTTATTACACGTGCTTTTAATTCGGGGTTTTTAAATCTATACCGCCATGTCTGGAGCGTCTTCGCGAACTAATGTAACAATGAAGTAAATCAAGTATATATAAATACACACACAAACACAGTATGTACAGTATTGATAAGCAGGACACTTTTCCTTTTCTGTGTTTTGGATTGGTCTTATAGAACTCAAACTCGATATTCATTTATCGTTTACATTCATTGTTTTTATTTATCCAAGTGAGTGATGAAGACGACAGGATCTTCTCAATTTCACTAATGCATTTTTGAAGTCAAACCAATTGCGGTTAATCCAGCGACGTCTTTGTCTGGCGTTAAAGCGCATACATGATGTGCATGCGTGTTAGAGGTCATTAGTGTTATTAGAGATGCAATTAGGATCAAA
Source organism: Paedocypris sp. Pulau Singkep (assembly GCA_017309775.1). NCBI lineage: Eukaryota > Metazoa > Chordata > Actinopteri > Cypriniformes > Paedocypris > Paedocypris sp. Pulau Singkep. The sequence continues at coordinate 11,095,698 of MU204250.1, read as the reverse complement.
GGTGTTTCATTGAAAGTCAGCGTTGCATTACAATGCACACGGTGACATTTTTAGGGAAATATCTTCCCTCAAATTGTTATTTACGTTATTTACATTATACCCGTTCTCGTTATAAAACAGGGGTGTCAAACTCATTTTTACCGAGGGCAACATCAGCATGTCTGTCTTCAAAGGGCCCAATGTAACTCATAAATGTCACTAAAAGTAATCAAATGTAACGTAAAGTAAATGTAACTACTCCTTAATGTTAAATACATAATTATTTATTTGAACATATTGAAGTGACAATGGCAGTTGCGTAGAAATGTTTGCTTGTTGCTCTAACATAAACTCTTTTCAATTTTGTCAGCTTATGAAAACACATAACTTCATTACTGAAGGATCAAACTGTCCAATAACATAAAACTGTGAAAACACTGCTGTGGCTACCGTAGTGGAAAGGCATTGTGGAAAATGCAGTTTTTGGTGAAGGCACGCTCTAAATTTATTTTTTGGTATTTATTTTTAGACACTAAACATTTTTAAGATCTTGCGGGCCACAAACAATGACATGGCGGGCCACATCTGGCCCCGGGCCTTGAGTTTGACACATGTGTTATAGAACTAGTTGAATTTTTGAATTATTGTCATGTGTACAGTATTACAGTGGTACTCCTGTTAAAAAAAAAACTGGCCAATCAGCTTGTAGGCTGATGGAGTTTTTGAGTTTTGCCTTAAAAATAATTCCGGAGAAGGAGCTTTGTGTGTTTGGTATGAAGCAGAGTTCACGTGATGTGATCCACTGTTTGTTTGTATATTTGCTTCTTAAAATCTCTCTTTCCTTCTCGAGGCAGAGTCTAGAGGATATTGTGACATCTTGATTAAGGAAACCCTGTTACTGACAGGAAGTTTCCAGCCTGTCTCACATCGCTGCCCGTAACTAGAGATGCCATATTGTGGCTTCATGGTTAGAGTGTCAGTTTTGTCATATCACGGCGAGGACGGCTTTTCATTCACAGACGAGACGACGCTAATTCATTGTCCGCGTACTGCTCAGTGTGCACGTCAGATAGTTTGTGGCAAGATTTTGGCAAATAGAACAAAGCACAACGACTTGATTACTTGGTCTTTAATGCAAAATAATAATTTATTTAAACAACCACAACAAAAACGTGTCTGTGCAACAGGACTGAGCAGTAATCACGACTTTGTTGGTGTAATAGTGTGAATTTTAAATAAATAATAAAAATCAATAATTGAAGTAAATTAAAAAAAAGTGAATTTTTTTTTATTACAAGAGTACAAAAACGTAGTAAGACCGAATCAAATACAGTACAAAAGAAAAGAAAGGGTTAAAAACAGAACAGAAGCATAGACGGCAAATTATTGAACACACTGCACCAGGCAACCAAAATTAAACATGTAGAAAAATAACATATAAAATTCAAATATAGAAATTATGCATCAGGTAGAAATTTGTTAGAACAAGGAAGCAGTGGAAATGATGCAAGTGCAAAGTTGCAATTCTTTTTGATCCTGTACACTGTGTAAACAAATTTCATTGGTGTAAACCAATTTCTAGTAGTATTTTTTTATTCAAGTAGTGTGCATCTTGTTTGTAATACTTAAAACTAAATACTGTATTCCTGTCTTTTAGAAAGTAGTTTTAACATACTTTTACTGAATCTTTTATTCTTTTTACTTATGTGTTTAATAACTTTTGTAGCTCTCTGATTTGTGTACAAATGGGAATTTTTCTTTACATTTTTGCCAAACTCTGTTACAGCATTGCATGTACAGCGGAGAGTCTCCTGAAAAGCCACTCGTCCAGACACTCTGAGGAATGTGCTGAGAAAACCCTATGCAGGTAACATCTATTCCATTTCCATGGTTCCCTGTGTGTTTGGCTTCACCATCAAAATCCCATCCCGTGTCTTTGCTCAGGTGGATCCCTCACCAATGAATGTAGGGGATGGAGGGTCGGTGAGCAGAGAGAGCGGCGCCCCTACCCAGATTTCCGAGAGCATGGTGGGGAATCCACAGCAGACACTGCCTCTGGAACTCCGAGGTGACGTGCCTCAAAGTCAGCAGAGCAAGCTGAGAGCGACAACAGACTGCAAAGTGCCCGCCGTCTGCTCGGAAGCAAGCAAGGCCAGCATTTCAAATCACTGTCCCCAACTCTCCCCTTCCCAACCCCCCGTGAGCGCACGCTTACCCGACCGAACGGAGATCTCCAAAGGCAAAGCTGATGGTTTTGCCCCTTACTCCAGTCAGCAGTGGCCTTGTGGCAAAAAGGTCACAGCCGAGGAGCCTGCCAACTCCCTGCATGGTGGTTTGAACCCGAAGAAGACAAACGCACCATCCCCGGCCCAGCCCGTAATAAGCGTCCCTTTAGGGTTTCAGTGCTCAACGGTGTTCAAACCCGGCCAGCCTGTCGCATTCCTTCCCTCGTCGAACTTCTCCTCGTCCCTTTGTAAAATCACACTGCCTCCTGGATTAGGCCAGATTGCGGCACTGAGAGAAGCCACGGCTAGTCAGTTCCAGAAGGACTGTCCAGCTCCCAGCTCCTGTCCCGGCACGACTCCTGTGCTCAAAACCTACCCCTATCACTTTTCAGTACGAGGTTCCTGCTCCGAGAAGTCATCAGGTACAAAAGTCAAAGGTTTCCAGGGCGGATCAGAGAATAAAGTCACGATGTCTTCTGTGTCGGCCTCGACTCTCGCTCTGCCAGTTCAGCAGGCATCACAAGGCTCCGCTCAGTCGCCCCATTACTCCTTGTCTCCCAGTGCCGCCATCAGCTGCAGCCCGACTCTCACCAGCATGACCACTCAAAACAGGCTACTCAACGTCGTAGAGCAAAAAGGCCCGACCTTCAAAAGTCCGGAGAAACTGGCCTATTTGAAACCGAGAACCTTGTCGTCTTCAGACGAGGCCAGTCAGGGCGACGCACCACTTGATTTGTCTGCAAAGTCCAAGCGTCAAAAAAGCATCAAAGATTCGCAGAACTACCCAACCGAGCCGTGTTCCACAGAGCCTCGTAAAATCGGCGGGTCAAAAAAGAGCCAATCAGCTTCGGCCTTCGGCTCAGCTAGTCTGTATAATCCTCGCCATGACACACACAGAAATGGTTCCACTCCGAAGGCGTCTTCAAATCTCACCAATCATTTAGATTCTAAGGTGTCCTGGGCTAAAGGTTCGTCTCCGGGGACGTATGTTGGCGTGGCGAGTCCCATTCTGGCATCAACTTTACGTAGCAAAGATGGAAAAAGTGCAGCGTTTGTAGAAGATATCCAGAAGTTTGCCAAGCAGGAAACTATCTCCATCATTGACCAAGGAGAGCAGCCCATCTGTGGTGACAGGAAATCACAGCTGGTTGGAAAAGTTTCCCAGCATGCAAAGGGTGGCAAGATCTCAAGTACCTTCTCGCCCGGAACTCAAGGTTTTTTATCCGCCACCGTCAACTCGCCCCATCCCAAATCTGTCAGCGGAAAAGGAGGAACGCTGTTCACATCACCAGTTAAATCTTTGTGGCATCCACCTTGCGTTTCCCAAGAACCAACTAGCCAAAAAAAGGCAAGTCGGAACCAACCCATAAAGTCTAAGAGCAGTTGTGAGAGAACCCTGTTCCGTAACTCCCACGTCAAGCCAACCAAAGTAGAGGAGGACAACTGGGAGAAGACCAGATCTCCTCTGTCCAACCTGGAGTCCATAGTGAAGCAGAAAACCTTTGAGAACACCGCTCTTGCTGGCGAGAACTACCCCAATCTGTCAACATTGGGATCCAAAAGCACTCCGCAGAACAAGCCTCAGGAGTCCACACTGCTTCAAACGCTCACCACCAGTTCTCCCCCATTCAGAGCTGTGGATGGTCCGCTCACCAAACCAGACAGAACTTCACCACTCGCGGACGCCTCGCCAGCTCTAGGAAGGCAAAACGCCAACACTGTTCACCTGAAAGGGCGAGAGAAGCCAGCAAAGCAGATGGAACATCCACCTACCGATGCTGGTCAAAGACTGAAGCCCGTTATTCCCGGCAAAAGAAGTGTTGGGAAAGGAGAACGCAAGGAGAGAAAGTCATCTCAGCGCTTGGAGGACGACATGGCGAAGGAGGAGAAGACAGCGGAGAGTAAAGCTCATTCTCACGAGAAGATGGACGGGTCAGTCTCATCCCCGTTTCACGGCCGGGTCGAAGAAGAAGATGGAAAGGTTGGAGTGAATGGAGCCAAAGAGGAAACGCCTTCCAAAGGTACAACAGCAGCTACCAAACCCAGGAAAACGAAAAAGAGCAACAAGGATAAAACCTCGTCTGAACTCCGAACGCCATCGCCGATAAGCAAGCAGAAGGCGAATGGTAGTCCCACCAAGCACATGTCCCATACAAAGGTGATGCTTCTTTATTTATTAATGCAATACAAATGCATAGTGTCGTGAATTAACAACACGCTGATTTGAAGTCGACAGATTTAGGTGGAAAAAAAGTAATTTGGATTCTTTATGGGTTCGAGACATTCTGAAGCGGTTAACATTGTAATTGGATTGTTGTTGGAATTACAGGAGTTTTACTTTTGATTTGTATTAGTATGTATAAACAGAGAATCTATTACATGCTTTTGAAGCCTTTTTTGATTTCAGAATAATTACAGGATAATTAACAGTAATGATCAGAATATGAATAAGCAGCATTTGTGAGTCTGTTTGTGGTGTCGTTTCTTAGTCAAATTAGCTGTATATACATAAACATAATTTATAATGTTTATATATTCTATACTATTATTATATATAAATATGTGTTAATTTTATATAACATTTTAATATGCCGTATATTTTTATATTTAAATGTTTACCTATACCTATTTATATACAGTATTTTATGATTTATATGTATTAATTATATATATTTATTTATATTTTATACACAAATCTATATACTCTAGTTAGTATTTAAACAATTGGGGCTACACGCTTTATTTGTGTTTTGTGTCATTTCATTGTTGCCTAGTTACATGATTTGTATACACTTTTTTTTCTCTCACACAGTTTAAACACAGTTTTTGATCCTCTGTGTCCTCTATGGTTTATCGTTTTGTTAAGCAGCGTGTCATCTATAATGATGTACAACAGTAAAATGTACAATATAGTGGAGTCTACAGCCTAGTAAAGTTACAACATTTATAGTTTAAATGGACGGATGGATAGATCGACATCACTTTGTTTGAATCTCGTAAGTTTAAAAGCGTACGCGCACACAACTTTACCTAAAAATACAACGATTAGCAGTGAGAATTATATTGGTATTGATACAATAAGTGCTAACTGTTATTACAATGTTTCAGCACTATATTTTTGCTATACTGAAAATAACAATATTGCATGTTTCATGATGCAGAGTGAAGGTCAAATGATTATTGTGTTGCGCTATATGTTCGTAAAATTCAAAATCAATTAAATGTAATTCACGTTGAAAACAGTGAAGTCTGTTTCTAATATAGATTCTGTTGATTACCTAATCATTGGTTAATATTGATCTTGCCGTGATATTAATTGACACCAATATTGTTCAACTCTACCATAAACGAAAACGTATTTCAATTTAATTTTTGAAAATTGGGTTAATTTTTCTCCACTAAAACAGTAAAGTTATCGTGTTTACGCATTGTGAAAGGTGCAATGTTTTTAACGTACTTGGTATTAGCTCTTTGTAGAATTGTGTTCATGGACTAAATTAATAATTTTCATAAACAATAATGTTAATCACCCATAAACTGTAGTTGATAATTTAAATTTTCCGCCATTTTAGCAAAAGTCAAACTTTACAAATTTGCTTTTTGCACTCGTGGTGGCATTATTTCTCTCGTCTTTACACATTGTTTAGATCCTGAGCTAATTGTGCATGCTTTTGTGAGATTAAACTCAGCTACAATGTTTCTTGTTCTCTGTAGATAAAGGAAGCTTTGTCTGAAGAAGTGAAAAGTGTGCTAAATGATGGAGAAAGCCCAAAAGACGGTGCGAAGGCTCGTAAAGGGAAAAGCTGTTCATCTAAAGCGGAGCAGCACGTCCCAAACAAAACAGGTACTGACCCTGAAAGTCAAAGTGGTCGTTTTTCTAAAATCTACAACTATTCCAAACTAAAATAAAACAAATCATAAGTGAATGTGAAAACTATTTGAATGATACTTCACGGCCCCTCCCTTTGGCACAAAAATTATATCTAAAATTTAAAACAAACCAACTTTAAACAATGCAAACATAATGCAGTAGAGGTCCCGGAACTCATCTCATTGTGTTTTAAATGTCTGAAGAATGTAAATTCTAAAGTAAAATTTATTGAGAAGTGAGAAATAAAATGGAACAAATGCTGTCTGCAAAACATACCAATTTGTTTAAATGTAATACATCACGTGCTACAGTAAATGTAAAGTGTGTAGAGTAAACTAAATCGTTTTAAATTTAAACTAAATCCTCGCCACTTCAGCTCCTAAAGCGGAAAATCTGCACGACAGGAAGTGGTTGCGCAAAATTAGGCTGAACTGCTTCACACGGTTTGAAGGAGCAGAAGGGAACAGGGAGGAGCTGGTGCTCACCTTTACACCAGAAATATTTACTTCTTACATTGTTAACATGTCCTTTTACATATGTTTCACATTGTTGATATCGTTCAAGAATGACCTACGTTTCCAGAAACGTTGCGCTTTCTAATGTACCTGAATGTTATGATGGACACTCCCACCAATTTTTCTGAATCTAATGCAAATGAAATTAAAAGACATTTTTGTAATAAATCAAGTTGTTTATGAAATAAAACAAAAAGCTTTGTGAATAAATATGTCAGATTCAAACACGCAACGACTAATAATCCTGAATAAACTGCCACATTCACGTACCAAAATACACTCATCGAGAGCCAGTAGTTTCCCTAAAACATAAATCCTAAATATCAAATATAGTAAGACTTGATCTTGTGATTAGATTATATTAGATTATATTATTATATTAGATTATATTATTTATTAGATTAGATTTTATTATTTTAATCTAATTATTTTAATCTTATCTAGATTTTTTTTAATGCATCTCCCTTTGTGGTGATGAGATGCTATGACATACCAATATTACAATAACAAATGAATATTCAGATCCCTAGTGCAATTTTAGTTTTTTTTTGGCTGTAATCCACACTGATTGGTTAATATGACAGTCAATTACTAGTGATGGCCACTAGGGACCGTATCATAATTATGTTCTGCATTCAACCATCCAGTGAAGTTACACACACTCGGTGAAGTGAACACACACAAACCCGGAGCAGTGGGCAGTCTTGAGCCGTGGTGTTGGGGGACATGTGGGCAACTCCTGTGCAACCCACCAGACCGGGATTCGAAGTCTTGCCACAACTGGACCACAACTGCCCCACTCTGGATCTAACGAACGTGTAATGATCAGCTTACCTCAGATGTGTGTATAATTCTGCCTGTCGTGCTTCCCGCAGATTCGGAGAACACGCCACAAGTGGACCGGCTGGCTCTCAGCAGTCCGCGCTGGCCTAGTAAAGAGTCAGACTCCCCAGAGGAGAGCTCACCGCGCCCCAGACGGGGACGCAGACGGACGGATGAGGCGCTGCTGCGAGACTGGAGCTTCGCTACCCCGCCGTCTCCTCCCCCTCCTGACCCCGCCTCCACTCCGCCCCCTTCCCCGCCTCCCCCCGTGCCCATTCGCCGGCCACGAGGACGGCCTCGGATCAACCCGCTGCCCGTCCCGGAAGTCAAGGCAGAAAAGGACAAGCCCGGCACAGGTGGAGACGCCGCGTCTGCCAAGAAGCGGAAGCGCTGCAAAAACCGCAAATATCAGAACGGCGAGTACATCACGGGGAAGGTTAAAGTGGCTGATGAGGAGGAGAGGAAGAGGAGCGACGATGATCCCTGCCTCAGCGGCCTGAGCACCCCAGACGCCAGCCCCAGGCGGACCCTGTTCACCCGCTCCGGCTCCACCCGGCCCACAGAGACTCCGCCCACCCCGCTGGCCACCGACAAGCCCTCAGGGAAGAGGAAATTTAAAAGTAAACACTTATCTGAGACGGAGGAGCATAAAAAGGTCAGCTTCGTTTCAACGAAAGCATTCTATATTTTAGAACAGTCTTTTTTTTTGTTCATTTGATAATCCTGCGTCGCCACCTAGTGGTGGCTCTTCCCATGTGAACCGTCCCTCGACTTCTTTGGTGCATTTCTTTCAGCTCAAGGCCAAAAAAGGAAGCTTGGGCAAACGCACAGGATGCCTCCTCTCGGATGAAGACAGCCCTGCTGAAAAGAAGCCGACCGTCCGGTCTCTATCACCCCTGTCTGGGAAGAAGGGAACCAACTCCATCAAGGAATCCACTCCAAGCCGTCCAGTGCCTCCGGAAGTCCGTCGGCTGATTGTGAATAAGAACGCGGGAGAGACGCTGCTGCAGAGAGCCGCTAGACTGGGATACCAGGTAGAAAGATGCCGGTGTTCTAAAATTCTTTCCTACACGGGAGAATTTCCTACATCGCAATCTGCGCACGCACAATATACAATTACATATTGTTTTGGCCACCTTGGAAAGTAAAAATGTTATATCTATCTTAGAATGTACATTTTAACAGTGTTAATTAGACAGTCATACTAAAATAAAATGAAGAATATAAGGTATGAAGTTTAAACATTTTCAACGAATGTTCCAAAAATGCACAATTATCATGATTGTAAAGATAATTTCTGCTGAGTGACCTTAGCCTGAGAGTCTGTACTTTTCATATTCAGGAATTTTATCTAGAAAGTCACGTGTATAAAAGCTGATAAACGCAAGTAGTTTGACTCAAGTAGTGTGCTCGCTTAATGCGAAGTCAGGAAACCTAGCGTTTCTGTCTCCATTGTTATAAAAAAAAATAAACATATTAGTGCTGTCAAACTAATTTTTTTTAACTAGTTAATCGCACTTCTCCAACCAAATTAATCACGATTAATTGCAAATAAAAGTTACAAATATTATAATAATCAATTATTATAATTTAAAATCATATAATATAATAATTATTATTATCAAATGTATTATTATTAAACAAATAACAAACTGCAGCTTGTATATTGAATATTGGAGTGTATGTACTTGAGAACATTTATTCAAAGTGATAATATAGAAACAAGTCAGTATTACGCTTCCGCTTCACGCCATTTCGCAACTTCACATACACTGACGTGTCGTGTCGTGTGTGTGTGTGCGCGGTGCAGGGATAATTACAGTATTGTCGCAGCAGAAAAACTGTGTTTCAAACGCGGTCGATCGCTCCATTCCTCAGGTCCAACGCAGTTGTTCGTTTGACTTGAGAGACGCCGTGAAAAGCCATGATTTCATTACAGAAGTGAAAAAACAGTCATTAACGGCAATAATAAAGTTGAATGCGACAAACAAATTTTATTAATTGCAGAATTAGTTAACCCGTTAACTTTGACAGGCCTAAAATATATATATTTTTATTTAATCGCTGTTTGAACGAGTGTATGTATTTTTAACAGACATGTGCATAACACAGTGTAGGAAATTCTCCCGTGTAGGACGACATTTTAAAACACCTACAGTTGTTCTTAATGCTCCACACGTTTGCTGAGTCGGGTCCTGTGGCTTCCAGGATGTGGTGTTGTACTGCCTGGAGAGGGACGTGCGCGAGGTGAACCGGCGGGACAACGCGGGCTACACGGCGCTGCACGAGGCCTGTGCGCGAGGCTGGACGCACATCGTGCAGGTGCTGCTGGAGCACGGCGCCGACGTCAACTGCAGCGCCCAGGACGGGACGCGGTGAGGATGGGGCGGATGGGCGCTGATGGGGATGCGGTCCAGCGGATGCTGACTGTGTCTCCTCCTCACAGGCCCATTCACGACGCGGTGGCGGCTGATAACCTGGCGGCCGTGTGGATGCTGTTGAACCACGGCGCCGATCCCACGCTGGCCACTTACTCGGGACAGACCGCGGTCAAACTCGCCCAGAGTCCCGGGATGAAAATCTTTCTGAAAGGTAACGGCTTTTGTCTTGAAGTGTGTTGACGTGTATACGCACGTTGTCATGATATGCAGTGTTAATTTGGTTGACGAAATATTTTCGTCTTCGTCAACGATAGATTTCTGTTAAAATCACCACTTCCATTTTTTAAACGTGCATTAAAATGAAAGCGCAAAATTTGATTGGCTACTAGACAGTTTACTGTATACAAATAACTCGGCTGTGTTATGTATAATTAAACTGTGCTGTGTTTTTAAGACTACTTCACAGATCTAGAAGGACGATCGGAACAAGATCCCGACGTCCCGTGGGATTTCTACAGCAGCGCTGTGTTTGGTGAGAAATGTTGTGTGTGTGTGATGTTTTTAACACTTATTGAAAGGATTACTTCCATTCAAAATAGTCCATCATAAATGTTAGAAGAAAGGAATATTGCGTATTTCTGACAGATTTTGAGTTGAAAATAAATTGGCAAATGAGTAATTGTAAATTGCGAGGACAATTTGTGAGGTCAACTGGGTTCATTCACAGCAGACCCGCCCACTGATGCTGATTGGCAGGTGCTCACAGAACCTGTTTTGAATAGATAATAGCTCATGATGGATGATGTCATGATGACGTCTTGATGATGTCACAAAAGACAATGAAAGAAAGTTTTCAAGTTTATTTAATCTGTTGTTAATAATCTATACTATCAATTAATAGTCAGATTTTTGACTAAATATATGTTTCTTATAAAATTCAAATAGCCTGTTCTGGAGCTAAATTATGTAAGACTGCGTTCGGTGATGCTTTCTCAATTCAGAAACGTGATTGGACAGTCGAGTTGCGTCTGATTGGCTGGTCGTGAGTGGCTGTGTGTACATCCTAGATTTAATAGAGACATAAATATAAAAGAATGTGTAAAGATCTGAATGTGTAAAACATTGCCGTGTTGTGAACCTCTCTCAGAGAGCCAGCAGGAGCCGTGCTGGGACTTCCTGTTGTCTCATCCCAAGGATAAAGAAGAAGAGAGCGTGGTGATGAAGGACAGAGAGCCGGACGCAGACCACCTTCTGTTCGAGTTTTCATCGGAACCTCTTCTGCCCTGTTACCACGTTCAGGTTTCACTTACACAGGGGTGAGTTTCAGAGCGGAGAGTACAATGAACTACACCGACGACCAGTGGTGTCAAGTACTTGAGTAGATTGACTTAAGATTGACTTTTGTTACTTAAGTATTTTTGGCAACTTTGTTTCAAACTGAATATCCAAATAAGCGTCTTTTACTACTTGATTACATTTGTGATGGAGTGTCTGTACTCTTTACTCCGCTACATTTGAATGGACACTTATCATTACTCATTACATTGTTAATGTGCGTGACAGATCTGCATCTTTTTCTAACGTGATTATTATCTTGGGTGGATGAGGTGATATCGCCATCTGCAGGATGCTCAACTTTTGCACATTTGAGTTTGACTGAGACTGACACTTTCCTTTTTTTATATATTTTGTTCAGCCATTTTGAAGCATTTAGGTCTTAAATATAATTTATAGTATAGGGAATAAAACCTCATAAATAAAGTGTTTCTTGTTTTTCCTCATGTCTTGGTGTTTTTGAGCCTAAATATGAGAAGTTGTTTTGAAATTGGCGTCTTTACTTTAAGTACCTTACTGTAAAAATGACTCCATTACAAACTCTGTCACTAATTCCAGGATGACTTGAGTATGTGTAGTTTACTCATGTAGTTTTCTACATTTAATCAAGTCTTCTTGGAACTAGTGACTTGTAATGGAGTAAGTTGTACAGTAAGGTATTCACACTTTTACTCAAGTGCTCTACACCTCTGCTGTGTGCCTTCTAATCCAGAAAAGGTGTCTTTTATAAAAATAAATGTGGATGTTAATGAAGGTTCGCCTTTGTGTGTGTGTGTGTGTGTGTGTGTGTGTGTCCAGCTTCTGCAACTGGTTCCTGCTGGCGGACGTGCTGAAGCGCTTAAAGCTGTCTGCGCAGAGCTTCCGGGCTCGATACCCTCACCTGGAGGTTGCGAGCGTAGCTGAAGCGGAACTGTGGAAGCAGGTGTCGGTCAGCCAGACGTGTGCGGCTCCGGACGGCCTGCAGGACGATGAGGAGAGCGGCGGGTCAGTGGAGCTGGTGCGCTGCGTGTCCGAGCTGCAGGAACTGTTGGGCTCCTCCATACAGACGCTCCGAGGAGACGAGGACGACGGGTCGGGGGTCAGCGATGGCCGATAGCGGACCCTCGGACCCTCCGTCAGGTCTTCCGGCTCCTCGCCAGCGCCCCCCGGTGGCCTGAACCAGTACCAGCACTTTCTACGTCCAGAATCCGCCACTCTTCTCACACTTTTCAGACTTCAATAAGCCGTTGTGGTTTTTGTTTTTTTTTCTATACGATTAGCAGTATGTAAAGCGTGTAAATCTTGACATCAGGGTGAGCTTAACGTATGTTTTATGTCGTTCCGGATGACGTGTGTGTTTGAGAGGGGGTGTAGTGGCAGGAGGAAGCCCCGCCCCTAGACTTCCTGTCTGCGCCGGACCCTTCTTACCTCAGCTCCAACACGCTTCATGCTTGTTTCTGCTTTCTTTGGTTGGTTTGTTTCATTCAGGTTCTTTTAAAACCTCAAATCCGATCTAGAGTCCAAAACCACAAAGTCCAGAATCCTGTGGAGTGTTTTTTTTTTTTTCTTGGTTTTTCCAGAATCCGTCTTTCTCGATCCGCTTCCCAGAACTCCACTCAAGGTCACTGAAGATCTTCCTCACCGCTCCATTTTTTTCCCAGCGTGCTTTGTGCCGAGTGGCGTGTTTTATTTACACTGATTGTTGTTTGTGCTTAATTTAATAGTCATTAATATATTTGATTTTTTTTGTTTTTGCGTGTAAGACAAATGATGTATAAAATGCTTTGTATGGTTGGTGCTTTATTTGAATTGTACAAATATGGATCCCTTTATCCCGAGGTTTTGTTTTCCCACACTCCGGACAGTATTTTAACGGCTAAAGTACAGTTTTATTGTACTGGTGCTACGATAGATTTTGTGTTGACAATCAATTTAAGTTCTTTTGTTTGTTTGAACTGAAACCAATAAATTATATTTAAATGAAGAGACAGAGATGTAAAGATAGAGTTTAGTTTCACTACTTATGGGAAAGCCGTCGGACGCAGGGAAAGTCTTTGGTTGTGATCTCTGTTCAAAGAGGAAAGTCTTTCTTTTTTCTTTCCGTTTTTTTTTTCCCAACAGGAATAAAGCATGATTGTCAAGTCTTTCAGTAATTTGCCGTGTGTTTGTAGCATTCGGTTTTGCTTTTTTTTTTTTTTTTTTTTAACCATCAGATTTTCAATAAATGTAATTTATTAAATAACTAATCGCATTTTTATTTTATCAAATTCCAGTTCAGAAAAATAATTTTTATTTTACTTACTTGTTATTTAAATAAACCATTTTAAAACAATTACAACGAAGGAGAAACAGAAAATATTATTACCGTCCGTAATCATTAAAGATTTTAACGTAACGGGTTGCGGAGCAAAAATAACAACACCGATTTAGTCCTGTAGGGGGCGTCGCGCGCTCTTTTTCACCATAATCTGTTTTTACACATTCGTCTGTCTGGTTAATGTTTTATTTCATATGTCCTCAAACTGTAGACAAATTCGGTGTGATCACTGATCAGATTATGAAAAAAACCCTATAAAGTAAACATTGCATTTTATCTACGTTGATGCGTTGTAAATAGCATATAATTTATATTCTAATTTCTAGCTCTAGACTGATTATACAACACAGTAGAGTATTCTGATTTTCCTCCGACAGAATCAGTTTCAAATTTAATTCAGAATCGGAATTTGTCAACATTTCTATGAATGTCCTCATTTTGATGACATTTTTCTTTCAGCGACGACGCTCATTATAAAGTGTCAATTACATTTATCCCAAGTGACCTTTTGACCTTTCTCTCGACAACTTAGAACTCTCATGCATTACCAGATGCTACTAGAAGTCAAAATCCATTTTTCGCTTTTTTTTTTTTAAATGTCACTGAAAAAGACGCACAGTTCAGAAGTCTGGGTCAAGTGGTATGTCAGTGTGTTGAAAGGTCGATCCCAAAGTCTGAAACCAGTTTCTGGAGGAAGAGACGATCAATTGTTGAGAAACGCGAGCACAGCAGCGCTCACGGGAAAAGAAACGAGACGGAGTTTGGAAACGAGACTCATCGGCCTAGTTTCGGAATCCGACATCGAGCTTGAACGACAGACGGAGGGATGAGTGCAGCATCTCTTCAACAAAGCAAGACCTGTTATAATAACTTACAGAAAATGTATATACTCGTATAGAAAGGCTGCCTAGTTTAGTGCTCGGAACCGAATCACACCTGCACCTCCTAAAACTGTCAAAATCTTTAATTATGGTTAAATATGGTACTTCAAGATTTTCTAATTGCTTTGATTTTTGTGTTTCACTCCTCTCCTGAGCGCCGAGTGCCGTACGAGCGGAATCTCCTAGGAGCTTCGGGTTCATCTTCTCTATGATGCCTCCTGGACCTCTGTAACCCTGATGACGCTGTTTACAAGGAGAAATGGAGCCGCCACTTTCCCCACTGGGGAGGGAAACACCTTCCCATCATCAAAATGGCGCGCAACAACCAACTGGTTGATTGTGTAGTGTTAGAATGTCATAGGAGACTGGCACCAGTAAGTCTGGTTCTCCCCAGGGTTTTTTCCTCGTTAGAGAGGTTTTTTACCTGGTCACTGTCGCATATGTGCTTGCTCACTGGTCTTTGTCTTGTCATAAGTCATAGTGATAATCATAGTCATTTACGTAACACCGACAACCAGACGATCAAATGAATAAAGCAACAATTTCTCTTACATATTCACACGTACGCTTTGACACAATTAAAACTGTGAAAAGCGCCTTACAAATGCTCTGAACTTTCAGAGGCACAGGTCGGCCTTCAACACACTGACGGCAGTTTGCCAGAATCTGGACTCAGTTGACCGAGCAGTTTGGCCGCTGGTTAGTCCGGTTGCCTGGTGTTGAGTCGAAGCGATGGTATGGAAGAGAATGCTGAGTGGCTGGCAGCCATTTATATGCAAAAGAGAGAGAGCGAGCAGGGGCGAGAGACAATGGAGATGGGTTAAGGATGTCCTTGATGCCCCCGAGACCAAAGCAGACGGTCGCTAAATCAAGACAAGCTTCAATTAACACTTTGACTTTCGCATCTCATTGGAAAGGAAATGCGCAGAGTGTTTAAGATGCCGTAACATAAACACTGAAATTTTGAATCGATACGGGACGGGGTTTGACGTATTTTTTATCGTTTTTAAAGCTGCATTTTTATGCAAATGATCCTTTCCCACTTTTGATTGGGTAGTACGCAACGTCACCGTCAGTTTGATTGTTTTTTTTCTTTTATTTGATTGTCTTTTATCTGTCTGCAAAGTGTTGTGAGAGAGTGTGAGACACTAATCGTTACCTTATTACGTGAAACATTATTATATACAACAGAGACCCATGTGTAAGTCAAATAAAAGGGTAAATTGCAACTCTCTATATTTTTTTATTAGAAATAGGCTATACAAAAACTTCCTTTGCTTTTCTATGAAAGTGCTGTTTCCATGTTGTTACTGTAAAAAATGACAAATATTTTAGCCATCCTATTAAAATACCATTCTTATTAGAGAAGTCTGTTGAGTTGTAAAAGAGAAAGACTGACTGCATTTCAATGAAATAAATAATTTTTATTGTCTCGTATTTTATGTTGTGATCACTGTATGTAAAGGTGTGTTCATGGCCCCGCCCCTGTAGCCCCGCCCCTAGGCGCTGCACTATGTGTCCACTATTTTCGGTATTTTTCGGTATTAAAAGTGGTAAACCTACCGTAAAAGCAGAACGGGCCTTGAAATGCCACTTCTGTCGACATAGATTAGTGATGCTCTGTAATATTTAACTTGCAGTGTGGTTACAAAGGAAGCTTTTTTTCTCAATTCTATAGCAAACGAACCTTCAGGTTGACTATAAAAAGAAAAGCAAACAGACAACCGGGGGTTATTCGAGTTCACGTGTTCGCGTGATCGATTCAACCGGTGGTCCGGCATTAACTTCGACACATTAAGAAGTTGCTGGTTATAATGGTTTGCACTTTTTTCGTAACGAAAAAGAATTGGGAGTTTTAAAAAGACGCTTGTTCGTTTGCACACGCTTTATTGCGTCATACTCGGACTCGTGTTTCAGAGACACTCCTCCGCCAAACCCACGGGAAACGAAGCCTGCCATTGGTCAGTTTATTTGGAGATGAGCTGCGATTGGTCGAAATCTAGGGCACGTCTCGACATGACATTCTGAAATCTTTACGCGCACATGCGACCACGCAAGTGCTTAAATATACAAAACACCAAACCAAACATGTCTGAAAACGCACTATGAACCCACTTTGGAAATATGACCTCTGAATGTGTTTTTCATGCAAAATGCATTGCAGTCTCCAAACAAAGCATTAAAAACTATTCGTTCCTCAGTCTAGAAGTCAGAGAGTTTATTAAATTAAAGGTTTAAACTAAGTTTGGTTAGCACAGATGTTCACCAGGGTCAACAAGTTTTTTGCATTGTTCAAGCAGATTATGTAAGAGCCCCTCCACAAAAGGGGCGGACACTCGGAGAATTCAGGTTTTTTTTTTGAGGCCCTTGCGTGACGGTCCCTAACTGCACTGCTGCAGAAACGAATTCGATCCCAAAAATCGGACAAGTGTAAAAGTCTAGTCTCGGTTTACGTGGTAAATTCAACTTCAAAAATCTTCAAGTGCATTTTTAGTTATTGAAACACCAAAAAAGCTACTATAAGCATATTTGGCTTTTGATTTTTTTTTCTTTTACAAACTTTTGGGATTTTCTCAAAGAGGGATTTTATAAAAAAAAAATGGATAAACTTTGATAAACTTGGTTTGCATAAAACAACCTTGAATTATATTTTCCGTTTTGTTCAAACCTTTTTCTTTATCGCAATATGGCTTCGATCCACCGCAGTGTTTAGACTTCAAGAACTAGGAATTGCATTCCATTACTCCCACTTTATTAACCCATTATTCCGCATTCTGCTATACCATAAGCTTCAATAAGAACAATTCTATAAAATCTCTAAATTGATGTAGATAAAGAGGCTTTTGAAAGCATAGCAATAAATCCAATGCATTTGTGAATTCACTGGAAAGATGTTGCCCTTTGGAGGTGTTCTTTTCTTACGTTTTCTATCTTGTGGGATTAAGACACAAATACCAACAAATAAACAAGCCATGTCTTATAAAGTCTGGACTGAAAGGGTTAAGAGAGCATTGTCCTTGCAGTATGGCCCAGATTCTGTTGAGTGTGACTGAAATAGCGAAGGACAGTGACTCCGCACCGAGACGGGCTGAGTAATGTCAGCGTCGCAATTGATCTCGTACCATACGATTATTTATAGCTTGGCTTTAATGGCTCGATAATCTGCCGCTATTTTTGACAGATCATGTCTGCCAGGAACACATATCCTTAGATGTTGAGAGTAGATCCTCTTTCCTTACTCGTCATGACATGAGGCATGTTCTGATCATGGCAGGTTCACGCATCCACCGCATGGCTGTAATTCACACACGTTATTGTAATCATACCCCTGATTGTAATTCACACACGTTACTGTAATTCACACACGTTATTGTAATAATACCCCTGATTGTAATTCACACACGTTACTGTAATTCACACACGTTATTGTAATCATACCCCTGATTGTAATTCACACACGTTACTGTAATTCACACACGTTATTGTAATCCTACCCCTGATTGTAATTCACACACGTTCCTGTAATTCACACGTTACTGTAATCATACCCTTAATTTACTGTAATTCACACGTTACTAAAATTTACTCACATGATTCACACACGTTATTGTAATTCACACACGCTACGGTAATTCACACACATTACTGTAGCTCACACAAGCTACTGTGATTCATGAACCTGATTGTAATTCACACGATACTGTAATTTACAAAAGTTACTGTAATCATACCCCTGATTGTAATTCACACGTTACTGTAATTCACACACATTACTGTAGTTCACACATCATATTGTGATTCTTACCGCTGAATGTTTTTGACACGTTACTGTATTTCACACACATTACTGTAGTTCACACATGTTACTGCGCTTCACACACTTGACTGTATATCACACGTTACTGTAATTCACACACGTTACTGTAATCATACCCCTGATTGGAATTCACACGTTACTGTAATTCACACACCTTATTGTAGTTCACACATGCTATTGTGCTTCACACACCGTATATTAATTCACACACGTTAATGTAAATGTTTTACATGTTATTTTAATTGTTTCTATCTAAAGCTGAGACAACGTTGAATGAATCCCATCCAAAATAATAGGAAAAAAAGCATGAATTAGTAGTTGAAATTGAGAAAACTTATTAAAGTTAAAGATAAGAGGACGGAAGACAAGCATTTAGGAACCGGAATGGCGTTTCTACGACTACGACAAACCGCAACAAAACATGGCTTGGAAAACAACTCCCATACCAAGTCAACAAGAAAAAATCGATTTCGAAAGAATCAAGAAAAAAAGTGTAAAAGTCGAGAAGATGAAAAATGAGTGTGCAAGATGACACAAATACACACGTTTCAAAAGCTGAATGGTTACCTAACTACCGCAATAAAAGCAAAAATTAAACAATATACCTAACGGATAATATATATAAATGATAATTATATAGGATAATTGTTTAATATAATTGTAATATAATAATAATAATAATAATAATAATAATAATAATAATAAAAACAATTAAATATACGTATATTGTAATCATAATAGAGAATAACAAGAATATCAAAGAACAGATCTGCCCTAAACCTCGGCCATTGTGTCACTGAAGGGAATCACGGGTCTTCTCTCGTCCGACCACAGATGCTAACCTGAAATAAAACCGTAGATCAGCCATGGAATTTGAGGCCCGACGCGCACGAACAACCCTAAACGAATCCAGCGGAGTGCCACACCCACTGCTTACATAAGTTCAGCTGCTGCGAGCGCTCTTCCAGCCACGCGTCGAGCACATGCACACAGAGAAACACGGCCTGCTGCCTTCCTGTGCTCCAAGGCCTCGCAAACAGAGCCAGCAGGAGATAGTATTGTTCTTTCTTTCTTTCTTTCTTTCTCTCTTTGCTGTTTGCATTTTTGCCTTCACTGTTGTCTTTTATATTGTCCTTATTCGTTTCTGTTAAAAACTTACTTGTAAAAACTTGCTGCTGTTGTACACAAAAATGTCCCCTAGTGGGATTAATAAAAGTTCTATCTGTCTGTCTGTCTGTCTGTCTATCTATCTATCTATCTGGCTCTTTCTGTGGATTCTCCATGGCATTGTCCACTGAGCTTGATGTGAGACGTAGAAGAACGGCGTGAGATGTGAAGGTCTTCGCTTCAGCGCTGGAGAGTGTGTGCAGAGACGAGATGAAGGAACTATTGCTTTATTGCACGTTTATGCAACCGGGTCTCTGGCTCTGTTTCAGCCACATGTTACACTGACACGAGGACGGTTGCAACATATGTCCTGAAACACATCAGGAGAGAGAGAGGGTGCGGTGGGGGGCAGAGAGAGAGAGAGAGAGAGAGAGAAAGAGGCAGAGGGAGAGAGAGAAAGACAAAGAAAGACAGACATAGCAAGAAAGAGAGATAAAGAGAGAAATAGTGGGGGATAGTCAGACATTCAGGCAGGTAGATTGACAGACAGACAGACAGAATTACAGAGAAAGAGATATAGAGAGAAAGAAAGAGAGAGACAGATAGTCAGACACACAGACAGATAAATGAACAGTGAGAAACAGGCAGACAAAATAGAAAGAGAGATAGAAAAAAATAAAGAACTAAAGACTAAAAATAAAGACTGATTAAGAGTGGGGGGATAGGACAGACCATCAGAAAGACAGAAGGGGGGGGGGGGCAGATGGACAGAGATAGAGAGAGACACAGATAGAGACAGAGGAGGACAGAGAAAACACACAGAGAGAGAGGGGGAGAGAAAGAGAGAGAGAGAGATAGATACAAACAGGTGGAAGGACAGAAAAACGTACAGACAGAGACAGATGTACAAAGACAGACTGAGAGAGAAATAAACAGATATAATGGATAAATGGATACAGAGACAGAAAAATATAAAGACAGAGACAGAGAGAGAGAGAGAGAGAGAGAGAGAGAGAGAGAGAGAGAGAGAGAGAGAGAGAGAGGATTAAACCTGTTTCCTAGAGGAGAACTTGAGGAGAGCATCCGCAGCTGTAATAGAGAACACAAGCTCTCATTATACAACACAAGGCCCAGTATTGTGATGTGTAATGGGGTGAGCAGCGTCTCCTTATGCAGAGCAGCTGATCTTATGTGTTTACATCATCACTATATTATTCACGCTAAACCAACAGATATCACAATAACCAGTCAATATCAGGCACAGGACTGCTGGGAAAGACTCAGCTCCACGCGACCCAGAAATGCAAATGTTCTGTTAAAAAAAATTAAGTGTAAGAGAAGTGAGTAAAATTGTCATAATGGCCACTAGGGGCAGTATAAAAACTGTGCTCTGCTTTTAACCATCCAGTGAAATGACACACAAACCCGGAGCAGTGGGCAGCCTTAAGACAATATATGTACAGTATATATAAACAGGATTATCATCTCGGCCCAGATTATGTAATTGTGTGAATTGATCATTTGACTTGAGCAGAGCTGAGCTAGTCCGACTATTTATGAAGGATTTATCATCTTTTTTATGACTTGATTGAGTCTTTGACATTTACAGGATCCAGACTCCTGCAGTCAGTCACGGAGGTTCCGATCATTCTAAGCAAGGCCTTATCAGCCCGAAGCCACCACAACGACGAATTTCTTTGAGGTCCAGTGATGTTTCTCACAAAGAGCGAATCCCACCACAAGTCTATGAAACGCGAGTTCTAGGCCCTAAAACAGCGCTTATTCAGTAAGACCCCCGCTGGCGTTTTAATCGTGTGATTCACTTTTTTTGACGGGGCAGGACGTTTCGCGTGCCTCATGCTGACCCATTTCACTCCACTAAACAGATGGTTCAGCGGCATCTGCTCCGATATATTATAAAGCCCCTCTGATGCCCAAACACCACCACCACTTTGGTTTCAGCGTCATACAGTTCACAGTTGAATGTACATGTTATTTTCCTTTAGATAATGGAAAATCAGAAATGTAACCACAACACAATTTAGGTTTAATGGTTTCTTTTATTGTAACAGCAATTTTACAAACAATTTAATTCCAAATGATATGGACTTTGGGTGGGGGTCCAGATAATCCCAAATAGACAAAGAGTCTGACAAAGTCAAACTGAAATTAGAATGTTGTAGAAACACAAATTAAGTTTGGGATTAGGAGGTTTGGGGAACCAAATGTATGCAATAATTTCTCATTTTTAGGACACGAACGTCAGCTCACACACCTTTAACACGAGCGTTCAAGATGAAACCTGCCTAGGAGGAAAAAACACATTCCACACAGTGGAAGTGATGCAGTCCTTACAAAACCAGATTAACGGACACCCACTGAATCCAGTGGAGATTAGATAGTTCAGCCCGGCCTTAGCGACGCATTGAGATCAGGAGACTTGATCATTTTAAGTTAACGTTTTTATTTTAATAAGACCTTATAAAAAGTGAAATTTAGGACAAACAAAAATACATAACCTGGGCTCCATCCAACATGGGCTGGCAAACAGGGGATACGAAGGCACATCTTGAAAACAAGTGCACAAGAGCATCTTAAAAACAAGACGCCCGTGATTTAATACAAAAAAAATTAGATTCAGCCAACTGACGTGAAGAACCGAATTACCAGCATTCCAGATCTTCCACAGCCGAGCACCGACGTCAAGGGCGTCTTGACCTGGAAAGCGGTCTTATTTGACAAACCAGACCATGATACGGTTCTGCTGATAGTCAGATTGGCAAACAAAGACCGCCGCAGCCCTTAAACCTCTGGCGGGGCGCACCAGAGACAATAGATCACGGGTCAGAAGATCTAACCCAGAACCCTGGAGGAATCTTAAGCCCTTAATGTACACACCACCACCCTCACCGAGTCCCAGCAGTCCTCATCGTAACAGGCTTCCGCCTCCAATCTCCCTCTTGTAGCGGTTGGTGAGGTGGTCCGCTTGAAGAGTGAGCTTGGACAGAACCGAGAAGAGCCCACGCAGGTGGTAGTGGAACTCGCCTTCCAGGTCGGCGTTCTCCGTGGGGAGCCCGCTGACCTTCTGCGGCTCTTCGTGCTTGACGGCCATCTCCAGGAAGCTGGCGCCGCCCATCTCCCGCTTCAGGAGACCCCACTCCATGTCGTTCTTGATGGACTTGAGCAGCAGGTAGTGCTCGTACATGTCCCTCTGCTTGCAGGGCAGCGAGGGCTGGTGGTTCTGGTGGTTGTGGTGGTGGCCCACAGGGGCTTGGTGCTCCTGCTCCTCCAGAGGAACGTCCCTCAGCAAGCTGGGCACCATGATGGTCTCGTCCATGTTGTTGGCGGCGGCCATGAAGCGGTTCATGACGTTGAGCAACGAGTGTTTGTTGCAATGCGCGTCGCTGCTGAGCTGCATCATGGTTGATCTGGAGAGACGTTTCATACGTTTAGAATAATCCATGATGGACGAACTTTAAAATCACATTAGCCAGGCATTTAAAAGAAACACTTGGATGCGTCAAATCGAATGAATTAAGGATTTTTCGGAATCACCTCAACTTACAGAAAACCGTTTGAGCACATTCAAACGTCGTCGACGCTGACGATTCAATCCCCACGATGAATCTACAATAAGCGGCTGAAATTACTAACCTGCTGGAGAGCGGTGGCTGGGTTGGAGAGACGGGAAAACTGGAGGTTCGAGCGGGGTGAGTAGAGATCGCTGCACGCCGACCACACGGAGAAGAACGCAACCTTCTTCTGGAGCTCCAGCTGGAGACCGGTGAGCTTTATAGTGCTGACGTCAGGTGGCGCGTGTCTACGGCTAATGACACGTGATGAGTGACAGCGCATCGGACCAATCAAGCGTAAGCCAGGGATGCGCGCGCCCGTGTCTTTCTGTCTTTTCTATGCGAAACTGTTACGTATTTTCACGTTTTTATTTGAGAATATATTATAGACTGTATTATTACTATTAACAGTTATGAAATAATAATAATGTATGCTTAATACGGTTTTAATATAGATTTGTTAAATGCAAAAAAAAATGTTTGGTTTATTTTATCAAAATATTTTTCCACTTGGTAAAACATCCATTTTGTAACTTGGTAAAATGGACTAAATTCTAGTTAAATGCGGAACACTAATCTACGCAATCAAGAATTTAGCTCTTTCGATTGTTTATATGAAAAGGTTGTGCACAGTGCGTCATTGACAGAAACATCTTATTCTTTCACGCCGTGTGCTGATAAGCGCTATCGTTCTCGATTGAGAGAAACAGCGCTTTGTTCGGCTTTTGTGATAACAACCCAAACCCGTTCTTTGTATAATTAAGTCGACGACGACCCCTAGTGTCCATAAGATGAAGTACCATTTTATCGCTCAAACGTTAAGCAAATAACACACCCATGCCAATTTATAACTACAATGTTTTTTGAAAAATGTTGAAAACTCAATTTTTATTCCAGAGAGTGATTTATTAGCCTTTTATCAAAACAGCATGACATAGTATGAGAAAAGTCATTATATAAATGTGACCGTCTATAAATACTGAACCAACAATTCCGTTGCAATCGGCCCTTAAATATTCCAACCGTCTTCACATTTTGCAGAACATTACATGACAGATTCCATTTATTAATCTTTGAATAGAAAACAAGAATCCATTTGCACTTGACATGCAAGTTTATACGTAAATACAACATTGACATAACTCAAACAAACGGATAGATGAAAAACAGGAATGTCCCGAATTACTGTCTATATTTGTCGCCTGCCTTCAAGCACTTCCATTATTTCAAACATTTTAACTCAAAAAACTTAGAAAACACTGATTTTTAACACTGCCTAAAACACACTCCTACACACACGTCTTCCAAAAGCCAGAATATTCAATCAGGGTCACATTTACACCTAAACAGCTGCAAAACAAATATAGTTGTCCCTTCTTGACGGATTCCTTCCCTTTTAATGTGATGCCAGCAAGAAATATTTTTTTAAAAAGCAACCAGAAATTGTCTAAAATGACAGCCCAGCCGAGGCACGTTTCCCTTTCTGTATAGTTTGCTTCTGGTTCAGATGAGAGCGAATAAAAGACCTGAAAAACACATAGGGTCGATTAGCACAGTTAATAGACTGACACTTACATTAATTAGCTAAAACAGGGTTCCTACGCTTTCTGAAAGACAAAATTCAAGCACTTTCTAGATCCATGTTGAAGTTTTCCAGTACTCAAAATTTTAATTTCAAGCTATGCCCAAGTCAAAATAGGAATGTTTTCTCTAAATGTAAAGTTCAATAAAACATCACTCTTTTAGCGGTTACTAAGTTTCTAAGTTCTACAGAAATCTGCAGAACTTCCTTTGTTCAAAGTATAAACAAGGAATATAATCAGGCCTAATTTTAAAAAGGTGTCTGACATTTTAAAACAAAAAAATATATATAGATTTTTGATATATAAAAAAAAAAACTATTCAAATACCATAGCACGGCTGTCTTCATTAGTTCCAGTGAGTTAAAATGTTCAATCACTTTATATTTGTCTTCTGGTATGTTTTTTATTTTGAATGCATGTTTAAATATAAATTAACACGATATGTTAAATACAAAATTAAATACTAAAATCTGAAACCCGTGAAACCCCCCCCCCCTTTAATTTATTAATTTTTCACTTATACGAATTCCACTGTACAATTAAAATTCTGAAACATTTTCAAGCACTTCATTTGAAATGTACAATTAAAATTCTCAAGCATTTTCAAGCACTTCCTTTAAAATGCAAGTATTTTCAAGGCCTTAAACACAATATTGAAATTCAAGCATCTTCAAGCAGGAACCCTGTAAAAGTATAAACACGAACCGGCTGTGGAAGGTCCCTACACCATCTCGTACTGGTTGTTGGTGATGTAGCGGGCGAGACAGCACGCCAGAAAGATCCCGATAAGCTGGGCGAGGAAAGCAATCATTAGCCGTCATGTCTGAAAAGTGCATCTCACAAACACAACCTAGAGCCGAACCTGGAAGAACGCGATTCCAAAGGATATTCCAGCTATAACGCCGATGTTGGCCTCCACGGTGGTGGTCATGAGCGAGAAGCAGCCCTGTGGAAGACGAGGGTGATGAACACGGTGGTGTTGGGGTCGAGCGTGAGGATCTTACCTGCTGGAACACCAGCGGCGCGGCCAGACTCAGGTTCTTGAGATCCGTGGACGAGCAGTTGAGCGAAGCCGTGGTGTTGCAGCAGCTTTTTGGGATGCCTTCTTTGCGGAAGTACTCGGTCTTGGCCCAGCTGGTGTAGTTCTTCTCTCCGCAGCACTGAAGCTGAAAAAGACGACATTCAGGCACTTAACATTTACCGTTTGATACGGAACAGATCTAAAGGACAAGATCAATTACTAAATAAAAAAAAAATTAACTAAGTTAATTACATTTACTAAAAAAACTAACCAGAGAGGTGTAAAGTACTTGAGTAAATGGACTTGAGTATGTTTGTTGATACTTTGTACTTCTATAGAGTGTAAAAAAAAAAATAAATAAAAGCAACTTTTGCCCTCTACTCTCTTTACTCCACTACATTCGAACGAACACTTACTGTTACTTGTCACATTGTGATTGTGCGCGACAAGATTTATACCGCGATACATTTCTTGGGGGAACAAGACAATTTCGCCATCTGCAGGGAGCTAAAGGGATGCTATTTACCAGCTAAATCACGTGAAGACCCGTGGAAAAGCGCGATAATGTTCACAAATGAAAAGCAGAAACAATTTGTCTAAATTAAGTTAGAATACTAATTTTGTGTACAAATAATTTAATTAAGGACTACTAAAATGTAATTGTAAAGTTAATATTCATTCTTATCCTTTTCTGGTCCAAGTATTTAATAATGACAAAGCATCAAACAAAATATTCTTTTCATCAATGTCTTTCTATGCACTTAAAAGTATCAAATGCAAAAATTGAAAATCACACCACCATCGCAATAATTTTTAGAAAAATCGCAATTGGTTTCTGTTAGAAAGTCTACCTGGAGTAGGAGATTGTGTGTTTTATTCTGTGTGTTTCCCACTGTTCTATCACTTCCTTAAAATCAATAACGGTACAATAATCAGTATTTAATATGGTTTCTTTCAGTATCTGATGCAATTATGGAATATGCTACGTCATTGTTGTAGATATGCATGCTTGACACCAGATCATCTCCGTGGCAACCAGACTGTTGTAAACTGAATGTTTGTGTACTGCTTAGTTAGTTACCTGCTTTCCATTAGAGGACACGGAAGTCTCCTCTCTGCTCTGTTAATAAAAGGCCTTTTTCTCTGGCTAATCAAGTTCCCGTGTTTCTCTGACCGGAAACCCCTTTCTGTACTGCGACCGCAAGCTAAGATCCCAACTATCTGGTTCAGTTTCTATCTTAAAATCGTTCAGCCTTAACTTCTGCATTTGTCGATCTTGTTTAGCTTATTTACAAAGTCTTTTTGCAGTCTTATCAAACACATCTCAAGTCTACCGTCAGTCCAAAAATAAACTCACCGTATCATTAGTTTAACAATTCTTTTTTAAATCCACATATTACAGATAAACAGCCAGATAAAAAGTTCTGGAACCAAGTGTTTTGTTCCCTGAAGATAATACGTGGAAGAAAAACTGTGGATTTGTTAAATTTGTTCAAACCAATACACTCACCGTCATCTGAATCTTGTCCAGTTTCTCACTTATTGGGTCTGCGCCGGTGTAGTTTGACTCAGCATTTTTATAAACCTCTTGAAGACCGGCTTTAATCTAAAAAAAAAAAATAAAATAAACAATATTAGTCATGATATAGTCTGTAGTACGACATTATTTCTCATTCGGTTTGTCACATAAAATGACAGAACACAGTGTATTTGATATTAATATGAATGGTATAAGGAATAACTAACCTCATGTCGGAACATAAATCCAGAAATGCCTGCAACCAGCTCAGCCAAAAACACCAACGTGAGGAACATGGCATACTGACGGAGGAATCAAAATACAAAAGGAGTTTCTGTCAAAATCATGATGTGAGTACCTAAGCATCATACACAACATCTGTGTTCATACTAGTGACGTCCCAGTCCATTATTTAGGTTCCTAATCCAATGCAAATAATTAACAATAGGACACAATCCAATCCTGTTCTAAATCAATACTTTTCTACACAAAATTTCACAAAACACACAAACATTACTTTTTTTATGTGATATGTGGATAGATTCATGCTACTTTATATACAAAACACTCATATGGAGACACAATCTGTACAGCATGTTTGAATGCAATATTTTGTCTAAAGCCAAACACTGATTTTGCATCACAAATGTTTTAATGCAAAGTGAAGTGGAAAAAAACCCCTCAACTTTAAAATCCTTTTCTTGCTTTAAAAGATTTGACTGCTTTTTCGAGTAGATGCTCATATAATTTACCCATTATTTAGTACACAAGTAAAGTGTTTTAAAACTTGACTGTGATTGGTTCAGACTGCTCCAATCACGGTTGCAGTCGCTCTCGCTACTCTCTTTCAACATTCAGTGCAAAATAAAGTGAGATGAGCGAAGTTACATGATCGGTCAATGTGAGACT
Organism: Paedocypris sp. Pulau Singkep; assembly: GCA_017309775.1. NCBI lineage: Eukaryota > Metazoa > Chordata > Actinopteri > Cypriniformes > Paedocypris > Paedocypris sp. Pulau Singkep. Next base: position 11,067,865 of record MU204250.1, on the reverse strand, counting down.
GAAAGTCAGAGTCCATCTGATTCTGAACCACCTAGTCTGAGTCAGTATTATTTTAAGTCATACATAAATCACATTTACACGCCGCTAATGGAAGTTTCCCAGACAATTTTAAAACAGCCCCCTGTGGTTATATTGCCAAACTTACTTTTCAAACAAGTAAAAGTAACAATTTCAGGTCAGCTCTGCTTTAAAATACGCACAATAGGAGAGAAATGTGCCGACCAAATATTATTCCCACAATGCCTCAATATTCCAGAAAGACAAGTTTAATTAAGAATTGCTTTTTAATTAAGAACTAGCTCGTAACCAGCACCAAGATGGATTTTTGCATTACATTTTATTAAAACATCACGGACTTTATACTGACTGCTGAAAAAAACCCCTAATAATTATATTATTGTGTATGTATTTGCACAAACTACATAACCCATTATATTCCTCAAATATTAAAAGAAAAGCGGACCCTTGAGACCCCCCGTTAATCACTGACCAGTTTCAGCATCCATGGACTTCCACGGCAGGTAGCGAAGCATCCAAAGAGTCCGAAGATGATGATGACGGCGCCAGTGCCGATGAGCACATAGGGAGCGTTGGTGCCCTTGTCTGAACTCAAGAGAAGGTCAAACTCTAAAATCACTTTCCCCCAAACTCCGACAGCCAAGAGAATCACTCCTGTGAACTGCAAGCAAAGTGTCAGTGGTCAGAAAAGCTCAAACACACAATGAGACGACTGGACACGCTTACGTTACCAATGAGCAAAGAATCGTGTACGTTCTACTACTTCTGTTTTTACATGACACTCTTTTTTTTTTTTTTAAACTGAACAAATCACTCAAGATGCTTAGGGACAGTCTGAAAAGCAATTTTATTCAATATAAAAAAAGAACTGAACAAAAAAAGGATTATGACAAAACCTAAACACAATCTTAAATATATTATTTAAAATTGTAGTTGCACACTAATTAATTATATATAATTATACACACACATCCATTTTCTAGAGCTTTATACTGTAGTGTACAGTACATACCTTTTGTTTACTTTTGTAAATTGTTATGTATAAAACAAATGTAAGCAAATACTGTATATGTTATATGTATACCTGTATGTTGTCATTTGTTGCTAGGCAACAAGAAATTAAAATTAAACCCAACTAAAACATGAAAAAAAAAAAACAAGTCTAGTACATAAAAACAAACACATAGCAAAATAGAAAAGTTAAATAAGGAAAAAAAAGAACAAATTCTGACCTAATTACGTATTCGAATTACTTGAAGGAACTGACCACAGCCGCGTTTCAAACAAACAACCAGATGGTAATGTTTATAACACCTGTTTGAGAGCCGATGGCAATAAATAACCATAAATAGTCGAAATAAACGTGTTACGTTGGACCGAGAAAGGGTTTCGGCCACAATTTACCGAACATCTAATACAGGAGAACAAAATCTGTAACGCGCATTAATCTAACGGTAAACAGCTGTGACGGCTCCGCTGGGAAGAAAAACGCTTTTTGAATGACCAAAGCATAAAAATTAACAAAATTATTTTCGATATTCTAAAAAACAAATCTGACAAAAAAGTACAACAGCGCATTTTGTAAGATGCAGAAAACTTGTAAAATTAAAACTTCTAAAATGTATTTACTTTCCAGTCAAACATTTTTTTAAATGATATTTAAAATAGTTAAATAGACAGTTTTATTTAAATGGTGTTTTGTACGTGGTAGCTGATTTAAAAAAAAAAAGCTTGAACTAAAAGCATTAGTTGTTTGTCGAAGCCCATTGTTGGAGCGAGAGTTAGCCGCCTGGAGCTAACCGCTAACCCGCAGATCTGCGCTCAAACTCACACTCACCCAGAAAATCAAACTGTAGGAGACGAGAAACGTCTTCAGACACGTTATCACCGGCTTGGTTTGCAGCCGAGCGGACGGAGGAGACATTTTCGGGCCGGTGTTTTAATCGACGGGGAAGTTGCGGGTCGAAGAGCGAGTTGGGAAAAGTTAGTTCGGGAGTTGAAGGCTGATGAGGAGCTGCGGAGACGCGCATCCAGACCGGAAGTCTCGTGCTTTCCAAGATAAAGGGCAGAGGGATTCGCTCCTAAATACAAATTAAAATATACTGCATTTCATTTAAAAACAAGCCAAATATACAACAAAACCTATTGATCTGTCAGTGGATCTGTCAGTAATTGACAAACGTCATAAGCAGAAGTTAAAATTAACGAGTTTGTTAAAAAAACAAAACAATTGATTTGAATAAATAAATGAAACAAACGCGCAAAATAAATACAAATTCTAATAGATTTTTTCATTTATCTGTATTTTTCTTTTATAATTAAATAAAACCCTAAATGAATTCAATAATATAATAAATAAAATAACCTAAATAAAAGTATACAAATAATAGTGTTACATAAATTACAGGTTAACAACAAACAAAAACTGGCCAGAAAGCCAGGCAATCTGAAATGTAAGAACTATTCTAAACTAGTTGTTTATGTCACATATTGTCAAACTATTTATCGTTGACAAAATCCATTGTGCAACGTTCAGTGAATACGTTTCAACATCAGCTTTCTTGTTGGTTTCGGTTTGTCTTATTCAAGTCTAATTTTATAGAATAGAATAGAATAGAATAGAATAGAATGCTTTCATCGTCATTGTATCACATTTGTTACGAAATGAGTATTGCTACTCCATTTGGTGCAAAAGAAAGAGGTGATAACAGTAAAACATACACTGAATAAACCAATATAAATAACCACAATATATTAAAGTATGGTACAAAATACAGAAGACAAGAAACACACAAAAACACAAGAAAAATGCAATAGACAAAATGTTTGCTGAATGTCCAAAGTTGTGTTTTTGTAGAGCATGATCTGGTCTCTTCTTTCTTATTATCAGGTGTTGAAAGTGCAGATTGACAATAAACCACCTGGTTTTAACAGTCTTGTCAGATAATGATCTGTTCATCTAACACAGGGGTGTCAAACTCATTTCGCATAACGGGCCACATACGACCTAAGGAGATGTCAGGCGGGCCGGACCATTAAAATTATACCATACTCTGCATTAAATATCAAAAATATCATGTATTTTCTTTGTTTTGGTGTAAAGAAGCACAAGAACATTAGGAACATTGAATTTTAATGAACTATGCTTTTACAAAACATTCCAAGAATTTCCTCATAATTCCTTACAAATG
>MU204250.1:11034769-11064556 GCA_017309775.1 Paedocypris sp. Pulau Singkep | reverse complement strand
TCTCTCTCTCTCTCTCTCTCTCTCTCTCTCTCTCTCTCTCTCTCTCTCTCTCTCTCTCTCTCTCTCTCTATCACACACAGACACACACACACACACACACCCTCTCTCTCCCTCCCCTGTTCATCTCTCCTCGTTCTCTTCTTCTCTCTCTCTCTCCACCCATCCATTTATCCATTACCTTTATCCATATAATAGGCCATTTATCAGTTGCCTGTCTCTCTCTCCCTCTCTCACCTCATCTCTGTTCTCACCCCCCTTCTCCTCCTCTCTATTGCCCCCCCCCCCCCATTTACCACTCTCAGTTTTATTTCATTCTATTCTCTTCTTTCTTCTTCTCTCCCCATAACCATCTTTCCCCTCTTTTCTTCCCCTTTCACTCTCCCTCTTCTTTTCTTTTCCCTTCTCTTCTCGGGTTCACTCTTTTTTTCTCTTCCTCCCTCTTTTTTCCTCTAAATTTCTTCTTTCACCTTCAAATCAAGGCTCTCTTCTCGAGGGTCCATTGTGCTACTCTGTTAATCCCTCTTGAGAATGCATGAGATAGATTGTAAAGAAATTAATTTGTGTGGGAGATTGGGGTGTTTATGGTTAATTAAGTTCACTGCAGAGTTAATTAAGAAAACAAGTTCTAACAATTCTTATTTATTTAAATACCTTCAGCAATTCAGTATGGACTCCAGGACCCATAGACTTTAAAAGACGTGAGACAAATTAAAAGACTGACTTTTTACATCTTAATTTAGTCTTGACACACGCACGCAGCCACGCACGCAGCCACGCACGCACGATCGCACTCACGCACACGCACGCGCACGCACATACACATTTCTGTCGCGTGCAATTATTTCGTTAGTTATTACAAATATCCATCAGTTTATCGACACTTTAGTTAAAGGCATTTTTACATAAACACTTCAGTCCACGTGGAGTTTGACACTCTTTGGAGTTTGAAACGCGTCAGGAAGGCTTGACTTTACAAGTTCCTCGTGCAGATTCAGACATTCGCCCGCGCAACGGAAGCAGACGCAAGAGCGCGCGAGGCTGTTCCATCGCAGGGGAAATACTCGTTAAATTAATAATCTGTGCATGTCGATGACTGTCGTTACAAGGCAGCGGTGTTAATCTTCAGGCGCATCACTGTAGTGTGGGTGCGTACTACAACATGCCCGGATACCTCATTATCGCGCCAATCCTAATCTAACGGTCCGACATGAAGTGCGCGGGGATCCGGATGAGTAAAGGACCTTGATGTGCGTGCTTCACCTGGAAGATAATGCGAGTCGGGATGGAGGGATCGTGCAGGACATGTCTGAAGGCTCCGGGATTTTGGTTCGTCGCACTCACCTTTGCGAGTAAGTCTGCGCGTGATGGTTATTGACTTGGGTTGTTAGCAATGACGCAATGGCATAATTATAGAACCGTTACTTGCAGTGGAAATTTAAATTTAGTTTTATTATCTTAGTATTTTTTAGTAACACTGACTATTATCGTATTAGATTGTGAATTGATATTGGTAAATATAATATTTGCAAGTTTGTATTATATTCGTAAGGTATCTTTTATTGTATTGTTCTTCATTCTTTTTAAAAAAAAAATATTTTACTATTTTAGATCTATTTGTAGTTTAATATTTGATTTTCAAAAAAAAAAAACGTATTTGACGTTTTTAAAAAATATGGCTACCAAGCAAACTTTTTTTAAACTTTAATATGACTTCTTTAAAGAGTAAAGAATACGAATCGCGTTCCATGCTTCTATATGGTTAAATCACTCCACACTTGTAAACAATTGATGTAATTAAATGAAATTAAATGTACTTTTAATAATTTATTATGTATATAAAATATACAGAAATCATGTTGAGAACTTAAGCAAAAATGTGGATTTTCATTTAGAGGTGAACTGGGGACATGGTGCATGATGGCACAGGGCCTTTGTACCGGAAATGAAAACTGAAGCTAAAAAATAAATGTAAAATATAACAGCACTTTCTTGACACACAAGCTTCATCTTTACAACCAACCTACTTTACTTTTCAATTAAATGAAAACATTCCTGTTTTGGAGGGACAATTAGCAAAAGGAAGTCATATTTATGTTGTTATATTATGCTTGTATGTGAGCGCGTGCGTTTTGCATGTGTATGATGTAATTCTTGGGGCAATTGATATTTATTTGATTTTTTGCTCAGTGACTCGAAGCTGCCAAAAGGGCATGTTCATGTCCTCTCTCTCTCTCTCTCTCTCTCTCTCTCTCTCTCTCTCTCTCTCTCTCTCTCTCTCTCTCTCTCTCTCTCTCTCTCTCTCTCACACACACACACACACACACACACACACACACACACACGTGCGCATCTGTAAAATGGTGAAAACACCACTCAAACGAGTCAAAAGTGTTTAACAGCACACTATATCAACAATAAATCAATTTTAAAGACGAGTTGCTTGTATCCTATTAAAGCAATAATATACATTTAAATTGATTCTCATAAAGCAGCAATAATGTTCAAGTTGATGATCAACCGTGGGATTTTCAGCCCAGAATGTCAGTAAAATTATTTACTTTAGCAGAAAAAGTGGAAAAAAGGGCCTTCAGACGCGCACACACTGTATTATGCGTGTACTGGAGTAGTAGTATTATTCAGATTATACTGTAGTATTACTTCTACACAGTCACTGTTTATACTTAGTGTTTAGTGCCGTTACTGTTTCTTATTTTCTTCAATGTTTACCACAAGTTAGTTTTTATTTAGTTTTTGTTTCCAGATGCAGTTTTTTATAATGTATAATAGGAATAACACAACCTGCTTTTTTATTCTATTTGTAACACGTGTGTATGCCTTACTTTATTGCTACATACTTTATAGTACTTTTTCTATAATAACTGCTTGATGTGATTCCACTTAATCGCTGAGTGTGATTCAGACGGAACCTTCAAGAAGTCTTTGAAAGTTAAAGGGTTGTGGAAAGTTGAAACGACACACACACTCAAACCGTGCGGGTCAGCGGATAAAGCTGCCAGACGAGCAATGCTGAAGGGCCACTGGCATTCAATGTTTAGAGTGTGTGTGTGTGTGTGTGTGTGCGTGTGTGTGTGTGTGTGTGTGTGTGTGTGTGTGTGTGTGTGTGAGTTAAGTCATTTGATGCAGTAGAAGTAAACTGCAAATGGAATAGTTTTAATAATTTATTTGTCAGATATTTATTACACTCAATCACTGATAACACACACTTTTGTGTGTATAAAATATATATGCATAAAATATATAAATATATTGTATAAGCATGGAACACAATGGACAGTCATTGATGGGTTTGTTAAAGTGGTGCAAAGTATTATTTTGTATTTTTTTTGTATTTTATATAGTATGATTCAATATGATCTTCACTATGTTTGTGTGTGTGTGTGTGTGTGTGTGTGTGTGTGTGTGTGTGTGTGTGATGAGGCAGGATTTATTTTAGTGCCGCTGAATTATTCACTGAGCTGAAGCGAGCCACGGTTATCACATGCAAGCCATTATTTTAAAACTCATTTGATAATTATTGTTTTTATTCACATTTTTGTGTTTTACGATCAGGGCTTTTGTCTGTCATCTTATGCCTCCATAATAATTTCCAATACAGAAAGAATCAGAAAGAGACGAGTATGAATTTAAACATAGCATTACAAAAGTATGTTTGCGAAAAAAAGCTTTGAGATGGTAGAAAAGCTATGTAACAGAATGTATTAAACGATTGATGATTACATAAATTATTTAATGAAGTAACATTTGTAAAATTAACAATTTTTATACAGTTTTTAAAAATGTATTTAACAGTAAAAACAACAAATGATTTAATTCAATAATTTTATTAATGGATTTTAAATAAAAATATTTTATTAAAACAATTTAATTGTAATGATTATATATTAATTATTATTAAATTAATTAATAACTTAATTGTAATAAAAAAAGTCTAAATCAAACAGATTTTTTGAACACACAAATGTGTTGTATTTGAAGTGGTTGAAAGGCTAAATGAAGATGCTGACTTGAGTCTGCTGTGTTTGACTCACACAGAATTGGTTTAAAATCAGCCACGTTTCAGAGGAAGTTGAGCTGTTAGTCAGTCTCACTGAACACAGTCCGGGTGACTGCGTGTGGAAAGCCGACCGCTGCCTCAGTCCTTCCACTGTCAGCTCCAATCTGCTCGCTTCTGCACTTCCTGTCCTCGCACTGCTCTTCTTCATCAGAGTGATGTCATTAGTCCTGACTTCCTGTCCCTTAGAGGCCCTCGTACGGACACACCCGGAGAGATTTATGCTTTCTATTTTATTTCCAATCTTGGAATTAGAGAAACAAGTTTCTACTGTTTGTTTTGCTGGAAAATTTGTGGATATTATGCCAATATTCGTATCTGAATATATTGACAATCTCACTCGCTTTACTTTGTCTTTTATGGGGACTCATAATTCCAAAGCTTCAATTCTGAGCATCCAAAGCTCAATTATGAGCTTTAGTCTAGCTCAGGTGGATAATACAAATTTTATTAATATTACATAATATATACATATATTGTATTACAGGTCCATATATTCTGCAGAATTTGTTCAAATTTCTTCCAAAACTCTTCTTAGCTCTTCAGGAGTAGAGTGGCAAAATATGCCATGTTAATGAAGTGCTGAGGCAAACTTGATGTAAAAGTTTAAGACAGCAGGCATGTTAAAACATAAATTATTGTAAATAGAGATGATCAAATCTTTGGAAAAGTCCAAAGAGAGACTCGTGTGCAGAGACACCTGAAAAGTATTTTTAGATCTATCTATAAATTTAGATGGAAGGTTGGATGTATGGACGGACGGATGTATGTATGTATGTATGGATGGATGGATGGATGGATGGATGGATGGATGGATGGATGGATGGATGGATGGATGGATGGATAGATAGATAGATAGATAGATAGATAGATAGATAGATAGATAGATAGATAGATAGATAGATAGACAAATAGGTAGCCATACACAGTCAAAAAGATATATAGATGGATAAACAGATACACAGATAGAGATAGATATATAGATGGATGGATGGATGGACGGACGGACGGATGGATGGATGGATAGATAGATACACACAGTCAAAAATATATATGGATAAACAGATACACAGACAGAGATAGATATATGGATGAATGGGTGGATGGACAGACGGACGGACGGACGGACGGATGGATGGACGGACGGATAGATAGATAGATAGATAGATAGATAGATAGATAGGTCAAAACCAGTCAAAAGACAGATAGATGAATAAACAGATAGACAAATCGAGATAAATAGATGGATGATGGATGGATGGATGGACGGTCAAACGGACGGGCGGATAGATAGATAGATAGATAGATAGATAGATAGATAGATAGATAGATAGATAGATAGATAGAATGATAGATAGACAAAGATGTAGCCACACACAGTCAAAAAGATAGATAGATGGATAAACAGATATACAGATAGAGAGAGAGAGATAGATGGATGGACGGACGGACGGACGGATAGATAGATGGATAGATAGACAAAGAAGCCACATACAGTCAAAAGGTTTGACACATACGTATACATTAATCTTGTGCTGGTTTTCAGCCGTGTGGGGTTCGGAGGTGGAGGAGCGGCTGGTCAATCACCTGCTGTCTCCTGACCGATACAACAAGCTGATCCGTCCTGCGATAAACAAGAGCCAGCAGGTGCCCATCTCCATCCAAGTGTCCCTGGCACAGCTCATCAGCGTGGTGCGTAACCCAAGCCGTGCCGTGTGCCTGGAGTCGCCCTAAACAATCGCTTGTGTGTTATAGAACGAGAGAGAACAGATCATGACCACAAACTGCTGGCTCACTCAGGTAGGATGTGGATGGGAATCAGGTCGGATGAAAAAGCCTGAGCAGATGTGCTTTGACAGGTCTGGAATGATTACCGGCTGATGTGGGATCCAGAGGAGTATGAAGGCATGAAGAAAGTCCGCCTTCCCTCGCAGCATATATGGCTGCCGGACATTGTGCTCTACAACAAGTGAGTTTGAATCATGCCTAGGTTTAATATTCTTCAATATGTCCTAGCTTTAATATTCGATAAAAATGGCAGGTTGTATTTTGTGAATATGTTTAGTGCGATGAAGCCAGACGTTTTATATATTGGGCCAAACATGACTTTACTGTTAATCTTGCAGGCCACAAGGTATTCAAACATCAAATTATTAATATTTAAATGTTGGTCATTTATTCGAATTTAGTCACTGTCCATCAATTATATGGGCCAAACGTGACTTTCGCATGACTTTCGTAGGTTCTTTTCATATCCAAATTTTAAAAATTCACAAAAAAAAAATCTCTTGTGGAGATGTTTCTTAAATTTGTCCTTCAGACGACCTTCACCTCCAATTGAAAGTTTAGTTTAATATTAGCCTACAGTCATAACTCCATCTACCAAATTAACTAAAATCACTAAATAGACAAAAGACCACTTGTAATATCTTCACAGGGCGGATATGGTCCACGAGTGTAAAGCGTACCTGAAAACAATACTTGAGTAAAAGTACAGATACCTTACTGTACAAATGACTCCATTGCAAATCACCAAATGTACTAAAAAAAACCCCAGAAAGTATCGAATTTAAAACAAATGTAAGTATTTTACTCGCCTCGGGACTATTGCCTCATTCGCCCTAGAAATTAATCGTGGTAGAAAAAGATGCACAATCAAATGTAACAGTAAGTGTCCACTTCAAATGTAGTGGAGTAAAGAGTATAGATGCTCCATCACAAATGTAGTCAAGTAGAGAGTAAAAGGTGCTTATATTTTTGATACTCAGTACAAGTACAAAGTAGCCACAATACTCAAGTAAAGCAACACTGTCTTACTCAAGTAACACATTTACTCAAGTACTTTACACCACTCTCTAGTGGAAACAAGCATCCACCTGTTTCAAGCTAACGAGTTCTGAGTTCTGAGCATTTGTAAGGCGCTTTTCACAGGTTTAACTGTCTCAAAGCGCACGTGTAAGAGAATAGTTGCTTTTTATTCATTTGATCGTCTGGTTGTCGGTGTTACGTAAATGGCTATGATTATCACTAAGACCATGACAAGACAAAGACAAAGTCAAACCAGTGAGCAAGCACATGGGCTTACAGTTGCAACATCTTCAGAAATCTAAACAGGCAAATTATGATAGTTTGTAGCAGGATTTCTTTGTACTATCCAGCTACAATGATCTTTCAATCTCTGTTTCAGCGCCGACGGGACGTACGAGGTGTCTTTCTACTCCAACGCAGTTATATCCAGTAATGGCGAGGTGGCTTGGCTTCCACCAGCCATTTACAAGAGTGCCTGTAAAATCGAAGTCCGGGACTTTCCTTTTGACCAGCAGAACTGCACGCTCAAGTTTCGCTCTTGGACTTACGACCACACGGAAATCGACCTCATTCTGTTGTCGGACTTTGCGAGTCGTGACGACTTCAAGCCCAGCGGCGAGTGGGACATCATCTCCTTGCCAGGCCGCAAAAACGAAGACCCCAATGATGCCACCTATTTGGACATAACATATGACTTCATCATCAGGCGCAAGCCACTTTTTTACACTATTAACCTCATCATCCCCTGCATTCTCATCACGTCACTAGCCATACTGGTGTTTTACTTGCCGTCAGACTGTGGCGAGAAGATCACGCTGTGTATGTCGGTTCTTCTGGCCTTGACTGTGTTTCTACTGCTGATTTCTAAGATCGTTCCGCCGACTTCCCTCGCCGTGCCCCTCATCGGGAAGTACCTGATGTTTACCATGGTCCTAGTTACTTTCTCAATAGTCACCAGTGTGTGTGTGCTAAACGTGCACCACCGGTCTCCCAGCACACACACTATGCCCAAGTGGGTCAAGTATTATTTTCTGGTACGCTTACCTGGGTTTCTCTTCATGAGACGGCCGGGAGAAGCCATCAGGCGAGAGAAATTTCGCAGAAAGCACCGGCCGTACCCTTCCTCGAATCTTCCGGTGAAGAGCGAGGAAGACGAGTCAGGTTCTACGTTCTTTGTCAACGAAGAGTCTGCCAAGCACATCGGCTGGAGGTCCAGTGAGCTGCAGGAGGGCACGGAGTTCCGGAAGCGGATGACAGTGAGATGTTCTCCAGATGTGGATGAAGCTGTGAAAGGGGTGAGATTTGTGGCCGACAAGATGAAGAGTGAAGACGATGATGAAGGGGTGAGGACTGTGAATGTTTGTTATTTCCAAATAATGTGACTAATATACATTTTGATGTGGCACTGGGCTTCCAGAAGGGTCTTCCGGAATATAATGTTATAAAGTTTAAATATTAATATACCGTAAAACCTCTAATAGAGCGCCATGGTGTTCTATTTTTCAACTGTCCTGTCATGGTGGACTCCTATTAGAGGAGGCGTTCTACTAGAGATGACCTTCTATTAGAGGTTTTTAATAAATCAGTGGTAAATATTATTATAAAGAATGAACATTAATGACTGAATTCACAAATAACAAATAAAAATAAATAACCCTAATGTTAAAACAAGACTAATATTTTTGTATTTATAAAACATTTTTTGTCATGATTACTAAATAAATAATTTAAAAACAAAAAAAAAACTAATATAAATAAAAAAATAAATACATGTCATTTGCATACATTTTAAGATGAGAAAGAACACAAATAAATAAATGTGACTATACAAAAAGTAAAACATTTGGATTATTAATTGTTAATATAAATAATAATGTTTATTATGATGTGTGCAGTGCGTTATGGTGATGTTTGTTTATTTATTTGTTTGGATTTGTTGTTGCTGTTGTGACGTGAAATTTCCCCGCTGTGGAACTAATAAAGGATTTTTCAATTCAATTTCAATTCAATTCAATTCAATAACAGTTTCAATTATTTTTCTGAGTTTCTTTTGTAACATAAGAATATCTATGATTCTGAAAGAATAGAAATGTTTTTTTTTTCTTTTACAGATTATTGAGGACTGGAAGTACGTGGCCATGGTGATCGACCGTCTGTTCCTGTGGATCTTTGTCTTTGTCTGCGTGGTGGGAACCATTGGCCTGTTCATGCAGCCTCTCTTCAAAAGTTACACCACTCAAACATCAGATGATTTGTAGATCCTCCAAAGAAGCTCAACCACACAATGAGTATTATTTTAGCAGCTCAAAGAGAAGATGGACTCAAACCTTATCATGGACTTTGAATGACAGTCCTGCTTTGGCTTCAACATACAGACTAGAGCATGAATACGTATTTATCTTCATATTCTGTGGAACTCGACCAGCTCATGGGTTTCCAATGTTCTCTAACATTACATAGATAAAAAAAATTTAACTCCACAAACCTTGGAACAAACAAAGTCAACTGAATCTTTAGAGACTTAAGATTCTCGTCACTCACTTCGGCTTGACAAATCTGGAATATCTACTGGCTTTTGGTTTAAATTTTAAGGTTTTTAAAAATAAGATTTCCATTTCCAATTCTCTCTCTTTTTTTTACACCTAGCATTGCTAGTTCCGTATGCTTACTGGATTAGATGAGATTAATGTGCACACTGCATGAAACGTTTGGCCACATGATTCTTATTTGTTTTACTGTGCTTTTATTTTATTTATTAATTTATTTCCCCTCACACAACAGTTTTATATGTCCATCAATCTTTCTCTCATCACTTGCTTTGGTTTGATTTGCTTTTAAAGGAATTGCAATATTGAACAAAAAAATACCTTTATGTAAAACGTCAAGTGCTCTACAAATATAATTATTTATAATTATATATATATATATATATATATATATATATATATATATATATAAACATTCAAACCCAATAAACATATCATTTGCATTTATTTTGTGTTCTTTTTTTTAGAGGTCACTTCAGACAATCAGCGTGATTGGGTGTGTCCTGCTCTGTGATTGGGTGGCCACCCGTGGTGTGTCCCGCCTTCAGGCCCAGAATTGCTGTGATTGGCTTGAGCTCTTTTCCAGAGATGGAAAAGTGGTTGTGAAAATAGTTGGTATATGTTTGAACTGAAGTCATTTGATTTTTATAAATGATAAAAAAAAAATCAAAAACGTATTAGAACCTCAGACAAAAAAAAATGTTGAAAATACAAAAAAACAACAATGACCCATTTGTTAAATTCATATCTTTATCATGACTTCCACACGACTGGAGTTTGCAGCTGCTGCACAATCTCGCAGCCCAAACATCCCTTCCATCCAGAACCGGTGCATTCTGGGCGGTTTCTCCAGCGCTTCTTCTGATTTAACAGGTGGTGACAGGGCGGACGAGGGAGTGCGCAAATGGAGACAGACATGTATAATTTAAAGGCTTGACTGCATGAATATTTAAGCCATTTGTCAGTTTGCCCTGCTCTCTTTAGAATTCTCTCTGCAGAGCGGATGCGTCCGTTATAATGAGCGCGTGTGTGAGTCAGCAGACCTTAAATCACATCTCCATACGCGCCGCATTGAGTGACATCTTTATAACGTCATGATCGTTCTTCCTAAGCTTTGTGATTGATTTAGGAAACGTCTTGAGGTGTTTTCGCTGCACGAGGACCGATGCGGCACAGACCTTCAGTCAAGCCACAGCTGGTTCCAACTGGAGCAGAAAATCCTCCGAGCTCGTGAACATTTGCATGAGCTGCTGATGCTGCTTGCAGAGCGCGTGCACACCAGAGTGTGTGTGGTTGATGTAAACACTCTGGAGAGTTGATTGTTGAAGCAAAGTAGTTCTTTGTATTAACACTTCTTAGGGTGGAGGGATATTTAAACGACAGTAGTTGAGGTGTGTGTCGCCTTCGGACTATGCAGAGATTTGTGTTGACGCAGAAATGGACGACTATCTCAGATTGGCTTAGAAGAAATAAGAAACAAAGATATGAAAGTTGTTTATTACAGTTTTTCTCAGTCGCTTTAGTACAATTCTCAGATCAGAATTGAAGTTTGCAAATCTGCGTGTGCATTTCTCAAAACAATTTGTACAAACAGCAAAACACTATGGATTTTTTCCAAAAGCCTGTAACTTGCTCAAAATCTTTAGTTCATCTCTCCAAACTAAGTCGTTATGTCATTGAACATGTCAGTGCTCTCAGATTGTAAAAGTCCTTGTGTCATTGTCTACGAACAAGACAGTCAAATGACTTAGTCGTGTTGTCAATATAACTGTGGACTTTAGAGGGAGGTTCTGATGTATGAACTATGGCTAAAGTTTTGATGACAATGCATCATTGTAAAATGTAAGTTACACCTTTTTGTTTAATTGCAAAAGGCTGGACAAGATTCACATATACACTTTTATTGTTTATATTGTAATTTGTTGACAAACCATGTCATACCAACATGGAAAAAACCCACTGCAGATAGTAACACAAAAGGAAAAAAAAAAAAGATAGGACAATATCTGTACAACAGTACAGGCAGTGCAGTAGGAATTGGTGTGGTCTTCTTACACCTCTTGTCGTTCCTGTATGTTACGCCACAAATTCTCATCCACATCACAGTCCAATTCCTTGTCCTTCTATTGTCAGACATAGAACATTGTGTTGTGCTTCAGCCATTGACAGTATATACTTGACCATTGATTGTCCCTTGTTAGAGGAAGTCAAGTCACCTGAGAGCAAGTTACCAATTCAGGACAGATTTAGAAAAAAAACATATAATGGAGATGTATAGAAATATGTTTGTCACATTATGACAACTTGATAAACCATTTTGCAGTTAATGACTTATACGATGAACTAATGACTTGGTGTTTTGAGGAGTAAGACTACTGCACAGTGAACTATATAATACATTTTGATCAACATGACATACACAATTGATAAGGTATCAAAGAGCAGAGAATTGTACATAATCATTTACATGATGTACCAAAGCAATTTAAACTTGTTCAAAGAAGTAGGAAACTGCTTATATGATGTGCACAAGTGACATCATGATGTGAAGATTGAACAAATAGTTTTGAGAATTTCAATTCTGATCTGACAATTGTACTAAACTGTAAATGAGTTTAGGTTGACACGTCTTGATACGTGAATAGTACAATTAATTATTCATAAAGTTATTTGAATGTGGCATATACAGACAGACAGAAAGAAAGAAAGATTGATTGATAGATAGATAGACAGACAGACAGACAGACAGACAGACAGACAGACAGACAGACAGACAGACAGACAGACAGACAGACAGACAGACAGACAGACAGATAGATAGATAGATAGATAGATAGATAGATAGATAGATAGATAGATAGATAGATAGATAGATAGATAGATAGATAGATAGATAGATAGATAGATAGATAGAGGGATTTATGGATGTATGGAAGAATGGATGTTCACAGCGGATATGGCCTGGTAGGTAGATAGATAGATGGACATATGGTCAGATAGATGGATGGATGGATGAATGGATTAATAGACAGATAGATAGATAGATAGATAGATAGATAGATAGATAGACAGACAGACAGACAGACAGACAGACAGACAGACAGACAGACAGACAGACAGAGATTTATGGATGGATGGATGTTCACAGCGGATATGACCTGAAATCAACTCGACAGAAATTCTTCTAATCTTATCTGTCTCTTTAAACTGGCACGCGCTCCCGCTCTCGTTCCGCTCCCGTGAACGCGCCCTCGCCGAGCGCTGCCCTATTAAACTCGCCGCCCCGTTTACTGCTGGATAATATTGGCCGCAAACAACGACCACAAAGTTTTTGAAGGTCATCCATTGATCATTTATTTGGAATTGAAAGTGTAATGCGGCCAGACTGATTTTAGTTTGTGGTACAGGTCAAGTTTCTCTACAGGATGATGTTGTTAGTGATCGTTCTCGCGGCGCTGTTTACCGTTATCTCCTCCACCCCGTCTGGTAAGTGCAAACCAATTAACTTTACTTTACTGAGCCTTTGAAAGCCTTATCGATCAGACCGTCTCTTCTGGATGATTATGTAAATCACAGTACCTGACTTTACTGCACGAGTGCGCGCGTCCTTGTTCGAGGTCAGTAAACAGTTTGTGTAGGATTTTTGCTGACGTCGTTATTTCCTGAAGTTTCTGATTACTGTGCTCGTCTGTATTTTATTTCCCTGCGACTGTGTATAAGAATGATTACTGCAACAAATTAAACATAACATTTGCTTAACAACATGTTTTATTCGCAGAATCTGAAAGAAGATAGGAAAAATGTAAATAAACATTTTACCAAATGGCCAATGTAGCAGAACAAAATATTGGATCTGCATTTATTTGCGATTATGTGTAAACACAATTTAATGTGTATAAAAAGAAACAGCAACACCAAAACATCCGATTTGGAATCATTTGCATCAAAAGTGAGCAAACCTGTCAAATAGCAAAGATGAACTATTGTGATAAGTACTGCATCTATTTTTTTATATATGTCATTTATCTTGTTCTGAACGATCTTGTTTTATTGGCAACAGAGTTTGTATCTCTGGCAGAAAGGGAAGACGCTCTCCTCCGAGATTTATTTGAGGGGTATCAGCGCTGGGTCCGGCCTGTTCTACACGCAAACCACTCTGTGAAAGTGCGATTTGGATTAAAGATATCTCAACTTGTTGATGTGGTAAGTTAAAGCTAACAAATTGAAGTGCTGAACCAACCAAACATGTCACTGTCCATGGTCCTGAAATGCATCTAATGTCGCTGTCCATGGTTCTGCCCTGTAATTATTTTGATACATGTCTTGCAATGTTTCCTTTTGCATTTTAGCGTGTACGTGTGCCACTATTCCGTTATGGTTAAAAATGGAATGCTTGCTCTTACTACTTCCTCAGACATTTTTCTCCTCTGGGTTTTTTATGGGTTACCTTTTCTCTGAAAGGTTTTTGTTCAGTAGACTATGATGGGAGGGTGAATTATTAACGGGGTGAAGATCTAGTGCTATTTTATAAATTCAGCAGAACAGTCACACACACACACACACACACACACACACACACACACACACACTCACACACACACACACACACACACACACACACACACACCCACACCCACACACATTGTTTTTTGGATAGTCGTGGATTATTTCAAACTCAGCTAAACTTTGCTTTATGTGTTTTCATAAATATCTGCTGACTTTAGAATACAGTGCTATTTTATTAGGTTAAAATAAATAGTGATCCCTCCAAAATCAATAAAGCTAGAATTACAGTCACATATTAACGATACGTGTGAAATAAGTGCGCAGTTATCTCACATCAAAATTTGATTTACCTGATGAGAGATCAGATGTTCCTGTGATGCTGTTTATTTAAGAGCTGCCTGGAGACTCAGACACCAAAGTGTCTCATCGTTCAGAACATAAATGACTTTTATAGTGGCTTTACTGGACGTTTATTCCAAAGAAATGGACAATTATTTCAGTGTCATGGCAACACAGCGTATTACAGCATCTTACACATAGGGTGAGATCAAATATAGGAAAGAATCAAATCTTGTGTGTATATCATACAACACACACACACACACACACACACACACACACACACACACACACACACACACACACACACACACACACACACACACACACACACACACACGGATCCACGGGTGCACACACATATACTTCTTTTCTTTCTTCTTAGAAAAGATTATATTAAAATACAGTATTCATTCAACTTATTTATTGAATCTATAATTTATTATTTATTTTTAACAAAAATAAAGAGTTCATGCTTAAAATGCTAAAGTTGGATGTATTTTGTGTAAAAAGAGTTCTACAATTTAAATTAAAAAGTACATTGAAAGTTACCATAAAAATGTCCAATTGATATTTCGCTTTCTGGCTTCAACTCTTTGCTCATGAATTTAGGATGAGAAAAACCAGCTCATGACAACTAATGTGTGGCTGTGGCAGGCAAGTTACTCTTTCATTTTGTACCTTTTTAAAAAAAAGATAAATGTGTTTTCATTAAAGTAAAAAAAAATCTTTCATGATTTCTAGGAGTGGCTGGATTATAAACTACGCTGGAATCCGGAACATTACGGTGGCATCACCTCCATCAGAGTCCCTTCAGAAAGTGTCTGGCTGCCGGACATTGTCTTATACGAGAAGTATGTGTGTTGTCCTCACTTTGTTCATCATTATGCAAAACCAACATCTGATGTTCTTCTCCCAGTGCTGATGGGCGTTTCGAGGGATCCCTCATGACCAAAGTCATCGTGCGCTACAATGGCAGGATCACCTGGACGCCTCCAGCCAGCTACAAGTCAGCCTGCAATATGGACGTGACCTTCTTCCCGTTCGATCGGCAGAACTGCTCAATGAAGTTCGGCTCCTGGACCTACGACGGAAACATGGTTGACATGGTCCTCATGAACCAGCAGGTGGACAGAAGCGACTTCTTTGATAACGGCGAATGGGAGATTCTCAGCGCCACTGGCCATAAAGGCAGTAGACGTGATGGCCACCTCTCCTACCCTTACATCACGTACTCTTTCATCCTCAAGCGTCTTCCTCTCTTCTACACCCTGTTCCTTATTATTCCGTGCCTGGGATTGTCGTTCCTAACAGTGCTGGTCTTTTACCTCCCTTCTGATGAAGGAGAAAAGGTCTCGCTGTCCACCTCGGTCCTAGTGTCCCTCACAGTGTTCCTCCTGGTCATCGAAGAGATCATTCCTTCTTCATCCAAGGTCATACCGCTGATCGGAGAGTACCTGCTGTTCATCATGATCTTCGTCACTCTCTCCATCATCGTGACTGTGTTTGTGATCAATGTGCACCACCGATCTTCAGCCACCTATCATCCCATGTCTCCGTGGGTGCGGAGGCTGTTTCTCCAGCGGCTGCCGCACTTGCTCTGCATGCGTGGCAACACCGACCGATACCTCTACCCAGAGATGGAGCCTCACAGCCCAGAACTCAAGGCCAAAAACAAGAAAGGTCCTGAAGGAGATGCACAAGCACTCATCAATTTACTGGACCAGGCCACCAACTCGGTCCGCTACATCTCACGACACATCAAGAAAGAGCACTTCATTCGAGAGGTAAAGCCGCTCTACAGTATATATTTAGAACTATATCTTATATATCTATAACTATATCTAAACTATATATTTAGCATATCGTTTTAGCATAAGATTTGTCATTGATTTAGTAAAAGTCTTGAGGTGTTTCACATCTATATATACAGTACATGAAAATAAAATATAAAAATATCTGAATCATGAATGGAAATGAATTATATTGTTAATAGTTAATAAAACGTTGCAAATAATCTAGTAGCTTTTCTTAGGTTGCGCCGCATCTAAAAAAGTAAACAAGTATTTGACTAATCACGTTACAGCCATTATTTGTTACTATGCAGATGAAAGTCAAATCAGACCCGCTCTCACTAGAGAATAAATGTGTTTATTTATAGAATAAATGATTATTTATAGAATATAATAGAATAAATAATAATCTTGTATCTTTTCTTAGGTTACGCTGCATCCAGACAAGTAAATTAGTATTTGACCAATCACGTTACAGAATAAATGCTTTTTTATAACATAGATAATTATTTATAAAATATAAATAGAATAAATATTAATCTAGTATCTTTTCTTAGGTTGAGCTGCATCCAGACGTAAATTAATGTTTAACCAATCACATTACAGCCATCATTTGTTACCACGTAGATGAAAGTCAAATCAGCCCCGCCCACACTATAAAATGAATGAAGTTTCTATCTCCAAGACAGTGGCTCTTCATACTGTTTTTTTAGCATGATCATGGTTTTCATAACCATAATTTACAGTAGTTTTTGCATTATACCACTTTTAGACCATATCATACATATAATCGCATTTTTCTCTCCCAGGTAGTGCAAGACTGGAAGTTTGTGGCGCAGGTTCTTGATCGCATCTTTCTTTGGGCATTCCTCACTGTGTCTGTTTTGGGCACCATCCTCATCTTCACCCCTGCTGTGAGGATGTTCCTGCACACACCTCCACCTTCTCCATGACAGAACTTTAATGACACCCTTCTATCAAGATTCCATAGCAAGGAAACATCTAGATGCGTGACTATCCTAATAAATGATATCAGGATTTAAAGTGATTATTATTATTATAAAATTCACATGTCTTAATTAGTTCAAAGTTATTTAATTGTTCTATTACCACAGAAAATTTGATTTTGAAAGTAGTTTTAAAGCAGCTTTCGGTTTCTTTTAAACGTTAATTAAAAAATAACATATATGTAAAAGTGGACATTTATGCATATGTCGTAAAACCACACAGATAATAAAAGTCCCCTGAAGTGACACGTGATTTATAGATTAATTTTATCCACATATAAGTTTAACTCAAAAGGATCACACACAGACAACAGCAGCAAATATATTAAAAACAATTTATAAATAAAACAAGTAAGAAATCAATTATGGACAAAGGTTTTTTTTGGGGGATCGGTTCATGATTCTTCTTACTTCAGGTCCTTCTGACCACCACACACTCCACAGTGAAAGCAGTTCAGCTGAAGATGTCAGACAACAACAGGCTGTCAAAACTCAAATCTCATGTAAATATTCAAATGCAACTTTTTTTTTGTACTGGCCAAGTATTTAAAAAATATCACATGTGCAAATATCCACCATACCTTCTGCAATAAGTAGAAGAGCAAGCCTAGTAACAGCAGTGTGGTCAGAACACTGAACAGAATCACCCACCACGGCACTCGACTGAGCAAGGCAGGCTTCTTCTCAGGAAACACTGTCAGTCTCACCTACTCCATGGAAAGAATGTGTACAAAAAAAAAAAAAAAAAAAAAAATTATATATATGTAATGTGTGTTTTATTATATATAAAATATAAAATGTTTATAAATTAAACACCGTTTATACAGTATATATGCATAATTTGTAAACGGTATATACATCATACACTGGCACGTTATATACACATAAAAAAAAAATCAATTAGAAAGGAAATCTAACCTTTGTCTCTGAAGGCCGGATCCCAATATTGCCTTGAGTGCCATCAATACTCAGAGATGCATCTAATACAATATCCAGATAGTTCAGTGAGCCATACTCCTGTAAAACCAGCATTAATTATACTCTGGGTTTCACAAATCTGCTCAAGATCTGATCCAGAAGACTTTGACACTACTGTAAAATTAATAAAAAAAATAAACCTACCTGCAGAAAAGTGTTGTTCCACAAGCGGGCGCGAAGAATAACAAGCGCAGTGCTGTCCACGGCCTGTAGGGGGCACTTGATCTCCACACACTTCAGCTCATCGGCACACGTCTGGGGCATCCACGATAAACACTTAAAACACTTCGTATTTTATAGTTTAAAATGTTGCAATTAATTTGTAGATGTTACCAGGGTTTTGTACTTCCGCTTGTTTCCAAAAAAAGAAGTAAGAAATCCAGTTTTGGAGCCACCAGACTCTGATCCCTGCTGGGCTTCCCGTCTCTCTCTGGTTGACGTCTATTGAATGTGGAAGTCATTACGTCTCATATCACACAATGTGAGTGTAAAATAGGCATCACCTCATATCTGAGAGGGTTAATGGCTGCTGATGGTGTGCACGGAATGGTGTTTTGTCCTCGTCCAGTGATTTGCACAAGATACAGGATCCGTTCCCCGTGTTTAGTTGCGTCAGGCCAGTGAATGTTCAGCACAGCAGATGCAAAGGACTTCAGTGGCCGTCCGATGTTACTAACCTGCTCAGATACACACGAGAATATATTTATGCTAATGATGACAGGAAATGGACACATTATTTCCACCACGTGGCTACTGAAATTGTTCCGACTTGGTGTAAAAATAGGCCACAAACCCTGAACTCGTAATGGACCAAAGAGCCAATATCTTCTTCTGATTTCATTTTTTCATTTTTCTTCACTCCTCCAAAGAAGAGCTGAGATGGTTTAGCGACACTAAAACAGAGCCAACGATTATTATACGTCACCTTATTTTATTATTAGACATTTTTGTCCTGCTTCTGAGCATTATTTTGGCATTGTTTCTGAATGAATATTACTCACCCAAAGACTTCGAGCTGCATTTCAAATATGATTTTTGCTTCTGCAACAACTGTTGGGGCATTTTGAACACTGACCCTAATAAAAATACAAAACATAAATAACAGAATTAATTAATTAATTAGAAAATCAATGCCATACGAAGAAATAAGGTTCAATAAAATAAAACAAAGTGAAAAAATTAAAACTCAAGACACATTAAAAATTAAAGCAAAAAAAGAAAAAAAAACACAAAAATAAAATTCACTAAAGTAAAAAATTAAAACCTGCTAATTAAACATTTAATCCATTCCTACATCTATTCAGCCATCCATTTTCTGGATTCCTTTACTAGTTTGGAATAGCAATTACTATTTTCGTAGGACACACCCCTAGCATTGGTGGCCAACCAATCACAGACCAGGACGCACAGGCACACCCCTTCCAGCCTGCATTCACACATACAATTATTCTAACCCCATTATCCCCAATTACTAATATATTTAATAATATAAATACATTACGTTTATGTCAAATATGCAAGACACAAAACACCTACGTTTTCAGACCCATAGTCACATTAGCACTAGTAATTTTGATGGAAAGCTTCTCCATGTTCAGCATCAAGTAAAAAGTAACCTAAAATTAGAACAATGTGTTACTCAACACGCAATGCCACACACGTATAACCTGTGAGTAGTGCAACATCAGCAGAAGACCTGATAATGAAGTGTATATTGAGAACAATAGATACCTCCGAGTCTCTTTTAAAGGGATTTCCAAGATGGCAATCCGCCTGCGTTTTACTCTCATTGGGGTCACACTGCACTTCTGTTTCCTACACAGTGTGTAACATATAATAAAAGTGAAAAGACCATATCAAACACATCATTTCCAAGCAACTCACGCTGTTTCGCTTCTGCACAACCGCCGATAGTGGAAGAAATTCCGGGAAACTGAGCGCAATCTGACTCTGATGGGCATCATCTCCACCAACGTTGGTCACCGTGACCTGAAGGGCGACGTTCTCATCACCAGGAGAAATGACCGCAACTCCATTTTCCCTTTGAGAAGAAAGAGGCAAATACATTCCTGAAAGTTTAATCCATCATCTAATATTTATGACATTTTTTTCATTACTGATTAGTGTAATTAATACAGTCTTAAAATAGCCTTAAAATGTGTTTACGTTCAAGATGGTGATACAAAGCTAAATTAGTGCTGGATATTGGTTTAAACTCGATTTAAACACAATATTCTGTATTAATTTGTCTTTGTATTAACTTCTTGAGCAAAATTAAATCCTCAAGACTATGTTACGCTAATCCACTGCTTGTCTCCTTACACTGGTTACCAGTTGCTTCTAGAACCAAAATTTGACGTTTTAACTTTGACCTTAAAGACTATTACTAGTAGTGGAGAAGTAAATGATTACTGTTACTTTGCCAGTGGGATGCAGTTGTCTTGTTGAGGGTCTCTGGTGCAGAAGCTGTAATGGAGCTGCAAGTTACTCTGACATATGTTGTCGTGTCCACAACCGTCATTCATGAACATAAACTGAAAGACAATTCCGTTTTGATTAGAAGAGATAACAGACAAATGACAAAGAAAGAAGCCAAACAGGGTCAGATATGACACATTTGGCTCAGTTCGGATCTACATTGGTTCAACAGGTTATTACAAAATCTATGGAACGAGTAGTGTGATTCTACAATGCAAATGCTTTGTACGTAGAATTGTATAGATCAAATACTAAAACATAAGGAAAATATATACCGCACACCCCTGATATTTCAGGCACAAAATAAAAATTCAGAAAAAAAAGGTTTTTTTTTACGTTTCTGGTTTAGTTGCAATAACTTTCGTTTATAAATACATTTTTTTCTTTATTTAACAAATCTAACTTTTGACTTGTATTCTTTGTTTTGAAGAAAGGTGAATGTTGTTTTTACTTGATAATAGTTTAAAAAATAAAAAGGCATAAAAATCTCAACTACCAGAGCCATTAGCGAACACTACCTGAGTGCTTATGGACACGCTAGCCATTAGCCGTTAGCGTGTATTTACCGTATGCAATATGGTGTGTCTGTTAAAATATTAGTCATTGTATTTAGTTTAATCTTATTACTGTTAAGTGCTGCGTTTGTCCCTCTTCATTCATTTATTTCATTGTTAATAAAGGTTGATCTGCCTCTGGAACCATTATTTAGAGACACACAATGCACACGTGCTTCGCTGCATTAAGTCACCTTCTTTTTGTTTATTTGTGATTGTTCCTGAAGTATGGAAAAATTGGCGCTAAAATTTACGCGCAAATTTGAAATCGGCGACTATAAGCACCCTTCAAGATTTTGAGCATTGAAAATTCGAAAAAAAAAAAAAAAAAAAAAAAACGATGCTTATTTATTATTAATTATTATTATTTATTTATTAATTATTGTATATATATTATACCGTATTATACCGTAATTAAATTTTTTACTTTATTTTATACTTTTATACTTTTCATGCACACACAGAAACTACACTTACATCAGTTTTGGTCATTTTTTCATTCAGTGGATTCAGAACCGGTTCTAAACTCTGAAAACTTCTCAGGGTCTGTTTAGGGCTGTCGGGCGGCAACGAAGCAGACAGGTCGATGGAAATGTTGGTCAGCTTGTCTTGGATATCACCCTGAAACAAACGCTTACCTTTACCAAATCTCTTCTGAAACACCAGGACGTGAAAGTTTGAGTTGACCCCTACCAGAAGCTTGAGCTGCGTGTCCAGACACCTTCGTTTGTTCTGGCCAGACAGTTCCACGTTTCCCTGAGCAGCATCAGGCTTCACGAAAACCAGTCGAGCAGGAAGACCCCGGTCTCTTCTCAGCGAATCAGCCTTCAGCTTGTACTCAACCCCTGCAGAAATATCAAAAGTGACCGCAATAAAGCATTTACTTAAGTTGAACTGTTTGTCCAACACACCCAGCAGAGTGAGTCATTCACCTGAAAAACCAAGTGGAAGGAAAAACAAGGAAAAGGACTCACTCAACTTGGGATTGTACGTCGCTGGCTGGGCAGAGTAAGAGAAGCAGGTCTGAGCTGTTACAATGCTGAAAGAATTCAAACTAAACGTGAGAACGAGAAGCGAAAAAAAAGAAAAGCATGTCTTCGTTTTTTAGCCGCTCACCATAGTGACCTCTTGCAGTCTTTTGTCTTGAAGTCAATCTGGTTTGGCTTCAAAGACAGTGTTTTTTCAATGTTCACAATTGGTTTAGTCCTTGAAACGGAAGAATACAGCAGACAGACAGATACTTTATTCATCGGAACTTTAGCTAAATATAAATTCTGAGAAATTACCATCTTTCATTATTTATTAGGTGTGTTTATGTTTTTTTTTTTAAGAAAAATGTTGAATTTAGTTTAACATGTAGATATATTAGTTTTTTTATTAATACTGTAAGTAAATAAATACATACATAATCAAATGTAATAATTAAATGGTTCTGCTAATGGTTGGCCACCCATCCAGAGTGTGTATCCCACCTCAGGCCAGAGTTGCTAGAAAGGCTCCAGCTCCCCGTGGCCCAGAAATGAAATAAGCTGTAGAAATGGGGAGGATGGAGAGCCAAACTGACCTGTAAACTGACACAGTATCTGAAAGCGAACCCACGGCAAGGTCTGGATAACCGTTGTCATCTATGTCCATGTTTCCAGCCAAGGAATAGCCAAACAGTTTGATAGTCGGATCACTGGCTTGCAAAACCTGAAAGGTTTTTTAGAATTTTAAATAAATCAAAAACCTACATTTATGACTTTTATTCACATCTGTGCTAGCAATTGCAGTCTATTCTGGTGAATTGGGACACTGGTTAATCAGACCAAAGTCAAATAACAAATCACATTTTTAAAAACGAAATGTGCAATAACGTTATTTATGTTTGCTTTGTTTCTTTGTTTTTTTTTCTTTTTCTTGTTTCTATTATTTTATTTAGTCAGTCCAAATCCAATTCCCTGTTTTCATCGCAACTTGGCCAATAAAGTATTCTGATTCTGATTCTATTGCATATACTGTAGCTAATTTGGAACACAGTTTGGAACACACGTCTGCTTAATAAAGCCAAAGTATGCTAGCAATAATAAGGAAAAGCACAAATCGTGTAACGTTGTAAAAATCTGTTTCATCAGAACAACAGTTCCCAGCTCTTTCAGAAGAGCCAAAAAACATGAAAGACAAGACACCATTTATGACACTATAATTTATAAAATTTAACACCTCAATGTTTCAAAATGTCTGAAAAAAATAGTTAATCTATTAAAAGCGACTTTAATTAAGCGAGTAAAGAGTACAAATACTCAATCAACAATGTAGTCAAGTACTGTAGAGAGGAAAACGTTGCTACTGTTTTTGATACGAAATACAAGTAGGCAAAATATTCAAGTAACAGAGTCCATTTACTCCATTACTCCGGTGTTACAGTGGTGTAATCTATTTTACACCACTGGGTCATAATGACATTTTCGAATAACGCTTAATACATTTCGTTGTATTTCAGTAAACACTGGGTATGCCGCTTTCTCGAACCAGACATTTATCACAGCCAAAATATTCCAGTCTCGATGAGTCCGATTAACCCAAACTGACTGCATGTTTCACAGGTAATACAGACCTGCGCTGGTGTTTGATGAAAACCTTCAGCTGATCCATGATAAATATACACGCGACTTCTCCCTTTATCCTCATAGGGGGCGCTCACTGCAAAATCTGTCAAATTTAAATAAATTATTTTGATTGTCATAGAACCTGCCAAACTAAGACAGAGATTGAGAAGACAAATCCAGTCCAACCTTGGTAGCCGTCTCGATTGATGTCCCCGGTGTGGGCCACAGCCAGGCCAAACATGGAGTCCTTTTTCCCGAATAGACGCACTGGTTCAATACGGTTCCAGTTTTGTCCTGCAGCTTGGTTGATGTAAACATACACGGCTCCCCCGACATCCTCAGACATGTCTTTCTCGGAAAACTGAGGTGCACCGACGACTAGATCATCCCACCTGAAGCACACGCACGGTTTGAACTTCACTACTTTACTACAACATCTCGCTCAAGGCAAAACTCACCCATCTGCATTCATATCTAGCACAGAGAGGTCATATCCGAAGGAGGAGGCCAACCCGGGGCCTTGAAGAATGTGCTCGGCTCTCAAGCTCCTCGTGTTTCCCTTCTCCACGGGCTTCAGAAGCAAAACCTCTCCGCTGTGGTTGGAACGCGGAGCTCCGGCCACGACACTCAGTTCACCTCTCTTCAGAACGTTCATCCCAGTGTCCAGGGCAAATCCTGCACGGAATGAAGGATTGTCCAAGTTGTAAGTGAAGTATCGCTCTTAATTAACGGAAAATAAGTAAATTGCAATTTTAAAATAACGTCAAATGAAAATTTGAGATTACTCTTCAATGTGCAACTTCACAAAAAGTGATATAAATACCGCAAAGTCACCCAGTTCTCCTCTTTTCTTCTTTCTAGAAAAGTACAAAAGTTTCTATCTGTCTATCAATCCGTCCATCCATCATTCCATCCATCTATCTTTCTATCTATTTGTCTGTCCTGTCCATCCATCCATGCATCCATATGCCAGCCTGACAGTCTCATCCATCCATTCATCCATCCATCCATCCATCAATCAATCAATCCACCCATCCATCTTTCTATCTATTTGTCTGGCCTGTCCATCCATCCTTCCATCCATCCATGCATCCATATGCCAGCCTGACAGTCTCATCCATCCATCCATCCATCCATCCATCAATCAATCCACCCATCCATCTTTCTATCTATTTGTCTGGCCTGTCCATCCATCCATCCATCCATCCATCCATCCATCCATCCATGCATCCATATGCCAGCCTGTTAGTCCCATCCATCCATCCATCCATCCATCTATCTATCCATCTGACAGCCTCTCTGTCCCATCCATCCATCCATCTGAGAGCCTCTCTTTGCCATCCATCCATCCATCTACTCAGTTTCAAACTGTGTAATTAAACATGTATTAAAATAGAAACTATTCAGTTATTTAGGCAAATACACATTTTTCTACCTAATAAGCTGCTGATGCCCACAGGAATAAGATCCTCTCTGCGACTATTCTGATCCCCGGTCTCATAGGACTCCAACGAGAAATCATCGATCGGCTCCATGTGAACAGTCCCTATGACAAAAGAGAGATTTTGAGGCACACGTTTTTCACATTTAAAATTTCACATTCCAATAAACTGCAATTTCAAGTTCAATCTACTCATAAATAATATACCTTTCCAGTCATAAGCGCCCGGTCCGCCCGACACTAGATAGTTGTTGTCTTTTGAGAAGGCCACAGAAAGACCCTGCTGACAGTAGCCGAACATGCGTTTGTCCACTTCTCGAGCTTTACAGAAGGACCTGGTGCTCTCCGCCTCCGTCAGCAAGTCCAGGTTCTGGTCTAGCACGAAACATCTGCCCAGTACAAGCTGGTTGTCAAAAACCCAATCTTGGTACCTGTGGGCACAAGTCTAGAGCAGGAGAAGAACCATCAAGCACTTATTATCTATAAGGTGGTATGCGTATGCAAATCATGTGAATTTAATACATAAAAAATATGGATTTACCACAACTTTACCACCTGGTCCCTGACTCCGCACTCGGACTCCCAACCACTGCTTTTCTCTATAGTCAATTCCACTTCTTTCCTTACGTGCTGCCAATAATACAAAAAAAGAAAGTATAAATATATTAAAACAATTATGTAGCCTCCCGAGTCCTTATGGCACATGTGTCAAACTCAACAAATGGCCCTCCGTGTCATTTTATGTGGCTCGCGAGAGCTTTAGAGTTTTGAGTGTCTAAAAATAAATATAAAAAAATATGGAATTTAATATAAAGACAAAAACTTTCCCACAATGCCTTTCAAATATGGTAGCAATGGCAGTGTTTCCACAGTTTTATGTTATTTTTCTGTATTTACTTGGGCAATTAGATCCTTCATTAATGGAGCTATGTGTGCTTTCATAAGCCGACAAAATTTTAAAAGATTTGTGTTAGAGCAACAAGCAAACTTGGGTTTTCTACTGCAATTGTCACTTGATTAAGTTATAATAAATAATGAGTTGTTTAACATTAAGGTGTAGTTACAATATTTTATATTACAATTGTAATGTTTAATATAAGAGAATAGGACGGAATTTCTGTGGCTGCAGTGCAAGACACAAGTCTTTGCAAAGGAAGTATTTAATTTTAGAATTTGTGGACAATTATGAGCGCGATGTTTAGCTAAGAAAATAGGTAAATATTTAGTAATGAAATTTGTAATATCTCCAACACCAACATTTCATTTTTACACATTGCTCTCCTATAAAACCCAACTAGTGAAGCAAATTTTAAAAAGAATATACCGGTAATTTCAGAGCTCTGGTCTCAAGAGGACATATATACATTTATAATCGTTTATCTGAAAACCTATCTAATATTAACTAAGCAATATGATTCAATGTTGCTAATGCATTACAACCCATCAATAAACCAGCACTAACCTTCTATGTCCACAGGAATGCGTTGACAATCATCAGGTTTGCTGGTGAATTTGCATCGATAAAGACCTCCAGAGATATTGGCCTTGTGGAGGGGCAGCGCTGTGGCTCGGGGGGCTCCAATCAGCAAACTGAAGATGAGTGTGGATGATATCATACAAGTTCAAGTTCTGAACATTTCTAAGGCGCTTTTCACAGTTTTAACTGTCTATTTGAGGATACATCATATCGTTCAGAGGATGAATTTACAAGGACCGATTGGAGGCTCGGTGTTCAATTAATTAAATTTTTTTTTAGCCATCCCTTTACAATTTTTGTAACAATGTTAATATATGCATATATTTAGTATTCATTCAATATAAACATGGAACCAGAAATGGACAAAGAAGTCAAAGCTCACAGGCTAAATTATTTAAGAACATTATAATACATTATACTCAATACTACTCCACTATTACAATGTAGCATTTACCAGTTCAAAAGAGTTTTGCTTCAATTATTGTGCCAATTATTATAAGGTTTAAAATTGAATAGATGCATTTCAGACTTTTATCAAAATGAACTTTCAATGCTATACTTTGCAGATTGGCAGAAGAGTTGCTGAAAACTATGGCAAAAATAAACATTTACACTATATTGATAAAAAATAAAGATAAATAAAAAAGTTAAAACTTTAAATATCGAGTAGTATGTATGACAAAAAGCACTTAAGAAAATGGTGTAACATTCTTAATATAAATAAGACTATTCATATTACGGTATTTATAAACAAACAATCAAAAACCAACATTTTTGCAACATTTTCTACACTAAGTAAATATCATGCAAGTTTCGTAATGTTGGCATTGTTTCATTGAATTTACTGATCAGATTTAACAAACAAATTATCTGAATGCATAAAGTATTAAATTGTAGTTTATATAAAAATATCCTTAAAGCCGCATTTTTTAAATAAAAAATCTGATTTAAATCAAATATCTGATTATCTGAAAGTCAGATTTTTACTAGTCAATCCAGACACGTGTGTGATCGATATAGCAACCTATAAAACAAAACAATCATAACTCATTGCAAAACTTTGCTTTAAATGACACACTAATGAAATGGTGTTTGGCCACGTGTTCACGAAGAATTAAAGATGGTTCTCACACGCGTTCGTCTGAAGGCTTCAGCTGGTGCATGGCCATGGAAAACCCGAACAGACTGTCTGCTTCTCCACGCTTCTTCATCACGTTCTGCGTGTCCAGGTTAAAAGTGGAAACCAGTGCAGACTGAATTATCCACACGGTGAAGAAGAGAGCAACGTGCCGAGTCTGCAGCATGACGGACCAGAGGAACGAGAAACCAGAGGAAGCCGTGGAGAAAAACACAAGTCTGATCCAGAAGAAAGAGTGTAGTGGTATAAAGCCGCTCAGGTTTATGATCTCAGGGTGCGGCTGAGAGCAACTGTACAGTACGGAGTTAATCTTTACAGGCGCTCGGCCTTTTATCCTCTCCTTCCTGCCGGGTGGTGTCTGCTGGCAGGTTTGTTCAAGTTGAAGAAAGTCATCCTTCTAGGAACAATACGGGTTTTTACGCAAACAGACTTCACACATTCTGCTTCAAGCTCCATTAAAATGTTCTCGACACGTGCTGATGTTGCACAATACTACACAATATATGAAAAGATGGTGCAACAGAGTGCTAATATTAATTTAAATTATGGCATTTCATAATTTATCCATCCATCCATCCATCCATCAACTTTTAATTCTCTGGAGCCAATCCCATTGTCTCTTGGCCTGAAGGCGGGAAAACACCCTGGAAACGTGACACACCCATTCGAGGGTGGGGCATATTAAACACACTCACACACTGACTCATATTTACAATCATTCTTTTGGCAGATTCCTACTCGAAGACACAACATGAGGTACATAAGCAAATTATCTTAGTGTAAGTGAAATATGGGTTGGTTTTATGGTTTCAACGTGCTTAGAGACGGAAGACACAAAGTGTGAAAAACTGTTTGTGGGTGTAAGTGTAATAGAGTAATAGTGAGTAATAGTGCTTTAGTTTAACTTAAGGACAACTTTTAAGTGGTTATAAAAGAGTTCAGTCTTCAGTGCATAATTATTCAAATTTTGATCTGGATTTGAAACATCCATAGTTTTAATATGTAATTTGTTTCATACTGATTTTGGCGGGATTGGAAGGAAAATACACACCACTTGTACTCTAACGCACACACACACACGCGCACACACACACACACACACACACACACACACACACACACTAACCAGAACCAGAGTCATGTAAAATTAGATTAATTCTCTAGATCCAAACAACAGTATGAGTTTATTTAGCTGTGCATTTACAGTACATTAATGCACACACCTTTTTTTTTTTTTTTAAACTCACATTGTTTTACAGAATTTCCCATTTGTCAGTTTTGTGTGTTCGCTGCATATTTAACAAAGGCTTTAATTCTACACTATATTATTGCGTGTGATGTCATGGCATTGTTTATAATGGCTCTACATCCTTTGGAAACACTTAAATAGGATGTGGTAAATTGTTTACAGAGAATGCTACCCGTGAAATATTTATGGTCAGTGAAAAGTCAAAATAAAGGTGAAGAGAAGCATCAGGGTGAAGAGTCAGAAACCACAGACACTGATGCAAAGCTGCGCCGAGCTGTCTTCACACATCCAACTGAGCATTAACACATTTAAAAAAGCATTAAATAAATAAACTGAACTTTTATAATAAAATATATCATTGATCAATTTTATAGCTCTGTACATTTTTACATGAAATAAAACAACTTACGTGAAATAAAAGAATAAAAAACAATTATTATGAATCAGTCAAAACCAAAACTAAAACTTTTGAAGCCACTTTATAGTTTTTTTTTTTTTTTTTTTAAATCCTAATTCATAAAAACAAAAATTAAAAACTACGGTAGTATAAAATGTTAGTGCACAAAATAAAAAAAAAATGTACAGCGTCTTGGTTACTTGCGTTTTCTGACTAAAGGAAACGTCTTGGTTACTTGCGTAACCTCTGTTCCCTGAATAAGTCAGGGAACGAGACGTCAGTCAGAGACCTGACTATGGGACATCGGATGCTTTAGCCATTCGCGTTCATTCTTACAACCGGCCAATGAACAGTCAAGTTCAATGGCTGCATGAATTTGCATGCCACCTCTGACCCGTACCAGCTGGTATAAAAGG
>MU204250.1:11004568-11026330 GCA_017309775.1 Paedocypris sp. Pulau Singkep | reverse complement strand
ACCACACCTCACCAGTGGGCAGCACCAGGAAGTGCTGTCCTCCCACCTCCAGGGTGGAGTTGGAGTGGCTCTCTGTGCCGGCGTCCACTCGCTTCAGCCACTTGATCACTGGCTTGACGTCACTGTGGACTTTACACTGGAAAGATGCTGTTCCACCGAACTCCACGGTGGTGTTGACCGGGTGAGTGCCAGTCAGAATAGGTTTGGAGTTGGTGCGCTCTGAGGAGGGAAAACACACCCATTTGGTGATTCATTTTTTTTTTTTCATAGTTTCTATACTAAATTTAAATGAGATTGATAGATTGATAATCTGTCTGCCTGTGTTTTTGCCTGTCTGGTTGTTAATATATAATTCTATAATAATATAATCTTTATAAAAAATATAAAATAATCTTTTTTCGATACATTTTGGACACAGATTATTTTTTTCATCTAGATGAATTTAGTTGTAATTGTGAATTAAAGCAAGAGTAATGTAAATTAATCTCTAATCGTAGTATTACGCATTAGCAGTTGAATGTACAATGTTGCTAAAACACTAGTTCACAAGATTCTTGCTACTATTATAGAATATTATTATATCTAATAAAGTACTACAGCACATAAGAAATCAATTTAGTGATTTTTTCCATTTGTTTTATAATCAATATATGAAGGATGACGCACTTACTATGCGGAAAAGTACAAATTATGACATATTTGGTGTTTAAACCTTCTATATACCTATTTGTTTGTGTGTGTGTGTGTGTGTGTTTTCATAAAACACTTTTTTGTGTGAAACTTGTTTTTTTTTCTTCCCTTTTTAACGGACTCTCCCCCCCTCCATATTTTTAAAACTCATAAAAAGAATCGACATTTCTCTGTTTTACTTTTTTTCACATAGCGTCTTTGCGTTGGTCTCGGACTAAGAAAAGCGCTATACAAATGAACTTGAACTTGAACATGCCTGGACCAAAAGTGAGTGAGTTTCAACCAAATGGCCACTAGGGACCAAGTTGTGCTTTGCATTTTACCATGAACAGTAAAGTGAATGCACACAAACCAGGAGCAGTGGGCAGCTCTGATGGGAGCAATGAGATTAAAACTCAGGCATTCGGGGGTTAATATTAAGCTCTAGTTCACAAGCTTGGCCTATAAATCAATTCCTGGATACCAACTGTGGGTCAAAAACGTACCAATGACGTCCACTTTGTAGGTGGCATTGATGTGGCCAGCCGCGTTGGAGACATGGCAGGTGTACTTGGCACCGTCCTGGGGTTGCAGGTTCTTCAGTATCAGAGTCCACTCGGTGCGTTTGCTCCGCCGAGGGCTGGGAAGCTGAGTCTGGTCTTTCCACCACGTGATGACGGGCGCTGGATTGCCACTAGCCAGACATTTGAGACGCACCGAGCTGCCGACGGGCCGCTCCAGCACTCGCCTGCGCATCTTTCTGGGCAGAGTAAAGTGCGGCTTCACTGTGGAGGAAAAGGGACGTTAAAGTTTGACAAGAGAAGACCATCATCGACGTCGCTGTGTTACCCCACGGCTCTCCAGTCGGGTCCGGCTGAGAAACCTCGCTGTTTGACTCCTCTACAGTTTGTGGAGGCTCCTTTGGTGACGCAGCTCCATCGTCTGAAAGATAAAAGTGTGACAAATATGAAAGAAATTCACATAGAGTTAGATCTATGGAAGACATAACGTACAAAATATCATAAAAGAATAGTAAAATTCTTTAGTAAAAAAAAAAAGTCAGGGAGGCTGGTATTAATGTCTATACATTTTGAATGACAAAGATACTGACAGATTAATTGACAGAATAAATTCGACCGACAGATTGATAATCGAGAGATCGCATTGTCTGTGATTGTGTGCCAGTCGTTTTGCCTGTCTGAATGTAAATAATTCTATTTCTATTAAAGGCACAGATTTTTGTTTTCATCTAGTTTCATTTCATTGTAATTTTGAAATGTATCTAGAGTAATTATCCGAACTATCTAAGTGTTGCTTTGCATTTAAGTGGCTTTCAAGACTGAAGGAATTCGATAAAATAACTGCAAGTAACCACCTTTATCCATCGGAAGAGTTTTTAAAAAACACACTTTTCCTACAGCAACCCCGGCGGCTTCATAGCTGCATCCATATTGGCACGTCAAGTTTGAGGTAATTTCATGAATGGATGGACAGATAATGACACTGCCACACAGACAATCAGAAACTGATATATATTTAACAGATGGTATTCGAACAAATATAAAGAGGGACCACTATACAAAAATATAGATTTGCATTCAGACAGACACAGACAAATAGACAAATGAAACTGTCACACATTTAGACAAACAGGACAATCTGAGGTGACAATTTATACTCAGCGTCTATCCCCAATGCAAAGTAGCATGATGATGAGATATTACAGTTTTCAGACAAGTGGCAAGTGAAACCACAAAAATCTTGTTTAAGCGCAGCAGATACACACTTCTATCCCAAATCTTTATGTTCTCAGGCTGCTTTAAAGGATAGTTTACATATTGCTCCATAAATCAGCAGTCAGATGTTGCTCTAGCAATACGAGCTCTTTCATCTTCATCCCCGCTATAAATGTCTGGAAATGGTGTCATGTAAATCATGTTGAATGAACGGGTCAATGCAAAGGCCAACACTTGGCGAGATTTATTTGTAGTGTGCCGAGAGCGAACAGAACCCCACTGTGTGTAAAACGCAGGGTTTTACTCGCAGACCACTGCACTGTGAGATTTGTGAAGGTGGGTTTTTTTTTCCCTATCCAAGCCAGGGACGTTTTACAGGCCTGGACGAACCGTCAAGCTGGAACAATGTGTTATCGATGTTAAGATGCGAGGCTTTGTGTGTCCGGGGTGTGCAAACACGGCCATATTGTTTCTTCTCTCCGGTTACCGCACCGTTTAAGACGTAACATGCTGTTGACTTAACCCTGAACAGGAAACCAATTAACTGACTTTAACCTAAACGCCGCAGACTGAGCTGAGAGGCCGACTTTGTTTGAGATGAAATTCCCCGGAATGCGCAAGCCTCGCTTTCCTCAGCAAACTCTTCCTGTACTGACTTCCCTGAATTAGATCTTTGAGCAGAGGCTTTTTATCCAAATCGACTTGGCCGATTTGGAAAGTACACGCTAGGAGAGCTTTATGTGTCTTCTCAATATTTACTACACTATTGCTCTCACCACAATAACAAAGGATACCTTTGAAAACTTTATAATGAATAATGGAAATGGATAGGTGGATTGATGGACAGACAGACAAAGACTAGCTCATGTTTTTTACAATTTATGTATAGTATATGCACACAGAATTCTGTATTTATATATAAAGTATATACTATACAGTACATATGTACATAGAGTTATACAAATGGTATTTGTATACAATGGTATTTGTATAACTCATAATATATTATATGTAGAGAGAGAGCTAGAGTGAGATAGTTGAGAATTCTAGCCCTTTTACAATATAGTAAGTGTTTTAAAAGTATTTTAAAAGTGCTTTTAAACAAAGACATTAAAAACACTACATTTAATCAGGATACTTCCAATGTCACACCTCTGGAAAAAGTACCATTTATAATATTTAGACTCATATTTCAACATATCTTAAAAACTTTATATATTAAAAAATCTGTGGTTTTATTGTGCATAAATTCCAGACTATATTTAAATCTACATGTCTTAACAGTTTGAAGAGTACAAACTGTATTTCTTAATAAAACATCATTTTAAATGGTAGATTTTTTGCTGCAGAAACTTCAGCAGAAAGCTGCACACAATTAGTGCACACAAAAAGTTTTGATCGTCACTTTTCTACAAAATATAAGTAAGTCAGCAAGCTTCTGTCTCCAGAACTTCTGAACCAAACTTCCTTGGGGTAAAGAACATGGCAGCCGTGGAGCCCCAAAGCAAAGAGCCTTTCTTCAACAGGAGACCCATTGAGAGCCACTCGGCGAGGGCATGAGGGGGAAGGGCTTCCCAGTCTGGCCTGCTCCAGCTCTACAGCTCAACTTACCCATGATCTTCATGAGAACTGAGTGTTAATAAGACTCGCATATTATTTTTTCCAACTGGTACAAACTTGAAAGCAGCACCTTCAAAAAGACTCATTCTCCATTCATACCTGAGCGCAAACACTCTGAGCCGGAGTTGTGTTCTGCAGCGACTCCACAACCAGCGGAAAGAAATCAAAGCAAGACAAACACTCAATAAAAGACACGCCAGAATCTTTCCAGTGATCCTCTTCGATGAGAAGGGCATTGATATCAAATAAACATCAGCCTGGAGTCACGCTTTATTTCAAAGGTTAGAAGTCCATTGCTAGGTCATGCAGTCTCCTCCAGCAAATCAAACACTGTCTGTACGATTAGAGTAAGAGGAATGGAAGACGCCAATAAGCATTTACAATCTAAAGGCCAACCTTTAAATGCCTTCCATTCTTCCGAGTCATTGCCAACATTTAGTTTCAAGCTCCAGATCCAGATCAAACTGGTCCTGATGTGTATTAAAGGGAAGGTTGCGTGTTTACCAATTCAAATTTATTCCCAAACAATGGAGCGGGATAAAAGGGAAAACCGATGTCTTATTTCCTGCCAAGATAAGTTTGAAAACGTAAGATGGTCTACAAAGATAATCCGGGATGCTTTTACAATTGGATTTCGCTTTGCTGGCTCTATACATTCACCTATTTGGCATACGCTGCATAATGAAGGGGCTAATTACAGACCCCTGATGCACTCTCAGCAGGGATAGAGAGAGAAAGGATAATTAGAAGTCTCGCTGTATCTTTTATAGAGCTATAAGCCCTTTCCAGCAAGTCAAATGGCGACAGGAGGAAATTGACCTTCTAAAGCGCCTGTGTTCTTTTCTTCTCGCTGCGCGTGGAGTGGGCCTGGTGCATCCTGCCGACCCGACCCGGCCCGGCCCAGCCTCTGGCCTGTTTAATGAGGTGGATGAAAGGCTCTTTAATGTGGCAGCCTGATGAAGGTGGGCAATTTGCATCCTGTTAGTTTCATTAAAGCATTCGCTCCCCTGCAATTGAATAAAGACGCGGTTGTTGGCCATGAAACCAAAGCTGTGATGCGATTAGGATTTGTTTATTTGCACAGGGGCTGGAAAACAGGCTCATGATGTAGTGTAGGAGCCCGAGTAGCTAGTAAATAACAGTTTTGGGAGTAACGTTTTACAAAAGTAATATATTACAATAATATATTAGTTTCTACTTTCTACTGCTGTACCGTAACATATTACTAATTGTATTTTCCGGAATATATTACCTGCTACATGCTAAGTAACAGTTGCGTTATATCAAACTTTTCCCCCTCAAGTCAATAAATTAATAGACACGTATGTAATTTGTCTTTTCGGAGGAGTGTTGTACTTTGTAACGCTGCATATATTACAATTTCGAAGTAACTTGCACAACACTGGTGAAGGAACTGCTCTGAATATTCACTGTAATGTGATTATTTTAACCAATTCAAATAAGCTTGTTCTTGACAAAATAATAAATGTGTTCTCATTTGATCATTATATAAAAGTTTACCTCAAAGAAAGTGCAGACCTCAGAATTGAGTTAAATGTTATTTTGAATAACTTTAAAAGCCTCTAATTGTTGCTAATTGATTGTTAAAATTGTATTATTATTTGTATTATTATGACTAATAAAAAACAATAACATATTGCTATTAAAACAATAATAATTCAACCTATTTTTGAATAAATATAATTATTTAAATACAACTGTATTAAAAACACGATTAATTTGTGCAGTGAACAAATAATATAAAAAAAAAACACTGTAAAATTTCTCCAGTTACAGTAATTCGATAATGTAAATATTTTTGCTTTTCTGCCACCTGATGTTATTCTCTCAAGATCTTGAAACTATTGCACGTCACTCTAATCTCCCGTGAGACCAGACTGGTTTCTATTCCATCCCGCATCCTTTCATCTTTCTCTTTTTCCAACTGACTTGTCTTCTGCTCCCATGCACAAGTTCATTTGTGTCCATATGTATTTGTGCTTTGAACTCGGCTGTGCTTTCTTCCCTACAATGAGAGAATTAAAACAAACACACTTTCAAGAACCTGACTTGTAGAGTCGCGTATTCGCATTACATGTGATAAAAAAACGAGTTACATAAAAGCAGGAGGCGCAATATCACATTTTCCAATCCTCACATCGCTGAATGTGATTTGTTTAGAACTGTTTAGAGTATGTGTGTGTCTGTGTGTCCTGCTCTGTGATTGGTTGGTCACCAGTCATTAATGCAATGCTTAAAAAAATCACTCCATCGACATAAAACTGTCACCCGCTTCATAAAATAAACAAATTCATTCTTTTTTCCCCATTTTAGTTTTTCTGGGAATCGGTAAAAAAAAATCAGACTAAACATAAACAGTCTTCAGTACTTTTGCTGGCCGCCGCATACGATCCAGCTCCAGTCTGCTGGGATGGAAAAGAGAGTTCTGCACAGAAATGGTTATGAGCAAAGCATCTCAAATGAATAAATGCCATCCTTCCAGAAACAGCCTGGTGGAGAGAGTTCATGTGGAAGATATAACTAACCCCCCATTCCAACGACCGTGTCCCACCTTAATCTACTGTTTGGTTGTCAAATATGGCTGAATTATGAAATAATTAACCACTACATCAGTATGGAGTCAGATTGGTGACAAAATGATCAAACTCAAATTTCAAATAAACAATATAAAAATGATTTACTCACATGATTTATCACATTGCCATTAAAAACTTTTCTTTTGTTTCAGATTTTTTTCGCTTGAGTTTTGGCACTAGTTTCACGTGGTGCAGCACTCATTCTGATTGGCTGGAGAGAATGTGATTGACAGCTCTTGACCAGGAAGTGTGGTTTTATGTTAAATTCGAGTTAACACAGAATTATAAGAGATATGTTAAAACAAACTGAACATTTTATTTATAAGGCGTCTTTTGAGACCCTCATTTTGGAGACATCAAACCAATTCAAATCATTACTAAAGAGTTTCTTCTCTTCACAGACAGTTATAGAATAATGTTGATGTGTAGAGACTGAAGCAGA
The DNA here is from genome assembly GCA_017309775.1 of Paedocypris sp. Pulau Singkep. Lineage (NCBI taxonomy): Eukaryota > Metazoa > Chordata > Actinopteri > Cypriniformes > Paedocypris > Paedocypris sp. Pulau Singkep. The sequence continues at coordinate 11,019,266 of MU204250.1, read as the reverse complement.
GTGATGTCTTAAAAGGATTTTTAAGTTAAGGAATTGTGCAAAAATAACACCATTTACTTCCTGGTAAAGGAGAAAAGCTTGTCAATCACAATCTCAGCAGCCAATCAGAAAACTCCAAAAGGCAAAAATCAGAAACGCACAAAAAAATCTGATTTCTAAAAAAAAAATATTTCTAACAAAAATGTGAAGACTGCAAGCAAAAAGTTAAAATGTGAAGCATTTTAGTTCGTTTCTTTCGATAACTGATGATTTACGTTTGACAATTTTGGCACTAATCTTATTCCATAGATGAGAAGGAGGCTGGCTAAACAGCCACATGTGTATCCCACGGCCTGCAAACAAAGAACAAAAGGCCACTGCTGGAAAGTGTCCGCCTCGTAAAACATGCAGCCCAAACCAGCGTCTGATCAGAAGCCTCAGTCTCTCCACTGTACCCGCACACAGCTTCCCAACCATAGGTGAGCCACGTCAGGAAGCCAAATGAGCTTCTACAACCGCAACACTGTGTGTAGCCTGTTAGTCTTGGAGAGACGTTCTCCACATCTTCATCCATCCAAGGAGACCCTACAGTACTTCGGACTCCAGCAAAGCAGTGCTTGGAAAAACAACAACGCTGGCAGTATGTGCTGCTCTTAAAAACACCAGGGGTGAGGGGACAGTGGGACCACCACGAGAAAAACCAGACATGAAAACTGCACGTGTGAATCTACAGATGCTCATAACTGTCGTATTTATCTTTCTGTAGTAAAATATACTTTTAGTGCGATCTTAAAGCGATTCATCAACATATTCCCAGAGTTTCTGGACAGATTGCGAAATGTGTGTGCAGCACTGGAGGCAAAGTTAACAATCTAATTAAAAGTACGTAAAACTGCACTAATCTCAGCACAAGTTCAAAATTGCATTTTTTTTTCACTGGTTGTGGCGCATGTGAAAATGTGTTTCTGCTTAGACGTGTACGATACAAAGACTTTTCGGGAGCCAAAACTGACTAAAATTATGGCTGTTACCTCACTCTATATGTTTATTGCCAACATGTTGCACTGGTGGAGTTTGATAGAGGCTGGATGTTAAATAAAGACCGAGTTTACAGTATCGTGGGAAGAATATCGCTTCACATGAGGCCAAACATTCAACGATAAGATTAAGATCAAGGATTGATATTTTATTGACATACGAAAAGGCATTAAAGCTACAAGATTGCGATTTAGCAATCGTTTTATGTTGCACTTTAAATTGATTTACGTAAAACACTTAATTAATATCAATAATATGACTCATTATAATAATATGCCCAAGAATAACAATAGGCGTAATCAATACATTTTGAAATAATTATTGATTAATCAAATTATTTTTGATAATACTTCACATAAAAAAATTCATTATATCAAAAAATAAATACAATTTAAATAAAAGAGAATTCAAGTTTCAAGATAAAAAAAATAAAGAGAAAACATGTCTTTATTTTTTTATTTTAAATTTTATATTTTTTATTATTATTTTATTCTTTAAAAACGTTTTGTTTATAATATATATATATTTTTATTTTATTATTATTTTTTTTTTTCTCTTTACTTTTATAAAGTGCTTATAATCTGCTAAAATCTCATAATCTGCTTTTATTTATTTGATTAAGAGAGAACGGTATTGTGTATGGTATAATGCTGATGAACACTTGACAAACACTGATGATACTGATGAACGCACATGATGAACACTTATAAAAGTAAAATATAGAAGAGTTTTTTCTGATCAACGTGAGCGCCGTAATGTCAAGCCTCGAACCCAAGCCTGTCGCAATTGACCACTGACCAATCGACAGGAAAACCACTTCTCTAGTCAAAGCCAAACTAGTAGCAGTCTATTAATAGCGACTGAGGAGAACAGCAGTAACTTTAACCACTAGAAAGTTGACTAACGCCACACAAACCTCACAAAGCAATTGGCCTTTTGTTTGCTCAGTCGCTGCTGTTGACCTTTGCAAACACTGTGACCATATTCCGCAGGGAGTCAACCAGTCCAGCGTGACATAACTCTGAGTTCTCCACATTGCTCTTGGGTCTGCAACTGGAAAACAGCAGGTCGCCATCACTCTCTGTTCAGGAGGCCATGAAGATGAAGGAGACCAAACACTCCCACCAATTACAGCTCAGCATAGTAATCATGGCTTTTGCGTCCAGGCATTATTTGCCTTGATCAAATTCAAGTGTGGCTGGTTGTGTAGGCTTTTGAATCTTCCAAGCATCTTGAATTAGCCGAAGTAGTGCACATCTACGCGCCAGGCCATCTCTGTCCATCCATCAATCCATCTGTCTGTTCAACCATCCATCCATCTGCCTAAGGGTACATCCATCCATTCATTTATACATAGTACATACATACATCATATTATCCCTTCGGAACTCATTGATCAGTCATTCACCCACCAATCCATCCATCCATCTAACCAACAAACCAACCAACTATTCATTGATCTGACTATTTATTGATCCTTCACTCAACACATCAATTTATCGATCTATCCATCAATCTATCTATCTTTTCATCAATAATTCGATCCATCTGCCTGTCCATCCATCCATCTATCCATCCATCCATTCATCAGTCTGTTCAACCATCCATCCCTACATAGTGCATGCATCAATTTTTCCCCTTCGGTCTTCCATTCATTGATCAGTCATCCATTCATTCATCCAAAAATCCAACTATTTAACCAATCAACCAACCAACTAACTATTAATCTGTCCATCCATCCATCTGTCTGCTTATGGTACTGTATATTTATTGATCCTTCACTCCATCAATTGATCGATTCATCCATCAATCTATCTATCAATCAGTCTATTCATCAATCATTCTGTCTGTTCAACCATTCACCCATCCATCAATCTACGCACCAGGCCTTGTCTGTCTCCTATGAAAGGTTTTGGCTGAAAATGGCAAAGTCCTTTAGCAATCATCAGAAAAAACGTAGCCCAATATGACCCAACAAAACCGTCATTTAACATCAAGCAGACCCCATTTTCTGTGTATTGATTTCATTCCCTGTCAGGTTCTGGAGCGAGAAGCGTCTGCACTACACAGGTAAAAAGTGGAATGTTGTATTACATTACAGTCTACATAAATAACGGCGGGTATTGTGTGACAGAAGACATGAAGCCGGCCTTTGTTCCCCAGATTTGATAATGCAAGGCGACATCAGGGCCTTACGTTCAAACAAATGCAAGCAAGCTATTTCTTTCCACCAGAACAATCGTCTTTTGTGCCCTTCAATATACAGTTGCATATGGAGCCTTGCTTGTCGTGCTAGCGTCATGCCAGTCACGATAAATGTCAACTTTAATACGCTTTATTCTAGCCAGGGTGCCATGCTGCGCCTCAGTAGGTATTTCATGATAAATGTTTCCTGTTTCTTTCTGGACTGCATCTGAAAGCTGGGGTTTTGCCATTCTCGGGTGCCATCTGTCTTGCTGTGGGCATTAACGCCCTTGAAAACGCTTCTAAAATGCGGTGCGTGTGCAACGGTGCAGGTTTAGATTAAGGCTGGATGAGTGATGTGGTCTGCAACTGCTCCGGGTGTGCTAAAGTATTAAGGCTTGCGGTGTACGCGGAATTGAAAGAGGCAGCGCTCACCAATTACGATGAGTGTAAAGTTGAGTGCCAAGCTTCCAAATCCATTGGTGACGCGGCAGATGTACACCCCAGCGTCTTCCAGCTCCACGGCTTTGATCTTCAGGCTCTGTTTGAGAACCCTGTACCGACTCCAGCCCGGGTTCACGTTCCGTCCATCTTTCACCCACAGCACCAGCGGAGGAGGGTCGCCTTCCACTGGACATGGGATTCGCACCGTCCGCCCCAGTTTTGCTGTCTGCTTCTCCTCCACCTGGTGACTCACCCATGGAGGACCTGTAGAAAAAAAGAAGCAGCTCCTGATAACATGTTCACAAAATTCAAAATCTGGATGGAAATGGATGAAAAGCCAATTCATCCATCCATCCTTCGATCCATCCCTACATACATCAATCTATCCCTTCGGCTGTCTAGTACTCCATTGATCAGATCAACCATCCATCTGTCTGTCCAATAATATTGTTTACAAAAAGTCCACATAAAATAGTTCAGAACAATCGTACTAAAAGACCTTTCCTGTCTTGTTTTATCTACGCCACAAACTCAAAACAAAAAAACAACCTTGAGGCCAAATATTAAAGGGGAATTCATACTTTATACAGTCCCTGCAGGCATAAGCTGCCCTTCATCAACACCGAGCAGCTCTGAAATCTCCCATGAGCATTTGCTTTCCATTTCCTTACCGCTGCTGTGTGTGTTGGAAGGCACGTCTCATTCATGCCCGGCACCGTCACATCCTGCTGCCGCTCGAGCAGCTGCTCACACAACCTCCAACTTCATGGAAAGTGAAAAATGAAACTGGCCTTCAATATTCTTTCCCTTCTTGCTTTTTACTTCTTCTCAAGAGTGAAGTGTTTTCACCTGAAGTAACCGGTTGCCATCCAGGAAAGTGCCACAAGGCAGAAGAGAAAAGAAAATGTTTTTCACAGCTAGAATTAAATTACAGTAAATTCCTGAAAGTTAGTCTGAGAAGAGACTGAGAAAGCCCATAGAATGGCAGAACAAATTCCTCCCTGCAAATAGAGCGGTGGAAAGAAAAAAGTGGAAATGAAGATCCCAGCTGGAGAGACGTTCTTCAGAAGAACCACTTTTACCAATTTACCACCAACGTGCAGTCCAATAATTAAGAGATTCAAGAACAGTGTTGGGAATGTTCCTTTAAAAAAGTAATACAGTAAAAAAGTAGTAGTTACAGTTACTAGTTACTTCTCACAAATGGTAACTGAGTTAGTAATTGAGTTACATCGTTATAAAATTACAAGGGAAAGTAACTATTGTGTTACTTTGTTTTATTATTTGTCAAATACCTTGGCTGCTCTTTTTTAAATATTAAATATGTTAAATGAATAAATGGACACTAAATAAAATAAATTATCATTATGAAGCCTTGTACATTAATCTACACTATTTGAGTGTAGAGACACCTATCAAAATCAATATGCATTGTAAATATTACCATTAGTATAGTGAATGATAAAACACAATAGATGGTTTAGAAGAAAGGAAAGAGTAATTATGTTATATTACTCGTTACTGAAAAAAGTAATGCCGTAAATATTCTTAAAACTAAAGCTGTTCATTTTTAACGTCGCTATTCACATCACTGTTCTAGAACCTTGAGAGATGTATCTCACACCACAGATGGTGTATGGACACGGAGACGGTAAATCTTGAGTATTTGCTCAAGGCTACTGAAACAACATGGTGGCTACTAGAGACATGGATGGAGCTCATGGGTTTCTGCATAGCCTGTTTCAGACGGCATATAGAACAAACTAAGAAAAAGTTGTGACACGCTAAGACTGAGATTACTAAGATAATTAGCTCTTTTTTTATCCAACACACAGCGATTATTTCTCGCAGAGATGTCTAAACAGCTTTGATGTGTGGTTGGGAGAAGAGTCATATGCCATACGTGCTGCTGACAGACACGCATTACACACAACAGGCCACACACGCTCCTACAGCGAAAGATGTTTGGCTAATCTGATGGCAGATTAACGACAGGAAAGAGAGTCGGCAGGAAAGAATTTAGGAATCAGGGTTGACCTCCGAAGCAGAATTGTAGACAATGTTCAGTATTTCGATTCACCTGTTTAATGTTTTAAAAACATCACTTTTACTTTATCTAACTCTACCCTATCAATCTAAAAAATTTAAAAAGTCAATCGACTGACTCAACTTCAATTAAAGGTTTGCTTCAACTCCAAATAGAAACGTGTAGAAAAAGAAATTTGTTTGATTTGTGAGAGGCCTTGAATAAACTAAAATATATTAAGGTTTTCTGTAATCTGTAATTATAAAGATGTTTGTGTTTTTTTATGACATTAGACTGTCCCTTACAGTATTCTTCTTTATCTTTTGGAAGCATATGTTCATTTATTCTGCCACATAGATTTTTCATGAGAATTCTATCAAGTCTAGAATGTAAAATCAAAAAGTGGTCTCAAGTTGATGGCACAAAAAAGTTAAGAGGACTTGGAAATGGTAGAATGATGGAGTCCAAATGTAACAACAACAACAGCATCTTTTTGGGAAACAGTACCTTTCTCAGCAGTCAAGATCATTTTACGATCATTTTATAGTAAAATAAAACACTTTAGAAACATTGTAATACCGTATATACCGTTTGCACACTGCAAATATAAATAAAACAAACAATAAACAAATAAATAAACAAAATAAAAATTGCAAAAAACACGATTTTTTCAACAGTTCTGGTTAAAATACGAGAATTTTCTCAAACCTAATTTGTGACTCGTATCACTTCAATGTCGTTTTTACTTGAATAATAGTTTAAAAAAATCTATTCCAGTCTTTAAAACTCCAACTCCCATTCGTGAAAAATGAGCGGATATTTGAAATTGGTGATTAAAAGCTAAAAAATCGAAAAATAGAAATAAAGGGGAATTTATATTCACGTAAATACGATAGTTTGATAGTGATGTTCAAAAATCCGCATTAAACCTGAAAAAATAAAAACGTAGAAAAAATCCGCAATAAAGTAAAACCAAACTAGTGTGAAGAGGGTGTCCGCTGTATTTGATTTTTAATTCCTCATCGGATTCACGAATAGATTGTCATGTACTTTGAATCCTGATCAATTCCACGGCTTTTAGATGAACATCTCTGGTGTCACGGGGAGAACTTCAAACAGACCATGAAAACATGCTGCATGGATAAATGATTAGATTGGCGGAAATGACATGACCATCAAGGGAGAAAGAGGGCAGGGGAACAGAGAAGATCCTTACTCAATGTTATGCTGAAGACGTGTTGCTGAGGATGTCTGTACACAATAGAGGTGTAAAGAGTACATGAAAACCACAATGAAGTAAAAGTACTGACACCTTACTGTAGAAATTACTCCATTATGAGTTAAAAGTCACCAATTCCATGAACACTTAAGTAAAAGCTGTAAAATATCCAATTTTAAAAGAACTTAGGTATTTTACTCGCACTGAATTTAGCCTCAAAAAACACCAAGAAGTCTAAAAAAAAATAATCTTTAATTATTATGCTTTTTTCCCTAATACTGTATAGGAATGAAATTTAACAGCCCAGTGTTTCAAAATGAAATTTAACAGCTCAGTGAACAAAATAAATACAAAAAGTCTGTCTCAGTCAAACTCAATTGTGCAAAAAAGTGCAGAAACTAATTCACGTATAATTTAAATCATACATAGTATTCATAAACAGTAGCTTCAGCATCCTGCAGGTGGCTATATCACCTTGTCTGCCCAAAAAAATTACCGTGGTTGAAAATTCCATTCAATTGTAGTGGAGTAAAGAGTACAGATAGTCAATCACAAATGTAGTCAAGTACAGAGTAAAAGTGATAGTACAAGTAATATGTTTGATACTCAGTACAAGTACAAAGTAGCCAAAGTGAAGTAATAAAGACCATTTTCTCAAGTACTTTACAGTGTAAATCAGGTGTAAATCAACTGCCACTGTGACTGTACATCGCCCGTTAAAACACAATCACAATCACAGCGAAGAACATCCGCCGCTACGGAATGAACGATTCAGAGATTGTTTTCTGCATGACGCCATCATCCAAATCAGACGCCAGGCAGGTCATCTAAAGTTTGATCTTTGGGTGTCATGTGACAGCTGTGTTATCTTCTCTCATGGTGGATCTCTGCTTTAAGACTCTGCATGTGATCAGTGATAGAGACAGATAGACCAAACACAGCGCTGCCCGCTCTCCGTTATGGAATGCGACCCTTTTATCACAGAGAGATAATGTGCTAGATTAGGGACTGACGCTGTTTGCACAGAAACTGCTATTACTCGGATGGGTAAACAGGTTGACTTCCACTCCTCTTTGACTTCCGACGGGCCTCGCCACTGTAGTAATCTGATTTCCAGCCAGACTTTGTATCTCCACCAGCTGCTGCTTCTGGAGCCGAGCTAATTCAATAACAGCATGAAGAAGCCTGACGTCATGTGTGCTGGCCGAACATTTTCTGCCTTGTGCCTTACGCCATACAATGATCCTTAAACTAAATTAAATTTGGTTAAAAAGAGTCGCGGTCTGTTGTTCGCCATCTTTAAATTTTACTTGGCATTATTGTTACGTTTACGTACGTTTTTCCCTTGACATGGAATAGTTCAGGTTTCAGTGAGGTGAACTTTACTATTAGTAGCGTTAAGGGATACAGAAAAAATGCAAAAACAAACACACAGATTATAAATAAAGTAATGTGACCGCGTCTGTGGGCATGTTTAGCGTCTGAGAGTGTGTGTTTATATTTGTAATACATTTTTTTACAAATCTCATTTCACAGTTTTTCACTATTGGCAAACTTCAACACTATGATTAGGCTATGTAAAATAGCAAGGTATCAGTTTAAAATCCAATCAAATCAAATTTTATTTGTCACGTACATATACATACGTAATATTACATGCAGTGAAATGCTTTTAACAATGGCTTAACTTTAAAAAAAAAAAAAAGCGGCGATAAAGTTGGGAGTAGTGCAACATTTACAAGTAAAAAGAAAAAACAATAAAATACAAAACAATGAAAAAATGAAAATACAATACAATAAAATACAATATGATACAATAAAGATGTGAAATGAAAATAAAATACAATAAAGAAATACAAAAGAGATTGCATTGCAAAAATTGCATTGAAAATGAATGAGTTTTGTTTAGTCATCTGCTCAGAAGCCAGAGCAGATGAACCTCTGACATTTACTGAGCACTTTGAGCGTGTCCAGCCTCAAGAAGACTGCCAAACCCACACCCTGACGGGATATTTTCAGAGACCGAGATGAGATATAAGCTGTCTCTCTGAGTCGTCTGGATTGGCAAAAAGCTTGGGCGTAAAACTAGGACAGTAGGCATGAGCGAAACCTCAATTTGGACTTTGAAAACAAGGCCACAATCTTCACACTATGAAGAAGCAGAAAGCTTTCTGAAGTTCTCAACTTCTTTGACCAGAGGAGTAAAGTAATTGAGTAAATAGTCTTTGTATTTTTTGGCTACTTTGTACTGATAAACAACTTTTACTCTCTACTTGACTACATTTTTGACACTCCACTTTTTTACTCAATTTTACTCCACTACATTTGAATGGACACTTACCGTTACATTGAGACAAAGTTGCATCTTTTTATACCATGGTTAATTACTTGGACGGACGTGGGGATATCGCTATCTGCAGGATGCTGAAGGTACTGGATGCTGTTTAGCAGCTAAATAACATGGACCTGATTTAGCGGTGGAACTTTTTTGCACATCTGAGCACTTTTTGTTCATTTTTATATATATTTTGTTCTGTCATTTTGAAACAATATTTAATTAATTTCATTTCATTTCTGTAAAATAATCAGAATCAACTTTATTGGCCAAGTTTGTACAACAAGCGATTAAATGTAGTATTTTTTCAAAATACAAGAAAAACAGAAATAAAGTAAAAAAAAGGTACAAAAAATATTTAACATAATTATTAAAAAAAAATAGGAAATCTAATTATGGATAAGACCTCATAAATAATTAGGGATAGTTAGAGTTTTTAACATGTCTTGGTGTTTATTGAGCCTAAATTCATCATGACTACGCTTTTTTTTATTAAATTGGATACTTCACTTTTACTCAAGTCTTCTTGGAATTGGTGACTTGTAATGAGTCATTTTTACTGCGAGAAATCCATACTTTTACTCAAGTATGGTTCTTTACACCTCTGTGTCTGCTTTCGTTTTCACTATTCCAAACTTCCAAAACTCAGATTGTGATCCAACAACCTTATGGTGGTCACAAGACCCTAATTGTTTCCTCCTCATATAGACCACAGAGTGTTTGGACCACAGGAAAGGGCACTGAAACGCGCCAAACTCAGCCTCGTGAAACAGACCCGCAGTTTTGCAGGGTGTCGGGGTTAAGCCGAGTAACCCGGGTTCTAATGCTGTAATGAGCACCGGCTTATTAAACTTGGTCTTTAGAGTCAAAAATCCCGTCTGTCAGCCATCACCAGCCACCGATTTGATCTTACTCGTGCACCATTATTCTCTTTTTGCTTTCTTCTCTCATGTGTGTGTACACTGATTTATACTGTGACTGATGTGATGACATCAAGCGAATCGGAACAGACTCAGCCAAATAACAAACCGATGTAATTACACATAATCAGCACAAATTATGCAAGTATGAAAAAACAGGCCCAATCGATGAAATGAGGATCACAACTTTTTTTTTTGCTGAGAATAAAGAATCTTTTGCAATTCAGCCTTAATTTTAAATTTTTTATTTAATGTAATGTAAAAGTAATAACATAAAGGATTTTTCTTTTTTAAAAAAAAAAAGATCTTTTAGAATCCTTTTATATCTTTTGGACCTGTCGTGGTGGGCAAAGACTGTATTGTTAAAGTATAGAAATTGTATCTGCAAAAAGTATCTGCTTTGCGATTTGTTCGTTTGACCAATCAGAGCAAGAGTCAAATAACTCCCAAAACGATACGAAAAACGAATAAGGAATAAATTCTTACTCATTCTTACTTGAAAAGAGATCAAAAAGTGTGGATGAATCGAGATCGCAATCTTTCAACCATTCATTGTGCAACTCTAAGCCCTGGTGTGTTTCTTTCAGCCTCCCACTCACCAATTCAACCCTAGGCCTCTTTTATGACCCAGAATGTCTGTTTGGATTCCTACTCTAGGTGCCTTTCCACTCCTCGACCTTTGACCCCCTGCAGTGACCCATTAAAAAGTGGTCCCAAGTTAGTGATAACACCGGAAGTAGAAGCTAAAGAGGCCCGGGAAAGGTTCTCCGAAGGCCTCTGAGTAAGCATCCATTACTCATGGCTGGCTGGATTGTGTTTGTGACAGTGAAGAACATCTCTCCCAGCTGACAGTGAGAGGTTGATCCCAGTTGTGTTGGACACCTGTAATCCAAGCATGAACACAAGATAATCCCTCTTCTGAAAGAGGATAAAGAGTCTCCCTAAAAGGCTGCAGAGAAACCGCCATTCAAAGCCAGCACCAGAACACTGCTCCAACAAGCCGGGCCACTGGAATGGGGGGAACAATGGAGGGATGGAAGCTCTTACTCATTTGTCTTCTCCCACCTGTGCAAACACAGGTAGTGCACACAGACACGCAGGGGATGGAACTCTGCTCAGCTCGGAGGTTGAGTTCACCAAGCCTGAGAGAATGTTCAAAGGCCTGGCGTTGTGTTTTAATGCCTCCTCCACAAATGCCGACGCTCAAAGAGCTGCGTCGACGCAATACCGCACCGCTCATTAACTGCACAGTTTGTGTAAACTGACTTTTCACCCCACACCGAAACTCTGCTTCAGATCTGACCGCTGGCTTAGTAAGGATAACAAGCTACAAAGCTAGTCAGTGCCTTCATGATTTTGTGATTTGTGCAATGATTTTATGGCAGTAGAATCCAGAAAGATACAGCAAATTGAGATTTTTTATTAGATTTGATTGATTGATTTATTGATTGATTCCATTTAATCAATTACTTATTCAATCAATTGTTTTACTTAACAGGAATAACACATTTATTTGTGAATTTTGCTGTTTTCTGTTCTGTTTTATTATTATTTATTGATTGACTGATTGATTTTTTTTTTAACATGGATAACTACAAAGCTCCTCCATATTTTTGTGATTTCTGCAATGATTTTTCAGCAGTAGTTTCCAGAAAAAAGCAGCAAATTGAGATGTTTTATTAGTAGATTGGATTGATTTATTCATTGATTCATTCATTTTTTCTTTTTAACAAACATTTATTTTGTGAATTCTGTGATGATGTTGTTCAGCAATTGTTTTTTTATTTTATAATTTTGGAATTTAAACATTTTTATTTTTTGATTGATTTTTCTTAACTTGGATATCAAGCTACAAAGCTAGTCCTTCGATTCTGATAATTTCTGTCATCATATTTTTTATACAATCATTTCCAGAAATATGAGGAAACTTAGCATATATTTTCAAAATTACTTATTGATTGATTTTCTTTTATTATTTATTGTTTTTTTTAACAAGGATATCAAGACACAAAGCTATTATTTCCACCAGAATTAGATTTTGTGAATTCTAATTTGAAATTTTTCATTATTGTTTATTGATTGAATGATTTGTGTTACTTTTTTCTTTACATGGACAACAAGCTACAAAGCTAGTCAGTCTTTGTAAAATCTGTGATGATTTTGTGACGATAATTTCCAGAAACATGCAGTTAGTACCTAAAACCACAAGTAAACTATCGACATACTGCACTGTAGAAACTTTGTGTCTTGCTCACTCAGCATTTATCAGCCCAAGCAACACAATCTCACATAAAAAAAGACACTAGGAATTTGACAAATAATGTTTTTACAACTTGTGATGATTCAAAATCCCTGCGGTCTGACAAACCTCGCCGTGAACTTGATTTAATAGTAAAATCACCCCATCACGTCACAGAATAACGTCTGTATAGGCAAAACGCTGACGCATGTCCACAATCGAGCAACCGCATCTGAAACCACGTTCAAACTCTGTAAGCCTCTCGCTGACACCAGAAGAAGGTATCTCGGGCTGACCACGCTGCGGCATTTCATCCGTACAGTTTGCAGCTGTTACAGACTGACAGGAAGATAAGAACATCTCTGGTTACAGCTGTTGGTCTCCTGAAGCTTTGCAGCTTTCTGCCGAGTACATGACACGGGACACATTAAATGCAGAATCGTGCTTGGAGTAACAGCTCAATGAATGCAAAACAGGAGGATGGAGGCATAAATGTCTGTAGAGTGGGTTTAAATAACCTAATTCTTTGACTAAAAGGCGCACCAGCAATAAATGTCTGTTAGATAATTTTATTCAAACATACTGTAAGGCAGCCAAGCAAGGAAAGAAAAACATTTGAATTTGAACTTTTTTAAACCCGATCACAGAAATGCTCAACAATTATCTGTTGTTGAATGAAAACAACACGCATGCTTTTAGTTCATTCATCTTTGACAAATTCATTCCAACTTCAGTCTCACATCGGTTTGTGATTTTCAATTTGAAGCGATCAATTGTTGAAAATCGGTTAGTGATTTTTTTGGTTAATCCAGCCATATGATCTCTGAATTATTTGGCTTCTCCAGAGTTTAAGAGTATTGGTGTCACGGCACAAGTAGAATTAAATCAATACATCAATAGAACTAAAAAACTTATAAAAAAAGAAAAAAAAAAAAACATGGCAAGTGATTTTACCATATAAACCTCTGTGGCAACTCCAAAAAAAACATTTTCCAGTCAGTCTTTCTATTTGCTTGCCACATTGTCAATCACTTTAACTTGAATTTACGTATTTTAAACTTGAAAAGTCAAATCTCATTTAAAGTTCAAAACTTATTTTGTTTGGTTTTTTGGGCTTTCCATAGCTCACTAACATTTTTTAAAAAAGTGTAAAGTATTTTCCCAATGCTTCCATAATCAATCAATCCATCAACGTACGTACCTGCATTAAATACTAACTTTGTAACACATTTTGAGCGCCATAACTTACATAACAACTACCATTCATACACAGAACGTACTGGGTTATAAGACAGTCATTTATTGAATAAATTGGATTTCAGGTTCACCGTCTAGTCTAAAAAATACGGTAATACATTAAAATGTGACGTAGCAAAGCATATAAACCAATTCATGTGACCACTCATATCCAACAGGTAGATTGTTTGACTTCTTAAGCCTCAACGTTAGACAGAAACAGCCACGCGGATCATTTATAGGCTCAAGAATGTTTGCTCTGTTTGCATATGGCTTCCATCTTACTTAACCAAGCCAGCTGAGAGACTGACGCCTGCATTACTGTTTTCGTGCAGAGGCAGATCACAGACGCAGCGTGGCTCCAACAGAGGCGCTCCATTATCATCTGTTTGATAAGCGGGACTTGCACGCTGTGCCGCATTATCTGTCTAATAAAGCCGGAGATCCTGACACCTGCTGAGAAGTCAGCTGAAAGTGAGTCTGTTTTCTTCCCTTCTTATCAAAGCCAGTCCTTCTTTAAAAGTAGATCTTTTCGGGGAAATGGAGCACGAGGGCCAACGTCTCCTGCTTGCTAAGGTAAGGTCTGGATCTGATTGAAATACCGTATTTGATCCAATAGAAGCCCTTTCAAATTTTGGATTTCCCTTATGCGTTGAAAATATATATCATATATTTCAGGGGTGTCAAACTCATTTCGCATAGCGGGCCACATACGACTTAAGGAGACGTCAGGCGGGCCGGACCATTAAAATTATACCATTTTATACCAATGCAGAGATTAAATATCAAAAATATCATGTATTTTCTTTGTTTTGGTGTAAAGAAGCACAAGAACATTAGGAACATTGAATTTTAATGAACTATGCTTTTACAATAAGACACCATTTTGGCAAAAAAATTGAGAAAATGAGAATTCACATTTATTTTAAGAGAATTGGTTCAAATGGTTTGTAGTTTTAATTGAGTCACAGTTTGTAACACGTGAAGTGATCAAATGTCATTTTTATGAACAGCATATGAATAGTGAATGTGGAGTCCGTTAAGAGGAAAGTGCTAAATTAAGAGGATCTTAGCAGCT
>MU204250.1:10978772-11004497 GCA_017309775.1 Paedocypris sp. Pulau Singkep | reverse complement strand
AGGAATTATGAGGAAATTCTTGGAATGTTAATTTACGCCAAAAATTGCACTGGTTTACTTGAAAAATAGGGGAGATGTACATTTTAATTAGTTTTTACCAAAATGTACTCAATATTTTAAGTAAAACACAGAACGACATTTTTTTAAGGACACGTGCACAATCTTTTTAGCAATCACATAATTTTTTTAATGAAAATTCCAAGTCTCATGAATAATTTTTTACAGTGTGGATATCAAGCTACAAAGCTAGTCCTTCGATTCTGATAATTCTGTCATCATATTTTTTATACAATCATTTCCAGAAATATGTGGGAAATTTAGCATATATTTTCAAAATTACTTATTGATTGATTTTCTTTTATTACTTATTGTTTTTTAACAAGGATATCAAGACACAAAGCTATCATTTCCACCAGAATTAGATTTTGTGAATTCTAATTTGAATTTTTTCATTATTGTTTATTGATTGAATGATTTGTGTTACTTTTTTCTTTACATGGACAACAAGCTACAAAGCTAGTCAGTCTTTGTAAAATCTGTGATGATTTTGTGACGATAATTTCCAGAAACATGCAGTTAGTACCTAAAACCACAAGTAAACTAGCGACATACTGCACTGTAGAAACTTTGTGATTTCCCATTGAACTGTCTTGCTCACTCAGCATTTATCAGCCCAAGCAACACAATCTCACTTAAAAAAAGACACGAGGAATTTGACAAATAATGTTTTTACAACTTGTGATGATTCAAAATCCCTGCGGTCTGACAAACCTCGCCGTGAACTTGATTTAATAGTAAAATCACCCCATCACGTCACAGAATAACGTCTGTATAGGCAAAACGCTGACGCATGTCCACAATCGAGCAACCGCATCTGAAACCACGTCCAAACTCTGTAAGCCTCTCGCTGACACCAGAAGAAGGTTTCTCGGGCTGACCACGCTGCGGCATTTCATCCGTACAGTTTGCAGCTGTTACAGACTGACAGGAAGATAAGAACATCTCTGGTTACAGCTGTTGGTCTCCTGAAGCTTTGCAGCTTTCTGCCGAGTACATGACACGGGACACATTAAATGCAGAATCGTGCTTGGAGTAACAGCTCAATGAATACAAAACAGGAGGATGGAGGCATAAATGTCCGTAGAGTGGGTTTAAATAACCTAATTCTTTGACTAAAAGGCGCACCAGCAATAAATGTCGGTTAGATAATTTTATTCAAACATACTGTAAGGCAGCCAAGCAAGCAAAGAAAAACATTTGAATTTGAACTTTTTTAAACCCGATCACAGAAATGCTCAACAATTATCTGTTGTCGAATGAAAACAACACGCATGCTTTTAGTTCATTCATCTTTGACAAATTCATTCCAACTTCAGTCTCACATCAGTTTTGTGATTTTCAATTTGAAGCGATCAATTGTTGACAATCGGTTAGTGATTTTTTTGGTTAATCTAGCCATATGATCTCTGAATTATTTGGCTTCTCCAGAGTTTAAGAGTATTGGTGTCACGGCACAAGTAGAATTAAATCAATACATCAATAGAACTAAAAAAGTTATAAAAAAGAAAAAAAAAAAAAAACCATGGCAAGTGATTTTACCATATAAACCTCTGTGGCAACTCCACAAAAAACATTTTCCAGTCAGTCTTTCTATTTGTTTGCCACATTGTCAATCACTTTAACTTGAACTTACGTATTTTAAACTTGAACGTGTGCCTATTTAAAAGTCAAATCTCATTTAAAGTTCAAATCTTATTTTGTTAGGTTTTTTTGGGCTTTCCATAGCTCACTAACATTTTTTAAAAAAGTGTAAAGTATTTTCCCAATGCTTCCATAATCAATCAATCCATCAACGTACGTACCTGCATTAAATAACAACTTTGTAACACATTTTGAGCGCCATAACTTACATAACAACTACCATTCATACACAGAACGTACTGGGTTATAAGACAGTCATTTATTGAATAAATTGGATTTCAGGTTCACCGTCTAGTCTAAAAAATACGGTAATACATTAAAATGTGACGTAGCAAAGCATATAAACCAATTCATGTGACCACTCATATCCAACAGGTAGATTGTTTGACTTCTTAAGCCTCAACGTTAGACAGAAACAGCCACGCGGATCATTTATAGGCTCAAGAATGTTTGCTCTGTTTGCATATGGCTTCCATCTTACTTAACCAAGCCAGCTGAGAGACTGACGCCTGCATTACTGTTTTCGTGCAGAGGCAGATCACAGACGCAGCGTGGCTCCAACAGAGGCGCTCCATTATCATCTGTTTGATAAGCGGGACTTGCACGCTGTGCCGCATTATCTGTCTAATAAAGCCGGAGATCCTGACACCTGCTGAGAAGTCAGCTGAAAGTGAGTCTGTTTTCTTCCCTTCTTATCAAAGCCAGTCCTTCTTTAAAAGTAGATCTTTTCGGGGAAATGGAGCACGAGGGCCAACGTCTCCTGCTTGCTAAGGTAAGGTCTGGATCTGATTGAAATACCGTATTTGATCCAATAGAAGCCCTTTCAAATTTTGGATTTCCCTTATGCGTTGAAAATATATATCATATTTTTAGTATGTAAATATAAGCACCCTTTTTCCCATAGTTCAAGTCAGGACCAATCACAAATAAATAAAAGTAACAAAAACAATTCTGGCCTTTTTTTTTTCTTTAAATAATGGTTCCAGAGGCAGACGTGTATATAAGCTTTAATTTGCTCAATAATATAAATAAAAATACTAGAAATTAGTAACGCCGCGACACTTAACAGGGACAAAATAACACTGGGAGAAGTAAGATTAAACTAAATACAATCATTAATATTTGAACAGACACCATATTGCATCTGATAGATTCGCGCTAATGGCTTGCGCCTGAAAACGAGTCCAGTACGCTTCGGAGCAGAAAGAACCCGGTTTAAAAAGAAGAACACTGGAGTCAAACTCAATCAAATTGCTCAGTCTGCTGCACAGAGTGAAGCATTAATGATATTCACCCAGAAAAAAAAAATGAGCTCAGCTTTAGTTTGACACAATGTGTGAGACACTAAGGATTATGGAAGACGAAGTTTTATGATACATTTACTAGTTTAGAATACATTAAGTATCAACAACACTGAAGTGATATGAGTCACATGTTAGGTTTGTGAAAAAAAGAACAAAATTGCATTTTCAAGAGAAAATTAACCAGAAATGTAAAAAATGTTACATTAATAATTTTAATTATCTACATAAGAGATAATTTACATATATATATATATATATATATATATATATATATATATAATTAACATATATTTGCGTAGATATGGCACATATAAAAAGTTTTTTTAATGTGGTTGTATGTGTTCTGTAATAAAAAAAAAACTTGTAATTTAAACTGCAGCCCATCTAAAGATACAAAAGTACTAGAAGGGCATTAGAAAACCTCACTGATCTCACCAAAGACATCTGACATAATCAGCAAAGCCACAAATACAACGCTTAACAACTTAATATGCCATTCACTCAATCTTAATATAATTTCCCTTTTCCGGAAGATTCTAGCTAAGTTCTAGCATTCAAAGAATGAAGAATAGAGAGGGAAAAATCAACAATCTGGGGACATCTCAGGCTGAAAGCATTTTCTCGAATGGTCCTTCTGACGTTTATCACACATTCAGGGACAGAGTCAACAGATTGACTAATAAACAGAGAAGACAATGGAGTGTTTGCTCAGGCTCTGACCTGAAGGTCGCCTGCATTCTCTTTTTTAACAGAGTAAAGTGCAGAGATAACTCCAGGTTTATTAGGCCGAAACCTCGTGACCTCACGAAGAAGTGACAAACCGTGATTGAGCCACGTAAAGCAAATTGTAGACAATTTTTGTTAAAGATGTATCGATCTGTCTATCTCTGTCTGTCTGTCTGTCTAATTATCTAGACATTTAATCATCCATTCCAATTCAATCATCCTTCCATCTATTTATACATCCTTCATCCTTTCATCCATCCATCGAACCATCTATATATCCATTCATCCTTGAATCCATCCATTAATCGAACTCTCCATAAATCAATCGAACCATCCATCCATCCATCCATCAATAGAACCATTCATATATCCATCCATCCTTGAATTTAACCATCCATTCAGCATCCATCCATTCACCCACCATCCTTCCATAAAACCATCTATATCCATTCCTCCACACATCCATAAATCCATCTGTCCATCTAATAATTGAACTCTCCATATATCCATTAATCAATCGAACCATCCGCTCATCCATTCAATTCATTTATTCATTCATTCATCCACCCGTCCTTAATTCCATCCATCCATCTATCCATCCATCCATCTATATTTATCTATCCATCCATCCACCCATACACGTAGTTGTAACAACTTAAAAGTAAGTTCTGAACTTGCCCATAAAGTTAAGAAAATACGTAAAAGACTTACAGGACGAAAATAATAAACACACAAATTCGTCTTAAATGAAGACTTGTGATTACGCGTAAGATTTCAGACTTGAAGAGCGAGGAAAGCAAAAGTTCAACTCACCTCGCGCTTCACACGACAGCGCTAACAACAAAACTCCAGTGAGAAACATCGAGCTTTCTCCGCCAGGAACCATCACACGGTGTTTCTGCGCTAAAAACACACAACACAACGAGCATCTCGGTCACTGAGAGCCATTATTATACAGTCCTGAACGCTTAATAAACCGCACGGCAAGACTAAAATCGCGCCAGACAACGTCGCGTCGCGGCAAAAGCGTAAATAAAGAAGCATTTATCGCACTGTAAACTTTTTTTTACTTTAAGCAAGTGTGAAAAGTACTCACGAGCCCTCCAAGAATCGACCGGTTTCTGTTCAGCTCAGCGATATGCGACCTTCGATAGGCGATGTTTCAGAGTGATGTGTACATAGTCCAGGAGAAGCAACAGCAAAGTCCAGGAGTAGTTAGGTTCCGCTCGCTTCTTCTCTGGACATGACCCGTCAGCATCCCTGACCCCAGAGAGAAATGAAGCGCTGCAGATGTGAAAGCCAGAAGCGCTCGTCCAGCTCCACGGCGGAGTGAAACAATAGCGCCCTCTGTAGGCAAAACTCTGAAACGCAGAATCAGAATAGTTCGCCAAGTCTATACCGTGCAAGCAAGTAATTCGATTCGTTCCAACACCGTCGTTTCTAAAAAATAATATACATTTGAACTAAACTATCTATCTATCTATCTATCTATCTATCTATCTATCTATCTATCTATCTATCTATCTATCTATCCATCTATCTATCTATCTATCTATCTATCTATCTATCTATCTATCTATCTATCTATCTATCACTCTCTCTCTCTCTCTCTCTCTCTCTCTCTCTCTCTCTCTCTATCCATCCATCCATCCATCCGTCCTTTTATCCATCCATCCATCAAATGACTTAATCTGTAAAAACGGATAAACTAAAAAATGTACCACTAGATGGCGCGGTAAACCAGCGCTCTGACTACACCACTGAGAGCCACATTTATCATCTGAGTATTTTCATTACAATATTATCTAGTTTGTATTACTGTCAAGTGTACTGAGGTCTTTAGGTGACACTTTTTTCGTGGTGGAGCAGTGGGTAGCGCTCTCGCCTCACAGCAAGAAGGTGACTCTTTTTGTGACTGGAGCCTCGTGGTGTGAGTTCAAGGCCAGTCAGAGTCTATCTATGTGGAGTTTGCTCGTGTGGGTTTCCTCTGGGTCTCCAGTTTTCTTCATTATTCACAGTCCAAAAACATGCTATTTGCAGATCAAAATGTGTGTGTTGTCTTATTCTGTGAGGTGACCCCAAGAAGACCTTACAGAATAAGAAATTGAGTTCAAGATGTATCGATCTGTCTGTCTTTGTCTGTCTGTCTGTCTGTCTACAGTCTTTGTCTGAAAGCCAATTTTTTTTCTTTTCTCCTGCTTTTACGTTTATGCTTTTTTAGCATGTCTTATTCTGTCTTGTTGTGTCTTATTCTATAAAGTAAGACATGTCTTATTCTGTAAGGTGACCCCAAGAAGACCTTGAGGGTCTCGAAAGGTGCTAAAAATAAACTTATTGGAAAAGAACTGTCACATTTATGGTCTTTATTTTCATATTTTGTTATTGCAACTCACAATGATAAATCACACTGAGCGTGATCACTTTTACCTTCACGTTAAATGATTTATGATTGATTCCAGACATTTTTTTTTTTTTTGGGGAAAAATTGGATTTTCTCTTCAGCATCACAGCGGACTTCTCAGAAGCTGCTCAACAGCCCAGCTTCATCTGCATCTCTGCAGCCATACAATTCCGTGTCACTGAGCCTTCATGAATCAGAAATGAGATTCTTTTGTGAGCTGAAGCTCCTTGGGGGAGACTTACAGTTTCATCCTTCTTCCGTAGACATGATGTGGATTCCCAGAGCGATCTGCTGCGGGATGAGGTCTCCCACCACCCCCGTGGCCCCCTGGCGGTCCGGCTCAGATTTCTGGGATGGAGAGAGACGTCCTCAGCATCCACCCACTCTGTAGTCTGACAGTGGGCGGTGATTTAACTCTCTTCTGTAGCTGAAGGAGAGTCTGCAGCAAAAAAAATCCTAATGCTGTTTTCTCTTTGCGCTTTCTAGAGTTTAAACAAGTTTCTTCAAAGTTTTAAAAATGTAGACACACACACTGTATTTATATAGCAGTATATTAATTAAGTATACACGGAAAAAATGTACATGAAAAAATGAGAAAATTTAAAAAATGAGTAAAAAGACTTAAATCAAGTACATTTATCTGCCAATGGGGTGAGAAATGGGGTGATTTTACTTGGTAAGACTTTACTTGGTTGAAACTAGACCTATTTTACTGAGTATCAAAAAAATAAGCAAAAAAAAAACAAAAAACGTTATTCGCCGTAAAATGTACATGGCTACATTTGCAATTGAGTATCTGTACTCTTTACTTTGAATGAATACTCTTCGTTACTTGAGCTAAATCACATGAGGGTGAATTAGCGGTTGCACATTTTTTGTATATATTTTGTTCTGCCATTTTGAAACATTGAGGGTTAAATTAATTTTTTTATATCGAATAAAGCCTCATAAATACCGTAAATCATTTCTTGTTTCTGTATTTTTTCTTGTATATCTGTATCTGTCATTTATTGGTGTCTTTTGAGCTAAAATTCAGTAAGAATAACATACTTAAGTACGACTTTACTCAAAACTTGGAATTGGTGACTTGGAATTTGTAATGGAGTAATTTTTACAGCAAGTATCCGTACTTTTACTCAAGTATGGTTTTCAGCTACTCGTTACATCTCTGTGTTTCACAAACCCAGGATGACTGAAAAAAATAGAGAAGGAGAGAGAATGCCAATCCCATCACGTGTTTGCACAGTCTCTTTCGTCTTTCAAATAGTCTAGGCTTCAAACACGGAGTTTACAGGTGACGGGCGTCTCTGTCTATATTTCCTCAATGTGAGTGCGAAAAGGCGAATCTAAGAAGAGATTTACAAAGCTTCTCTGAAGAATCACCTCATGCGTCCCCATCTACATTCTTATCCCTCTTCTAACAATCCGCCTCATGTGGAGAGACGCTCCCTGATTGACATTCAGCTCCTGCCTTCTAACTTCTGAACCGCTTCTTCTTGCGCAATATCTGAAGATCCATCGCTCAGATCTAAATAGCTCTTCATCCTGCCTCATCAGGACCGAAACACCTGAAACACACGGTTTCTCCTGGAGTTTGGTCTTCATTAACTCAAGAGCTGCGATGTGCTGAACCCCCATGGCAGCCAAGATCTTTATTTTTGCTCTTCCTCGGCTGCTTGACGCTCTTCGTGGAAACTCATTATGTGACTGGCTTGCGTAATGAGATTCTGTGCAGTAATGCGGATGGTTTCTCGCGCAACAAAGGCCAATCTGGTCACGTTATGAAGATTAAAAAATTACAAATGTGTTTATCGGGGTTCTGGGAGAAGAGAAAGGGCAGGTGCTTTAGAAATGTGACCTTTTTTTTTTACAGGAAACAAATAGTATTTCAAATAGTTTTTTGTTCTGGATCATGGGGAGCTGGAGCCAATCACAGGAACTCTCAGGACACACCCATGATTGGGGATCAACCAATGACAGAGTGGGACACAGACACACACTTTCAAACTTTCACTCACACCTTTCCACCTATTCCAGTTCTCAGGAACACATGTTTTTGAACTGTGAGATGAAACAGGAAACCCATAAAAAATCCAAGCAAGCATGTTTTAAAAAGTGTGTTTTTCATAAATGTATACGTTCCCAAATTTACTCAGATTAGATTTTTCAGTTTTTTTTTTTTAAACTCCGTTATCTCATCTAAAACCAATAATGAGAAGTAAAGGCAGATCGAGGTGGTTTTATTTGTTACCAATAGGTGGCAATGTTGGTCTTTTTTGCGATTTTAAAATCTAATTCAAGACTAAACGACACGTTTGTGAGTTTGTAACCAACCGAAACGTAGAAATAAGAATTCATTAGCAGCTTTACCAGAACTATGTCCACATGAAATACATGTGAGAATAAAGAGGACAAAAGCAAGAAAAAGCGTAATACAAGAACGTCTGTAGACTTATTGAAACATGTGACCTAAAGTGAACCAGGCTAGAAACGTCAAGCTCAGAGTATAATAGAGTAATAATCACCTTACGCCATCTACCTTCCGTCACACTTATATCCTCAGGTAAATTCACACCAGTTGGTAGTTGGATTTATTTCAAGGTTTGTTTTATACTGAAAAGTTCACTTTGCATAGACGTAAAAAGAAAATATAATTTAACCTTTATGCTGCATCAATTTCTCCATTATTTTGGTCTTAATAGGATACAAGCTTTTAAAGAACAGGACTACAATTTCAAGGTAAGACATGAAGAAAAAGAAGCTCAAATTAGTTCTGCACAACGTGACTGATATGGCGACAGACGGACAAACTAAACTCTTCTATTCTCTCTCTCTCTCTCACCAAAAAAAAAAAAAATGGCAAAAGTCAAAACCTTGGAAGCTGCGTTTTTTCGTGCTCTTTGAACAAATCGATGGGTGAGAGGTTTGCTGTGGCAGTGCAGACCAAGACGAATGCTTGTGGCCATCACTCACAGGTCAACATTGTGACATCCGTCTTGTCTCTGGACACAATGTCCACATCACAAGGCCGGACATCGACCTTGTCACCTGACAAAAATCTCACTCGTCAACCTTCGCGTCTGTCGAACAAAAACCACAATGTATTACACAACTAATTCCTTCATACAATCCACATTTCATGTTTTATCGGCAGCCGTGACCTTTGAAAGAATAAACTGTACATCTCTGCGAGTGACAAATATGCATACATTAGGAGAAGATTTAAATATGTAATATAATAATGAACATGCTAGATCAAGTTTTTCAGAGATACTGGGTTTCAGAAAACGGATTATTTTATTGCCGTTGTCCAGTGGATATAAAAAAATCTGTAGATATAATTAGCTGCATGCAAAAGGCCAGTGAGTTTGTCTGTAAATATAATGTGATGAAGACGATTACAATGGGAAACACACACACACACACAAACACACACAAACACACACTTGCATTTATATTATCTTGGGGTCTTATCGACTTGCATAAAAATCAATAGATATACCACCCACCCTAACACCAACGATAAAATGATTCAAACCGACCTTGAAAGTTATAGGACCCAGAAAAAGGTCCCCACAAGTGCTCATCGGGCCCCACTTTAATATAAAAATCTCTCTCACACACTTGCACACACACACACACACACACACACACACACAGACACACACACACTGTGGAGAACGTGAAAAAAACCCCGACATTTTCTTTTCCTGGAATCTGGATGCTGAAGAGATATGTATCCTTTCCACACATCCGAGCACACAAAAGCAAGCGGAAACCAATCGATGAATGTTTCTAATGAAGAGAAATAATTTCATCAAGAGATAATCTCGTGCCTCCAACTCAGACGTAAAAGTCATAGTCAACATCATAAAGGCCAAAAGAATCTACATCACCAACTACTCTTAGGAGACACAAAATGAAGTGTTGAACGTTCCACAGCCAATATGACCAGTGAATAAAAATCATTATACTGGTTTTTATGGTAGCTTGTGTATGACAATATATAGATGAAATGGTCTCTCTCTCCCTCTCCCTCTCTCTCTCACACACACACACACACGCACAAGCATATCCTATACAAATCGTGATACAAAACTTCTTTCTTCAAGTGTTACAAAAATCTGTTACACGGCCAAAAAAACATTTAGTCTGATTTACAGGCAGCTTTTCTCTTGAAGGCCAAGATTGTGTCCCGCACCAAAAAAAAAAAATCACTCCTGGTTCTACGATATTTGCAGAGACAGTTTGTAGAAAACAATGTAAAACACACACACACACACACACACACACACACACACACACACACACACATTTCCTTTTCGCTTCTCGTTTCTATCATCAGCTTAATGACTGGATTGGGCAGTTTGCCTGAATCCCTCTCGAGCTCAGGGCCAGAATGCCAGTGGCTTTATTAACTTGGTCTGTTTCCAGGCCTCCCATTACCAAGTCTGACTGTAATTCCTATTCTTTTCAGGCTTTTGCGCCGCATCATTTCACCCGACGTCACCCCATCCACTCGCATGGTCTCGGCTCACACCACGGTCTTAATTTACTCTGATGAATAAAAGAGACTGAAATAAAGAGAGAGAGAGAGAGAGAGAGAGAGAGAGAGAGAGAGAGAGAGAGAGAGAGAGAGAGAGAGAGAGAGAGAGAGAGTCTCTTCTTCGACCGCAGTCTTCTAAAGACTCTCACTTTGTCTGAGTGTGTTTCAGAGTCTGTCCACATCAACTCCTAAAGAAATTCAGTTAGTCCAAGAGTTTACAGAGCTAGTGAACAACTGTAATGCTGCTTTCCTGGAAGTAAAACCGATAAAGCCTACAGTATCCTTCCTCAGTTCTTTGAGAAACCTTTTTCTTCTGGATCATTGTTCTTCTCAAGCTAGTGAGGACTGAGATACAGATTATACTGTATATAAAACTAACTTCTCAATGATGACCACACATATGTAGTAGCAGGTATTGGATTTCTCAAATGCTTTGAGTTATACAATAAATGCAATTTAGTTTAATTTAATTCTCAGCAGAGGTGTAAAGAGCACCTGAAAACCATAGTTGAGTAAAAGTACAGACAGCTTACTGTAAAAATGACTCCATTACAAGTCACCAATTCCGAAAAGATTTGAGTAAAAGTCATAAAGTATCAAACTTGATCCAATATGATACTCAAACGAAATTTGAAATGTGAATAACAAGAACCTCTTTATTTATGAGGCTGTTTATCCTAATAGAGAAATGAATGTAACACATCAATGCTTCTAAATGGCAGGACAACATAGATCTGAGAAAAGAAAAGAACCAAAAGTCAGTAACCGTAAGTGTAGCAAATGTAGTGGAGTAAAGAATATAAATGAGATGTTTCCATACTGGAGCAGTAGGCAGGTTTAAGTCGTGGCTTTCAGTCAGATCAGATTCAGGTTCTATATCAACGTTCTGCAACTTTCTCACCTCGTTTTTCCAGAATCACCAAATTTGCTTATTTTCACCTCCGTAAAATCAACCGCCTCCATCCATTATCCAAATGCAGTAGACTATCCTCCAAACACACATCTAAAGCTTACTCCATCATCAAATTTAGATCTCTCAAAATTATCCTCATAACTCGTGCAACTGTAAGGTGACCCTAAAGGCGAATAAATAAATAAAAAAATACAAAGCTTGATAATGTCAGCGTACATTTTCCTTACTGAAAAGTTTATAATAAGTTCCCAAACAGAATTGTACTGATTGGTTGCTATCTTCACTATCACCATATGGCATCTTTGATGAAACATCAAGTGCCTTAAGTGACAAGTCTGTCAGTAGGTTTGACAAACATCTAATTACGGCCCAGTAATTTGCATTTACGATTGAACCAATCTCCTGTGTGATTCATCGGATTGTCATTATAATTATAGCCATCGTCTGCACCTCGGCAGTTAAAAAACAGTCGCCAGTCTCCCTCACGTTTAGTGTTGGTGCATCCATCTACCCCGACAGTAATAGTTCTGGAAGTGAGCGCTCTGAAAACCGAGATGTAAACATCTATAGATTTAGTATTTGTCATAATTTATTTATAGCGGTTTTTTTCTCCCCACCCGAAGCATCTTGTCCCCCAGACGATACTAATCAATGATGTCAGTATTGACCTTTAAAATGCCAGTGAGTCTATGGCTGAGGGTCTTGCTCTTTGCATCCTTCGCCTGCCCCCTCACTCTCTCTCTCTCTCTCTCTCTCGCCCGCCCGCACCCACGCAAACAAACACGAGACCACAACGCACAAAAAAAAGTCAAGTTTTTTACGCCGTGCCATTTGAGTAGCGCACTAGGCCCAGTCGCCATCACAGGCAATGCAGAGCTTGACAGAGATGTAATTACATTGTTTATTAAAACGTCAAAGATGATGTCGACATATTGTGTGATTTAGTGGATAACGGGGATACGGGCAGAACTATATCGCCCGTACGCGAGCATTAATCACTGAATGATAAGCAGGTAATGGGATTCACAGGTGACGGTCTGGACAACTCCTGCCAACCCTGCTGAAGCGAGAGCAATATCAGCCGCGCACAGACACACACACACTCAATAAATCTCATTACACCGCAGATAAACTTTAAGCGCAGAGTAAAATGTTCATTGAGGGTGAAGCTTTAGCATATTGAAATTGACAACTTATTCACAAGCTTGGGCTTTCGGTAAAGCTGCAGGGGGGGGAAGCATATTTAAATATACTAAACACCAATACGAAAACGGTCTATGAAACGAAGGGCACATATTTTGCTTTACAGACAATTTGAAAGGTTGAATTAAAAAAAAAAAGTTTAAAAATCCCGCAGTAACAGTGACAGTGTGAAAGATGCTCTTTAGATTCGATTTTGTGTAGAGCTTTTTCTTACCCTCTCTGCTATTAATATTATAAAATATTTTCTCTTATTTTGCAACTGTGGTATCAATAAAGTTTATTCATTCATTCCTTCATTTATTCATACATTCATTTGCTTTCTTTCTTTCTTTCTTTCTTTCGAGTATGTGCAATTTCCCTTGGTGTGAGTGAGAGTGTGAATGTGTGTCCCACTCTGTGATTGGCCAGCTAACAATCCAGTTTGTTCATTTGTTGCTGTGATTGGCTCCAGATCCAGTCCACGTGACCTAGAAATGTCTAATTTCTAATCTATCTATCTATCTATCTATCTATCTATCTATCTATCTATCTATCTATCTATCTATCTATCTATCTATCTATCCATCCATCCATCCATCCATCCATCCATCCATCCATCTATCTATCTATCTATCTATCCATCCATCCATCCATCCATCCATCCATCCATCTAGCTATGTGTCTTTCTGTGTATCTATCCATTCATCCATCTAGCCATCCATCCATCTATCTAACCATCAAAAATGAATCCCTCTTTCGGCTGGATTCGTTCATCAAAGAAAGGAGTCATGACAACAGCATGGAGTAAAGCAGGAGTTTACTGAGGCATGCGTTACTCGTGAGTCTCGTACCCGCCGGTACAGTCTTTATTTAATTACGGCTGTTGTGGAGAGGCAGAAGAATAGTGGAGACATGGACTGGATCCCCTGGCAATGCAGGAAATGCATACATTGAGTTCCGCGTCACTGTTGAAAATTCAATTTGTATGTAAATGCTAAGGAGAACATGGATATGGAAATCACAATGTGAATACAATTTCCCGGCATTCTCATAGGGAAGCAGCCATAGGACCACCAGTGTACTTCTGTGAGGGTCTGAACAGGGATATGAGACGATGAGTCGGTGGCTTTGATGGCAGCTTAAGCCTTTCACATGGACTGATGATCAGCTCATTCAAGCCCTAATCCATCATGCTATCATTTCTCATGAAGCGGAGGGGAGGAAACTAACCTTCACAAACTACTTTCCTTTCTCTTCTTTCTATACCCCCCTCCTTACTCTATCTCTATCACTCTCTCTTTCTCTCACTCCCTAACACTCTCTCTCCCTTAGTCTCCATCTTATTCTTTCTCTTCCTCTCTCTCTCTCTATCTCTCTCTCTCTCTCTCTCTCTCTCTCTCTCTCTCTCTCTCTCTCTCTACCTATCCCCTCTCCCTCCTTTTCTTTCTCTCTCTCACAGTTTTGATTGACAGTCTGCAGGATGGGTTTTTAATGATGTCTCATAGCACATTAAGCTGACGGCTGTTGGATTGGGACAATGTGACCTCTTCTTTTTCTCAGCACCTGAACTTTTGAAGCAGTACCCACATATGCTACTGTCACACACACACACACACACACACACACACACACACACACACACACACACTTTAAAAAGTTTGCCTTGACTTGCAATGACTGTTTGGTTCGTAATTGACAAAAATTGGCCACTAGACGCAATATTATAAATTCACAAATCAATTATGTCCCGAGAGTAAATCGCCACAACACACGTCATTCAATGCTTCAGCATATTCATATTTTATAACACTGGTGTATTAATGCAATGCAATAAATGGCTTTAACCTCTAAGTGTAAGACCCATCATAACCACTACAGACGTGTCTTTATGTTTAAGGATTCATGAATAATTTGATGTGCAGTGTTGATTGAATGTCATAAAAGCGGCAATAATGTGTCGTTTATTTATTGAATTACTTTTTTTCTGTTGATTTCACAAGACCAGGCAGGTAAAAAGCCGCCGTAGAGCAATTCCCAATCACAACACACTCCATTACTCACTCTGCCATAATTATGGTAACCATGATTTTCATCTGAAAACCAAATTAATCTGTTATTTCACGCTGTTGAGCTCTTAATCAATCCAGAGACACACTTTTGTTGTGATGTGCATATGAGCTCTCAATCTTTCCCAGCATCCGTTGGAGAATTGATGCGCATGCTTGTGTACACATGAATATGCAAAAAAGACTTATTATTTGACTATGAAATAGTCAAATAATAGGCTCTCGGTGTGTTCTGTCAATATGCATGTTACTCTGAAAGTCTACAATATTAATAGTAAGACACACATCACTTTGGGAAATCGTCCATATTTTCATGATAATGCCATTGATTTTGTGCGTTTCTGCTATGGCAAGACTAAATTTATCTAATTGACAAAGTTCATCTAAATTGCTAAAGATTAAATTTTGATAACACTTTGACAATCCCCAAACTGGTGATGAATATTAGATCAATCAATAATGTCCACAAAATCCTTTTACATGGAGCTGTTTTTATTTGTATTATGGGCATTAACACACAAACTACTAATCCCATCATGCATCACTTCAGCTGCCATGCTTTACATTAATTATAAGTGTTTAAATAGTAACATTTACTCAAAAGCACATATTTACCATATTTATTACAAAATTCACATTTCTGACTTCATATTCTATCAATACATATTCTATGTATCATCCATAATTACATTTCGTTTCTTCTGTTTTTATGCTTGTATATTTTAAAGATGCTAGATTTATTGTGTTTTAAATGTTTATCATGTTCCGTCCTAGTTCAAAGCGATAATATATCACGATTCACGACAGTCTTAAGTCTTAACGCAAAACAAAATATACTCAAATAAACTCAAAATACAACTATGAGTGTTGAAACTAAAATACAAAAATAACCCACAGCAAACGGATTCTCCATGTACACACACATTCAACCATTCTAGTATTCTCTATGAGCAGCGTAAACCACTTAAGCCAATCAACACACACTTTCTTTACTTAATACACATTTTGCTGCCTTGTTTCTCCATATAGAGGATTTTCATACGCACTGCTACCTGCTTGAAATCTTTTCAGTCGAGTGTCATTCAGCATTGTGAAAGCATTTTCCTTTTAATTCAACCTAGATTTTTCTCCCTTTTTTTGCCATTTTTTGATGTAGGAATGGATTTGATTCAGCCCTCTCGGCATGTGTTCTTACATTTTCCCTCAGAGGGCTACGGTAATGACTACCCTTGTGTACAATCAAAGCGAAATGATTATCCCTTATATTCCAAAAAAAGCCTTGCAAGTAATGCTAAAAGATAAAGCCTCTCATCGTCAGCCCCTTTATGTCTCTGGGTATTCAGCGAGCCGGTTTCGTCTTCTCTTAAACGCTTTATTGCTGATGACTGTCAGAAAAGAAAACAAAAACAACAACAGCTAATTAGAATATAAACGTGCTCATGGGAGGAGAAATTCATCGCATGACCTTGAGAGATTGCTTACAGTTTGCACACATAAAGTAAGAGCACTAACTAGCACAACAGACTTCCTACGTGCTCTCACATGGCACAGATTCACATTTTCACGTTGGTTCATATGGAGCTTGATTTATTCAAATGTCTGAAATTGCAACCTGTACTGCAAGGACACAACGATTCCAAGCCTGAGAAAATTAGCCAAAGTCATGGACAATAACAAATCACGACCTTGATATCTCCAAACCTGCCGATACCATAATGAGTCGAGCATCTTTATCTGACTACGCTGTAATTTCAAAATGTCAGGAAGGCAAACTTTCACTGACAAGCCAGCAAGTGTGTCATGGGTAAAAGACAATAGCGGAAAGCAATATTCTAAAAACAGACAGTGATTTTTCTGCATTAGCCGCTGACAAGGTTGATCAGCATTAACCTTGCTCGCATAACATGATTCAACTGTGAAACTGTCAAAATGCTCTTAGAAATCCTCAAACGTGATCGTAGGATGTCGTATAATCTTGCCAATGTCAGAAAAGGCTTAAAACAGTGTATTTATGCATTTATTAAATGCTTTTTTTCTCCCAAAGGGACGTACAGTGCAACAGCTTATTGCTTTCCTTGTAAATCAGACCTTGGTGCGCCATGATATACTATTAAATTACGACAAGTGGTTTTACTAAAAATCCATTACAGACTGTTCTAAATAGTTTCTAAACAAATTCTCTTTTCACTGTCAAGGTCTGATCATTCCGTAGTGACAAATTCTCCTCGAAAAACACATTTTTAAAGCTGGCTTGGTTGAGATATGACAAATAGATTTCAATTGTGCTTCATGAATGATTATTTAGACTAAAAGCAAACTTGTTAACCCAAAGCTTGCCGAACAACCGGCTTTATTGGATTTGATTTCAACAATCCCATCATTTCGTTGCTGTATATTTTCCCAATCACTGTGATAAAATAAAACACACTCCATCTACCGGAAAGAAAAATGCCCAGGAACCCATCAGTGAAAGGTCGTTTATGATTCACAGGCCAGATGGAGGTGGCTTTTTGCTTCAGAGGATGAAAGGAAATGGCTTTGAGTTTATCTGAGCTCTTTTTCCGTATAGAGGAATGGAAAAGCGCTGCCATTTTCATCTCCATAAGAATTACTAACCCCAAAAATGAGGCGCTTCTCATGACACAGCGCTCCATCTAGGTTCGGACCACCCTTGCACAACAATTCGGAAGAGCTGGAGAAGAATACTGTACCTCAGTGGGAAGCACATGGCAGCTTCATTTAGGAAAAATTTTCGTGTCAAAATTTTGTGCCACCTCCTAAACGTGCTTCCTCCATTCATCTCATCTCCATTTTCCTACTGTTCAACTTTTCTTTGGTCTTTTCCTCACATTCAACTTTTTTGTCATTGCTTTTTAGAAAGGGATTCATTGTTCCATCGTTCATTCTCTTATCAATGATCTCCCCATTGTTCATCATGGGTTAAGAGACTTTCCTCCTTTTCCCGCTGAAATCAGCTTCATATGTATGAGTTTGACTCATATGTATAACTCATGAGTTATTACAAACTTAGTTTGAGCTCAGTTTCCATTAGCTGGAGTCACTCCAACGTCTATTTGCCGTTTCATTGTTTCTACTCATGTCTACTTTTATTTTTCATAAACGTATTATACATATTTGTCCTCTTTCAGGAAGCAAGCTTAGTGTTATGATGGGACATACTCCCAGTTCTCCCAAGAAATTTCTTCAGAAATCGCATTATCTAGATCCAAATTTGACTCTCAAACTCTCCATCTGTCCATAGGTAATACACTTTATTTACAGAAGAGGTTTTGTAGAACGCACTCAATTATTTCCAGAGTTTGTCCAATCATCCATGTACTTATTTTTAGGAACCACCTAGAGGTTACGGAATTCCCTCATCAGCACAAATCGATGGAATACATGACTTTGGATTCTTCACCCATAGGTGTCAGTGGTCATAAACTTCTCAGCTCCATCTCAGATGGATCTGATCTGCAGACAGTCACACAGATGCACATATACGCCCCGTCGCAGCAGTAATGGAGATGCGGGCTCTTGGCAGCTGAGGCGGTGTTTGCCAGTAAGGCGATTACGGAAATGAAAAAGCTCCATCTCTGAGTGGGGTCTGAAGTACGATGTGAAAGGAAGGGGGCTGTGCGCTGGCGGGCCGGGGAAATGCCCCCTGGGGTCTGATTTGATTTGGGAGATGATGTACAGCCGTAAACTGATAATATCACTCTATAAACTCTGCTCGCCTTCCCAGCCTGCATCTCTATTTCAGACCCCACAACCCAATCACTATTCACCCGCAGTGCCAAGGGGAAAAACGCACCATTCCCTCACACATTCATATCTCTGTACGTATATCCGCACACAAGGAGAGGTGGCATCTCTTTTCACTGCGGCTGAGATGTAATCACGATACCAGTCCATTCCCATGTATATCTTCTGGGTCGGCGGCTGGGCTAGAACTGCGCTTTCCTTTGTCTGCAGGATTGCGTGAAAAAATCCGTATTGGATGGACAGACTTTGATCTAAAGCCATCGTAGGTTTCGCTGGCCATTATTCCGCTGGCTTCATGGTACCAATTTATTGTATATATGTTTGAGTGGCTGCAAAACAAGTCTATGTACAAAGAAATTATTCTTTAAAGGTGCAGACTGCGGTCCGATGGACTTGCCGAAGCAGGGGCCGTTGTGGGTTCCACGCAAAAAGAAATGCGAGTCTTAATACAAAGGCTGACTGCTGTTACCCTCCCACAGTCCAACTCGCTTTTCTATAGTGTGTGACCAGAGCGTGGTGGTTTATGTCTGCTGTAAGCGTGTGTAATAATGCTCTTCAGAGCTCTGCCTTGGATCACACAAGAGCAATGTGATTTAATAACGCAATCTCACAGTTCAGTGCAACCTACATTATAATTAGGTAAAAGAGCGGCCGGCTACTGCCACAACGGCATCAACCCACATTCAATACATGTCTATGACAGACTAACACTTACAATAAACTGTTTGGGTTTATATAGAAGGAGAAACAAGAAAAGTGTTCATGTCCTCATAAAACAGGTTGAAATTTGTTGTAGTGTCCAATGTTGCCTCAAAGGAGAAGACTGGCAAATCTGAGACAAGTTCAAGGCCCGGTTGGAGTCTTTCTGTGTGGAGTTTGCATGTTCTTCCTTCAAGGCCTTTTTCCTGGTCTCCAGTTACCACCTAGAGTACATAAAAGCGCATTCAGGAGAATTAGAGTCTGCAAAATTGCCTTTAGGTGAGAGTGAGAGTGTGAAGAAAGATGTTCTACTCTGTGATTGGTTGGTCAGAAAGCCTTCGCCTTTTAGACCAACATTGAAGGGATCCTTCTTTACACAACTCAAAAATGGTGATAATAATAAGGTTATTATAGTAAGGCTAACGCTGAACAAAAAAATGTTTTGGTAATTTTTCATTATCTTGATAATTCTGCACATACCATTTTCTGGGAAAAAAAAAAAACAAAAACAAAGAAAACAAAAATAGAATTTCTTTTTGTCTAGAATTTAAATGCATTTAAAACGGCAAACTAGCACATTTATTTTTAATATACAATTGAATGAATACATTTCATTTTAATCAATATGTTGAAAATATGTCATGTTCCATAGCAGGAATTGTTCATTCAACAACTTTTATTTGATTAAATGCAATTGCATCATCATCTTAATCCCACTTTTTTTGCGTTTTAACTCTTATGTTTTACATGAAACAGGTTTCATCTCACAATTTCTTAGAATTTGTCCCACACAATTGTTCTCCCCTGAAAACAATCTCCGCCACCACATCCTCGCATCTCTCCGTCTGCTCGCCATCTCTTCATAAGACAATGCACAACACAGTTCATCTGTTCTCGCAGCTTCAAGTTGCTTTTCTGCCACCGAAATCTATTGCGATTGTGCGCCATCGACCTCTCCTCTCCTTTCATTTATTCCTTATTTATCTCTCTCTTCTCGTTTTAAATCCCTTTTCTCAGACACCGATTCAAAGGCTTGCTATTATCCTGTAAGGATGAGTTGAGACAGGGGAGGAAGGGCATCAGAGATCACTTTAGAGAATGCAAGGACATCATGTTCACATCACCTCTTTTATCTATCTCTTCTTCTGGTCCGCTCTCTTTAATGGAGTCTCGCTGCATGGGCTGGCAGGGAAATAAAGATGGACGCTGTTGTGAGCGAGCAGATGCGGCAGACCCTCATTCTATGGGTCTAAACAGGATAAGGTCTTTTCACTAACCTGCCCTCCCAACACTTTCCCTCTCTTTCTCTCTCTCTCAGTCTATTTAAAGCAAAGAGGTGGGATCATTACCTGTGAAATGAACTGAATGCTAGAAAAGAGTGCAAAGAGAAGAAAGGGAAAATGGGGACAGGTGCTCTACTTTTCTTCCAGCTTTTCAATTATTACAGACACCTGAAGGCAGGTGAAAGCCGAAGCCAGAGAAATGGAACGGAGGTGAAGAGAAGAGAACAGGAGGCCTGTGAGATTTTATTAGAGAAGATTTCCGAAAAAAATGCATGGTTTAAGATTAGGACCCACGTTTTAAGGACTAGAAATAGATGAAGTACAAGCTTAGTTTAAGTTCCGATATCACCACACTATCGTTCAAAAGTTTGGGGTCACTTTAAAATGTCCTTGTTTTTGAAAGAAAAGCGCTGATTTAGTCAATGAACATTTATAAATTACTTTAAAACTAATCAGAAATACCTGTACACTCTATACATTGTTAATGTAGTAAATAACCATTCTAGCTGTAAATGTCTGGTTTTTGGTGCAATATCTACATAAGTACAAACAATTAGACAGTGTTTTAATTGTACATTGTGTTTGCTGATTGTGTCGGAAGGATAATGGATGATTGTAAAACCCTTGTTTGATCATGTTAGCACTGCTGGAAACTGTTTAGCTGGTTAAAGAAGCTATAAAACTGACCTTCCTTTGAGCAGGTTGAGAATCTGGAGCATCACATTTGTGAGTCAATCAGACGCTCAAAATGGCCTGAAATAGAGAAAATAAAGTGTGACTTTTCATGAAACACACAAAATTGCCTAGGTGACCTCAAACTTTCTGATTATTCATAATATTTAATATTAATATTTAATTTACTATAATGATTGTAAATAGTGATTGCAAAATAATATCAG
Organism: Paedocypris sp. Pulau Singkep; assembly: GCA_017309775.1. Lineage (NCBI taxonomy): Eukaryota > Metazoa > Chordata > Actinopteri > Cypriniformes > Paedocypris > Paedocypris sp. Pulau Singkep. The sequence continues at coordinate 10,983,012 of MU204250.1, read as the reverse complement.
TGTTAGATAAATCGGATTAAATTGTTTTTGCTATACCCAAATGTAACTTTAAACTGAATAGATAGTTAGTTGAGTTAGCTAGTTGAGACCGATTAATTATATATTAATTTGTAACTTTTTTCGTGAACAAATAATTACATTTACAGTATATTACAATATTTAAATACACACAGTTGATTAATGTAATAGTTTTTTTTATTTATATATCCGAAGGTACATGAGGCAAAATATATATTTCTACTTTACTGTAGGAAAACTTTGTAATTAGTACTTTGCTTTTTTACAATAACCACTTTCTGTCCTCTGACCTACTGTATTTGTATCTATATTTTGTGAAAAACATCACCATACTTTTTATGATAAGATGCAAATGTGGCTGATAATAATGTCACCAGCATTGTGTCATTAACGGTCGTTCCTGTCTCCGTGATGACCCAGGGCTGCGGAAAAGACCCGGTTGCCATGGCGCTTTGACCTTTAGAGCATCTCTAGTGCCTCCGAGAAACTTAATGAAGTTAGCTTAAAAATTTTTGAAATACATTTTAATATTTTAGAAGAACCAGAAAGGATCATTTTCAAAAACTACATAAAAATGCATACATACATGTAAAGTATGTATAATAATTAAATATATTTTAATATCTTTGGGTTTTCAAGAATCTTTCTCTCGCTTTCACATATCAGTTTCCAGCTCCTGTTAAAGATTTTTTTAGTGGTGCATTAATTTATTAGCAAATCAGTCGTTTACTGAATAATGTCCTTTTTTAATCTGCGTGTAGATGTGTATCCACTCTCCTCAATCTCAAGGTTTTCTGCATGAATCACCAGTTGAATGCAAGTCTACGTGCCGGCAATCTAAGTTCCCACAAAGCCAATGGCACGTGTATTTGCCGTTATTAAAGCAGTTCACAATTGCCTTTTCTAATCACTAAGTGAGTTCACACAGAGCCTGATGAATTACCAAGAAATTCAATATGAATCTTTCAGCTTGACTCCAAATAGACATGTAGTGTCGGAAACATCTACTGAAGGACGAGGAAAAGTGATTCACATGGACACCACATTTGTACGTTTGATAAAAAAAAATGGATTTAAGTTCAAATCCCAGCATCTATTAGGAAAGTCGTCGAAAGCATTGGCACAGGTTAGTAGAACATGACCATTGCTCATTCCGTGTCAACCATGTGGTTTCTTTCTGACAAACTGTTGAACCTGTGGGAGTCCGCCTTCGTTTATCATCTGAAACTCACCTAGAAACCAGCCAGTATAAAGTTATGGCTCAAAATGGCGAAGCTGTCAAGTGAAAAGACTTTCATAGCTTTTAAAGTGTTAAACGCCGTGCTGTAAAGATATATGGATCGAAAAGAGATTCTTAATATTGAGAAATGAATAAATAGATACTTACTTCTTTTGAACTACTGTACTTCATTGCTGGGTCACAGGGAGCAGAAGCCAATCCCAGCAACTCTGGGCCAGAAGGTGGGATTCCCATTCATGGCCAACCAATCACAGAGGGAGACTTGTCGGTCTTTAAAATGTGTCAAAATGGCCACTAGATAGCATTTTTAAGGTTTGGTTTGCATTCAACCACACTGAAAAAAGTGCAAAAAGCACTTATAAAAGAAGCTTTTATACTCGATCTAACTCAAAACATGTAATCTTATGCCTAGCCATTAGTGTAATGTAAAATGCTTGCTTTGATTTTTATTAAACGTAAGTCATGTAGTGTAAATTAAATACATTTCTTAAAGTAAAGTTAAAAAGTGGTTTGGATCCGGAGATGATGATGAGAAGACCTTGTTTCTTGGATGAGCCAATGAGAAATTTGAAATGTGCTGTACGAAATTTTTTAACTCTTTTAAACTTTAAAATAAAAAACATGTTTACATGATCTTGTTTTGTTGTAAGAAGGAGCAATTGAAGCGATTTGCCTTAAAAGGAGACAATAGATGTTTAAATAAAGTAATTATGTAAGTAACCATCAATGTGTCTCGTTGTGTGAGCAGAAACTCGCTGGATTTCTACCTGTTTGTTATTCCCATAATGGGAGGCACGTTTGCTACCTGTCTATTAGATGGATTATGGACAAATAGAGCAGATTATGTCTTTATAAGGCAATTTATTTGAATTTATATCTCCACCTCATTAAACCTCAGTGGTCAAGACACATGGGTTTCTGTTCAGATTTTATGATATAATGTTAGATGCTCTTATAAATATTATTATTATTTAAATTCATTAAATCAACATTGACTAAGTAGTGGATAGTTAACTTCTTTCAAAGTGAAAATGTTAAGTTGATCCAAAGTAGACTGATTAGGTGTATCAAGTTGACGCAAAATTTTTCCTTTGATCCAATGAGAACTGCAGTTTGAACCTACAACGCCACTTCAAACCTTTGCATTTACACAAACACAACATGGCTATGACATTTATACATCTATATGTGTAAATACCGGCCCACAAGCACAAAAAAGCCATGAAACCCACGGCCAAGAAGACAAGAAATCAAACAATGGCAGCTGCTCATTACTCTCTGCTGAAAGACGCAGAAATCCACCCAGACCTGAAAATATTAATTTTGATTGTGTCATGTATGGTAATTTGACATTTTGCGCACGTCACATTGACGGAAGAAAATAAAGCAGTGATTGTGGCGCTTGTTAAGGGAATAATCAAGCTGACACGTTCCTGCACGGTTTCAGCGACTGACGTGGCCATCGCATTATCCTTCATTACACCAGAGGAAAGCCGAGCTCTGCGGCGAACCAGGCAGATATTATTACACTATTTTGTTTTTCTGTGTTCTAAAAGAACAAGATACATCACAACTGTGTGGGTGTGTTTTCATTTACTCGGACAAGGAAGAACTAGAGGCTTCCTGATAATGGCAGTGATAGCCGATCCTCCGCGCTCTCTGCCCTCGGTTGTCAGGAACTGAGTGAACAGAATGTCTGAATGGATGAAGGAGAATAAAACCCACCATGTTTTTTTTGCCTATTTTCTCTCCGGAGCGGCGTTTATGCAGCCGCATCCCTTGTGGAGAGGATGCTGAATATGAGCATCTCCATCAAAACACCACAGAGACAAATAAGACGGACCAGTGATGGATTATCTTCACTATTCTGTGTTCTGTACTTCAACCCTCAGTGTCGAGATCACACTGATCGCTTCGGATTTTGCTTTGGGCAAAAGTCAATTCAGAATGGAACACAAGTAGTGCTTTTCTACAGAGCTGTTGGCCTTTGATTGTCTTTACCATTCTCCGTTTGTTTGCGGATGGCAAAAAAAAAAAAGCAATTGGAAATCTTTAAAACAGCATCTTTAAAAAAAATGTTTTTACCGTGCATTGAATACAAAACTCAATATGCTTCAAATTGATCATACATTTAATATTTTTGGAATCACAAAATAATCCAGATTTGCATTATAGCGATGTTAGCAGCACAAATATACAATAAATTATACAAAAATAAAATTTTATTTAAAAATCGTTATATTTGCATACATTAATATACTTGTGTGTGTGTGTGTGTGTGTGTGTGTGTGTGTGTGTCTTTTTAAAATAAAATTACCATTATAATACATAAAATTATTTATTTACTTGAAATTATAGTAATATAATCTACAAAATATTAAATGTGTACTTACATTAAATAGTTTGCACAATTATTGGATTTTTCACACTTAAGTATACAATTTTTTCACCAATTGTTCAAATAAAAAATAAATGGCCCAAATTAGCTCAACTTTTTGCATCAACGTATTTTTTGTGTGGTTTGTGTTGGTCTTAAATTCTGTGGTTGTAATTACAAAAGTATTGAAAAATGCCTCCCGAAGTTCTTTGATGCAAGTGCACATGACGTGCTTATTAAAGCTGAATAAAGTTAAACGATAAAAGGCTCTGGACTTTTGAATTAGTGTGACGTGCGCCATCCTGATTCACAGAGTGTTCCCATGGGTCTGAAGATGAAAAAAGCCACAGTTTGAGATTTTTAAGTCTGATTCATTAATCACCGGAGAGCAAAATAAAGAATAGAAAGAACTCCTCTTTCCATGTCTGTCTGTAATGATGCCTAGAGGTGAAAATGTCGCTTTTAACCGCATGCTTTATTGATTATATTTTGCCTTAAAATTAATTTCACATTAGGTGATTTTGAAGCTATCATGCACGCACACATACAGACACACACACACACACACACACACACACACACACACACACACACACACACACACA